>CM038670.1:656221754-656821754 GCA_021605145.1 Aegilops bicornis | reverse complement strand
TAGCCCTAGTTTCACCGGAGCCGATAGCTCCTCCCCGTCGGCCATGCCGCCACCGCGGCTACGGCCGCGCAAGCTCGCCTCCGAGCACATCAACGGACTCAGGGAGTCTCCAGGAGCTCGAATCACCCGCCCGTTAGGCCTACCCTGCACCGTAGCCGCAACCCCGTGCACACCCGAAATCCGTCCGCCGCCGCGAGCTTGATTCCGGCAAGCTTGTGTTGTCCCAGCCCCTCCCACTTGCCCTAGCAGATGCATGTGAACGCCAGCTCGCCGTAGGGCCAAACCCCGCCGCAAACCGCCGCCTGTAGTGCGAGCCCGAGCAATTCCGGCGTGCCTCCGCCGTGTCCCATGGTCGCCGCCGGCCAAACTCCGGCGGGCCGACGTGGCCACTTAGTTAAGGGCTAATCACCCCATGAGCCACTGCCGTGTGGGCCCCTGCGCTTAATTAGGATTAGTATATTTTTCTATTAAATTAGTGTTAAGGCCGTGGACCCCACGTGCCAGTTTGACTTTGGCCAAGTCAGCTTTGACTGGTCCCACATGTCATCCACCTAAACCAGCCTGAGACGCTGACGTATGGGTCCCACTGGTCAGGTTTGACCTGGCCGACCCAGTTGAATGCTGACATCACAGTGACATCATGCTGACGCATTAATTCGATTTCTGGATTTAAAATAAATCAGGAAATTCCAGAAATTAGTATAAACTTCTAAAATTCATAGTAATTCAACCGTAACTCCAAATGAAATAAATTATATATGAAAAATGATCAGAAAAATCCAATCTTTCCATCTGCAATAGTTTCATGCATGTCAGAACACTTTGAACTTGCTGTTTAGGTGAAACAAGCTAATGCACTTATATCACTTATTATTTGCGTGATCATTTGAATCCTTGGTTGTGTCCTTCTATGTTTGCCGGTAATCGTCCCCTCTCAGTAGACGATGTTCCGACGACGAGATCGATGACACTGATGAAGACTCAATGTTATCTTCAGAAGTGCCAGGCAAGCAAAACCCCCTTGTTCATTCCGATATAATCCCACTCTCTCGCTCCTGCTCTATTTTACTGCATTAGGACAACAACGACTCATGTGTTACTTGCTGCGGTAGCTGAACCCCTTTATCCTCTTGCATGACCTGTCATTCCACGGTAATTAGATGAAACCCACTAGCATGAGTAGGAGTTGTTTGAGCCCTGATGTGCCTACTCATTCATGCTTGGTTGTCATGCCTGCTATTGCTTAGAGTTGTGTCAGGTCTGATTTATCGGGAATGATTGCAAAGTGGTGAACATGTCCTACTGTGTGTGAGCTAAGTGTGTGAACACGATTTGGTAAAGGAAGTGGTAAGAGGCCATGTAGGAGTACATGGTGGGTTGTCTCATTGCAGCCGTCCTCAGGAACTGAGTTCTGTGTTTGTGATCCATGAATAGTTACTACCACACATTGGGTTCCGGTAACTCGACCCCTCTCGACTTATTAATCAACTTGATATCTGTCCAGGAGTTGCAACTAGTTTCTGGTGTTTGTAGGTAGTGTTAGTAGTCTACCAAGTGGCACCCGATGCAGGTGGGCTTGGGACGAGACTAGGCACGATGTACGGTGTACCAAGTGGCACCCGGTTGGTGGGCTTGGGAACCCTGCTCACATCGTTTGGGGCCGTGGCGACACCCGGCCGGATCTCCTTGCGGATGGAACCCGAATAGGCGATAAACACGGACGAGAGACTTGTGTGGTTAGTCGGTCGTGGCCGACTCCTCGCCCGACTTCCGCTTGAAGGTTGCCGAGGTACATGGCGTGTATAGAGGCGATAAGTGGCGAGAGCGTGTGTGAAGAAGTACACCCTGCAGGGTTATCATTATCTATTCGAATAGCGGATTCCTCGGATATGGAAACTTGGACCCCTTGCATAGTTCATAGGCGAGTGAAAATGGATACTCTAAAACTTCGCAAGATAAGCGTGAGTGCTATGGATGGCGTTCTCGTGGGTAGGCGGGGCGGATCCATAGTGGTGTATTGATATGGTGAATATGTGGACTGCGTGTGCCACCTCAAAAGAGTTACTTGCGATCGTAGTTTAGGATAGCCACCGAGTCAAAGCTGGCTTGCTGCAGTCAAACTCCACCACCCCTTTGTTGATACCGATGCATATGTAGTTAGTTACGATGTAAGTCTTGCTGAGTACATTTGTACTCACGTTTGCTTATTTTACGTTTTGCGAGAGAGGCGTCGGTCTCGCTAGTAGTTCCGTGTGGACTTGACGTTTAGCTTGTTACCTCAGCTACGATCTTGTGCCCTCGGCGGAGATCTGGTAGATAGTCGCTTCTCAGCCCTTTTCATTTGTAGATGTCTGTACTCGGACATGTTAAGCTTCAGCGTGTGCTTTGTTTTGTATGCTCTGAATGTTGGGTCATGAGACCCATGTTTGTAATATCTCGCTCCTCGGGCCTAATGAATAAATACTTGAGTCGTAGAGTTATGTTGTGATGCCATGTTGTATTTACACATATCGAGCATATTGTGTGTATGATTGAAATGCTTGGTATGTGTGGGATCCGACAAACTAGTTGTTTATCCTTGGAAGCCTCTCATATGGGGAAATGTAGTCTAGTGCTTCTTGAGCGATAGTAGTCCGCTAGCCGGTTCACGAGTCACGCTAGCCCAAAGACTACCGCTGGACACTTGATCGGCCGGCATGTGTTTCACTTCGTTCGTGGTTCTGTTCTTCGGGAAATGTCACACGATGACATCCGGAGTCCTGCCTAGCCTGCTACAGCACGGGTTACCGGAGTCCTGTTAGCGCAGTGCTACAGCCCGGATTCATACGTTGATGACCGACATGCTCGAAGTTGATTAATGTATGCCTGTCCCCATGGGTTAGCGCCGCTTTGGGTTCCCGACTAGCCATGTCGGCCCGGGTTCTCTGTCATATGGATGCTAGCGACGCTATCATATACGTGAGCCAAAAGGTGCAAACGGTCCCGGGCCATGGTAAGGCGACACCCGTGGGAATACCATGCGTGAGGCCGCAAAGTGATATGAGGTGTTACCGGCTAGATCGATGTGACTTGGAATCGGGGTCCTGACAAGGACCATTCAACTTCTTGATGGGTTTTGCTTCTATCCACTTGGTGAACTTGTCCACCGCGACAAGTAAGTGAGTTAGGCCGCCTCGTGCCGTTTTGAATGGTCCCACCATGTCCAGGCCCCAAACAGCAAAGGGCAGGCGATGGGGATAGTCTTGAGTCTTTGAAGCCGGGTATGCGGCTTGGAAGCGGAACACTTGGCACCTTGCATTTCTGAACTAATTCCTTAGCCTCTTCTAGGGCAGTTGGCGAAGAAACCGTGTCGGAAGGCTTTGGCGGCGAGTGCTCTTGAGGCTGCCACGATGGCCCTTTTCGCCTTGATGAATGTCTTCGAGAATCGCTTAGCCTTGCTCTGGCTCGACGCAGCGCTGGTAGACACCAGTGACGCTGCACCTGACCAGCTCTCTGTTGACTATAGTGTAGGCTACCGCTCGGCGTTGTACTTGCCGAGCCAAGGTCTCATCGGTTGGTAGCTCTCTGCTTACTAAGAACTTCAGGATGGGCTGGGCCCATGAGGGTGCTGCTATTTCTTCGACTGCCAGTACTGCTACTTGGACGAGGGCGGCTGGGCTGGGAGGCGGCGGGTTGTAGTCCGCAGCAGCTTGCTGGGTTGAAGAAGTCCCCGGGCCGGCTGGCGCAGTCACCGGGCCGAGTTCTGTAGTCTTCGTGATGGTCGCCGAAGTCCCCGGGCCGGGTTCTGAAGTCCCCGGGCCGGCTTTGACTGCAGCATTCTTGGGGCCGTCTGCAAGAATTCTTCTGCCGTCAGCTGAGGCTTTGGAGTCGGATCTGACTTCTTCAGGGGGAGTCGGCACAAAAATGGAGTCTGATTCTGGTGACGGCTTGACAGATGGCTTGAGGAGGCGCTGAAGGGCGACGCTGGATGGTATTGCCTGGCGGGTGGAGCCGATTCTTGCCAGGGTATCTGCTTGGTCGTTGTCGTTTCTTGGCACGTGGAGGAACTCGCACCCCTCAAAATATCCACTCAGCTGCTGTACCAGGAAACGGTAGCTCGCCATGTTTGCATCTTTGGCGTCCCAGCCGTCGGATGACTGCTGGACCGCCAAGTCGGAGCCGCCATAACACAGGATCCGGCGAATGCCAAGCTCTTTGGCAAGCCGGAGCCCGTGAATGAGCGCCTCGTATTCGGCGATGTTGTTGGAGGTGGCGAAATGGATCTGCAGCGCGTACTTGATCTTGTCGCCTTTGGGGGAAGTGAGGACCACGCCGGCTCCCAAGCCGGTGCGCATCTTGGAGCCATCAAAGTGCATCCGCCAATGGGTGGAGTCGGTATTTGGCGGCGTATTGAGTCTCGGCCCGGTCGATGAGGAAGTCGGCCGGTGCTTGCGACTTGATGGCGGTCGGGGCTGGTAATAGATGGTGTAGGGGGCCAGCTCTATGGCCCATTTCGCCACTCGGCCAGAAGCATCTCGGCTTCCGATGATCTCGGCTAGTGGGGCTGTGCAAACCACGGTGATTGGATGCTCTTGAAAGTAAGGCTTCAATTTCTTGGCGGCAAACTGCATGCCATAACACATCTTCTGGTAGTGGGGGTAGTTCTGCTTGGAGGTCGGCGATGCCGCTCGGGTAATATACCGGTCTGGACAGGTAGCGCCTTGCCTTCCTCCTTGCGTTCAACTACAATGGTATCTTGACTACTACTTTGGTGGCGGTGATATCTGAGGAGCATGGGCTCCTTGGGAGTCGGAGCCGCCCGGCCGGGGAAGTAGTCAGCATTTTCTTCAAGCGGAGAAAAGCTTCGTCCGCCTTGTGGTTCCATTCAAGAAGGTGGTCTTCTTCATGAGCTGGTACGGAGGAAGAGCTTTCTCGCCCGGCCGGTGATGAATCGGTGATGGGCGCCAAACAGCCGGTGAACTTACGCACATCTAGCGATCGCCGGTACTTCCATCCTCTCAATTGCCTTGATCTTCATGGGGTTGCACTCTATGCTGCGTTCGGAGACCAGGAAACCAAGGAGCTGGCCGGCTGGTACTCCGAAGACGCACTTCTCTGGGTTGAGCTTGATCTGGAATCGGCGCAGGTTCTCAAAGGTCTCCTTGAGGTCTTCCAACAGCGTTCCTCGCTTTTCCGTCTTCACCACCACATTGTCCACGTAAACGTGGGCGTTTCTGCCAAGCTGCTTAAGGAGGCACTTCTGCATGCAACGCTGAAAGGTGGCGCCGGCATTCCTTAAGCCGAACATCATGGTCAGGTAGCAGAAGGCTCCAAACGGCGTGATGAAGGCGGTCTTCAATCTGTCGGCCGGGTTCAGCTTGATCTGTGATATCCTGAGTATGCATCTAAGAAGCTCAACAGCTCGCATCCGGCTGTGGAGTCTATCACCTGATCGATTCTCGGCAAAGCGAACGGGTCCTTGGGGCAAGCTTTTGTTGAGGCTTGTGTAGTCAATACACATCCGCCACTGCTAGCCACTCTGGAAAGAACACTTCCATGATGAAACCGGCTGCGAGGAGCCGGGCTATCTCTTCTCCAACAACTCTTCTCTTCTCTTCTGACAGCGCAAATAAGGGCTGCACAGCGGGCTTCACATCGGATCGGACATGTAACTTGTGCTCGGCGAATGCAGCCGGTACACAGCATGTCTTTGGGGGACCATGCGAAGATGTCCCGATTCTCACGGAGGAAATCGGCGAAAGCACGCCTTCCTATTTACTATCGAGGATTGCACCTGACGGCGATACCTCTCCGGGTGCTCCGGGTCCAAGGGTATCTTCTTTGTCTCTTTGGCCGGCAGGCAGGCCCTCGACTTCCGACTCCTTGGCATTGGGCGACATCTCTGGCTGCTTGCCGGCCATTGCCACAACCCGATCAAGAAGCCGCTTCTCAGCTGCGATCACCAGGGACTCGGCCAGCCGACTGCTTTCAGCTGCATAGGCGGACGACTTTCTGTAGTCGCCGACTACGGTCAGAATCCCCTTGGTACTCGACATCTTCATCTTGAGGTAGGCGTAGTGGGGGACCGCCATGAACTTGGCCAAAGCAGGTCGGCCAAGCAGAGCATGGTACGGGCTTTCAAGGTCCACCACTTCGAACCAGACTGGCTCTCGGCGAAAATAATCTTTGTCCCCAAAGAGGACGTCTATCAGGATCTGGCCGATCGGTCAGCAGGAAAGGCCAGGTACAATGCCGTGGAACACAGTCCGGCTGCTCTGAAGCTGTCTTTGCTTGATTCCTAACTTCTCCATTGTGTCCTTGTACAGGATGTTGATGCTGCTCCCTCCGTCTATCAACACTCGCGAGAAGCGAGCGGCCCGCCTATCCGCAGCAAGGGTGGCTCCCAAGACCAGGGCGTAGGAGCTCGGATTCGGCATCTCCTCTGGGTGATCAGCTCGGCTCCAACTGATAGGTTTCTCGGACCAGTGCATGAAATCTGGAGTATCCGGCGCCATCTTGCATTCACTCCTTCTTTGCTGCAGCCGCTTTCTTCTTGCGCGATCGTCGGCCACACCGGTGAACACTACATAAGCTCCATGCTCTTACAGGTAGTCATCTTGTCTTGCACCGACCCATACGACGGCCCGGCTCTTTGGGGGCGGCGGTGGGCGGCGGCCCAACCCAAGCGGGGAGGGATGAGGCCGTCTCCCTTGGCGATCCTGGTGAGCCAGTGGCACTTCCGGGTGGTGTGGTTCGACGGCTTCGCGCCGCTATGGAACTTGTAGGGACCATCTAGAGTCTGCTTGTAAGAGAAGGCCGGCAACCAGTTGGACTTGCCGCCTTTCTGCCGCTTGGCCGGAGGCTGCCCCTCTGGCTGTTGGTCTTGATCGCCGCCACTGCCGGGCTGTTGGAAGCGGCTGCGGGGCCTTGCGCTTGTGATCATTCTGCTGCTGTCGCCGACTGGTGTCGCCAGCCGGAGTTCTGGGAGCCTGTGCAGCCACCTTGCCAGTCGCACTGACTTCGATCTCCGTCTTCATGGAGGAGTCGGCTGTGGCGTGCTTGTTTGCTATGATCAGCAGCTCGTCGAGGGTCTCCGGCTCGTCGCAAAGGAGCTTGTGCTTGAGGAGGGTGCCTTCTCTGCACCCGGCGGTGAAGTACTCAATAGCCTCGTGCACTCCCTCGCAGGAGTTCCGGAGATCGGCCCAGCGCGTGAGGTAGTCGCGAGTGGACTCGTTGGGGCCTTGCACGCACAAGGAAAGATGGCGAGGCTTGGGAGGTCGCTTGTATGTGCTCGTGAAGTTGCGGACGAAGGCCTCGGTGAAGTCCACCCAGCTGTTGATGCTGCGGGGCTTCAGGTTGTTCAACCATCTCCGGGCCGTGCCCTGGAGCATGAGGGGAACATACTTTACGGCAACACGCTTGTTGCCATTCGCTATGCTGACGGTCGTGGAGTAGTCCACTAGCCAGTCCGGCTTCACGGAGCTGGTGTATTTGGGTGTATCTCGGGGGAGTGTGAACCCTCTAGGGAAGGGCTCGTCTCGGATGTGAGGTCCGAAACACGGCGGGCCCAACTCGTCTTCCTCTTCCAGCGCCAGGGATCGGTGGAGTTGGTCGATCCGGTGGCGGGCGTCGTTTTCTCCGACTCCCTCTCGGCGGCCAAGGCGGTCGCCGAGAGTCGGATGCTCGACGGGTGGCGGGGAGACTCACCTTTCTCTGCGGGGAGGAGGAGGCAGATAGTCGTCTCGCCGCTCCACTGCTCTTGAGCGGCCGTCTTGGTCGCGCTCGATGGAGATGTGGGTCCGGCTATGGCTGATAGCCGGATCCTTGTTTTTTCTTCCACGGACACCGCCAGTCGGTGTCCGAGACGTCGCGCCTTGGTCTCGGTGGGAAGGCGAGTCGCCGTGTTGTCGTCGCGGCGCCTCCGTGCGGCAGCTGGCTTTGTCTTGCGCGGCGGCCGCGTCGAGGAGCTGCTAGACTCGCTCCGTCATAAGGCGGCACTCCTCGCCCTCGAAGTTATCCAGCTCATCCGCCGCCGCCTAGGCGGCGCGGATGTTCTCCGCGGGCGTGGCATACACAGGGCGATTTGCCCCGAACATGTTGGCGATGGCTACGCCGCACTGCTGGACCGTGCCAAGGCGGCTAGGCCCAGTCGGAGCCGGCGAGCCGCCCACGGCGCGATCCATCTCACGCTGGTAGGATTCTGATAAGCGTCTCATGCTTGCCAGCTTCTTCGCGCCTACGAGGAGCTAAAGGCGGCGTGCCCCCAACACCCCGGCGTCAGCGTCTTCCGGAATGGGCGCGGTTAGGTCTTGCAGAACCGCGTCGAGAGGGTCATGAGCTCCTTCGCCTGAAGGCTCGCTATGACCGATGACGAGCACTTCTGTGATGGTGCTTCCGCCGCTCTCTGCGCGAGGGAGCGGCTCATCGTAGACCACCACGTTGGTGGGGAACACGTCAAGCGACGCGGTGTCGGAGTCGACCAGCATCGGGTCGGTGGAGCCTACGGACTCGTGTCGGTGGCGAGCTCGCCGGCGGCGTGGAGTTGCTCGAGGAGGCCCACGAGGAGGCTCTCGGGCCGCCCGTGCCTGCATCGGATGTAGTCTCGTCGGAGGCGAACCCGCCCGACAAGTTGGCGAGGCAGCTGGCCGCCTGAGCGATCTCAGCGCCATGCAGCCGTCGGTCAGCCTGAGCTCTGTCTGGCGTTTGGGCTGGCTGCGCTTCGCCCGAGGAGGAACAAGGTTCCCGTCCAGAGCAGGTCTCCGGACGACGGTGCACCTAGCCCCATGGTGGGCGCCAAATGTCAGGGGTTGGGTGCGACATATGCCAAAGGATGGCTTATCATGGTGGGGGCGAGTAGAACGTCGCCGGTGCCTGGAAACGGGATGGCGAAGGCATGCACACCGGTGAATCTTACCCAGCTTCAGGGCTCTCCGTGGACATAACACCCCTACTGCTGCTCTGCGGGGTCTCCGCATGATCACTACGGCAAAGTGGGTACAAGGTTGCTCCTTGAGCTGTACGGGGTGAGGAAGGAGAAGGGCACGGCTAGCTCTCCTCTTCCCTCTATGTGTGTCTAGAACTATTAGTGTCCAACCTCTTGCATGGGTGCCCCGGGGGGTTTATATAGGCCTACACCCCAGGGGTACAATGGTAATCTGGCTGGGCGCAGGTCCCAGCCGTCAGTCTCTTAAGTCGCCGTCTTCTCCGCTGACTTCTAGGGCCCGCTGACTAGTGGGCCCCGCCGACGGTCCAGCATGGGCTGATAGCACTGGTCCGCTGCGGGCGGGTCTTGCCGGCTGCGGATTACTGTAGCCGTGCTTCTAATGACGCGAGCTTGGTCATGGGGTCATGGCAACAGTGCCGCCGCCAGACGGGCGATCACTGTTGCCACTCCCTGTCTTGTCTGGTTAATGGCGCACGGAGCCCGTTGGGAGGGGCCGGCCGAAACTCAGAGGCCGCCTCCCAGTGGGTCCGTCTTGGGGTGCTCTCGCCGTCTTCTGCACTCCCGCCGACAGGCGGGTCCCACCCTCTTCGGGTCGTACAGACAGGTCGTCGTGGGTACAGGGATCTGCCCACGGGGCTGATGTCAGGGCTGGCATGGCAACAGTGCCGCGCCGGACGGAGATCTCCGTCAGTACGGCGCTCTGTGGCCATGCTTGTCCTTTGTGAACGGGGCAGGGATGGGCGCCGAGGCGGCCCCATCCCATCCCGTCCGTAGTCGCATTAGCAGGAGGTGGTTGGAGTCGCGGGCCGTCTCCCCATAGCCGGCTTCTCCGGAAGTCGCTGGCTTGGAGTCGGCTTATCTCGAGGCCGTCTCTGGGACTCGGCTGGGAGGGCCAGTCGGCGGCTCTGCCACCGATTCTCAGAAGGCGGCTCTTCGTCTTGAAGTCTTGAGGGGCGCAGTCTGCCCCGATGTTTTGAAAGGTCCAGGGGCTCGGGTTTGCCTACCCGTGGCCCATTACTCCGACAGCCGGGCTGGCACTGGGAGGTGCTACCTTCAGGGGCGCGACGCTTGGTGAGGAACCCGGCCCCGGGTCCCGTCGTCGACCCTGATCTCCTTTGGTGGCGTTTGCGTGGGCCACTTTCGGTGCGGAGGGAGCCGGCCCTTGGAGGTGGTACGTCAGCCGTGTCAGGGAGGAGGACGAGCACGTCCATCGCTACATGGCTTCTATGGACGTCAGGTTCTCCAATACCTGGCAGGTTCTTTGGGGAGATCACCCGAGCTATGATCCAGTGATGGTTCCTTCACTTTGGTTGTCCATCGCCCGCGCCTCAGGAACCGCGAGTGGCCTAGATTACTCTTTAGTATTCGATCTTTATTAGCTAGCTAGCTAGCTAGTGATGTATTCGATATATAATATTCGAGATTTTATATATTATTCGAGACGATGTATTCAAGATTATATCTATTATTCGAGACGGTGTATTCGAGATTATATTCGATGATGCTTATTATGTACTATGATTGATTCAGTTTTCCCTTATTAATTGATTGCATCCATGCATTGTAATTTGAATACTAAATTGTTTTATATTTCTTTTGTATTAGTTAAACAAAATCTATAGCGGACAATACCAGCAGAGAGGGAGAAGAGGCCCTGTTCGATATCATACGCCATCCTCGCGGGCCAGATGATGATCAGAATGAAGAAGATTATGACGGCTCCGAATATCTAAACAACATAGGGGAGGGTGATATGATATTCGATCGCGACGACCGAATTGATGAAGTCATGAACTATGATTATGATGATGGCGAAGAAAATGTTGATCTTGAAACAACAAAGACCGGTGAGGTATATTTATATAAGCAGGCATCTGGTGATCATCACATGTTTTAAATGACTTGAAGATATATTAACGAATCGATCTTTCTTGTTTCAGCCATCCGGGTCGAACAAATCTTCAGGCAGCAGGACACGAGGCCCGAACAAAAAGTTGAAGGAGGGCGTAAAGTACAATATCGAGGTCATCAAACCTAATGGTGAACCATTAGAGCCTAAGAAGATTGCGGACAAGTTCATTCGTCAGTGCGGAGTTCTTGTGAAGGACCAACTCCCAATCTCCCTTCAAGAATGGAGAGAGACAGCAAAGCCACGTCCAGATCTTACTTTTGTCGACGACAGACAAAAAATTCTGCTTTGGGAAACTCTCATGGAACATTTCACCCTATGATACGTCTCCGTCGTATCTATAATTTTTTATTGTTCATGCCAATATTTTACAACTTCCATATACTTTTTGGCAACTTTTTATACTATTTTTGGGACTAACATATTGATCCAGTGCCTAGTGTCAGTTCCTGTCTGTTTCATGTTTTTGGTTTCACAGAATATCCATATCAAAAGGAGTCCAAACGGGATAAAAATGGACGGAGCTTATTTTTGGAATATTTGGAAAATCTGGGAGAAAGATCAACGTGAAACGGTGTCCGAGGTGGCCACGAGGCAGGGGCCCACGCCCTCCCCAGGAGGGCGCGCCCCCACCCTCGTGGGCCACCCGTAAGGCGGTTGATGCCCTTCTTCGGCCGCAAGAAAGCTAATTTTTGGTAAAAAAATCACGGCGAAGGTTTCAGTCCAATCGGAGTTACGGATCTTCGGACATAAAAGAAACGGTGAAAGGGCAGTGAGCAGAACACAGAAACAAAGAGAGACAGAGAGATAGATCCAATCTCGGAGGGGCTCTCGCCCCTCCCATGCCATGGGAGCCAAGGACCAGACGGGAAATCCTTCTCCCATCTAGGGAGGAGGTCAAGGAAGAATAAGAAGAAGGGGGCCCTCTCCCCCTTGCTTTCGGTGGCGCCGCAGCGCTGCCGGGGCCATCATCATCACCGCCATCTTCATCAACAACTTCACCACCATCATCACCAACTCTTACCCCCTCTATGCAGCTGTGTAACCTCTCTCTCACCCACTGTAATCTCTACTTAAACATGGTGCTCAACTCTATATATTATTTCCCGATGATGTATGGCTATCCTATGATGTTTGAGTAGATCCGTTTTGTCCTAATGGCTATTTGATGATCAAGATTGGTTTGAGTTGCATGTTTTATTATTGGTGTTGTCCTATGGTGCTCTCCGTGTCGCGCAAGCGTGAGGGATTCCCGCTGTAGGGTTTGCAATATGTTTATGATTTGCTTATGCTGGGTGGCGTGAGTGACAGAAGCACATACACGAGTAAGCAGGTTGTTTGCGTATGGGATAAAGGGGACTTGATACTTTAATGCTATAGTTGGGTTTTACCTTAATGATCTTTAGTAGTTGTGGATGCTTGCTAGAGTTCCAATCATAAGTGCATATGATCCAAGTAGAGAAAGTATGTTAGCTTATGCCTCTCCCTCAAATAAAATTGCAATAATGATTACCGGTCTAGTTATCGATTGCATAGGGACAAATAACTTTCTCATGACAACAAGCTCTTTACTAAAACTAATTTAGTTGTGTCTTTATCTAAGCAGCCCCTAGCTTTTATTTACTCGCTCTTTACTTTCTTGCAAACCTATCCAAAACAACTACAAAGTACTTCTAGTTTCATACTTGTTTCCGGTAAAGCGAACGTCAAGCATGCGTAGAGTTGTAATGGTGGTCGATAGAACTTGAGGGAATATTTGTTCTACCTTTAGCTCCTCGTTGGGTTCAACACTCTTACTTATCGAAAGAGGCTACAATTGATCCCCTATACTTTTGAGTTATCAATACCTTTTTCTGGCGCCGTTGCCGGGGAGTCATAGCGTGGGGTGAGTATTTTCGTGTGTGCTTGTTTGCTTTATCACTAAGTAATTTTTATTTTCTGTTCTTAGTTGTTCTTTATCTTTAGTTATGGATATGGAACACGAAATACCAAAAAAAATTGGTGTACTTGCTACTCATGGAGATGGGGAACCTCCTAAAACCCTCGATGCTGGTTATGTGAAAGATATTATATACTACTTTGATAATCCTGAGAAAACCCCATTCAACTATGTAATGGGAGTAACGTTGGATCAACGTGAATACTTTAGGGATTATCGCTTGACACAAAAAGGGAAACTATTATGGGATCAAATTCATATATTGAAGTGGTATGCTAGACAACTATGCTTGGTATATGATTATACTTGTTGCTCTAGGATGAAGGCTCCACACCTTCCCTTTTCATGCAAATTTAATGATAATAAAACCTTAGCTTCTTATGCTAATGGTATATATGATTACTATGATGTGGAGAAAATAGAAGAATTTGTTGCCTTTATGGGTGCTTATGAAATTGAATCTATGTTTAAAGAGTTTGAAGATTTTGATGATGCTGCTTATAGACCTGAAAATTTAGCTATCGTCAAATATTGCTATGAGAATTATGAATACAATTATGAAATTAATGCACTTATTGAAAAAGTCTCCGCTGTCCAAGAAGAGACTAATATTTTGCAGGAATCTATGGAAGAAGAAGTTGATGAAACTATGAGCTCATTGGATGAAAAAGATGAGGAGGAGAGCGAAGAACAAAAGGAGGAAGAGCGGATTGATCACCCGGGCCCACCTTCTAATGAGAGTAACTCTTCAACTCATACATTGTTTAATTCCCCTTCGTGCTTACCGAAGGATGATTGCTATGATGACTATTATGATACCGTTGATTCTCTTGAAATATCCCTTTTTGATGATGCTTGCTATGCTTGTGGCCAAGATGCCAATATGAATTATGCTTATGGAGATTAACTTGCTATAGTTCCTTATGTTAAACATGAAATTGTTGTTATTGCACCCACGCATGATAGTCCTATTATCTTTTTGAATTCTCCCAACTACACTATATCGGAGAAGTTTGCTCTTATTAAGGAGTATATTGATGGGGTTGCCTTTTATCGTTGCACATGATGATTTTGATAGATATAATATGCATGTGCTTGCTGCTCCTACTTGCAATTATTATGAGAGAGGAACTATGTCTCCACCTCTCTCTGTTTCCAACATGGAAAAATTGCAAGAAACTGTTTATACTATGCAATTGCCTTTACTATGTGTGCATGAATTGTTCTTTTATGACATGCCGATGCATAGGAAGAGAGTTAGACTTCGTCATTACATGATATATGTTGCTTTGTGCTCACTACTAAATTACAAATCATTGCTAATTAAAATTGGCTTTGATATACCTTGGGATCCGGGTGGATTCACTACTTGAGCACTATATGCCTAGCTTAATGGCTTTAAAGAAAGTGCTGCCAGGGAGACAACCCGAAGGTTTTAGAGAGTCATTTATTTCTGTTGAGTGCTTTCATATAGTTTAAAAACAACAAAAATAAAGAGGGGAACCCAAAACTTTTCAAAAAGAAAAGTGAAAGTGAGAGAGACGAGCATTGTGAAAGTGGGGGACGTCCTTGAACTTTGTTCATGCTCACGGAAACTTTGTGAATCTTAATCACAGAAACTTTTAAATAAAAATAATTATCCCCTTGTACAATTCCATTGTATTATAAAAATAATGTGCCAAGGTTTGCCTTTAGGATGTTTACAATGTTTGTTGGTTTGTGCGGTGCAGGACAAAAACTTTGACTGTAGTGCGCGATTTTTAAGTTTTTACTGGAACGTCAAATGATTCTGATTCTTTTTGCACTGTCTTTATATAATTTTTTTTTTATTTTTTCTAATTTTGGAAGAATTTTAAAGTATCATAAGTATGGTGAATGTTTATATTATTACAGACTATTCTGTTTTAGACAGATTCTGTTTTTGATGCATAGTTTGCTTGTTTTGATGAAACTATCGATTTATATCAGTGGAATAAGCCATCAAAAAGTTATATTACAGTAGACACAATGCAATAATAAAATATGAATTGGTTTAAACAGTACTTAGAGTGGTGATTTGCTTTATTATACTAACGGATCTTACCAAGTTTTCTGTTGAAGTTTTGTGTGGATGAAGTGTTCGATGATCGAGAAGGTTTCGATGTGACAAGAAGGAAGAGAGGCAAGAGCTCAAGCTTGGGGATGCCCGAGGCACCCCAAGTAAATATTCAAGGAGACTTCGGCGTCTAAGCTTGGGGATGCCCGGAAGGCATCCCCTCTTTCTTCAACAAGTATCGGTATGTTTTCTGATTCGTTTCATTCATGTGATATGTGCAAATCTTGGAGCGTCTTTTGCATTTAGTTTTCATTTTTCTTTTACACACCATGCTGGTATGAGATAGTCCTTGGTTGATTTACAGAATGCTCTTTGCACTTCACTTAAATCTTTTGAGTATGGCTTTATAGAATGCTTCACGTGCTTCACTTATATCATTGGAAGTTTGGATTGCCTGTTTCTCTTCACTTAGACAACCGCCATTTGTAGAATGCTCTTTTGCTTCACTTATATTTGTTAGAGCGTGGGCATATCTTTTGTAGAAATAATTAAACTCTCGTGCTTCACTTATATCTATTTAGAGAGATGACAGGAACTAGTCATTCACATGGTTAGTCATAAAATCCTACATAAAACTTGTAGATCACTGAATATGATATGTTTGATTCCTTGCAATAGTTTTGCGATATAAAGGTGATGATATTAGAGTCGTGCTAGTTGATTAATTGTAAAATTGAGAAATACTTGTGTTGAGGTTTGCAAGTCCCGTAGCATGCACGTATGGTGAACTGTTATGTAACGAAGTTGGAGCATGAGGTGTTTATTGATTGTCTTCCTTATGAGTGGCAGTCGGGGACGAGCGATGGTCTTTTCCTACCAATCTGTCCCCCTAGGAGCATGCGCGTAGTACTTTGTTTCGATGACTAATAGATTTTTGCAATAAGTATGTGAGTTCTTTATGACTAGTGTTGAGTCCATGGATTATACACACTCTCACCCTTCCATCATTGCTAGCCTCTTGATGCCGTGCATTGCCCTTTCTCACCTCGAGAGTTGGTGCAAACTTCGCCGGTGCATCCAAACCCCGTGATACGATATGCTCTATCACACATAAGCCTCCTTATATCTTCCTCAAAATAGCCACCATACCTACCAATCATGGCATTTCCATAGCCATTCCGAGATATGTTGACATGCAACTTCCATCATCATCATATACATGACTTGAGCATTTATTGTCATATTGCTTTGCATGATCGTAAGATAGCTAGCATGATGTTTTCATGGCTTGTCCATTTTTTGATGTCATTGCTACGCTAGATCATTGCACATCTGGTACATCGCCGGAGGCATTCATATAGATTCATATCTTTCTTCTAGTATCGAGTTGTAATATTGAGTTGTAAGTAAATAAAAGTGTGATGATCATCATTATTAGAGCATTGCCCCAGTGAGGAAAGGATGATGGAGACTTTGATTCCCCCACAAGTCGGGATGAGACTCCGGACGAAAAAAATAAAAAAAAATAAAAAAGAGAAAGGCAAAAAAAGAGAAGGCCCAAAAAAGAAAAAAAAAGAAAAAACAAAAAAAATGAGAGAAAAAGAGAGAAGGGGAAATGTTACTATCCTTTTACCACACTTGTGCTTCAAAGTAGCACCATGTTCTTCATATAGAGAGTCTCTTGAGTTATCACTTTCATATACTAGTGGGAATTTTCATTATAGAACTTGGCTTGTATATTCCAACGATGGGCTTCCTCAAATGCCCTAGGTCTTCATGAGCAAGCAAGTTGGATGCACACCCATGTAGTTTCTAGTTTGAGCTTTCATACACTTATAGCTCTTAGTGCATCTGTTGCATGGAAATCCCTACTCCTCACATTGATATCCATTAATGGGCATCTACATAGCCAATTGATACGCCTAGTTGATGTGAGACTTTCTCCTTTTTTTGTCTTCTCCACATAACCCCCACCATCATATTCTATTCCACCTATAGTGCTATGTCCATGGCTCATGCTCATGTATTGCGTGAAAGTTGAAAAGGTTTGAGAAAGGTCAAAAGTATGAAACAATTGCTTGGCTTGTCATCAGGGTTGTGCATGATGTGAACATTTTGTGTCGTGAAGATGGAGCATAGCCAGACTATATGATTTTGTAGGGATGAGATTTCTTTGGCTATGTTATTTCAATAAGACATAATTTCTTGGTTGGTATGCTTGAAATATTATTGTTTTTATGTCAAAGGATAGACTATTGCTTTGAATCACTCATGTCTTAATATTCATGCCATGATTAGACATATGATCAAGATTATGCTAGGTAGCATTCCACATCAAAAATTATCTTTTTTATCATTTACCTACTCGAGAACGAGCAGGAATTATGCTTGGGGATGTTGATACGTCTCCGTCGTATCTATAATTTTTTATTGTTCCATGCCAATATTCTACAACTTCCATATACTTTTTGGCAACTTTTTATACTATTTTTGGGACTAACATATTGATCCAATGCCCAGGGCCAGTTCCTGTCTCTTGCATGTTTTTGGTTTCGCAAAATATCCATATCAAACGGAGTCCAAACGGGATAAAAACGGACGGAGCGTATTTTTGGAATATTAGGAAAATCTGGGAGAAAGATCAACGCGAAACGGTGTCCAAGGTGGCCACGAGGAAGGGGCCCACGCCCGTGCAGAGGGCGCGCCCCACCCTCGTGGGCCACCGTAGAAGCGATTGATGCCCTTCTTGACCGCAAGAAAGCTAATTCTTGGAAAAAAATCACGGCGAAGGTTTCAGTCCAATCGAATGCGGATCTCCGGATATAAAAAGCGGTGAAAAGGCGTGAGCGAGACACGAAATAGAGAGAAACAGATAGATAGATCAAATCTCGGAGGGGCTCTCACCCCTCCCACGCCATGGGAGCCAAGGACCAGAGGGGAAACCCTTCTCCCATCTAGGGAGGAGGTCAAGGAAGAAGAAGAAGAAGAAGAAGAAGGGGGGGGGGCCTCTCCCCTTTGCTTCCGGGGGCGCCGGAGCGCTGCCGGGGCCATCATCATCACCGCCATCTTCATCAACAACTTCACCACCATCATCACCAACTCTTACCCCCTCTATGCAGCGGTGTAACGGGATAAAAACGGACGGAGCTTATTTTTGGAATATTAGGAAAATCTGGGAGAAAGATCAACGCGAAACGGTGTCCGAGGTGGCCACGTGGCAGGGGCCCACGCCACATGCCGGAGGCGCGCCCCACCCTCGTGGGCCACCCGTAAAGGCGGTTGATGCCCTTCTTGACGCAAGAAAGCTATTTTTGGAGAAAAAAAATCACGGTGAAGGTTTCAGTCCAATGAGGTACGGATCTCCGGATATAAAAGAAAGCGGTGAAAAGGCGTGTAATGTAACGCGAAGCAGAGAGAAAGCAGATAGATAGATCCAATCTCGGAGGGGCTCTCGCCCTCCCACGCCATAGGAGCCAAGGACCAGAGAAACCCTTCTCCCATCTAGGGAGGAGGTCGAGGAAGAAGAAGAAGAAGAAGAAGAAGGGCCCTCTCCCCTTGCTTCCGTGTGGCCTTGAGCTGCAGGGCCATCATCATCACCGCCATCTTCATCAACAACTTCACCGCCATCATCACCAACTCTTCCCCCCTCTATGCAGCGGTGTAACCTCTCTCTGACCCGCTGTAATCTCTACTTAAACATGGTGCTAAACGCTATATATTATTTCCCGATGATGTATGGCTATCCTATGATGTTTGAGTAGATCCGTTTTGTCCTAATGGCTATTTGATGATCAAGATTGGTTTGAGTTGCATGTTTTATTATTGGTGTTGTCCTATGGTGTTCTCCGTGTCGCGCAAGCATGAGGGATTCCCGCTATAGGGTTTGCAATATGTTCATGATTTGCTTATGGTGGGTGGCATGAGTGTGAAGCCTGAGACCGAGTAAGTAGGTCATTTTGCATTATGGGATATAGGGGACTTGATACTTTAATGCTATGGTTGGTTTTTACCTTAATGATCTTTAGTAGTTGCGGATGCTTGCTAGAGTTCCAATCATAAGTGCATATGATCCAAGTAGAGAAAATATGTTAGCTTATGCCTCTCCCTCAAATAAAATTGCAATAATGATTATCGGTCTAGTTATCGATTGCCTAGGGACAAATAACTTTCTCGTGACAACAAGCTCTTTACTAAAACTAATTTAGTTGTGTCTTTATCTAAGCAGCCCCTAGATTTTATTTACTCGCTCTTTACTTTCTTGCAAACCTATCCAAAACAACTACAAAGTACTTCTAGTTTCATACTTGTTTCCGGTAAAGCAAACGTCAAGCGAACGAAGAGTTGTATTGGTGGTCGATAGAACTTGAGGGAATATTTGTTCTACCTTTAGCTCCTCATTGGGTTCGACACTCTTACTTATCGAAAGAGGCTACAATTGATCCCCTATACTTGTGGGTTATCACCCTACCAGATCATTTCACAGATGCAGATGTGGAGAAAGTCAAGGACGCTGCTCTTAGGAAGATGGCGGTTGCAGTCAACAACCACAAGAAACGTGTATGGGACAAATGCGTCAAGGGAGGAAGGAAGACTCCGATGTCCGAGGAACACTAGAGAAGCAAAGTGCTCATTGGGACGATTTCATGAAATTCAAAGAATCGGAATTATCTAAGGAACGGTCGAGAATAAACAAGGCCAATGCCGCAAAAAAGGATAAGTTCCATAAGCTGGGGCCATGTGGCTACGCGGTGGCAATGCCTAAGTGGGATAAGTCTGAGAAAGAGATGGAGGATGCTGGTGTCACTCCAGAAACATTGAGCTGGCCCCCCAGGTGCAGGACTTGGTTCTATGCGCATGGGGGGGAGTTGGACCCGAAGACAGGCAAAGTTTCGAAGAAGGCATGTCTGAACGGAGCCGAAGATAAGATACTTGTTGCAATAGAGGAAGCTCGATCGGGGGTGTTCCAGCCCAACAGAGAGAACGACGAGCTTATGCCTGCCCTGGGAAATCCTGAACACCCGGGAAGAACACGAGGCAAGGGCGTTATTCCGTGGTATGAGGGGTTTTCGGACTGGAACGCCGACTACAGAAGCCATGCGAGAAGGAAGATTGCGGAGGAGAAGAAGAGGAAGAGGGAGGAGGAGCAGAGGAAGCTAGACTATGAACGCCTTCAAGGCCTAGAATCAGAGCACGCGGACTTGGCAGTCAAATTCCAGCGGCAGAAGGAGCAGATCAACTCACTTAGCCAGCAAAGGGGGTCTCAGCAGCGGCAGCAGCTAGCGAATGATCCAGCATTGGATAGCACCATCCCATCCATGCCGAGAAGCAGCGTGGGTTCCGCCCTGGGCGATGCAATGCTAGATAGATACCCCGTGGATGACATCATGGAGAACACTAACTGCAAGCTACACTTCAAAATGAAGAACATATCCATGAAGGTGGCGGACGCCGTTGCTTCTACCCCCCGAGGCAACCTTCCATTGAAACCCGATTCTAGCGGGCTATGATCGTGTCTTGGTTGATGAGGTGGTGGACCAATATTCGGGGCTAGAGCTTGACATTCCTAGAGGTGACGAGGAGCACACACTGGGAGAGGCCAAACATCGTATCATCCTATGGTGAAAGGATTGCATCATCTTTTGAAGGCCACCGACACCGCGTCAGCCGACTCCTCGTCGAAGTCCGCCACCGAGTCAGCAGAATCCCGCTCATCCAAGTCCACCAACGCGTCAGGCCACTCCTCCTCCTCCAAGTCCGGCAAAGCGTCAGGCCACTCCTCCTCCAAGTCCGACACAGCGTCAGACCACTCCTCCTCCAAGTCCGGCACAACTTCAGGCCACTCCTCCTCCAAGTCCGGCACAGCTTCAGGCCACTCCTCCTCCTCCAACTCAGCCACGTCAGCCGTCTCCGCCGCCTCAGCAATCACGGAAGAGAGCCGCCGTAGCTATGGTGCGTAGCGGTACAAGTCGAGGTCGTACGGGAGGTACGGGCGGAGACAAGCGATTTCAATATGGTCCAAGCCTCGCACCTCTTCCGTAGAGGCCTTACGACAAGTCCAAGGAGGAAAACACAGCCATAGTGAAGGCCCAGGTGGAAGCCCTTTGCACCGAAACCGCCACCGTCGCCAATGGAGAAAGTGCCTGAGGAAAAGATTGACCACTTCATTCGTATGGCTAGAGCACCAGCTCCCAAGCCTGTTGACACAGACTATGAGCGCCACCTCAGGAAGTTAAATCGAGCACGTCTACAGAAAGAGGCGAGCTCGAGCTCGAGAAAATCAGCTAGCACAAAATGCGATAAAACTATTCCCCAGCTGGGAGAACAGGCGGCGCAATCAATCCCCCCGCTTGTTGTGCCAACAACACATAAGAGTACGCGCGCCCAATATTATTGTGGGCAAATCGTTAACGTTCCCCAGCTGGGCGATGTGGTAATAACTGAGGAGCATATAACGCAGGCTGAAATCATCAACATCACTGTTGGAAAACTCCTGGAGATCGAGCCCATGTCTCCGCTTAGAGAGGAGGAAATAAAACGGGAATATGTACGGGGCCAACCTTTGGTTGAGCCAGATGAGGTCAAGAAGCTCCCAACGAGAATGTATGAATTGCATCAATGGAACATCAACATTACCAAGATTTCCAATCGAGAGTCCCTCATGGTGAATGTCAAGAAGGATCATTACTTCCATGAGAAAGTTGTGTCCGTTGAGTATTCAGAACTATTTCAGTTATACAATCAAGACGCACTCGACAAGTCTATAAATGGTTGCTATTGTCTCGTAAGTGATTTCTTTCTCGTAATTTAAGTCTCAAGCTAGTCTGTAGTGATCATTTTGATCAATCATTACCTGTAATTATCCTCACTATATTCTTTTCTCGTGGTATTATGCAGGATGAAGATGTATGAAATGAAAAAAGGTGCACGCTATGGCATTGGGTTCATTGACCCAAATATCATTAATCAATACACATGGGAATTAGATACATATTATCAAGCAAGTGTAGAGGAAAGCATGCTAAAGTTCTTCAAGCGCCTCAATACCAATGAAGATATACTACTTCCTTACAACTTCAGGTGAGTCACACTGTCTTGTACTACAAATTCTGTTTTTGCTTACTAGCTAGCTACATATTTTTGCTTACATATGCCCGCTTAATTAAGACATGCAAATGTGTGTGCATGTAGTTTTCACTGGATCTTGTTAATCATTAAAGTTGATGAAGGAACAGTTGAAGTACTGGACTCACTATTTAAGAAAGAAAGTGACTACGCCATCGTGAATGGGATAGTCGCCAGGTAATTTCAATCATTATTAACTATATCTCGGCCTATTTAATTAGTTCGTCATTTCCTGATAACAACTATTTAATAACCCCTTTATTCATTTTCTTTGTCGGCAGGCAGGGCTTGGGCAAAGTTCATCAACGCTCACTCGGGCCAATGGAAACAAAAGCTGAAATGGTATCGACCCAAGGTAAGTAATTAAGTAGTACTAGCTAGCTAGCTGCCATCTCTTTAATTATCATGCTTGATTAATTATTATCTGATCAAATTCCATTCTCGTAAAGGCCCTGAAGCAGGCGTCGGGGACTAATCTGTGTGCATACTACGTTTGCAAGAACATTCGCATGATGGCCTCCGAAAGGAGCAGATCTCAGAGACAGGACTGGGTACGTTTGTCAGAACACTATTCATAATTTTTACACCATCATCGATATCTAGTCACACAACTAATACACATGCATATTGATCTCCTTCTTAACAGTTCAGAGAGGTGCGGGAGAAGCTCCTACCAACGGAGCGCATACAAGCAATTCAAGAGGAAATAGCGGGATTTTTGCTCGACCAGGTCATAGATACGAATGGATAATACTATTACCCGCTACCGCCCCCATGAACCACTTCCAATTGTCATCGTGCTCCGAAGGCACCAATTAGGCTAATGCCACTGGCTCCGAAGCCACCAATTAGGAGAAATTGTATATACCTAGCTAATTGTATATATATACATGTGTGTATGTGTGAATTAATGATGGTTGTAAGACATTCGATGATATATATATATATACCACCTAGTGGTAGTTACCACCTAAGAATCCACCGTTGATTTGAGGTGCCTAGATGAGGTTCCACCCGACCCGTTTAGAATTGATATTAATTATTTTCATTAGTTTATTTGGTGGTTACCAGGTCCGTTTGGTCGTGAGCCTATCCAAACGTCTGAATGCACTCCTATTTATTCGTCTGGCATCCTTATCCACCTACTAACCAACCTAGCATTTTTCTCTACGTAAAAATAGAATTGTTTGTATATTCTTGTTACCAAGAGCAAACATATTTTTCTCTATCTAGCGTTCTGCCTAGGCGACAATTCCATCATCGGCTGGAGACGGCGGTTCGGCGTCGTCGAGAGTATTCTTCTGCCACCGGCGATGCAGTGAAATAACGGCGACTGCCAGCAATTGCAGCTGATTCGGATTAGGATCATGGATGCATGTTGCGTATTCATTCGGCAAACAAAATCTTTTATAGTCTTCCTGATTTGTTTTCTTATCTAATATGAATTCATTGTTGACCAACAGCATAGCAAAGATGCACCTATGACCGACTGCCTTCGCAGGCGTCAACCCCTGCTGCAGTTCTTGCATGAGTGCAACAGCATGATTATGATGATCCAGATGATGTGACGACGAGGAGCGACGAGCAAGGCAGCCGCAAGCCGCCAGGTGCACAACCAGAGGAAGATCCCTCGCGTCATGGTGTCACCAGCGTGTAGCTGTCACCGACGACGACACAGCTGCCTGCTCCTGTTTGCTCAACGGCTTCCTCCGATGGTGTGTGGTACAATAAGACTAAACGTACGGCACGCTCAACCAGCTGCCATTGACTTGCGCGCTTCCCCGCCGCCGCCCTTGAAGATCTCATCACTGGATGCTGTTGCGAAAATAACATAGCACGAGTATATTTATCTACCCTTTAATTCCTCCGTCAAGTCCGTGGTGCAGCTCACAATGCGTATATGAGGCTAGAGGGTAGGGACATATTTATACTCATATTCCTGAAAATTCAAATCCGTATCCGGATAGAATTCAGTTAGACTCCTAATCGAATTAACCAACCACGATCATAACCGATTATTTTCCGAGTCAAATTCCTTCTTATCCCTAAGCACATATATGTGAGATATATGCCACGTTTAAATAGTATATGATTCCTATTTAAACGTGTAGACTTATCAATCTACAGAGCTGAACATGTAAATAGCCTAGCCAATTCCAAACATATACTGTGCCCAGGCAAATAATTCCAGTGTACATATACACACTGTATTCCAAAGTATAGTTTGTACCCAACTTCTTGAGTAAAGTTCTTCAAGTTCAATTGCAAATATTTGTACCAATCATTCATACACCAATTCCGTATGATTTCATTCATCAACCAAATAAATGTAGTATATAATGTTTTGGAAGACACCAAAAATTCCTACATCTCCCACTTGTCTGAAAAACATTCAATAAAAATCCTAAGGCCCATGTTCACGACATGTTTGCAAAACAATTCCTGACTAAGAGGTTTAGTCGATTGGATCTGCCAACATATCGATTGCAGGCAAAATGCAAGCCGAACAGTTTTTAGCCTATTTATTACATCTCTAATATAATGGTACTTTCCCTCAATATGTCTAGCCCTGCTATGAAACTTGGGATCCTTGGAAAGTTTAATCGCAGCTTGATTATCACAATAAACAGTGACAGGATCGGACGCATTTTCAACTATCTCTAGAGAAACCAGAAAGTTCCTCAACCAAACGCCATCTTTTACAGCTTCATTCGCAGCAATGTACTCTGCTTCCATAGAAGACTGTGCCACAGAAGTTTGTTTCTTGCTCCTCCAAGAGATAGCACCTCCAGCCAAAGTAAATAGACAACCTGACGTCGACTTCCTTTCATCAAGGTCTCCACCGCGGTCGACATCAGTATATCCCTACAGCTGAAGATTATCACCATTAAAGCAAAGAGAAAAGTCCATCGTTCCTTTTATATATCGCATAGCATATTTTATTTGCTTCCAATGAGCTTCCCCAGGATTTTTCTGAAATCTGCTCAACATTCCAACAGTGTGACACAAATCTGGTCTTGTAAATAACATTGCATACATAAGAGACCCCAGAGCAGAAGCATAAGGTATATTTTTCATTTCCCTTATTTCCTTAGGAGTTTTCGGACATTGTTCCTCACTAAGTTTAGTTCCTTTTATCATTGGTACATTTGCAGGTTTGCAATCTTCCATAGAAAATCGTTTCAAAACAGTTTTGAGATAAGCCTTTTGAGACAACCCCAAAACTTTCCTTTTCCGATCCCTATGTATTTCCACCCCCAAAACATAAGAGGCTTCCCCCAAATCTTTCATATCAAAAGTGGATGATAACCAAGGTTTCACTTCCATTAAGGTTCCCTCATGGTTTGAAGCAATTAAAATGTCATCGACATACAAAGATAATAATGCATAGTTTCCTCCCACTATTTTGAAATAGATATAGTGATCTCCTTCCATCATAGAGAAACCATATGATGTGATTGCAGCATCAAATAAGGTATTCCATTGCCTAGAAGCCTGCCTCAAACCACAGATTGATCTTTTTAATTTACATACTTTATTCCGATTTCCTTTTTCCACAAAACCATCGGGTTGTGTCATATAGATTTCCTATTTTAAATAACCATTTAAAAAAGCTGACTTGACATCCATTTGATGGAGATCAAGATCAAAATAAGCAGTTAAGGCACATAAAATGCGAATAGAAGTGAACTTTGCAACAAGAGAAAATGTTTCCACAAAGTCTACTCCTTCCTTTTGTGTATATCCCTTAGCAACTAATCGAGCTTTATATTTTTCCACACCTCCTGAAGCATTGAGTTTCCTTTTGAATATCCATTTAGATCCTATGGCCTGGCGGTTTTGGGGTAAATCAACAAGTTCCCAAACACCATTTCTTTCCATGGAGTTTAGTTCTTCCCGCATAGCTTCCAACCATAGTCCAGATTCCTCACAATCAATGGCATGTTTGTAAGTTTTAGGTTCTTCCTCTAAAGACACTTTTTAGTGTACTTCCCCTAGAAACACAAAATAATCATCTAGATAAGATGGTGTTTGTGTGTTCCTCCCACTTCTTCTAGGCATACTAGTTGAGGGAGTTTCTTCCATATTTATGTCAGGGATTTGGCTTGAAAGATTACCAGCAGAGTCATTTACTACTTCCTCGGATTCTCCTTCTATCAATTCCACTCTAGCTCTCTTAGCACGACGAGGAGTGTCCTGATCTAAAAACATAGCATCTCTGCTTTCCAATAACTTCTTATTGTTGGGATCATAAAACCTATAACCATTAGAACCAGTAGAATATCCAACAAAAGATTCACTGGAGTGGTCTTAGGTTGCAGTTTAGTACGGTTACGGCTCGGGATTTTAATTTGAGCATTGCAACCCCAAACAGCCAGGTGCCTTAGTGTTGGTTTCCTCCCTTTCCAAAGCTCATAGGGAGTCACCTTTACTGATTTTGAGGGTGAATGATTTAATAAATAAACTGCAGTATGCAGTGCTTCCCCCCAAAAACTTAAAGGTAAATCCGAGTAAGCCATCATGGATCGAACCATATCCATCAACGTCCTATTCCTTCTTTCCGCTACACCATTTTGTTGGGGTGTGTCGGGTAATGTGTAGTGGTGTACTATGCCATGTTCTTTACAAAATTCATCCAAAATTCCGGATGTGTACTCTCCTCCTCTATCGGTCCTAAGGACTTTAATTTTCCCATTTAATTGGTTTTCCACTTCAGCCTTGAAAGTTTTGAACATGTCAAAACCCTCAGACTTGTGTTTAAGGAGGTAGACATAACCGTATCGGGAGAAGTCATCAATGAATGTGATAAAATACACCTTCTGTCCTATCGTGGGTGTTGTCATTTCCCCACAAATATCTGAATGGATTATGGCTAAGGGCTCATTAGATCTTTCGGCTTTAGGAAAGGGAGCTCTAGTCATTTTTCCCATGATGCAGGCTTCACAAATTCCATAATCTTCCCATTTAAAATTCAGAATTCCAGAACTAATCAATCTTTTAATCCTGTTCTTTGATATATGTCCTAGCCTTAAATGCCATAGGTAGGATTCGAACAATTGTCATTTCGGCTATATTCCTCACAATGGAGTGGTTTTCAAGAACTAAACTGTCCATAGCATCAATATCGGAAATATCTTCAATATAATAGAGGCCTTCTACACGGTTCCCTGATTGTATTAATTTTCCTTTTAGCAATATTCTAACCTTCCCATTGCCAAAGTTAACATCAAAGCCTGCAGATTCTAGTCTAGATACTGATATGAGATTTTTCCTCATATCTGGAGCAAATCTGATATTCTTAAGGAGTAATATTCCTCCACTTGGGAGTTTTAGATTATAGTCCCCAATTCCTAGTATATCTGCCTTTGATGTTGTTCCTAGATAAATAAATCTAGTTTCCTTTTGTATTGGTTTAAATGAATGTAAAGAATTCCTATCTCTTGCAATGTGTGAGGTGGAGCCAGAATCAACCACCCAACTATTTGACAAGGAAGTTGTAAATAGAGATTCGAACATACAAAAACATGTGTCATACCATCGGTGAAGAATTTCCCTTCTATTATCATGATGCTTGGACTGGTTGTTGTTATGCTTCTTATCATCGGCTTCCTCTTCTTAGTGCACTCAGATCTGAAGTGTCCTTGTTCACCACAATTATGGCAATTAAATTTCCTCTTGTCAACCTTCTGATTTGAGTTTCTTCCATTGTAATCATTCCTATCACGCTTGATTTATTTTATCCCTCAAATCTGTCCCATATTTCCTCTTTTGCCAATTCCTCTTACTTGAAGACTTGTCCTCACCAAGGTGTAGTTCATCATGTTGAGACCTTCTTTCTTTCCCTTGTGTGGACTTCTGTCTTCTTCCATGAGTAGATGATGCCTTAAGCGTCCTCATGTTTAGCACACGCTTCGAGATGACAAAAGGATATTTTAAATTGTTCCCAATAGTTTGGCAAAGAGTTAAGAGCAACCATAACTTGAACTTCTTCAGGGAAAGGGTACCCAGCATTCTTTAGTTCCTCTACTAGCACACATAATTTATTCAAATGTGCACTAACAGTAGTGGTTTCTGTCATCTTCGCAGTCAAAAATTGATTCACCAAGCTAAGAACTTTGATAAGTGAAACTTCCCCAAAGTCCTTTTCCAATCTCCTCATTATTTTGCGAGCTGATTCCTCTGGTTCATATTCTCCGGCTAGAGAATCAGACATGGATCCAAGCATAAACACTCTAGCCTTTTTGTTGTCCTTAGTCCACTGAGTAATTTCCTCACGGTAGTTTTCCTTTTCCTCATCTTCAGCCTCGTCAGATGGTTGGGTAGGCTTAGATTGAGTAATGATATAATCAATGTTCTCAGCAGTGAGGAGAAACATGATCTTTCTCTTCTAGACAGTAAAATTTGAACCATCCAATTTACAAGATCTAAGTAATTCAGCAAACACACTGTTGGAAGCCATTGGGAAGGATGATTACTGTAGCAAAATTCCAGAAATCAATCTGTAGCAGCAAGCAGGAACAATTAAAGGCCGTGACCTGCAGATTCAGAGTACCCAACAGCAGCTTGTGTGGCTTGGTGACTTCTCTAGGCAGAGGACTTGGAGCAGCGGTGATTCCAGCAGGTCGGAGGTCCCGGCTGGTTGACGGCGAGCCGACGGCCACGGTCGGGACGACGAGGCGGCGACCGCGGCGGGGACGGTGAGACGGCAAGGCGGCGAGGCGGCGGCCGTCCAAGACGGGACGACGGCGGCCGCGGCGAGGATGGCGAGGCGGTGGCCGACCAAGACGGGGATGGCGAGGCGGCGGCCACGGTCGGAAGTCGCAGGAGGCGGCGAGGTTGGGCGTCACGAGATCGGGCGAGCAGTTTCGGCGAGATCGATTTTTGTGGCTTGGTTCCGGCTATGGCAAGAGTACGAGTACGCAGCGGAAGTTTGTTTCCAGGAAAATACAAGAGTTTGACGTCCTTTTCCTATCTCAAATAAAGAGATATTGTACGACCGTCAAAACTCGTTGCAATCTGCTTCGATGCCAATGTTGCGAAAATAACATAGCACGAGTATATTTGTCTACCCTCTAATTCCTCCGCCAAGTCCGTGGTGCAGCTCACAATGCGTATATGAGGCTAGAGGGTAGGGACATATTTATACTCATATTCCTGAAAATTCAAATCCGTATCCGGATAGAATTCAGTTAGACTCCTAATCGAATTAACCAACCACGATCATAACCGATTATTTTCCGAGTCAAATTCCTTCTTATCCCTAAGCACATATATGTGAGATATATGCCACGTTTAAATAGTATATGATTTCTATTTAAGCGTGTAGACTTATCAATCTACAGAGCTGAACCTGTAAATAGCCTAGCCAATTCCAAACATATACTGTGCCCAGGCAAATAATTCCAGTGTACATATACACACTGTATTCCAGTATAGTTTGTACCCAGCTTCTTGAGTAAAGTTCTTCAAGTTCAATTGCAAATATTTGTACCAATCATTCATACACCAATTCCGTATGATTTCATTCATCAACCAAATAAATGTAGTATATAATGTTTTGGAAGACACCAAAAATTCCTACAGATGCTACATCAATCCAATATGATCTGGAACGTGCCCAACCCAGCTATTATTACGTTCCAACAGTATAGTGAATCCCAATTCGGTTCTCAAATTATAGATCAGTATACGTATATGCGCATGCATCGCCACCAGTCCAAGAAACTATCTGTTAGAGTTATGTTCCCGTATTCTCTCATCTAGCTCAGTCATGTTCTACCCAGTACATACAGTAGTTTGAAGATGTAGTATGCCAACAGATTTTTTATTTTGCAATCTCATACCTTTAGGTGAAAAAGGAATAGAACAAACACATGCATACTTTAGTATATTCGATCAGTATGAAGATGTATGATTCCTTTTTCTGGAAATACTCCTCTTATCTTGGAGTATAACTAATTTTTTTTGTGGGAAGATACTTATTATTCGGACATACTCCATTCTTCATACACCTTTTTGGAGATACTCCATACTACATACTCAACTCCTTATTTTGGACAATATACTCCTTATTTCGACATACTCCATTCTTCATACACCTTTTTTGGGATACTCCATACTCCATACTAGTACTACAATTAAGAAGTATACAACATGCACCTTAACCAAGCGAGAGATATATGCATACTCCATACTCGTGAATATACTATTTTCAAATAACATACATATACTATTCTCTGAACTACATACTCCAATAGTAATATACTTCAAACTATGTATTATATGATATACATGCTTTTTTGCCGGAAAAAAGTGTACTACATATCATATAGTACATAGTTTCACACTATAAACTCCATACTTTCTTTTGGAAAAACTATATACTTCTGAATATATATTCCGTACTTTTTATAGAAAAAGTGAATACTTCATACTCGCAACAAAAAATACTTCATACCATATACTTCATTTTTTGGGTGTACATACTACTTTTTTTTTGAACGGCCTGGACATGCAGGCTAACGTCTACATGCGCATAGCCTTCACATATATTCTAATTTAATAAAGAAAAACTGGAGAACTACTTGAATGTATATTAGCATGAAATACAACGAATGCAAGTGCTAGAACTGTTAACCTATACACGTGGATTACAAGTTCTAAGAATATGTACTGTTGGATTAAAAAAAGGTAACCATACTTCCTTATCCGGTGCCAACCAATAGAGTCACGCCCACGTCCTTATCCATTCAGCCAAGAATAAAAGAAACAGTTGAAAACTTGGACGTACTATCCCACCTAAAAACCAGGGATTTCATTATCCAAAAAATATATTATTTTCTCCACCGCCTGATTGCCTAAAGCTGCTAGCGGGTTAGAGGATTCTGCCCACGTTCGCTACCCAGCGCACTCGGTTGCCTAGCTGCTAGGAACAGGGACACGTGGAGGCCAAAGAAGATGAAGGTAACTATCACTGTTTGTAGATAAAATTTGTTCTACACATCTATTATGATAACACCCTAAAGAGTCTTATTCTGCACATCAACTAGCCTTATTCTGCTAACACCTACCACGACCACGCCCCGAACCGAACCCGCCGCTAAAAACCCAACCGAGCTACCTGGGAAAAATCCCACTGCTACTGCCCAACGACACAACCCCCCGCGCCATGACCACTACCTCACCAACCTCCCGATCCCCTCTCCATCAAAAAAAACCTCCCGATCGCCTCCACATCCACCTTCTTCAACCTCCCACCACGCCGCCGGCGCCGATTCCCCGCACCATCCTGCCTTCCCTGCACCGACCCCGCCCTCCCTGCATCATCACGCCGACGGATCAGGGCCTCCCACCACCGGATCTGCCCTGCCTTCCACCACTCCGACGTCGAGATGGCCGACACCCCCACGTTCTTGCCCCGCCCGTGCCGGCCCCCAGTGCTCTGCCCCGATGCCCCACCTTCTTCTTCCTCCCTCCCCTTCCTCCCCAAACGCACCGCCGCCACACCCCAATGCCGGATCCTGGCTTCGGTGGTTGCCGGATTGGCAGCAGATCCACGACCCCTCCATAGCGCACCCCACACTCAAGGGCTCCGGGACGACCACTCCCAGCAGAGGCGACCAAGATGGGGAGAGGGAGGCACTCTTCTCTGGTTAGACCAACGGCGGCCATGGCTCCGCCTGGTACCCCTCAAGGTCGCCAACCACCATCAAGCCCCCGCACTGAATCCATGGCGGATGGGTCAAGCACCGGCCTCCTCGGCCTGCCACTAGGGTCCCGAGGCGCGGCCGCTGGTGGCCACACCACCCGCCGCAGAAGAGTGCTAGCTGTCGCAAGGCTGCTTCCCTGCGTGTGGTCCGAAAGAGAATGAGGTGCAGCTCGCCGGCTTGTGCTCGTGCAGTTTGAAGCTCCTGCCCCGATGGTGATGTCCCTTTCTGGTTGTGTCTCCAAGTGGCCCACCTCTCCACAGCAACTGCGGTCTGGCGCTCCTCTGCGTCTTGATCGGTGCATGCAGTTTTGATGGGTTGCCGACCACTTTGCATCTCTTCCCAGCATACTGTGATGAAGTCATGTACCTAGGATAGGGTCATGAACCTGTCCAAGATACCCTCCCCAAGGACATCCTTAGAATAAACTGCCTTTCAGTCGACCTGGGAGGATTCCACTCGACAGACTCAAAGACACTCGACCATGAAGACCCACTCGACCACCAGGAGTTCGAGAGCCACTCGGTGTCCTAACGATCTGTAGTTAAGTAGTATTTATGGTCATGATGACACTTTATGTAAGGCGTTACCAGTAACGCCTGGTCTTAATGTACATTTAAACCTCCGCCACGTGGCTGGCTGGGGTCTGGCGCACTCTATATAAGCCACCCCCTCCACGGTAGAAGGGTTCGCACCCTATAATTCATACGCATATAATCCGATTCGACCGCCTCACGGGCTCCGAGACGTAGGGCTGTTACTTCCTCCGAGAAGGGCCTGAACTCGCAAAACTCGTGCGTATACAACTACTCCATAGCTAGTATCTTGCCTCTCCATACCTGCCCCCCATTCTACTGTCAGACTTAGAACCACGATAGTTGGCGCCCACCTTGGGGCAGGTGTTCTAGAGAATTGTTGGAGAAGTTGGGATTCTTTCGATCCCCTAGATCATGGTTTCAGGTGGAGTTTTGGTCGAGGGCCGCGAGATCCGTCTCGGTGCACTCACGTTCATCGCCGACGACTCCGCTTGGCTTCAGGAGGCTTCTCTCGACGTCGACGCGCTCCCCGTCCGCGGCGTCCTCCTGCGGCAACCGTCGACCCAGTATGGGTCGGTTCTTGTGCCGTCCTCAGTCCCAGTCTCCCGTCGGCACAAGCGCTCCGGTCGGTCGAGGCTTCAGCGGTGGGTGAGGCATGCAGTGGCTCGCCAGTCGACCACTTCCCAAGTCGGGGCAATCAAGCCTGACGAATCTCTCTACGGCCTGTTCGATCTGTCGACTGGCTCCGCAGAGACCGCATCCGAGTGCGATAGCAGCTATCCGTGGCGAGAGGTTACGATGGTCGACGGACCATGCGATCCTCCCGATTACGCCCGCACCGGCGGAGGCGGCGGTGGAAGCGATCCGGCGCAAGCTCACGAAGAGTACCAACCCGAGCCCCTCACTTCACTGCGAGAGGGAAGAACTTGGCTGGAACATGGATGCGCTTCACACTCCTATCATAGGAGAAACCCCGAGGCTCGTGCCTTGGAGGGCCAGCGCAACAGCTAACCTTGCGGCGCACTCGTGGAAGAACCTCCAGCGAAGTTCTCGGCAGCGCCGCGTCCACGGGTTCCAGAATCCAGTCGACGTCGGCTCTTTCCACAACCAACTCAGGTATATCGAACTCCGATTCAGAATTTAGCAGCTGCAGCCCGTATAGCAGAGTCGATTCAGCCTTCCCAGTCGGAGGCGGGTAGAGGTTAGCAACAGATCAGGGATTTACTCCGGGCAGCAGGAGATCAAAATTCAGTCGTATCACAGTCACGGAACAGGAGTCACAGCAGATTCATCGCTGCGAATTCAGTCCAGTCGGCCCATAGCCCAAGATCACCCCCGAGGCGTGAGGAACGAGGAGGCCGGCGTGATGATCAGTACAGGAACCATGAGCCGTATGAGCACCGATTCGATCGCAATGATCGACGTCGAGTGCCCACCCTCCCCAAGGGGTGGATCATACGCTCCTCGGCAACAAGATGATGACGCCTTGACAAAGGTCTTTGGCGAAGAGTTCCATTGACCCCGAGAGCCGAGCTTTGATGCGAGATCCATTATCGTTCAAGGCTTGGTCGACAGGAATAGAGCTCACCGAGAAGGCCATGACAGAGATGTTCCCTCCAACAGCAGAGTTCATGTCTCAGGGCCAGAGTGTTTTAGCAGGGCCATCAGAGCCGCAGTGATTTCTCCCAACTTCAGATTGGCGACTGGAGTCATTAAGTTCACCGGTGAGTCCAAGCTTGACACTTGGCTTGAAGACTACCGAGTGGCTGTCCAGATTGGCGGCGGCAACGATGAGGTAGCTATGAAGCATTTGCCCCTTATGTTGGAGGGTTCGGCCAGAGCATGGTTGAATTAGTTAGCACCCAGTATGTTACACTTGGGAAGATCTTGCCCGAGTGTTTGTCAGACATTTGAAGGGACTTGCAAGCGACCAGCGAGGTTGTGAGCTGCGATCGTGTGTCTGTAAGTCGAATGAAACTTTGAGAGACTACATCCAGAGATGGATTACCTTGCACCACACAGTTGAGAATGTGTGTGATCACCAGGCAGTCTGTGCTTTCAAGGAAGGTGTCAAGAACAGGGAGTTGAGTTTGAAATTCGGTCAAACAGGAGATATGACCCTGAGTCGGATGATGGATATTGCCACCAAGTATGCTAATGGTGCAGAAGAGGATCGGCTCCGGAGTGGTAAATACAAGTCAGCCGGTAATGAAGCCGACGGAGGAAACTCCAGTCGGAAGCAGAAGCGCAAAGCCGAGCCAGCCGCTCCCGGAGAAGCCTTGGCTGTGACCCCAGGAAAGTTCAAGGGGAAACCCAAGGGTCCGTGGAACCCCAAGAAGGTGAAAGACCAAGATGGGAATGATGTGTTGGATTTGTCGTGTCACATTCACACGAAGAAAGATGAAGAGGGTAAACTCATTTGCGAAGCATACCACTCGGCGATGTCGGCTCTTGATTCAGCAGTTCAAGGAAGCAACCCAAGGATAAGGAAAAGGGGTCGGACAAAGTTGAGGACAAGGAAGATAGTGACGGTGGATACCCCGTGTCAATTCCACCCTGATGATTTTTGCTGACGTTGAAAGCAAAAGTCGATTGAAAGATATCAACCGAGAAGTGAACATGGTCGCTCCGGCGACGCCCAATTATATGAAATGGTCCCAGACCGCCATCACATTCGACCAGTCCGATCACCCGACACACATTGCCACCCCTGGGAGGCAAGCGTTGGTGGTCGATCCAGCCGTCGAAGGCACTCGACTGACCAAAGTTTTGATGGATGGCGGCAGTGGTTTGAACATTTTGTATGCAGAGACGTTGAAAGGGATGGGCATTCCGATGTCCAGACTCAGCACCAGCAACATGAGCTTCCATGGAGCCATTCCTGGAAAGAAGGCTGAGTCACTCGGCCAAATTGCTCTCGATGTGGTTTTTGGTGACTACAAGAATTTTCGTAAGGAAAAGTTGACCTTTAAGGTCATGGATTTCCAGAGCGCTTATCACGCTATTTTGGGAAGGCCGGCGTATGCCCGTTTCATGGCTCGACCATGTAATGTGTACCTTAAGCTGAAGATGCCCGGCCCCAAGGGTGTGATCACTGTCACTGGCAATCGGAAGAAAGCAGAAGAGTGTTTCCAGAAAGGCTCTAAGATTGCTGATGCTCAGATGGCAGTGGTAGAATTGCAAGAATATCAGAAGACTGCAGATCCGAGTGATTTGTTGCGAGCCAAGAAGCCCGCTACGGTCGGCATTTCATGCGTCCGGTGAGACGAAGCAGGTTCATATTCACCCGACCGACCCCAATGCTGCTCCGACCAACATCTCAACAACACTCGACTCCAAATAGGAAGAAGCGCTCGTCCAGTTCCTCCGTGAGAACTGGGACATCTTTGCATGGAAGCCTGCTGACATGCCGGGTGTTCCCAGGGAGCTGGCTGAGCACCATCTGCGAGTCGACTCAAAAGTCAAACCTGTCAAAGAACATCTTCGACGGTCCGCCGTCCAGAAGAGAAAGGCCATAGGCGAGGAGGTGGCTCGGCTCTTAGCAGCAGAGTTTATCCGAGAAATTTACCGCTCCGAGTGGCTCGCCAATGTGGTCATGGTCCCTAAGAAGGACAATTCACTGCGCATGTGCATCGACTTCAAACATATCAATCGGGCCTACCCGAAAGATCATTTTCCTCTCCCCCGCATCGATCAAATAGTCGACTCGACTACGGGATGTGAGCGGTTGTCTTTTTTAGACGCATATTCCGGATACCATCAGATCCGTCTGTATGGACCCGACGAGATCAAAATAGCTTTCATCACTCCATTCGGGTGCTTCTGTTACGTCACCATGCCATTCGGCCTCAAGAATGCCGGAGCCACGTTCATGAGTATGATTCAGAAGTGTTTACTCACTCAAATCAGTCGGAATGTGGAAGCTTACATGGATGACATTGTGGTCAAGTCACGGAAAGGTTCCGACCTGTTGACTCACCTTGCTGAAACATTTGCCAATCTCAGGAGGTATGATATCAAGCTTAATCCATCAAAGTGCACATTCGGAGTTCCTGGTGGAAAGTTACTCGGTTTTCGTTTACGAGCGAGGAATCGACGCTAACCCGAAAAAAGTTGGCACTATTCTCTGAATGAAATGCCCGTGCGTGTGCACGATGTCCGAGCTTCTTTGGATGCTTGGCGCTTTAAGTCGATTCATCTCTCGCCTCGGTGAAAAGGCATTGCCTCTTTACCGACTAATGAAGAAGTCGAGACAAGTTTGAGTGGACTCCGAAGGCGATGCAGCGTTTGCAGAGCTCAAAGCTCTGCTCTCCACCCAGCCGGTGCTTGCTGCCCCAATCAGCAAGGAGCCGTTGCTGCTTTACATTGCAGCCACAGGACAAGTCGTCAGTACAGTACTTACGGTCGAGCGAGAAGAGGAAGGAAAAGCCTTCAAAGTTCAGCGCACAGTATATTATCTTTCTGAAGTGTTAACCCCGTCAAAGCAAAGATACCCTCATTATCAGAAGCTTGTGTATGGGATTTATATGACCGCGAAGAAGGTTGCTCATTACTTCTCTGATCATACCATTACAATCATCAGCGACGCCCCATTATCGTGAGATTACACTGCGCAGAGAGACGAATCGGTCGAGTGGCGAAATGGGCGATTGAACTTCTTCCCTTGATATCAAGTTTGAGGCAAAGAAAGCCATCAAGTCCCAAGCAATAGCAGATTTCATCGCCGAGTGGATTGAACAACGATTCTTGACTAAAGTTCACTCGAACCTTTGGACTATGTTCTTTGATGGTTCCAAGATGTGGAATGGTTCCGGTCTTTGAGGTAGTATTGGTTTCCCCGAGGAGATAAGCTCAGATATGTGCTCCAGATTCACTTTGATGCTTCCAACAATGAAGCAGAATACGATGCACTGTTGTATGGGTTGCGTATGGCCATTTCACTCGGCGTCCGTCGCCTCATGGTCTATGGCGACTCAGATCTGGTAGTTAATCAGGTGATGAAGGAGTGGGACGTCAGAAGTCCAGCCATGATCAAGCTCTTGTAATGTCAAATGAGGAAGCTAGAGAAGAAGTATGTGGGGTTAGAGCTCCATCACATACCCCGACTGAAAAATCAAGCTGCTGATGATTTGGCGAAAAAAGGGTCCAAGAGGGAAGCCATTCCCAGTGATGTATTTTTGGAGCACATCCGCACACCGTCGATTCAAGAGGATCCTTTCACTGAAGAAGCTTCACAGCCAAAAAGTTCCACTGATCCGACTGAAGTTGAGGTCCCAGCGGTGGTCGACCTAATCATGGAAGTCGTGGTCATCACTCCCGACTGGACAATACCGTACATCGCGTATATCCTGAGGAAAGAGCTCCCGGAGAACGAAGAAGAGGCTAGACAGATCGTCCGTCGATCCAAGGCCTTTACTGTGATCAAGGGACAGTTATTCGGAGAAAGTGTGACTGGAGTCAGCCAAAAGTGCATAACGCTAGAAGAAGGTCAGATAATTCTTGATGATATCCACTCGGGAACCTGTGGTCACCATGCGTCCTCTCGGACCATCGTGGCTAAAGCATACCGAGCGGGATTTTACTGGCCTAAGGAAAATGAAATGGCAAAGGAAATAGTCGACAAATGTGAAGGATGTCAGTTCTACTCCAATATGTCACACAAACCCGCCTCAGCATTGAAGACCATTCCCCTCGTCGGCCTTTTCGCTGTTTGGGGGTTGGATATGATTGGACCATCGAGAAGCTGGCAGGAGTGGTTTCACTCATTTGCTTGTGGCAGTCGACAAGTTCATGAAGTGGATCGAAGCTAAACCTATCAAGAACCTTGATGCGTGCACTGCTGTGAGTTTCATCAGAGAGTTGATATTCAGATATGGAGTTCCGCACAGCATCATCACTAACAATGGATCAAATTTCGATTCCGACAAGTTCAAAGCCTTTTGTGCCTCTCAGGGCACGCGAGTCGACTATGCTTCAATAGCTCACCCTCAGTCGAATGGACAAGCAGAACGAGCAAATGGTCTAATTCTCAAAGGACTGAAACCTCGACTGATGCGTGATCTCAAGCATGCGATGGGAGGCGTGGGTTGACGAACTTCCGTCGGTTCTTTGGGGATTGAGGACCACTCCTGATCGGTCGATCGGGAGAACTCCATTCTATATGATCTATGGAGCTGAAGCGATTCACGAGTGACACTGCTTCACAATGCCCCGAGTCGACTCTACTCGAAGGCTGAAGCGGAGCAAGCCCGTCAAGATCTGATCGACCTCCTTGAAGAGGAGAGAGAGATGGCCCTGATCCGCTCGACCATCTATCAGCAGGACTTGCGTTGATTCCACGCCAGAAATGTGAAGAGCCGAGCCTTTCAAGAAGGAGATCTGGTCCTCCGAGTGGATCAACAGAAACCACACAAGCTTGCTCCCACTTGGGAAGGCCCCTTCATCCTCACCAGAGTTCTTCACAATGGAGCTTACCATCTTTACAACGTCGAGCCGGATCGATGAGCCTCGGGCATGGAATGCGGAGCTGCTCCGCCCTTTTACACTTAAGAGCTCACTCGGGTGAGATGTAATAAAAGTACCTCTGTAGTTTGTTTATCTAAATCATAAAGATTATAATTTTCCCAGTGATTGTTATTTCTTTTTGTTAAAATTCCCACGCAGTGGGTGACTTAGCTGCGAATCAGTTTCGCCTAAGTTTGTAAAAAAGTTCCTTACCGAGTGGTGAGCCAGCCTCTCACTCGGGGGCTTAGCTGCGAATCCGCTTCGCCTAAGTGTTTGAAAAATCCTACCGAGTGGAGAGCAAACCTCCCACTCGGGGGCTTAGCTGCAGTCCAGTACTCACCTAAGTTTGAAAAATCCTACCGAGTGGAGAGCAAACCTCCCACTCGGGGGCTTAGCTGCAGTCCAAGACTACTAAGTTTGAAAAATCCTACCGAGTGGAGAGCAAACCTCCCACTCGGGGCTTAGCTGCAGTCTAGTACTACTTTGTTTGAAAAATCCTACCGAGTGGAGAGCAAACCTCCCACTCGGGGCTTAGCTGCAGTCCAGTACTCGCCTAAGTTTGAAAAATCCTACTGAGTGGAGAGCAAACCTCCCACTCGGGGGCTTAGCTGCAGTCCAGTACTCGCCTAAGTATCGAAAAATCCTACCGAGTGGAGAGCAAACCTCCCACTCTGGGGCTTAGCTGCAGTCCAGTACTCGCCTAAGTACAAAATCCATTCCGATTCGCAAGGACGACGAGGTGCAGGTCGACTGTTGCCTTCTCCTTCGGAGCTGCGCCACAAGTACAACGTGCGCTCCATCCCGATCCGCAAGGACGACGAGGTGCAGGTCAACTGTTACCTTCTCTTTCGGAGTTGCGCCACAAGTACAACGTGCGCTCCATCCCGATCCACAAGGACGACGAGGTACAGGTCGACTGCTTCCTTCTCCTGCACCTGCAAGTGCAACAAAGTGTAGGTCGACTGGATCCACCTCAGAGCTGCATCTCAAGCATTGAAGCATAATCCGAGTGAAGAGCAAAGTTCACTCGAAGGAAAACAAAAGCATATTTCGACGATAATTAAAGTTCGGATAGCATCCTAAGGATGCAGAAGTACCCAGGCCTCAAGCCCGCTAAAGTTTATTGGTTACAAAAACCACTCGGCATTCCGAGGCAAATTTAAGGTAGAGCATAAAAGTTTTTTACTCCTCAGGTGGAGGAATGGAAGGAGCCACAAACTGGTCAAGGTCGATCCCATCAGCAATCCGGGTGGCGTGGCGATGAAAGTCTCCATGAAAGATTGGAAATCATACTTCTTGGTATTGGCAACTCGAGGGCCGCCACTTTTCCTCCAGCGCCTCCTTGCGGTGGACACGAACCGAGACAGAGCAACATCAGCACCGCACCGCGTAAGACTTTTCCATTCTTGCACTCAACTTGGAACCTCATTTAGTCGAGTCATTAGGACTCGAGGTCATTCTGAAGCGTCTGGTCCGGCAGAGTGTTGAGTCGATCCAGCGTCACTGCAGCTTTCAATGAGCGAGATAGTCCACCACACCAGCAATGCGAGACTCCAGTCGGAGCACGTTCATAGCGGCTTCATCCTTCACGGGAGAATTGATGGGGTCCAGGCTTGTCTCCACTCGACTGGTCTCTTCTTCGAAGTTCCAACAGAATTCTGCAAATACGACTCGAGTTCAAGCTAATGGTTCTATGTTGAGTCAATGATGACAAGTCGGTCGGATAAGAGGAATTACCTTCAAGCATGAGGAATAGCTTCTTGGCGAGCCCTCCCAGATAAGCCTCCAGATCATTCCTCCTCCCCGCCAGTTTTCCGGCCTTGTCAGTCAGAGCAACTTTGTCATTCTTCAGTCGGCTAACCTCCTTGTTGGCCACGTCGAGAGCAGCCTTCAGTTTGGTATTCTCCTCTTCGAGTTTGCTGACTGAGACCAGTTTCTCTTCCATGAGCTTTGTTTTCTCCAAAGCCGCCTTACATCTCTGCAAGGTCGTGGTCTTTCTTATTCAGAGCCTCCTCTAGTTTGTCTGCAAAATAACATTTCTCCCAGTGTTGAGAATGAGTAGAAAGACAAAGACAGTCGTCAAGTTCTCACCAGCCATACCTTTTGCTTCGTCTCTCGCCTTTTGCAAGTTCTCCTGAGCAAGCTTCAAGTCAAGGTTGAGCTGGATCTGTTTGTTCTCCAATTCGGTATAGCAGGCCACGAGCTCGCAAGATTTCTGAAGAGTCAATCGACAAAACATCAAAGACAGGTCACTTCCGAGTGACTAAAGAAAAATCATAGCATTTCTAAGACTACAGTCGAATCAAAACATTCAACAGTAGTCTCGAGGACTACACCCAGTGGGTGCACTCAGCGTGCCCCCACTGGTTTTACCAATTCGGTTCGACCACTCGACCGAAAGAGGCAAAAAGGTTATGATCCTAAAAACATAGCTAACTGTCAGTAGTCAGCTGTGTAAAAAAACAGTTCTTAGACTATAGTCGACTGCCCATGATCCACCGGCCTCGGGACTACACCCGGTGGGTGCACTCGGCGTGCCCCACCGGGTTCCAAAGATCCATTCGACATGGCCCGACCTGCACCGAGTGAAGAAGTTCAAAGTATAAAGACTATAGTCGATCGCCTGATCCACCATAGTCTCGGGACTACACCGGTGGGTGCACTCAAGCGTGCCCCACCGGTACAAAAATTCAATCGACACACCCACCCGGTGGGTGTCTGAGATCTGAATATGGAAATCTTGAGAAGAAGAAATTTCTGTAGCATATCCTAACAGAACAAGCAACTTACTTGGACATTGCTCTGAAGAGCCGAGCTTGCATCATAAGCCGCCTGGCTGGCCTCCCGGACCACCTTCACTTGCTCCATCATGATCCCTGCCTGGCGTATGGCCTCCTTAGCAGCACTCACTTGGTCTTCCGGGACGTGGTGTGTGACAAAAAGGGATGGCTGGTCAGCAGTCGACGACGAAGGCCGGACACTCATCAGCGGCACAACAAAGGACACAGAAGCCCGAGTGGTGTCGCCTCCCTCATGAACTAGCGTCTCAGCAGTGATACAACTGGAGTAGCCTTGCCAGCAGGCACCTTTTTGTCCTTCCTCTTCCTCAGCGGTGTTTCATAAATGCGTCATCGTGGAGATCAATGACATGAGGTGGAACTACAAGAAAGATTCAAAGGTAAAAACAGAAATCCAATCGACCGTAGCGAAACTTCAGAGATCATACCAAGGTTGGAGGTGGCGGCATCTTCCATTTCCTGATCTTCGTGCTTAGCTGAGGTCTCGGAGGTGGCAGCACTGCAGATTTCAGAAGTCAGTTGATCAGTCAAACGAGTCGACCAAAAAGTACCCTCATGGTAGACAGGAAAACACAAGTTCTGCTCATTACCCGGAAATGGTGGGAATGAACATCCTCATCTTGGGCAAGGCCTTCGCCGGCTTTGATGACGTTGCTCGGGGTTGCTTTGGCGGTTTCTCAGTCGGCACTGGAGAAGTCGTCCGAGTGCGCTTCGACGACCGCCCGACGGGCGCGATAGCCTTACCGCGCTCGACCTCCGGATCATGCGTCAGCTTGGATCGCCTTTCTGAGTGGGGTGGATCCACGTCTCCCTCCTCTTCCTCTTCCTCCTCCTCCTCCTCTTCATCAGAGTTGTCGTTTTCCTCAGACTCCCATTCCTCCTGGCTTTCGCCTCCGCTTCCTTCTTCTTCTTCGACTGGTTCTTGCGCCCGTTGGGCATCGAGTACATCTCGGTGGTGACCTAGAAGACAGCAAAACAAGGCGAAAGTCAGTTGGCCGATTCGCAATGAACAGAGCAAATGCAACAGGATCACGATGGAGATCGGTGGTCATACCTTATGCAGTTCGTAAGATTGGTCGAGTGGTGGGATCCTCCTAGCTCCACGAGGGTTATCCTTGTTCCCGTGATGGCAGTCATCCACCTCTCCAATGTGGCGTCGTCGACCTCCTGCAGGTGGACCGGGTGGTGTCCTCGGTACTGGAGTACATCAACATCGGGTGACCTCGGTATTGGAGCGGCTGAATGCGCCTTCGAAGGAAAACCTCCAGAAGATCCATGCCGGTCACTCCGTCGCGAATGAGCTGGACTACACGCTCCATCAACAATTTAACCTGGACCTTCTCCTCCGGAAGCACCTTCAGAGGACGGCTTGTTCACTCGATCCATGGAGAAAGGAGGGAGTCCAATCGATCGCCTTACAGCGTTGGTAGTCTTGGCGATAGAACCAGGTCGATTGCCACCCTCTGAATCGGGAAGAATCATGGCCGGAAAGGCACTCTTACCCCTCATCTGGACCCCAAGACCCCCACACATATGGATTACTTGGGTTCTTTCATCATTCGGACTAGCCTTTTTCACCGTCTGAGAGCGACAAGTGAATATGTGTTTGAAGAGGCCCTAGTGTGGCCGACAACCCAAGAAGTTTTCGCACAAGGACATGAAAGCGGCGAGATAGGCAATGGAGTTGGGTGTGAAGTGATGGAGTTGTGCTCCGAAGAAATTCAGAAAACCCCGAAAGAAAATATTCGGTGGTAGAGAAAATCCGCGATCAACATGGGTGGCTAAGAGGGCGCACTCACCCTCCACGAGGCTGCGGCTGCCACTCCGTCCCGGAAGCCTTGCTGACCCGTGGGGATCAATCCCTCGTTGGCTGTGTCGTCGAGGTCTTTACAGGTGATGGTCGAGCGGATCCAATCTCCCGGGACCCAACCTTGCAAAGGCTGGACGCGACGAGGATCCGCCCGGCTGGCCACTCTCCCCTTCGCCGCTGTCGCCTTCTTCGCCCGCTCCAAGGCCGCCGTCTTCTCCTTCACCATTGTCGCCCCAAGCGAAGCGAACAGCGGCGCTGAAAGCAGGTTCTGGGCGCGGTGGATGAATCGAGGGCGGAGGAGGGAAAATGAGGCGCATTGTTCAAAAGACCCGCCCGGCGCCTTATATGAAGTCGCTTCCGAGTGGCTGACTGGTAGGCCCGGGCAATCCTGTCAAATCCCGCAGCAGTCGCGCGCGCGATACGTGGCGAAAAAGGTGGCGCAGAGATCGAGGCGTCCTTGCCTTATCCCATCCGAGTACCGCGGCCTTCTCCGCTTCGCGCGCTTCCCAAAATTCGGATCCCGCTAAATCCGCTAACAGCAGGGCAACTTGTAAGACGGCAGATTTCCTCCGATCCGTCGCTCGGAAATCTCCAAGTACATAAAGTTCACTCGACAGATATAAGGAATGGATCAAGGAGATTGAAAGAGAAGTTGACACCATCACTACAAGGTCACTGATCCGGAGTAAGACACACTCGCAACACGAAAAACAGGTCGGAAAGATTATCAACTCCTTCCTCACTCAAACCTCGATCCATTCGGGGGCTAATGATGAAGTCATGTACCTAGGGTAGGGTCATGAACCTGTCCAAGATACCCTCCCCAAGGACATCCTTAGAATAAACTGCCTTCCAGTCGACCTGGGAGGATTCCACTCGACAGACTCAAAGACACTCGACCATGAAGACCCACTCGACCACCAGGAGTTCGAGAGCCACTCGGTGTCCTAACGGTGCATAGTTAAGTAGTCTTTATGGTCATGATGACACTTTATGTAAGGCGTTACCGATGCGCCTGGTCTTAATGTACCTTTAACCCTCCGCTTCGTGGGCTGGCTGGGGTCTGGCGCACTCTATATAAGCCACCCTCCACGGTAGAAGGGTTCGCACCCCTGTAATTCATATGCATATAATCCAGTCGACCGCCTCCGGGCTCCGAGACGTAGGGCTGTTACTTCCTCCGAGAAGGTCCTGAACTCGTAAAACTCGTGCATATACAACAACTCCATAGCTAGTATCTTGCCTCTCCATACCTATCCCCCATTCTACTATCAGACTTAGAACCACGACACCCTGCGATCTGCTCTGTCGAGTCATGGATGGATCCAAGATCATCTGCACCCCTCCCCCTGTCGGCGCCTTGCAGTCCAGAAGGTGGGTGCAAGTAGCACGCTCCCCCGGCGCCGTGCAGTGTGGGTGCAACCATGCAAGCAGCACGCCACCCATTCCAAAGCCCACCTTGCACGTGAAGTTAGTCCAATCTTGCAACGGATGGGTTCTCTTCATCCCGTGAATTCAGTTTCTAATGAAGTTTGTTAAATCCTTCTGTGTAGTTCAGCTGGTCCCGGCATGAGATTCACTTCTCCATGGTAGCTTGGATGCCTTGGTGTTGCACGTCGTCATTTGCTATGGTGCCTTGCGAGTGTGTGCACGTGCAACTCGGAGCGAGCGGGCATGCAGTTTAGACCGTTGTTTGTATTTTTTTCGTGTGTCTATCAAATGTATCTTGTTTGGGATATGATGTATTGTGTGTAAAGAATATTTGTTGAGAAGTTTATTTCAACAAGCATTAATGGTTCATTTTCGAGAGAAAAATGTGTTGATGCAGCCCACTTCGAGGAGTCTTGTGGTTCACAGCATTCAATAAGGAAGAAACAGAGTGTCTTTATCAGATAGATGTGGCTTTGAAGCTCACTTTCGGTAGTGTTGTGGCGGTTCACTTTTCGTAGTATTGCGGTTCACCAACGCTTGACATGAAATGCACTCCACCTCGTTAGGGAAAAATTACGTCCCACAAAAAAGAAATCATGCAGTCCGCTAGCCTGTCTCATGCAGTGCTTCAGTCTAAAAGCAATGTGGTTTTTTTTCTCATCTTCAAAAATTTACGTCCATAAAAAAAAGTCATGCAGTCCGCTAGACCGTCTGATGCAGTGCGGTTTTCAGTCTAAAAGCAGTGCGGTTTTCTTCTTCGTCTTTAAAAATTTATGTCCCACAAAAAAGAAACCATGTAGTTCTCTTACCGGTGTGATGTAGTGCGGTTTTTCGTCCATTGCAGTGCGGTTTTCAGTCGGATGAAGTATCCACGTCGATTTGGGTGTCGCGAAAAACAGAGTGTCCGCATTTCGGTAAATTCGAAATTCCTCTTAAACCGTAAAGAATTAGAGAGAGTCTTCTATATGAAAGAGTTGCGTATTGTTGATATCTTTCCAACGGCGTATCGTTTGAATCATTCCGACCAGCGGTTTGCAAAAATTTCACGAAAAACGGCCGCTGCCACTCGTCGTCCGCCGCACGATTTTCAAAATTAACTTAAAACGTAAGGAATCTCAAAAATATTTCAACATATGAAAGTTGCGCCTCGTTAAGTAGCTTTCCAACGGCGTATCACTGCGCCTCGTTCGACAAACGGTTCAAAAACTGGAGCGAAAACAGTACCGAAAATTTTAAAAAACTTGAAAAACAGAGTTCCGCGATTTAGTAAATTTGAAACTGCTCTTTAACCGTAATGAATTAGAGAAATATTTATATATGAAAAAGATGCGCCTCGACGATATCTATCCAACAACGTATCGTTTGCTTCATTCCGACAAGCAGTTTAGAAAAAAAACGCGAAAAAACGCTCGCTGCCACTCGTCATCCGCCGCACTATTTTCAAAACTGCTCTTAAACCATGTGGAATCTCGAAAAGTGTTCAACATGTCGAAGTTGCGCCTAATCCATAGCTTTTCAATTGTATATTACACGCCTCATTCCGCTAAAAGGTTAAAAAATTAGAACGAAAACAGTACCAAAAAATAACGCGTGCAGTTTTTTCCGACGAGAATTTCACTAGTCTCTATTGCAGTGCTCGTCGTCAAAATGATGCAGTGCGCTTCTGTTAAGCGTGCAGTGCCGAAGTGGTGTGCAGAATAGTTATTCTGCTAATATTAGCAGAATAGACCGTCTATAGACAAATGTTTCGTACAAGCAGTGGTAGATACCACCACTTGTGTTTTGTATGTTGTATATAGTATCTGTCGAAACCGAGAGTATGTACGTGTAGTATGTAGTATAATAATAATGATTAGGTAGTATATATATACTAATTTTTAGGTAGTATGTACCATTTTTTGAGTATGCTCTTTTTTATGTAAAAATATGTACGTATTTCACAAATATAAAAAAGCTATGGGCTCATATGCAATTTTTTCATTTAACTTGCTTTTAAAAATCTTAAATATCTTAGTATGTACCACATGGTAGTATATGAGACATGTGGGGTAACTACCACCGGGTGGTAGGATGGATTTTCCCTATATATATATATATATATATATATATATATATATATATATATATATATGATCGGTTCTACTAGAAATTCTATTTATATATGCATAACGTGTACAATATGTAGTATCGTAAAATACCAGCAAACAAAAAAAAAATTAAATGGAAAACACAAAATTAAATGAAAAAGAAATCATAAACCCAAAACCCCCCAACCTTTTAATACCGGTTGGTGTCACCAACCGGTACTAAAGGGCTCCCTGCCCCCGGAGCTGGCTCGTGCCACGTGGTTGCCCTTTAGCACCGGTTCATGCGGAACCGGTACTAAAGGGGGGGGACCTTTAGTCCCCACGCTTTAGTGTCGGTTACCGAACCGGCACTAAAGGGCCTTACGAACCGGTGCTATAGCCTGGTTCTGCACTAGTGGATTGGTACCTGTAGGTTGCTAGTAGTGTTGATTACTCCTTGTAGTTGATGCTAGTTGGTTTATTTGGTGGAAGATCATATGTTCAGATCCTTTATGCATATTAATACTCCTCTGATTATGAACATCAATATGCTTTGTGAGTATTTACGTTTGTTCCTGAGGACATGGAAGAAGTCTTGCTAATAGTAGTCATATGAATTTGGTATTCATTCGATATTTTGATGAGATGTATGTTTTCTCTCCTCTAGTGGTGTTATGTGAACGTCGACTACATGATACTTCACCATTATTTGGGCCTAGAGGAAGGCATTGGGAAGTAATAAATAGATGATGGGTTGCTAGAGTGACAGAAGCTTAAACCCTAGTTTCTACGTTGCTTTGTAAGGGGCTGATTTGGATCCATATGTTTCATGCTATGGTTAGGTTTACATTAATACTTCTTTTGTAGTTGCGGATGCTTGCAATAGGAGTTAATCACAAGTGGGATGCTTGTCCAAGTAAGGACATCACCCAAGCACTGGTCCACCCACATATCAAATTATCAAAGTACCGAACGCGAATCATATGAACGTGATTTAAACTAGCTTGACGATTGAGGGAGTCCTAGATTAGGGGGTGTCCGGATAGCCGAACTATCACCGTTGGCCGGACTCCTGAACTATGAAGATACAAGATTGAAGACTTCATCCCGTGTCCGGATGGGACTTTCCTTGGCGTGGAAGGCAAGCTTGGCGATACGGATATGTAGATCTCCTATCATTGTAACCGACTCTGTGTAACCCTAACCCTATCCGGTGTCTACATAAACCGAAGGGTTTTAGTCCGTAGGACGAACAACAATCATACCATAGGCTAGCTTCTAGGGTTTAGCCTCTCTGATCTCGTGGTAGATCCACTCTTGTACTACCCATATCATCAATATTAATCAAGCAGAGTAGGGTTTTACCTCCATCGAGAGGGCCCGAACCTGGGTAAAAACATCGTGTCCCTTGTCTCCTGTTACCATCCGCCTAGACGCACAGTTCGGGACCCCCTACCCGAGATCCGCCGGTTTTGACACCGACATTGGTGCTTTCATTCATCCCGTCTTTAAAGACGGCACCGTTGCTAAAGGAGCTTTGGCCACCGGCCAAACTCTCCGGCTAGGCGGTTTTCTTATGACCGCCTATTCGGCCGCCGCGCCGACGATGACTTCTCGGGTCATCGAAAGCAATCTTCACGTTAACTCGGAACTCGCCGAGCAGTTAGATCCGATGTAGCTATCTTCCTTAAACGAGTTCTTGGATCGCATCGCCGCCCTGGGAGTCGCTACAGACTACGATCAGATTGGGCCTAAAACCGATCTGAGAGAGATCAACTCTCCCCAGGCTACCCACCACGTTCTTTGTGGTAGAGGAACAATCTGGCGACTCCTCTCCTACCTTAAGGACTAGCTATGTCCGGATTCCTGACCCCTCCATGCCGGATTCCCGCGGAGGGGAGGACACCACTCAAGCCCTGAACTTAAAGTCAGGCAGCGGGCTAGATTCATTGGACAACCTCCAAGAACCCAAGCTTCCAAGTTCGGAAACTTCTTGGCCCATGAGTCTTAAATCGGACGGGATTCGGAATTTAATTCCACCCGCCCACCCAAACATAAGCGATCTATCCCAAATCCGGCAAGAGCCCGGTGAAACAGCACATCATTACTGGGCCAGATTCCTCCTGGTTATGGACAGGATAAAGGACTGCCGCGAGGAGGACGCGATCTCATTCTTCTGCAATAATTGCACGGACAAGGGAATCCTAAACGCCATAAGTCGTCGTGAAAATACACGCTTCGCTGACTTGGCGTCCATAGTATCAAGTATCACGATGGAGAGCACACTGGAAAACCGAAATCAAATTTTGGGATAATCCGCCCCGAATACGACCCTAGTCCGAAATAAAAGGGTGCATCATCACCGTGCACCGGGTTACATACCAAAAGCAAAAACCCCCAAAGGGCATGGAACCGTCTTGGGACGGATGGCTCAGTGGACCCTGCAAAATTCATAGCACAGAGGGCGCCACTCCAACTGATAGCCTTAGAGCATGTTGGATACTACGGCAGGTGGCCAAAAGTGGCGAAGAGCTCTTAGCTCCAGAGCACCAGCCCAGCAATACCATTACGGTATTAACAGTCTTCGAGACTTTCGCATCAAATAATATGCGAAAACGAACACTCCGCGGCCTTGCCGAAGTCTTCCAGATAGCAACAATAAATCCATGGAGTGACACGGCTATTACCTTTAACGCCAAAGGATTTAACCTAAATTCCGAACAGCCCGAGCACCAGCTGCATTGGTCCTCAGTCCAATAGTGGACGGCTTTCGCCTTACCAAGGTACTCATGGACGGCGGCAGTGGATTAAACCTCATCTACGAGGAAACCCTTCGAAAATGGAAATAGATTGGAGCCGCATTGAGCAAAGCAGCACAACCTTTAGAGGAATAATCCCGGTGGGAAGCATCTTTGTCAGAAAGATCACACTGGATGTTGTGTTCGGCACGCCGGACAATTATAGGTCCGAGGAGGTCACATTCCAAGTGGCCCCGTTCAGCAGCGGATACCACGCTCTATTAGGGCGAGAGGCATTCACAATTTTCAAGCTATACCCCATTACGGTACATGAAGCTCAAAATGCCGGACCATGAATTATCACTCTCGCTAGTGACCCGGACATAGCGCTCCGCTACCGAAAATAAAACAGCCGCACTTGCCCTTGAGGCACTATCCGAAGCCCTAGCGGCTGAGGAACTCACTGCGCTGCGCTCCACGGTGAAACAGGGCGATGTGATACTCGATATGAGATCCAAGTCCACCTCTTTTAAACCGGCGTATTTAAATAGTCAAATTCCAAGTCCATCCAACGGACCCTACAAAACGGCCTCCATCGGGCACAATTAAACCTCGATGTGGACGCCGCACTACGAGAATTCCTACGCCAAAATTGGGACATTTTTGCCTGGCACCCTTCAGACATGCCAGGAATCCCACGTCGGCTGGCCGAGCATAGCCTAAATATCCTAAAAGGATTCAAGCCAGTCAAACAAGCTCTTCGGCGTTTCTCTGAACCCAAGAGACAGGCCATGGGAGAGGAGCTAGCCAAACTATTGGAGGCTGGATTCATCAGAGATATTAAACATCTGGACTGGCTAGCAAACCCGATAATGGTACCAAAGAAGGACAAATCCTGGCGCCTATGTGTCAATTTTAAGGACCTTAACCAGGCTTGCCCAAAGGATCCCTTCCCCCTCCCCCGCATCGATCAAATTATCGACGCTACCGCAGGACACAATTCATTGTGTTTCCTCGACGCATACTCCGGCTACCACCAAATTAAGATGGCAGAGCCAGACCAAGCCACAACGGCATTCATCACTCCATACGGCCCATTCTGCTTCAACACAATGCCCTTTGGGCTCAAAAACGCCGGCGCAACATATCAGTGCATGATTCAGACATGTCTGGCAAACCAGATCGGCAAAACAGTGAAGGCATACGTAGACGATGTGGTTGTCAAATCCAAGCATGTCGAAACCCTAGTCGACGACTTGAGGCTCACATTCGATAATCTCCGAACATATGACATCAAGCTCAACCCGGAAAAATGCGTTTTCGGCGTACCAGCCGGAAAGCTCTTGGGCTTCATTGTATCCGGTAGAGGAATTGAAGCAAACCCAGCCAAGATCCGAGCTCTGTCACAATTGGATATCCCCAAAGACCTCAAACAAATACAAAAATTGACTGGATGTGTGGCGGCTCTAAGCCGCTTTATCTCCCGCTTAGGAGAAAAGGCATTACCCCTTTATCGCCTCCTCCGGCGCACCGAACACTTCGAGTGGGCGGATGCCGCCACGGCCGGACTCGAAGAAATCAAAGCCATATTGGCAACAAATCTAGTCCTGGCCGCGCCCAACATGGGCGAACCAATGCTATTATACATCGCAGCAACCCATCAAGTTGTAAGTGTGGTGCTCGTTGTCGAACGAGAAACGGACGGACACAAGTTCCCTCTCCAAAAACCAGTTTACTACGTGTCCACGGTCCTAACTCCATGCAAGTCACGGTACCCGCATTATCAAAAGATAGCATACGCGGTGTTCATTGCATCCCGGAAGCTGCGACACTACTTTCAAGAGTGTTCGATCACAGTAGCCTCCGAAGTACCTCTTAATGACATTATAAACAACCGCGACGCAACGGGCCGGATTGCTAAATGGGCCATTGAGCTCCTCCCGTTCGACATAACTTACAAGCCACAGCGAGCTATTAAGTCGCAAGTTTTGGCTGACTTCGTCGCCGAATGGACTGAAGCCGAACTCCACAAAGAGTACGGCGCATATTCCAACTGGATCATGCACTTCAAAGGCTCCAAAATGTTGGCCGGCCTGGGGGCTGGCGTCGTTCTGACGTCCCCAACCGGAGATACAGTCCAATACGTACTTCAAATAATGTACACGGACTCCAACAACACAGCCGAATACGAGGCCCTTCTACATGGTCTCCGGATGGTAGTCTCCATGGGCATTCAACGCCTAGAGGTGCGCGGGGATTCGAACCTCGCGATATCCCAAATAAATGGGGACTTTGATGCCAAGGATCCGAAAATGGTAGCTTATCGCAATGTCGTCCTAAAAATGTCAGCTCGGTTTGAGGGGCTCGAATTTCACCATATAGCCCGGGATAACAACCAGCAGCGGACATGTTGGCACGCATTGGCAAAGCGCCGATGCCGTCCCCAACATCTTCCTAGAGAGGCTTTTCAAGCCATCCGTATTATGGGAGGGAGAGTCCGGAAATAACAACCCGGACCCAACCACACCGCCCCACACCGAACATTCCGACATAGTTGGTGGTTCCGCCAACGACGTCAGCCCACGCAATAATGGCAGTCATTGCCCCGTGGACAGAACCATTCCTATCCTACCTAACTAGGCAGGAACTTCCCGAGGACCAAAACGAGGCCCGCTGCATAGTGCGGCGGTCTAAAGCCTATAAGGTCCATGAGGGAGAGATTTATAAGTAAAGCAAAACCGGAGTCCTTCAAAGGTGTATCTCCAAAGAGGAAGGGCGGAATCTCCTGGCTGAAATTCATGCCGGACTCGGTGGGCACCATGCCGCAGCCCGGGCCCTTGTAGGCAAGGCCTTCCGTACAAGATTTTATTAGCCGACGGCCGGGCAGATGCTCAGACTTAGTCCAACGATGCGTCGGTTGCCGGCTCTTTGCTAATCAAAGCCACATGCCACCCAATCGCCCTCAAAACTATACCCATCACCTGGCCCTTCGCGGTCTAGGGGCTTGACATGGTTGGACCCCTTAAAGGAGGAACCCACAAGCAAAAATACGTATTGGTCATGGTGGATAAATTCACCAAATGGATAGAGGCCAAGCTCAGAAGACGGCCGAATTCGGACCGTGATAGACTTCAGATCGTGGGTAGTACACCGTTACGGCGTCCCCATAGCATCATCGCTGATAACGGCACAAACTTCACGGCCGACGAGGTCAAACTCGTGCAAAAACATGGGCATCAAGCTCGACTCACGCTTCAGTCTATCACCCCAAACTAACGGTAGTCGAGCGAGCAAACGATCTAATCATGAGCGGCATTAAACCCGCACTAGTGCGGTCCCTCAAGGAATCTAACACGACCGGGTAGAGGAGCTCGACTCCGTACTCTGGGGGCTGCGGACCACGCCGAATCGCACTACCGGATTCACACCATTTTTTATGACATACGGCGCAGAGGCAGTTTTGCCCTGCGACATAATTCATGACTCACCTCGCGTGCACATGTACGAAGAAAGAGAAGCCGAGCTCGATCGGCAGGACAGTTTGGACGCTTTGGAGGAGGAGCATGAGGTGGCAAAAGCTCGTTCCGCATTCTATCAACAGCAGGCTCGAAGATATCAAAGCAGGGAAGTACGGGCCAAAGCTTACAATGTTGGCGAACTAGTTCTACGCCTGCCGGACAAGAAAAAGGAAAAACTCAAGCCCAAATGGGAGGGTCCCTTCATCATCGACCAAGTCCTGACCGGCGGAGCGCACTGGCTGTGAAACGCCGGATAACCGACTCGAGCCGAACCCATGGAACGCAGCCCGCCTCCGAAGATTCTACGCCTAGCGCCGGATTCTGAGTTCGTCTCCTTCCTCCGCCTATATTTTATACTTTAAGCTGTCTTTTATTTCTCTCCTTCTTCCTCCTTTTCCCGAAGCCGTTAAAGGCCTGCGTTTGCGCATTGTTCGCACACACTTGACGCGCTATCCGCTCATTATACCTGGGGGCTTCTTTAATGTAAGCTTATTTATACGGGCTTTATGCCCAACACATGTGTCACACTTCCGCATGTACCTTTTATTCACCATTATATGCATCAATATGACTTAAGTTTTGGCCAAGCTGGGTTGCTGGCTCCTGTGGCTTACCCTACGTTCCCGATTGTTCGGCTAGGTGGTAAAGGGAGCACCTCTGTGATTGTTACCGCCGGTCAGCCGGACGTGTACCTCAGACTGGGTGAAGCCGAAAGCTAGCGTTCTTAAGGGAATATTCGGTCGGTGAACTAAAAGACGATTATTTTTCATTTATTTGCCCCGGATGCTTTTCTGCTTTTTTGCAGTCCGGACATGCACTTTAGGGCATGCCTCCCAGGGAAAGGAACCCCTAACGAAACTATTCTCCCTGGAAGATGTTTCTTACTAACCATGTAATATAGCATAACTAGTTGGGCACTTGTCTGATAAACCACTCATGACCCCTACGCCTGGTCTCCACGCATGCCCCGGTTTTTACATAACCGCGAGGGTATTCGGACACACTCCGGACTATTGGGTCCCGAGGTTGAAGCGAAAAGGTCCGCTACGACAAACGATCTACAATCCGGCTAGAAGGCATTTTACATGTCATTTTAAATTACATAGTCAAATTGACTGATTGTATTCCTCTTCAATGCCATCTAATAGGTTGTCTAGTTTACAGTCCTACTGGGAATACTTTGTGGCCAACTCTACTTGGCCGTACACTAAGCTCACAGGGATCTCCTTCCGTCAGCCCCACAGTCCGACCTCGGCCATGTGGTTTGGGTCCGCATAACCGTGTACCGCGTCTTCACCATGGCCCGTGCCTCCTCGGCGCCTTGACGACAGCCGATATCTTCCATAGTCGGAAGCGCCGCCGTGCTCCCTGAAGCTTCTCTGCAAGCTCTCCAAGGCCTTCGGGCAGGGAGATAGATGGCCACAAGGCCTGGGCGACGCCTTTCATCACCTGCCGAACTCGTTCATGCAGTTGCAATAGCTCGAAGAAGGTCACCAGTAGAACCGTGCATTTCCTCTGCTGGATGACCCGTGAGCATACCTACAGACATAACTCTGTTAGTTGACTTCCTCGCCGAACTCTTTTTCAAAGTTCGCTCAAGCACTTACTATAAATGCCGCGACAAAGTCACTGATTCTCCTTCACGGAGTCAGTCAGCTGGGCACGAACATCCTTTAGTTCCTCACCCAGCTGGGTGTTGGCATCTTGGAGATTATTTTTCTCTTGCCTCACCCTTGTAAGCACATTCTCGCCGGCCTTCAACCGGTGCAAGAGTTGTTGCTTGTCCGGATCTAGTCCGGCGCCATCTGCAATATTATTGTCAGATTTACACACACGCCGCACTTCACAAACTACTTATCTTTTGAAGCATATATTACCAGAGGGGGTCTCTGTGGCTCCCCCTATAGCGGCTAGTGCGGCCTCAAGTTGGGCCTTGCATTCTTCAAGCTCCTGGGACAGTCGGGTATTCTTTTTTGTAAGATCCTACATAACAAATGATCCTTAAATCAGTTATTCTAACTACTTTATGTCTCGGGGGCTACTGGCATATATAACCGTCAAATTTCCTCACTCGTATATCCTTTACATACTGCTCCATGGCTCTGGCTAGACCATCTTGAGCGGCACGGAGGTGCGCATCTCCCGAATTGAAGGCATTCAATGCCTCTTGGGAGAAACATGCGTCACGAAGAACTGTCCGGCGGCGCCTGTGATTCATGGCACTCTCCACCTCGGAGTTGGTGGCGGAAAATCTGTCGGGATCCTCTGTCGGAGGAGCATCCGACGCACGCCTCATGCTCGCCTCCGCTTCTGGACCCGGCTTTGGAGCCTGGCCGGCGGAGGCTCGATTGGCAACCTCTCCGGACACAGTCCGGCGAGCGCTCTTTTTCCTGAAAAGAGCACCAGCGTAAGTACGCCTTCCAGGAAGGAATCATGGGAATATGGTGACACGCCATACCGTTGCGGCGGCGTTTTGATCCGGACCGCACTTCTCTTTAGCATGCGGGGCCGTGCTGCCCCTTGTTGGCTAGCCGTCGCGGGCTCGGCCTCCTGCCTCGAAGGCACCCCTGCGAAACACCATTGGTATACGGTGATCAAAAATAAGCACGGATGGGTCATTATCGAGTTTTGGGACCTCGGTCTCGATTACTGTGAGGTGGAAGTATTCCGGTAATCGGCCGTAATGGCAACCAAGGCATTATCCATGCTCAGTTGGTGAAATACCCCATCAATCAGCTCCACCAATATGTCCGGATCCTCTTGGGAGGTCAGACGAGGAGCCGCTCCGGATCCTCGGGTTGTGGAGCCGGGCTGCTTATGTCTTTTACGGCCTGGCGCAGCTTCCTGCGTCAAAATCACAAAATAAGATACCTAACCATGGGAATACGGATCGGATGTGCAAAAAGAAATGTCCGCTTACCTGCGAGTTCGAGGATTTTTCATAGAAAATCCGTTCAATGGACCGACGCGAGAAAATCCTCCTCTTCTCCCTTTGTACAGCGCGGACAAGGTCTTCACCAGTCGGTGACCGATCCCGGCCCCTTACGGCCATGACGGGTGGCATCGTCCTCCCGTTGAAATCCCATGTGGGTGGCCCCTATCTTTGGAGCGGCCGCACTTCGCATAATACATGTGGCCATGACACCGATCATGGTCACCCGTAATGAGCCAACAATCTTATTCGGCTCATCAGGTAAAGGACGTCCCTGCCGACTTCCCTCTGGGGGCTCCGCGGGCGCCAACTCAGGCGTTTCTTCAAAGGAGCATTGCTGAACTCCGGGAGACCGATCCGAACAGGATCCGGCAGCGGGACGTCTTCTATATAAAACCATTCCGAAGGCCAGTCTTCGGACGCCTTCTTCGGGGTTCCGGATAGATATCCGATCCGGCGATACGCCGACTCGGCTCCGGCCCACTTGATATATTGACCCCTCATGAGAACGGGGTACAAGGCAGAATAATCTCTTCCACAGCGCAAAATGAGCCTCGACGCCCAAGAACAGTTCGCAAAGGGCCACGAAGCCCGCGATGTGCAAAATGGAGGCAGGCGTAAGGTGGTGCAACTGGAGGCCGTAGAACTCCAAGAGCCCCCGGAGAAACTGATGAATTGGAAATCCGAGTCCTCTTACTAGATAAGAGATAAAGCATACCCGCTCTCCTTTGGAGGGATCGGGGACACTCACCGCTTGCTTTCCGCCCTTATAGGTGGCGAGTCCGGCTCGAACCGGAATCATGAAGGCCGGGGGAAGAAATCCCTTGGTTTGGAGTGTCACTAGCTCACTATGCGGGACTGAGCAGCTCTCCCAATTTCCAGACTGAGGGCTGGGAGCGCGAGAGGAGGAGCCGCTACGATCGGCCCATGATGGAATGGATTTTTGTCGAGGCGCCCGATGAAAGCTCATGAGGGAGGATGGTGTGACTCGGATCTAGATCCTCGTCCCTTTTATAGACGGCTCATTTGCGCAGCTAGGGGATAAGTGTAAAAATACCACGGCTTTTCGCATTCATTCAACACGTGGAAGATGGCCATTATTGGGCGTGGAAGCCAAGGAGCGCAGCATTTATCGAGAAGTTTGACACTATTCGACAAGTATATGGAATTTGGAGAAGAACCCGCCTCGCAATGCCAAGACAATCTACGCGCGGACTCATCGCCATTGAAGCCTGGTTCGGGGCTACCGAGGAGTCCTGGATTAGGGGTGTCCGGATAGCGAACTATCACCGTTGGCGGACTCTGGACTATGAAGATACAAGATTGAAGACTTCGTCCCGTGTCCGGATGGGACTTTCCTTGGCATGGAAGGCAAGCTTGGCGATACGGATATGTAGATCTCCTACCATTGTAACCGACTCATGTAACCCTAACCCTATCCGTGTCTATATAAATCGGAGGGTTTTAGTCCGTAGAGACTAACGACAATGATACCATAGGCTAGCTTCTAGGGTTTAGCCTCTCGATCTCGTGGTAGATCCACTCTTGTACTACCCATATCATCAATATTAATCAAGCAGGAGTAGGGTTTTACCTCCATCGAGAGGGCCCGAACCTGGGTAAAAACATCGTATCCCTTGTCTCCTGTTACCATCCGCCTAGACGCACAGTTCGGGACCCCTTACCCGAGATCCGCCGGTTTTGACACCGACAACGATAAATCCCATGTGTCCTCAGGAGCGCTTTTCTCTATATAAGAGTTTGTCCAGGCTTGTCCTTTGCTACAAAAAGGATTGGGCCACCTTGCTGCACTTTATTTACTTTTGTTACTTGTTGCTCGTAACAAATTCTCTTATTACAAAACTATTTGTTACCTATAATTTTAGTGCTTGCAGAGAATACTTTGCTGAAAACCGCTTATCATTTCCTTCTGCTCCTCGTTGGGTTCGACACTCCTACTTATCGAAAGGGCTACAATAGATCCCCTATACTTGTGGGTCATCAGCGGCGCCTGGTCTGGGGTCACGGTAGTACAGCTCCAAGGGAGCGGTACTACCGTCAGGCGCTTCTTGATACTACCATGCCAGGGGTTCGACATTATCAAGAGGGCTCATGCGGTACTACCGCTCCTAGGAGCAGTACTACCGCATGCCCAAGCTCAGCAAACACGACAATTTGCATAGACGTGAAAAGACGGAGGATGCTCCAGAGAGCCAGAGGAAAGGAGGTGCAAAAAGGAGTAGACGTGTACGTGATGATTCCACCCAAACCTTTCCAAAGCAGACCCCTCTTAATAGTACGGCTTCCCTACGACTCAAATCCACCAGAAAGAAACGTAGAGAAACGTCGTCTTCAATAGTCTTCGAGGGGCACCAAATCGTCTTGTGCGTAGTGATGAGATGCCTGAAATACTCAACGCACACGATTAGTCCGCAAAAGCATTGTCATCAATCACCAAAACAACTAAGGGATAAATATGCCCTTACACATATAACAAAAAGATCATGCATGCCATTTTTGCAAGGTTGATCCATCATCTCTCTATGTTTGCCATTGCAAAATTCAGCAACATCATATGAAAACTTTCAGCAAGAGCAGCAACAACACTATTAGGATCTATTTGGCGCTGAAGGCACTAAAGAGGAGCTCCCAAGAGAGTGTCGCCCACCAGTGTGTCTACCTCTCGCTTATTAAGTAGACGAACGGTTCCCTCACCTTAACAATCATTTGTGGAGGACCGCCAAATAATTGTCATGTTACTGCACTTCGCCTGCATTTCTTAGTTTCTTTTTCCTTGTTCTTGTCTATATTTCAAAATATACTGAATATGACGATCATTTTGGACACCTAGGTGCCCAGGCTCCTTACCTCTCCACCATTGGATCTCATATTGATGCTTGCAAATTGTAACGGGTGGGAGTATTAGGCGCCTTCCATATGTGCTTGATATGAAAATAATGGAAAGTGCCTAGTATAAATGTAGGTCTTTTTAGAGATTCAAATATGGACTATACACGGAGCAAAATGAGTGAATCTACACTCTAAAATATGTCTACATACATCCGCATGTAGTCCCTATTGAAATATCTAAAAATACTTGTATTTAGAAATGGAATATCATGCGCCACATAGGAAGGGATAAATGCAATTAATTCTTATTTATTTATTTGCTTGCATGAAGAATGGAAACTTGGTGGAAGCTATATACATAGAACCGTGCTACATTTAGTGGCATACGCATGTGCATCCTGCATGCATAGTATACGTATGCACGTATAATGTCCTAGGTATGTACCTATATTTGTAGTATTTTGGAACGACGTTCCATACATAAAAAATACAAGATATGTGACATTCAAGTAAATTGATTTTGGGTATGTAATTTTCTAGTATGTCAATTTTAATTATCATGTGGGGTATATCATTTATGGGACAAATATTTCTTGCATATACCATTTCTTTGTATCATACCTTGGGTATATCATTTCTCTGTATTTTTTGGGTATATCATCTCTCTGTTTTTCGGGTATACCTTGGCCAAATTTTTTGTGTGTATTTCATCGGTATATCATTTCTCTGTATCATACCTTGGGTATATCATTTTTGGGACATATATTTCTTGGGTATTTATAATGTTCAATATGTATCCGGCTAAAATGTTCAAGATGTATTTGAAAGAAATTCAATGTGTATCTAGAAAATGTTCGGCGTGTATATAAAAATATTCAACCAGTATTCAAAAAAGTCGACGTGTATTTAAAAAGTGGAGGACAAATAAAATAAAATAAAACAAATAAGAAAATAAATACCAACAAAAAGCGAAGAAAACCAACATAAAAAGTACATAGAAACAAAGAAGGAAAAAACACCCAACAGAAGCTTCAAAACCGGTGTGAATTGGTCCAAAGATGAGACGGTGGTTCGTCTAGTTAGCTCTCGGCAAATCCTATACGGCGCCCTCACCGCTCGATCATCAGTTCCCGGAAACAGACGCACAACCTCCCTCGGCAATGGGCCAGCCCATTTTAAGTTTTTTTTTTCATTTTCTAACCTACTGAAAAAAAACGCATCAGGTGGGATTCAAACTCGCGCCACCGAGTTCAGTGTAATAAGCACAAACCAACTCAAACAATTCACCTTTGTGATTACGTACATCTTCTTCCCCCTTTTGTTCTTTCTTTTTTTCCCTTTTTTCTTTCCTTTTTCTTTTTCCTTTCCTTTTCCATCTCACGCGGTTTTTTGTAAAATAAATGAACTTTTAATCAATTTTACTAACTTTTTTTAAATTCGATGAACTTTTCTTCAAAATCAATGATTTTTTTTCCAAATTCCATGAATTTTTTTAAATTAGATGAACTCTTTCCACATTCGACGAATGTTTTTTAAAACGTTATGAAGTCTTTTAAAATTGATGAACTTTTTCAGATTCAATGAACTATTTTTCCAAATCCGTGAACTTTATTTCAAATTTCGTGAACATTTATGAATGGGAAATGTTTCCCTCCGGACCGCCGGCTGAAGCGACGCGCCGGTCGCCTCTGTCGCTAACGCACATGCCTTTGTGGCCCACATGCAAGAGCGAGCCGCATAAGGACGTGTCCCACTATACACCACACGGACCTTATCCCCTTTCTTCTCCATCGATTTCTTCTCCACCGAAACAGAAATAGCTATCATGCTCTTCTCCACACACCACGGCAAAAACTCCATGGATCCCCACCTCTTCCCATCTCCTTTTAATCCTGCCTCATGTGCCGTCTGCTCCTCGCGCAGGCCGTCGAGCGAATTTTTGCCGCCGAGCGCCGTTCCCTATTTCTCACCGCTTTTCTTGTGTGCGAGGGGCCTGGAGCGACTCACCGCTTGTGCATTTAACCGGCGACGTCTTGCTGCTCTGAGCGGTGACCGACGAGGTGCGGACGACCAGCGGCGACGCGAGGTGCGGCGGCGGTGCTCCAACCGCATGCACGCAAAGTCGAACCGGCGCTCCGAGGTGCTACAACCGGCATGCGGCCATGCTACAATCAGCGGGCGGCGACCACTACTGGCGATTTGCTACAACCGCGGTGTCAACAGCTGCAACCGTGACAAGAAATGCTACAACCGCCATCCATTTGCTGGAACCGGTATCAGTTTTCTTTGTCGTCGGCCAGCGATTTCTTTGGAACCAGATGCGCGCTCATCGTCAACGCGCGATTATTGCTGGAACCAGTGTATGTTTTTGCTGGAACTAGCTTTTCCTTTTGCTACAATCTTTTTCTGTTTGCTACAATAGAACCAATTTGAGTCTCCCTTCAGAGTTATTTTCTTTGGAACCAGCGTTTTTTCTGCTGGAACTAGCAATTTTTTTTGCTACAATCAACCACCGAAGTTTTCTCAATTGAGGTTAAGTTTGCTGGAACCGGTGTGTTTTTTGCTGGAACCTTATAATGAATTTGCTTCAAACCGGCCACTGAGGATTTTGTTAGTTTTGCTGGACACCGACTACCGCAGCGGAGGCTGAGCTACGCTTAGGGATGCTGCAACCATGGCACCCGTGAGCTGAATCTGGTTGTTTTTAGAGCTTCATCCTCAATGAATCGCCTCTGGAATCAATAGCGGCCGTTATGCAATTCCGGCGGCCAAGGGGCGGGACCTCGTGGGAGCTCGCGGGAAACGGCCACAACGGCGACGAGGATGGGTGGTGGTGGTGTGCCCAAGGATGGGCGGGACCTCGTCTTGTTTTTCTGTCGAGCAGTGCTAGGAAGAAGACGACACAGATGGGTCAAATCCAACAGCTACGCATGATTTGATTGGGTGGTTGTGCGTCGACCGGCCCAAATTTGGGCCGGTGCACCGGCGCCTAGCACTACCCTTTATGAATTCACAATTTCCTTTCATTTTTTGTGGATGTTCCTTTTTTACTTTACGTATTTTTTTAAAGTCAACGATTGGTCAACCGCGACCGGTCAAAATATGCGCAAGGGCCGGACCATGAGCAGCTGAACGGGTGAAGCGGTCGAACGCTTGTCTTAGATGTGCCAGTCCATGAGCAGGGACTCATGGGCCTAGTTCCTCAAGTGGCGCTTAAAGCGACACTTAGGAGCTATCTTTGATGCTTCCTATTCGGCCCGTAGGGCGGCGCCCAACAACCGCCTATTTTACAAAAGAAATCTTTCTCTTTTTTTCTTTTTTCTTTCCTTTCCCTTTTTGTTTTCTATTTTTCCTTTCCTTTTCTCTTTTTTTCTTCACTTTTTCATGAATTTTCTTTTCAAATTTGCGAACAGTTTTTTGTTCATCTAATTCAAAAAATGGTCATCAACGTAACAAAATGTTCATCGAATTCAATTTTTGTTCATTGTGATTTAAAAAGATGTTCGTCAAACTTTAAAAAAATTCAGTGAATTACAACAATGTTCATCAAATTCAAAATTAGTTTATAGTTTCAAAAAAGTGTTCATCAAATTCGAAATTTGTTAAATCATAAAAAATATTCTTGAGTTCAACTTATGTTCATGAAGTTTAAAAAATTCATCAAATCCAAAATTTGTTCATCAAATACCAAAAAATCATCGCCATTATAAAAACCTGCTTATAGAAAATTGTTTATCAAAATAAAAAAAAGGTTCATTCTTCTGAAATCATGAACATGTTTTGAATAACTATTTTTGAATTCGGCGAACATTTTTTTGAATCCGTGAATGTTTTTTGGAAGTCAAAAATTTATTCGAAATCTAAGAAAAAAGAGGGGGCCACCTTGCGCCCCACATCGGCCTGCCTAGAAGTGTGCACAGGGAGCGGGGGTGCGGCACCAAATAGGGGCTCACCTTACCTCTAGCGTCGCCCTCTCATCCTATAGCTATATCTGGGTTAGGCTGGGCCGCAACTACAGATGAATGCTAAGGTCCAAGATATTAACGGATGGGCCTACCCTATGTTTTCTTTATAAGAATGACATATGGGGCACTTAATGGGATGGGCTGGTTAATAGGTGTCGATTCTAAAAAAACTAACATGTGCTCAGGTGGCAAGTCCCATCCCCATCATGTATGGATGCTTTTCCATTAGAACTTTTCTTTGTTTTTCCTAGTTTTTGCAATTTTTTCTTGGTTTCTAGGAGTCTTTTTGGGTACACGGTCGTCTGTGTGCGTAGCTTTCAGTGAAGCACATAGTTCACTATGAGGGAGCACAAGTGCACTACTGTTGGAAGCACAAAATGCATTATCCAGGAGCATAAAGTGCACAGTATAAAGGGAAGCCCATAGGCGGGAGAACAAAAAGTGCAGTACATAAAGGAAAGCACATAGTGCACTGGGCGGGGACACATGTACAATACAGTTGGGAGCACAGAATACACTACACGGGAAGCACAATTGCAGCGCAATGGAGAGCACAGAGTGTCACGTGGGAGCACACAATGCACTACCGAAAGGGAAACACAAAGTGCACTACATGGAAGCACATGTGTAGTGCAGTACGGAGCACATAATGCACTACACGAAGAGCACAGGTACGCCATAAGAAACAAACAATAAGTGTGAAAGGGAAACATAGCTGCAGTACAGTATGGAGCACATGTTAGTTTATTTTGCGAGCACATATTAGTACTAGCTGCGAGCACATATTTGCCCAAAAAAGTTCATCAAAACCTATCAACATGAGATCTACTTTTGAAGATCTGGACGCGAGAAATGTAAAGGTGAAAATGGTTTGTAATTTGGACGCAAAAAAACACAAACAAACCCATTTGACCATCTAGGGAGATCTCACGAAAACTCCCCGGTTGCGGCAAGTTGCGCACATGCGATGCATCACCTGCCACTATTAGCTAGAGTAACCTTTAAATAGTGATTTCAACGCTTTATTGCAAACCAGATGACAGTAATGTCGTTTACAAAATCAGAAAGAAGAAAGCTAGGGAGATCTTCATCCGAAATAACATCAGACTTAAAATCATAAACATGCCTTGCCGAGTTATGTGCCATCCTATTAGCATCCTAAGACAGTGGTTAAACCTCACAGAGCCAATTCTATGTGGTATTGATAACCCACAAGTATAGGGGATCACAACAGTTTTCGAGGGTAGAGTATTCAACCCAAATTTATTGATTCGACACAAGGGGAGTCAAAGAATATTCTCAAGTATTAGCAGTTGAGTTGTCAATTTAACCACACCTGGATAACTTAATATCTGCAGCAAAGTACTTAGTAGCAAAGTAGTATGGAAGTAACGGTAACGGTGATAAAAGTAACAGTAGCAGTTTTGTAGTAATTGTAACAATGGCAACGGAAAAGTAACTAAGCAAGGTTCAATATGTGGAAAGCGCGTAGGCATTGGATCAGTGATGGATAATTATGTCGGATGCGATTCTTCATGCAATAGTTATAACATAGGGTGACACAGAACTAGCTCCAGTTCATCAATATAATGTAGGCATGTATTCCGAATATAGTCATATGTGCTTATGGAAAAGAACTTGCATGGCATCTTTTGTCCTACCTCCTCCGTGGCAGCGGGTCCTACTGGAAACTAAGGGATATTAAGGCCTCCTTTTAATAGAGTACCAGACCAAAGCATTAACACTTAGTGAATACATGAACTCCTCAAACTGCGATCATCACCGGGAGTGGTCCCGATTATTGTCACTTCGGGGTTACTGGATCATAACACATAGTAGGTGACTGATGAATTGCATAATAGGATCAAGAACTCACATATATTCATGAAAACATAATAGGTTCAGATCTGAAATCATGGCACTCGGGACCTAGTGACAAGCATTAAGCATAGCAAAGTCATAGCAACATCAATCTCAGAACATAATGGATACTAGGATCAAACCCTAACAAAACTAACTCAATTACATGATAAATCTCATCCAACCCATCACCGCCCAGCAAGCCTCACGATGGAATTACTACAAGACGGCGGTGAGCATCATGAAATTGGTGATGGAGGATGGTTGATGATGACGACAGCGGCGGATTCCCCTCTCTGGAGCCTCGAACGGACTCCAGATCAGCCCTCCCGAGAGAGATTAGGGCTTGGCGGCGGCTCCGTATCGTAAAACGTGATGAATCCTTCTCTCTGATTTTTTTTCTCCCCGAACGTGAATATATAGAGTTGGAGTTGAGGTCGGTGGAGCACTAGGGGACCCACGAGGCAGGGGGGCGCGCCCAGGGGGTATGCGCGCCCCCACCCACGTGGACAGGGTGTGGGCCCTTGGCCTTGATTCTTTCACCAGTATTTTTATAAATTCCAAAAATATTCACCGTGAAGTTTCAGGTCATTCCGAGAACTTTTATTTGTGCACACAAATAACACCATGGCAATTCTGCTGAAAACAGCGTCAGTCCGGGTTAGTTCCATTCAAATCATGCAAGTTAGAGTCCAAAACAAGGGCAAAAGTGTTTGGAAAAGTAGATACGATGGAGACGTATCAACTCCCCAAGCTTAAACCTTTGCTTGTCCTTAAGCAATTCAGTTGACAGACTGAAAGTGATAAAGAAAAACTTTTACAAACTCTGTTTGCTCTTGTTGTTGTAAATATGTAAAGCCAGCATTCAAGTTTTCAGCAAAGATTATGAACTAACCATATTCACAATAACATTTAGGTCTCATGTTTACTCACATCAATGGCTTAATCAACTAGCGAGCAATAATAATAAATCTCGGATGACAACACTTTCTCAAAACAATCATAATATGATATAACAAGATGATATCTCGCTAGCCCTTTCTGAGACCGCAAAACAAAAATGCAGAGCACCTTTGAAGATCAAGGACTGACTAAACATTGTAATTCATGGTAAAAGAGACCCAGTCATACTCAATGTAAATTAATAGTAATGGGTGCAAATGACAGCGGTGCTCTCCAGATGGTGCTTTTTAATAAGAGTATGATGACTCAACATAAAAGTAAATAGATAGGCCCTTCGCAGAGGGAAGCAGGGATTTGTAGAGGTGCCAGAGCTCGATTTTAAAGCAGAGACGAATAATATTTTGAGCGGCATACTTTCATTGTCAACATAACAACTGAGAGATCTCGATATCTTCCATGCTACACACATTGTAGGCGGTTCCCAAGCGGAATGGTAAAGTTTATACTCCCCCACCACCAACAAGCATCAATCCATGGCTTGCCCGAAATAACGGGTGCCTCCAACTAACAACAATCCTGGGGGAGTTTTGTTTGCAATTATTTTGATTTGGTTTAAGCATGGGACTGGCCATCCCGGTGACCAGCCATTTTCTTGTGAATGAGGAGCGGAGTCCACTCCTCTTGAGAATAACCCGCCTAGTATGGAAGATACAGACAACCCTAGTTGATACATGAGCTATTCGAGCATACAAAACAGAATTTTATTTGAAGGTTTAGAGTTTGGCACATACGAATTTACTTTGAACGGCAGGTAGATATCGCATATAGGAAGGTATGGTGGACTCATATGGAATAACTTTGGGGTTTATGGAAGTGGATGCACAAGCAATATTCTCGCTTAGTACAAGTGACGGCTAGAAAAAGACTGAGAAGCGACCAACTAGAGAGCGACAACAGTCATGAACATGTATTAAAATTAATAAACATTGAGTGCAAGCATGAGTAGGATATAATCCACCATGAACATAAATATCGTGGAGGCTATATTGATTTTGTTTCAACTACATGTGTGAACATGTGCCAAGTCAAGTCACTCAAATCGTTCAAAGGAGGATACCACCCTATCATACCACATCACAACCATTTTAATAGCATGTTGGCACGCAAGATAAATCATTATAAACTCCTAGATAATTAAGCATGGCATAAGCAACTATAATCTCTAATTGTCATTACAAACATGTTCATTCACAATAGGCTGAATCAGGAACGATGAACTAATCATATTTACAAAAACAAGAGAGCTCGAGTTCATACCAGCTTCTCTCATATCAATCAGTCCATCATATATCGTCATTATTGCCTTTCACTTGCACGACCGAACGGTGTGGATAATAATAATAGTGCATGTGCATTTGGACTAAGCTAGAATCTGCAAGCATTTAATTCAAGGGATAAGACATGGTAATATGGGCTCTTGGTTAAATCAACAATAATGCATATAAGAGCCACTTCAACATTTTCATTATGGTCTTCTCCTCTCGACCCCCAAAGAAAAGAAAGGAAATAAAACTATTTACATGGGAAAGCTCCCAACAAGCAAAAGAAGAACGAGAAATCTTTTGAGGTTTTATTTTAATTATTACTACTACAGGCATGGAAAGTAAACTAACTAAAAGCTACAACTATTTTTTTCTTAAGGTTTTTCAAACACACAAGAAGAAGGCTTAGAAAAGGAAAATAAACTAGCAAGGATAGTACAATGAAAAAGTATGAGCACCGACAACTAGAATGAGTGTGTGAACATGAATGTAATGTTGGTGGGAAATACGTACTCCCCCAAGCTTAGGCTTTTGGCCTAAGTTGGTCTATGCCCAAGGATCAAAGTTGTAGCTGGGGTCGTACTGAGATGCAGCGGCTATTGTCTCATGAGCTGCAGCTTGGAGGCGAGCTGCCTCTATACTCCTCTCGTACTCGGTCGCCTCCTCCCTGGTTATAACATATCTCCCTTTTTCCTGAAATTCAAAGAAAGTAGGAGCAGGGAGAGCAACATGGACAGTGCGGCGCGTGTCAAAGATTAGTCGGTACTAGAGAGATTGTTCATTCCTCTCAATAAAATGATGGCGAACCATAGCATTAAAATCTAGATAAGTGGGAGGTAATTCCATATCATTTTCATGTATGGGTATTTCAAGAAAATTAGCCACACGGGTTGCATAAATTCCACCAAACAAGTCTCCCCTTAGACTGTTATTATGCAACCTACGTGCAACAATGGCCCCCATGCTATATTGTCTATCTCCTAACACATCACTTTTGAGAACACTAAGATCTGGAACACACATGTGGCATGCCTCATCCTTACCATTTATACATCTACCTATAAATAGAGCAAAATAATGTATAGCAGGAAAATGAATGCTCCATATGGTAGCTTGTGTTATTTCTCTAGATTCCCCCACAGTGATACTAGCAAGGAAATCTTTAAACTCATATTTGCGAGGTTCACTGGCACTACCCCATTGCGGGAGTTTACAAGCAATATTAAAATCTTCTAAGTCCATGGTATAAGATTTACCATAGAGATCAAATAGGACAGTGTGAGAATTGCGTGAAGATGTAAATTTGAACCTTCTCACAAAGGAATCAGTTAGGTAATAATACTGAGGGCACTTATCTAGCATGAAGCCCTCAAGTTCAGCATTACGCACATATGCGTCAAATTCCTCCTTATTCCTGCTTGGACCATGAAATTTTCTGACGGCCATTCACAAGGCCGCACTTGAGCTTCTCTTGGTGGTTCATGGTCCAGCTGTATTGCGGGCCTGGGTCCTTGCTTCCTTGAAAAACCACCTTGGTACATTTTCCTAAACATATTTCTTCCTCTGAAAAATTTCTGAAAATTTTAGTAACTCAAAATAAAAGTGAACCAAACTCAACGAAATTGATAGCAACTACTCCCGCAAGTGCCTAGAGACTATATCATGCATTAGGACTACTTGGGACCATATAAATTTGACATGCAAGCTCAAGAATAGGGTCCCCTAAGTAGCAAAAATTTGCAATAAATAAAGCACTAGAACAAAAACTAATTGGACCATTGGAGGAGTCACATACCGAAGAACAATCCCCCAAAGCAATTTTGTGAATGACAGCAAGATGAGCAAGAACATGGGTTTGAGCTGGTTGGTGATTTTTTCTGGAGGAAGACGAAGTGTGTGGGTGCTGGAATAAGTGGAGAGGGGCCACCAGGGGCCCACGAGGCAGGGGGCGCGCCCAGGGGGTGGGCGCGCCCTGGACCCTCGTGGCTAGGTGCTGGCTCCCCCTGATGTGTTCTCAGTGCCAAATATTCTTAAATATTCCAGAAAAATTATATTTCAATTTTAGGGCATTTGGAGAACTTTTATTTTCGGGGTATTTTTTATTGCACGGATAATTCAGAAAACTGACAGAAAATATTATTTTTGCTTTATTTAATCTAAATAACAGAAAGGAAAAAGAGGGTACAGAAAGTTGTGCTTTCTAACTTCATCTATCTCATGCTCATCAAAAGGAATCCACTAACAAGGTTGATCAAGTCTTGTTAACAAACTCATTCGAATCGCATGAAACCGGAGAATTTTCGAATAGCACTAGGTCACCTCAACGGGGATATGCACGTCCCCAATAATAAGAATATCATATTTCTTCTTAAAAGTAGGAAGAGGAAATTCAAAACCTTCAATAGTAATAGTTGGAATTTTTCAATAAAATTGATACTGTGGACTTGAGGTTGTTTCCTCGGAAAGTGTACCGTATGCTCATTACCATTAACATGAAAAGTGACATTGCCTTTGTTGCAATCAATAACAGCCCCTGCAGTATTTAAAAAGGGTCTACCAAGAATAATCGACATACTATCGTCCTCGGGAATATCAAGAATAAAAATGTCCGTTAAAATAGTAACGTTTGCAACCACAACAGGCACATCCTCACAAATACCGACAGGTATAGCAGTTGATTTATCAGCCATTTGCAAAGATATTTCAGTAGGTGTCAACTTATTCAAATCAAGTCTATGATATAAAGAGAGAGGCATAACACTAACACCGGCTCCAAGATCACATAAAGCAGTTTTAACATAGTTTCTTTTAATGGAGCATGGTATAGTTGGTACTCCTGGATCTCCTAGATTCTTAGGAATCCCACCTTTAAAAGTATAATTAGCAAGCATGGTGGAAATTTCAGCTTCCGGTATCTTTCTTTTATTTGTAACAATGTCTTTCATATACTTAGCATAAGGATTCATTTTAAGCATATCAGTTAAACGCATATGCAAAAATATAGGTCTAATAATTTCAGCAAAGCGCTCAAAATCCTCATCATCCTTTTTCTTGGATGGCTTAGGAGGAAAAGGCATGGGTTTCTGAACCCATGGTTCTCTTTCTTTACCGTGCTTCCTAGAAACAAAGTCTCTCTTATCATAATGTTGATTCTTTGATTGTGGGTTATCAAGATCAACAGCAGGTTCAATCTCTACATCATTGTCATTGCTAGGTTGAGCATCAACATGAACATCATCATCAATATTATCACTAGGCTCATGTTCATCACCAGATTGTGTTTCAGCATCAGAAATAGAAATATCATTGGGATTCTCATGTGGGTAAACAATAGGTTCATTAGAAGCATGCAAAGTCCTATCATTTTTCTTTTTCTTCTTCTTAGAAGGACTAGGTGCATCAACATTAGTTCTTTGAGAATCTTGCTCAATTCTCTTAGGGTGGGCCCTCAGGATACAAAGGTTCCTGAGTCATTCTAACCCCTCTAGTCACAACTCTAATAGCATTATTTTTTTCTTATTATTTAATTCATTGAGCAAATCATTTTGAGATTTAAGCACTTGTTCTACTTGAGTGGTAACCATAGAAGCATGTTTACTAATAAGTTTGAGTTCACCTTTAACTCTAGACATATAATCACTCAAGTGTTCAATCATATAAGCATTGTGTTTCAATTGTCTACCAACATAAGCATTGAAGTTTTCTTGTTTAACAATAAAATTATCAAACTCATCTAAGCATTGGCTAGCAGACTTATAACGAGGAATATCACCTTCATCAAATCTATAGAGAGAATTTACCTTTACTACCTGTGTCGGGTTATCAAGACCATATATTTGTTCAATAGGTGGTAAATTAAGACCATGTATTTCTTCAATAGGAGGTAAATTCTTAACATCATCAACTTTAAAACATTTTTCTTTCATGGATTTCTTTGCCTCTTGCATATCTTCAGGACTGAGAAATAGAATACCCCTTTTCTTAGGAGTTGGCTTAGGAGTTGGTTCAGGAAGTGTCCAATTATTTTCATTAGTCAACATATTATTCAATAACAATTCAGCTTGATCAACTGTTCTTTCCCTGAAAAAACAACCAACGCAACTATCCAGGTGGTCTCTGGAAGCATCGATCAGGCAAAGAATTAAGTAACTGGAGAAGCCTCCCCCAAGCTTGTGGGAGACTCTCTTCTTCAATTTGCACAAAATTATATATTTCCCTTAAAGCAGCTTGTTTCTTATGAGCGGAGAAATATTTAGTAGAGAAGTAATAAATCATATCCTGGGGACTACGCACACAACCAGGATTAAGAGAATTAAACCATGTTTTAGCATCACCCTTTAATGAGAACGGAAATAATTGAAGGATATAGTAGTAATGAGTTTTCTCATCATTAGTGAATAGGGTGGCTATATCATTTAATTTAGTAAGATGTGTCACAACAGTTTCAGATTCATAGCCATAAAAAGGATCAGATTCAACCAAGTAATTATCTCAGGGTCGACATAGAAATCATAATCCTTATCGGATATACAGATAGGTGAAGTAGCAAAAGCAGGGTCATATTTCATTCTAGCATCCAAAGATTTTTCTATCAGCTTAGCTAATAATTTTTTAAGATCATATCTATCATTGCAAGCAACAAAATCTCTAGCAGTTTTTTCATCCATAACATAACCCTCAGGCACAACAGGCAAATCATATCTAGGGAGAGAATCTTCATCATCACTTTCAACATTATCAGTTTCAATAATTTCATTCTCTCTAGCCCTAGCAAGTTGTTCATCAAGAAATACACCTAGTGGCATAGTTGTCGGTTCAATATCCGGCGTATCTCATAGTAGGGGTCCTAAGCTAGGCGTCTGGGAGCGATGGTAACATGGACACGGGGTTTTACCCAGCTTTGGGCTCTCTTGATGAGATAATACCCTACATGCTGCTTTTGATTGTATTCATATGGGTGTAGTACAGAGTATATGTATCTACCACGAGATTGTAGTAATGAATATGAGATTGTCTATTGACTAGCCTTGCCTCGGTTTATATATGCACCTTAGTCCTAGGGTTTAGAGGAGTCCTTGTCTTGGGCGCCAAGTCTTGTAGAATCCTACTTGTATGTGGCATGGGTTGTCCGAACTGGCCCAATAGTGAACCGCCATGGGGGTCCTCGGCCCGATCCAGCTGGTCGGGAGATGACGTGGTGAGTACCCCCTAGTCCAGGACACCGTCAGTAGCCCCCTGAACTGGTCTTCAAGTTGGGGACGGTCCTCGATTCTTCCGAACTTTTCTTCATCTTCGGTCGTCGGTCTTGAAAACTGGTTCAACAAATCTTCTCATCTTCGATCTTGAGGATCGCCGAAGTGCATCCGAAGAGTTTGCACGCCAGGTATCTGAGGAGTCCCTTTAAGCTTCCGGCCTTTATCAATGCCCTATTATTTTTACGCCACACCATGGGTTTGAAGTTGTTCCCAGGTGGCAGTGTCCTCTTGCATCCGAGCTCCAACGCCAGACTGCATTTGAGGTATCTTTTGCAGCCGAGCACCAACGCCGGACCGCTTCCGAGCTCCAACGCCGGAATGTATCCGAGCTCCAACGTTGGACTGTATCCGAAGAGTATTGTTATAGTTGAGCTCCAACGCCGAACTGCATCCGAGCTCCATCGCCGGACTGTATCCGACCTCCAACGCCGGACTATGTCCAAGCTCCAACGCCGGACTATGTCCGAGGTGTCATAGATCACCTTGGTTCAAAAAAGTGTTAGCCGAGCTTAATGCCGGAAATGCCCTCTAAGGAGCCAGCCACTTGCATTCGAGGTATGTGCCGAACTGCTTCCGAGGTGGCTCAGCACCTCGGTCATGGGCTAATTGTTTGCGGATTTTATTTCTGATGCGTATAAATTTATTTGCTGATGAGATGTATTTCCAGTAGCCCTCAAGGTGTCTATCGGCCTAAAATCCGAGATGCACCTGAAGGAAAACATAAAACTGCTGATCCTGGTAGCCCCTGAGACCCAGGTCGTGAAATCGGCCTGAGGATCAACTCCTAGCTCGGCAGCATACATAGGAATAGAAACGCAGTGTAATATATTAGAGGTAATAGTGATCGGCGGACGGGCCCTTGAGAGAGGGTCATGAGAAGTCGCCGTGATATATCAGCTTGATGTCGGATAAGTCCCATATGGTACCTATTGTCATCCGAAGACGCGCTTGTCCATATTTCGGTTATGCCGAACACTGAGCACTTTGAATTTTCTGCATTGAATAGGCAATGCAGTAGCCCCCGAGACACTGGTCGGGTGGCAACACCAGATTAGGGGATCGATGTGCCCCTTTAATATTTGTAAATAATGAGCGCAAAGCCAAGTAGCCCCCGAGCCTTAATGTGGGCACAGGTGGCCGAATTAAGGATCGATATCCGTTTGACAGAAAATTTTGTTGTGTTTAACACAAACTTCTCGGAAAGAAAATAAAGATCTCTTAAAAGAGTTTAGAGCTGGTCGAAATCCGAGCTCGCCAAGGTAGGCCCCAAGGGGTTTAAAAGATGGATTGCAGTAAATGGATTTTACTCGCAATTTTTATGTGTAATGATTTTATATATCCAAGTACTTTTCATCATTAATGCTCGAATCCGCATTGTACAAAACTTTGTTGACCGACCATCGGCTTCAACCTCCTCGGCCAGTAGCTGGGGAGTGTTTGTCCTACTTTATAAAGTCGTTATAAGGGCAAAGTTTTACGACAAACAAGGCAATCCGGTCATACGGTTTTATAAACAAAGGTACACGAAGAGATATGTTATATTACGTTGTAATGTAAGAAACATCTTTCAAAGAAAATAGTCCCACTATCGGTTCCTTTCTTTGGGTCATTGAGGGAGTCCTGGATTAGGGGGTGTCCGGATAGCCGGACTATGACCTTTGGCCGGACTCCTGGACTATGAAGATACAAGATTGAAAACTTCGTCCCGTGTCCGGATGGGACTTTCCTTGGCGTGGAAGGCAAGCTTGGCGATACGGATATGTAGATCTCCTACCATTGTAACCGACTCTGTGTAACCCTAACCCTCTTCGGTGCCTATATAAACCGGAGGTTTTAGTCCGTAGGACGAACAACAATCATACCATAGGCTAGCTTCTAGGGTTTAGCCTCTCTGATCTCGTGGTAGATCTACTCTTGTACTACCCATATCATCAATATTAATCAAGCAGGAGTAGGGTTTTACCTACATCGAGAGGGCCCGAACACAGGTAAAAACATCGTCCCTTGTCTCCTGTTACCATCCGCCTAGACGCAGATTCGGGACCCCCTACCCGAGATCCGCGGTTTGACACCGACATTGGGGCTTTCATTGAGAGTTCCTCTATGTCGTCATCTTTAGGCCCGATGGCTCCTCCGATCATCAACAACGATGCACTCCAGGGTGAGACTTTTCTCCCCGGACAGATCTTCGTATGCAGCGGCTTTGCACTGCGGGCCAATTCGCTTGGCCATCTGGAGCAGATTGAAAGCTACGCCCCTTGCCACCAGGTCAAATTTGGAAGTTTGAACTACACGGCTGACATCCGCGGAGACTTGATCTTCGACGGGTTCGATCCACAGCCAAGCGCGCTGCACTGTCACGAGAGGCATGATCTAGCTCTGCCGCCGAACAGTGTCCTGGAGGCCGCACTAGTGTCCGCTCCGACCTTTAGCTCAGAGCCGACTGCGCCGATCGAGGATGGGTGGCTGGACACCGCCTCGGGGGCTATGATCTCTATGGCGATTGAGCCATACACCTACCCCGTCCTTTGCGAAGCTCGTGACTCCAAGGTGCCGGACTCCTCTCCGGACTCCGAGCCTTCCGCGCCTCCGCCAATCGAATCCGGTTGGGCGCCGATCATGGAATTCACTGCCGCGGACATCTTTCAGCACTTGCCCTTTGGCGACATCCTGAATTCACTAAAGTCTCCCTCTTTATCAGGAGAGCCCTGGCCGGATTATGGTCAAGAAGGTTGGGATGTGGACGACGAAGGAATTCAAAGCCCACCCACCACCCACTTCGTAGCCACTGTCGATGATTTAACCGACATGCTCGACTTCGACTCCGAAGACATCGAAGGTATGGACGACGATGCAGGAGACGACCAAGAACCAGCGCCCACAGGGCACTAGAAGGCCACCTCGTCATACGACATATACATGGTGGACATCCCAAAAGATGGGAATGCGATGGAACAGTGGAGGATGACCCCTCCAAGAAACAGCCTAAGCACCGGCGTCAGCGGCGCCGTTCTAAATCCCGCCACAGCAAAAACGGTGATTTCGGCACGGGAGACAATAACACCCCGGAGAGTGCCGAAGACAACCCCCTCCAGCAGGATTCAGCACAGGAGGATGGAGAAGCCAGCCCTCATGAGAGAGCGGCAGAAAGATAGGTAGAGGACGACAATTACATGCCTCCCTCCGAAGATGAGGCAAGCCTCGACGACGACGAATTCGTCGTACCCAAGGATGCCGTCGAACAAGAGAGTTTCAAACGCAGGCTTATGGCCACGGCAAGCAGCCTCAAGAAAAAGAAGCAACAGCTTAGAGCTGACCAAGACTTGCTAGCTGACAGATGGACTGAAGTCCTTGCGGCCGAAGAGTATGAACTCGAGCGCCCCTCCAAGAGCTACCCAAACGCAGGCTGCTACCCCGATTAGAGAAGGAAGCACCCAAACCTACATCACCAAGCATGATCTGGCTGACCGGCCACCTCGTGGTGACGAAGAGGCCTCTCGGCCCTCAACTCAAGCCGCACCCCGGCGCCGCTCAAAAAATACCAAGGCATGAGGAAATGCGCAAGACTTGCGAGATATATTGGAGGACAAGGCAAGGCAAACAATCTCGATCTACGGATTGCGTGGGCGCTCCACGACACGTGACGATAACCGTCACGCCGGATATGGCAACTCCGGCCGGGCCGAACACAGTAGACAAAGCTCATTTGAGCTGCATCGTAATATAGCCCAATACAGAGGCATCGCACACCCATTATGCTTCATAGAGGAAGTGATGGATCATCAAATCCCTGAGGGTTTCAAACCCATAAACATTGAATCATACGATGGCACAATAGATCCTGCGGTTTGGATCGAGGACTATCACCTTCACATACACATGGCCCGCGGTGATGATCTACACGCCATCAAATACCTCCCACTCAAGCTTAAAGGACCAGCCCGGCATTGGCTTAACAGCTTGCCAAAGAGTCAATTGGTTGTTGGGAAGACCTAGAAGCCGCGATTCGTCGACAATTTCCAGTGGCACATATGTGCGACCACCGACGCTGATGACCTAAGCCACATAATTAAGCAGCCAGAGGAATCGGCCGCACAATTACAGACACGGTTCCTAACCAAGAAAAATCAAATCGTCGATTGTCCGGATGCAGCAGCCCTTGCAGCCTTCAAACACAACATCCGCGACGAGTGGCTTGCCCGGCACCTAGGACAGGAAAAGCCGAAATCCATGGCAGCCCTCACAACACTCATGACCCGCTTTTGCGCGGGAGAGGACAGCTCGCTAGCTCATAGTAATAGCATGACCAAGAGCCCTGGTAATTCGGATACCAAGGACAGCAATGGCAGGTCGCATCGCAACAAGCACAAGCACCGCTGAAAGGATCAATATAGTTGACTAGAGGGGGGTGAATAGGCAACTAACAATTTTTAGCTTTTCTTGACCAAATTAAACTTTGCAACAAAGTAAGTTGTCTAGATATGCAACTAGGTGGACAACCTATATGATGCAATCAACACAAGCACACGAGCAAGCAAAGATAGAAACACAAATAAGCTTGCACAAGTAAAGGGATAGGATAACCAAGAGTGGAGCCGGTGGAGACGAGGATGTGTTACCGAAGTTTCTTCCTTTTGAAGGGAAATGCGTCTCCGTTAGAGCGGTGTGGAGGCACAATGCTCCCCAAGAAGCCACTAGGGCCATCAGATTCTCCTCACGCCCTCACACAATGCGAGATGCCGTGATTCCACTATTGGTGCCCTTGAAGGCGGCAACCGAACCTTTACAAATAAGGTTGGGGCAATCTCCACAACTTAATTGGAGGTTCCCAACGACACCACGAAGCTTCACCACAATGGAATATGGCTCCGCGGTGACCTCAACCGTCTAGGGTGCTCAAACACCCAAGAGTAACAAGATCCACAAGGGATAAGTGGGGGGAATCAAATGTCTCTTGGTGGAAGTGTAGATCGGGCCCTTGTCACCCAATCCCGAGCAAATCAACAAGTTTGATTGGCTATGTAGAGAGATCGGGCCAAAATGGATCTTGGAGCAACAATGGAGCTTAGAGATGGAAGAGGTAGTCAACTAGAGGTAGGAGACACCCCTTTTATAGTCGTGGAATAGATCCAACCGTTATCCTCAAGTTCAGCATGCGACACGCGGTACTACCGCAAGGCCACGCGGTACTACCGTGGAGGACTACGGTACTTCCGCGGCAGCAGCAGAGGCTGGGACTAGCTCGATCGAAGCGCAGATACTACCGCTCGCTGTACTACCGCTTCCCCTTGCGGTACTACCGCAAAGGCGAGTAAGCCACAGCCTACGAAGAGCGCGGATGAAATAAAATACATCCGTGCCTACTTCACTGAAAAAAAGCGATTGCAAAAACCCGACGCGGTACTACCGCGCACGAGGTGTGGTACTACTGTTGAGGCGCGGATGTAAAAAATTACATCCGCTCCTACTATCGCGGCGCAACGGTACTGGGTATGAGGGCCATGGTACTACGGCTCCAGGGGAGCGGTACTACCGTGGCCTCCCGCGGTACTACCGCGCATGACGTGCGGTACTACCGTGTGGGCGCGGATGTAAAATAATTACATCCGCTCCTACTACCGTACCGGAGAAGCACTAGGCCTGGGAGTTACGGTACTTAGGCTCCAGAGGAGCGGTACTACCGTGACCCCCAGCGGTACTATCATAGTGTCAAGCGGTACTACCGCTCCATAGAGCAGTACTACCGCAAGTATAGCAGTAGCCGTCTGAATATGCACAACAAGGATAATGGAAAGACGCTCCAAAGTGCAAGGAAAGGTAGGACATGTGTACGTGTTGATTCCACCCAAACCTTTCCGACGCGGACCCCCTCTTAATAGTACGGCTCTCCTACGACTCAAATCCACCAAAGAGAAACGTAGAACAACGCCGTATTCAATAGTCTCCGAGGGGCACCGAATCGTCTCGTGCCTAGTGATGAAGCATCTGAGAAACTCAAGGCACACGATTAGTCCGCAAAAGCATTGTCATCAATCACCAAAACACCTAAGGGATGAATATGCCCTTACAATCTCCCCCTTTTTGGTGGATTGATGACAATACGGGATTTGCACATAGATAAGATAATATTGAGCAAGGGCAAACCCCTCCTCTCTAAAATATAGACGAGCTCCCCCTAGATGTGTGCACCCTGGATGGATGCTTTGGACTGCATAGCACACACACTAGGATCACCACTCCCCCTATATTTTAGAGACAAAGGCACGATAATTAACATCTAAGCAGATCATAGCACAATATATCACAAGCTCGCTTAGATAGAGTACATATGTCTTACACCATATGAAGGAAAAGCAACTGAAACGAGGTTCAAACGAAGTTCAAACGAGAAAGCAACAAACACACCAAACACGAACAACGACACACGACTCGCAAATTCCTACACTCTCTCCCCCTTTGGCATCGAGACGCCAAAAAGGCAGAGAGGACACCGACACACAAGTGGTGGCTCAAGCAGCAGGGAACTCATACCAACCCTCTCCGTCGGATTCCTCGGCAGCAGGGATGGTCTCCTCGACGTCCTCCTCAGAATCATCCACCTGTAGCCTTGCTTCTCCATCCACTCGACCTCTGGAGTGATGCGCTCCTCAGACCCGCCAGACACATCCTCACCATAGAGCTGCAAGATCTTCATGTCCCGGCGATGACTCTCCTTGGACGCCACGTGATTCTTGTACTGCCCCTTGGCTTGCATGCAGAAAAGAGTCTTCATCTTGTCCTTCAGCTTCTTGGCCCACGAAGGCATAGAGGAGCTCTGGGAAGGCCTAGCGCACGGCCCTCAAAGCAACATCCTCGGCGCCAAAGATCCTCCTCATCAACAGCAGCCCTAGCAGCGGACGCCTCGGCACGAGTAGTAGTGTTGGCCCAGTTGGGTTTGACACGCAGACAGATGGGATCATGGCGAATCCGATCGAGGGCAAGGAACTCCTCACCAGGAACATCTTCTCCTAAGTCTTGAGATCGCCAGAAACAGATAGGGCCCATAGATAGGCACTTTGCGGTTGAACACCGCAAACCGAAGCTCACACCACATGATGTGTGATACATCAAGTGGCTGAGTCTGAGACAAAAGAGCCTCCTCACAGATGAGCATCATATCCACCATATAGGCATGAACCTTGTCCTTGTCACCAATGCGAGGGAACAAGGAGTTGCGAAAGATGCGATACATGATATCCAGAAAAGAGTTGAGCACCAACCCTATCTTGCCACTTGGGAGCGTCTTCTCAACATAGTATGGTGTAAGCTTGTCCTTGTTGGCAGACTCAGAGTTGGCATGGGGGCGAACACCCACGGGAGTGTCGAGCCCGTCATCAGGTACCTGGAGCAAATCCATGAACTCCTTCCAGGTAGCAGTCAGCTTACGGCCATTGGACATCCAGGTCATCCTCCGCTCCTCATCAGAGTGAAAGTATACTAAGGCAAAGAACTGACAGATAAGCTCAGGGTCATAGTCAAGGTGAAAGGATATCACATGCTCAATACCAAACTGCTCCACCAAGTCCAGGGCCTCTCCAAAGTAGTCACGGAACTTGTCCTTCCTCATGTGATGCATGTCAATCCATTTCACATCCACGTAGGTATTCTGCTTGTTTTTGATGACATCCAGATAGATGTTGGTGCATTGCTTGTTCCAAAACAGCTCACAGCCTCGGCAGAGGAACGAGGGGTCACGTACGGGTGAAGCTTCCTGAGACGGACGTACTCAGATTGTGGTATCTCATCCATGCCCTTGGCGGGCTCCTTGAACTTGCTAGCTGATGTCTTGACATTGCGCTTGGGGGCAGAGGAGCCCTCTGGTGCTTCACCTGGGTTGCACAGACGCTTGGAGCCAGTGTCACGACTGGGATTGGAACGACGAGAGCCACCACCTGAGACACAAACGCAAAACACCAACGAACGCGAAGAGGATCAATGCAAAGACCACAGCAAAGCACAAGAAACACATAGGAAATATACGTGAAAGTTGGCAAGCGATAGATGTGAGCCACAGTAGTACTGCCAGTGCCTGCGGTACTAATATATTAGTACTGCTCCAAGTCGCGGTAGTACCGTGCGAGGTCACGGTAGTACCGTGCGAGGTCACGGTAGTACCGTGGTTGGAGCGGTAGTAAAATTTTAGTGCCGCAGTGAGCGCGGTAGTACTGCGCCAGAGGGGCGGTAGAACCGTGCTAGCGGTAGTATCATACCGCCTGGCGGTAGTATCAAGATCGCCGATCCAAACATCAGTTCGAATCTGAAAAGAACCGCGAAACAATGGCAGTGCTACGGTGATCAAATCTATCACAAGACAAAAATACAAGTATAATCCCTACGCAAAGCTACTCTCCCTCATCCTACTCTTGCAAAGAAATAGCCTAAGAATCTCTAGAAAACACAAGTCTCCCCCAACAACCTAGAGGCAAAGAACTCAATAAAACGAGGAAAGATTGGGGAAAAACCTGGGTCCATAGCAAGAGCACGTGGTGGGGAAAAATCCCACCAGACGGAATCACGGGAGGGCAGCCGGAGGAGGAGATCCGGCGACGAACGCCGGCTCCGATCTTGAGCGTGGGGGAGAGAGAGAGAGACGACGTGGGGAGAACTGTGAATGGGTATGGGGGAGTTAGAACTCCCCCTGCCCGTCCTTATCCCCACGCGCCCAAGCCGGCGCGGTAGTACCGCATGTCATCACGGTAGTACCGCTCGAGCGGAAGTACCGCACCGAAGCGGTAGTACCGCTCACCCAGGCGGCAGTAAAAATTTACTGCCGCGTGGGGGCAGTAGTACCGTGCTCCCACACGCGGTAGTACCGTGGTTGGCTGCGGTAGTACCGTAGCTGGCCGCGGTAGTACCGTGAGCTCAAGACACAGCCGGTTTCAACACAAGAAGACTATCTATGCACGGAAACTTTTAACACAAAGGAAACCACAAGAACACGCACAAACCAGAGGCGTAAAGACAACAAGAGAACACCAGCGACAAAACCTCTCAAAAGGAGAGGGCGGTGGCCGAAGCCACCTATGTTTGAGTTAGATGGTATGGCACCGCGAAGAATTATCCTTGGGCCCATGACCAGAACTCGTCTTTGAAGCACAAGTACCATAAAAAATGGCTAATGTGGAAGAGTTGATCTATTTATGCATGATGGGGGGAGGGAGAGTTCACTGAGAGAACAACACTCCCCCTATGTCCATGCCTACACCTAAACTAGACAACAAGTTGAGTGTGGTGGGGGGTGCACGGGTTCAAGTCACATGATCAAATCAATGATATTTAGCTCATGCCTTAACTCGCGAAATCTTGCTTCATCCAAGGGCTTCGTGAAAATATCTGCAAGGTTATCATGAGTGTTGACATACTTGAGCTTGATCTCCCCTCGCCTAATGTGATCCCGGATGAAGTGATACCGTATCTCAATGTGCTTCGTCTTGAAGTGTTGCACCAGGTTGAGAGAACTCTTGATGGCACTTTCATTATCACACCAAAGAGGCACTTTGTCACAAATGACACCGTACTCCTTTAAAGTTTGCCTCATCCATAGGAGTTGAGCACAACAACTACCGCCGCCACATATTCCGCTTCGGTGGACGAGAGAGACACACAACTTTGCTTCTTGGAAGACCAACTTACCAAAGAGCAACCAAGAAATTGGCACCCTCCGGAGGTGGACTTCCTATACACTTTGTCTCCCGCCCAATCGGAATCCGTAAATCATTCAAGCTTGAAGTTTGCCCCTCTTGGGTACCATAAGCCAAAGTTTGGGGTATGAGCCAAATATCGAAAGATTCGCTTGACCGCCACATAGTGACTTTCCTTAGGTGCGACTTGAAACCGTGCACACCTTCCCACACTCAACATGATATCCGGTCTAGATGCACAAAGGTAAAGCAAGGAGCCAATCATGGAGCGATATACCTTTTGATCCACCGCTTTACCATTGGGATCAATGTCAAGTTGGCACTTGGTAGGCATTGGTGTAGTAGCCGCTTGACATCACTTAGCTTGAATCTTTTGAGCATGTCTTGAGTGTATTTGGCTTGGTTGATGAAGGTTCCTTCTCTTCTTTGTTTGATATCAAAACCAAGGAAGAACTTCAACTCTCCCATAGAAGACATCTTGAACTTGGAGGTCATGAGAGCGGCAAATTCCTCATTGAAAGCTTTGTTAGGGGAACCAAAGATAATATCATCAACATATAGTTGGCATACAAACAACTCCCCATTGACCTTCTTAGTAAAAAGAGTGGGATCGATTTGCCCCACCTCAAATCCACGATCTTGTAACAACTCGGTAAGGTGGTCATACCACGCACGTGGGGCTTGTTTAAGGCCATAGAGTGCCTTATCGAGTTGATACACATGATCCGGAAGTAGGGGTCCTCGAACCCGGGGTTGCTTGACATAGACCAACTCATTAATAGGACCATTAAGAAAAGCACTTTTCACATCCATTTGTTGCAACTTAAAGTTGTGATGGGAAGCATAAGCAATCAACAAACGAATGGATTCAAGGCGAACAGCAACGGGAGCAAAGGTTTCACCGTAGTCGATACCCTCGACTTGGGAGTAGCCTTGTGCTACCAATCTTGCCTTGTTGCGAATGATGTTCCCATGAGCATCTTGCTTGTTCTTGAAGATCCACTTGGTTCCAATGACGTTGTGGTTCCCCGATGGCCTTGGCACCAATCTCCACACCTTGTTGTACTCGAAGTTGTTGAGTTCTTCATGCATGGCATTGAGCCAATCCCAGTCTTCGAGCGCCTCATAGACCTTTTGGGGTTCAACACAAGAGACAAACGCGTGATTTTCACAATAGTTTGCCAATTGTCTACAAGTGCTTACCCCTTTTCTTAGGCTTCCAACCACATTCTCCATGAGATGGCCTTTGGTGGTGAGTTTGGACGCAATCTTGGCGGCACGACGCTCTAAATCCTCCTCGGAGGTGAGATGAGGAGGGGTCACTTGATCATCTTGAGCGCCGTCTTGAGCATGTTCTTGATCTTGAGCATGCTCGGGGGAGAGAACTTGACCTTGGGCATCATTTGGTGTGTCACCATCGTCTTGAGCATGATCTTGCCCTTGGTCTTGTTCATGTAGTTGAGGGCCTTCACTTTGTTCTTGAGCGTGTGGGCCTTGGGTTGGTGATGGCTCCACTTGAGTGGAGCACTGTCCTTCTCCTTGACCACAAGGGGTTCCTCAACGGGTAGGATAAAACCAAAACCCATTCTTCTTATGGCTTGAGGAGGAATTTCATCACCTACATCACAAGTGCCACTTTGCTCCACTTGGGAGCCGTTATTCTCATCAAACTCCACGTTACACGTCTCCTCAATAAGTCCCGTGGATTTATTGAGGACACGGTAAGCATGAGAGTTTGTAGCATAACCAACAGATATGCCCTCATGAGCTCTAGCTTCAAATTTAGACAAACGAACACCTTTCTTGAGAATGAAACACTTACACCGAACACCGGAAGTACTTGAGATTGGGCTTGTTGCCGGTGAGTATCTCATAAGGAGTCTTGTTCAAGCCTTTGCGGAGATAGAGCCGATTGGATGCATGACATGCGGTGTTGATGGCTTTGGCCCAAAAGTTGTATGGAGACTTGAACTCTGCCATCATGGTCCTTGCCGCATCCATCAACGTTCGGTTCTTCCTCTCCGTAACACCATTTTGTTGAGGGGTATATGGTGCAGAATATTGATGCTTGATCCCCTCATCACTAAGAAACTCATCCAAGGTGTAGTTCTTGAACTCGGTGCCGTTTTCACTTCTTATTGTCAAGATCTTTGCATTATGTTGACATTGAGCTTCATTTGCAAAGTCGATGACGGTTTGTTGAGTCTCACTCTTCCTCTTGAAGAAGTATACCCAAGTGTATCTTGAATAGTCATCCACAATCACCAAGCAATACTTTCTACCTCCAAGACTATCAAATGATGGTGGCCCAAAGAGATCCATGTGAAGGAGCTCCAAGGGTCTCTTTCAGTAGATGATGGTCGTGGGAGGGTGAGCCTTCTCATGAAGCTTTCCTTCAATACAAGCACTGCAAGCACGGTCTTTGGCAAAACTAACATTTGTTAGTCCACGGACATGGTTCCCCTTGAGAAGACTTTGCAAAGATCTCATATTGACATGGGCTAAACGGCGATGCCAAAGCCATCCCACGTCAACTTTAGCCATTAGGCATGTCGCGGTTTTAGTGGGTTGCTCAAAAGTTGACCACATATAGACCGTTCTCGACATGCCCAACAAAGGCTACTTTAAGAGTCTTGCTCCACAAGAGGGCCACGGAATCAATATCAAAGAAAGTGGCAAAGCCCATGATTGCGAGTTGACGAACGGAAAGTAATTGAATGCAAGGGACTCAACAAGCATGACCTTCTCGATCGTGAGATCATGAGAAATGACAACCTTGCCAAGTACCAATACCTTAGAAGACGAGGCATCACCCCACTCGACATTGGTGGGCATAGAAGGAATCTTGTGCACGTCCACCACCAAGTCCTTGCTTCCGGTCATATGATTTGTAGCTCCACTATCGAGCAGCCATGATCCCCACCGGAAGCAAACTCCTACCTACGATCAATGCTTGGTTTTAGGTACCCATTTTGTAATGGGTCCTTTGATGTTAGTAACAAGGGTCTTGAACCCAAATAGACCATTCAATGTATTCATGAGGAGAACCAACAAATTTGGCATAAACATGCCCATCACTAGCGCGGCATAACACATAAGAAGGATTAAAGTCACCGGCTATGTTCGGAGGGGTGGCATTGCCCTTCTTGGCGTTGCCACCCTTTGCATGGTTCTTCTTCTTCTTGGAAGCACCCTCTCCCTCCCTCACAAAAGTTTGCTTGAGAGGAGGAGGTTGCTTGGTCTTCTCATTCTTCTTCTTGTTCTTGGGCTTGGGTGCGAACCCAATCCCTCCTTGGCCACAACTTCCTTTTGATTACTCAAAAGGTCGTTAAGGTTCTTCTCACCTTGTATGCATGTGACAAGGCCTTTTCAAGTTGCTCCTTCAACTTAGCATTCTCCTCAACAAGATGCACATGCTCACAACAAGGGTTAGTAGCATTTGCATTATCAATCAATACCATATGAGGAAAGGTGGCTTTCTCCTTGGTTAGCTTCACTTGGAGTTGATCATGAGACTCTTTGAGACTAGCATGAGCACCCTGAAAGACTTTGTGAGCCTTGTCGAGAATGTCAAACTCCTCGTTGAGTCTAGCAAGATCAACTCCAAGCTTTGCCTTCTCGGAGCTTAGCACACGAGACACAACAGGAGCATGATCAAGATCTTTCTTTAATTTAGCATGATCATCGTTGTATGACTCCTCAAGAGCCAAACGAAGACCACGCTCTTCCTCAAGAGTCACGACTATGCCCTTCCATCTTAGAGATGGTTTCTTCATGAGCCTCGATCATGTCATTGGCTTCACCAAGTTGTTCCAAGAGAGCAACGAAGTGCTTCTTGGATTTGCCCTTGAGTTTACCCATAAAGGTCTCAAACTCATTCTCCTCCACATTAGTCCCCTCATGTTCATCAATGCAATCCGTAAAAGAAGAATGATTGATGATGGTAGTTTTGATGTTGGGGGTTACCTTGTTGGTGGCTTTAGCCATGAGGCACTTGGCGGTGATGATTTCATTATGTGAGTCGAAGAGAGACACCCGAGGAGTCGTCGCAATGGCAACGGAGGCCATGGCAACCGACTCACCATCTTCATCATCATCATCCTCCTCATTGTACTCTTCTTGAACCACCAAAGCTTTGCGAGGAGCCTTCTTGGTGAAGTTGCTCTTGTTGGGGAAAGACTTGGCCTTGTCCTTACGGATGAGCTTGCCACCATTGTCTTCCCTCTTCTCATATGGGCACTCCGCAACAAAGTGACTCACATTGCCACAATTGAAGCAAGTCCTCACTCGTTGCTTGCCCTTTGCGCCACTTGAGTTGCTCTTGTTGAAGTTGGGCCTTGAGTTCTTCTTGCTCCAAAATTGCCTTGAAGCAAGGGCCATGTGTTCATGATAGTCATACTTCATATCTTCGAGGTTGCTCTCTTCTTCTTCCTCCTCTCCTTCTTCTTCGACACAAACCTTGGCCTTCAAAGCGAGGTTGGGCTTCTTTGCTCTTTGGGTGCGAAGCACCGCATTGTCGGCGGTCTTGTCCAATATGCTCATAGCCACAAACTCATCCAACACATCACTTGAGGACAAGGTGTGGAAGTCCGGCCTTTGACGGATGACGGAGGACATGGCTTTGTGGTAGGGCATCATTGCCTTGAGGAATTTGCGCTTGATCCAGTTGTCATCCGTGTCCTTACTTCCATGATCCCGGAGGGAGGCCGCGAGCTTGGTAACTCTACGATAGAGCTCACGAGGTTCTTCATCTTCTTTCATTGCAAACTCATCGGCTTCATCTTGCACCACTTCATAGTTGGAACGTTGAATGCTTGCGCTTCCTCGATAAAGGGAAACCACCTTGTGCCAAGCATCTTTGGCAAGGGTGTCGGAGTAATGGGCCACGGGTAGGCAAACCCGAGCCCCTGGACCTTTCAAAACATCGGGGCAGACTGCGCCCCTCAAGACCCCAAGACGAAGAGCCGCCCGAGAGTCGGCGCAGAGCCGCCGACCGCCTCCCACCGAGTCCCGAGGCGGCCTCAAGATAAGCCCGACTCCCAGCCAGCGACCTCCGGAGAAGCCGGCTAAGGGGAGTCGGCCCGCGACTGGAACATCCTCCTGCTAATGCGACTACAGGGCCGGGATGGGATGGGGCCGCCTCGGCGCCCATCCTGCCCGTTCACAAAGACAGGCGTGGCCACAGAGCGGCTGCTCTTGTGGAGATCTCCGTCCGTGGCAACCTTGTTGCCATGCCAGCCTCGACATCAGCCCGGTGGGCGAATCCACAGCACTCCACGACGGCATGTCATGCGACCGAAGGCGGCGGGACCCGCTGTCGGCGGAGTGCGTAAGACGGCGAGAGCACCCAAGACGGACCCATTGGGAGTCGGCCTCAGAGTCGGCGGCCCCTCCCAACGGGCTCCGTGCGCCATTAACTGCACAAGGCAGTGGCAGCGGCGATCGCCCGTCAGCGGCGGTAACCTTGCTGCCATGACCCCATGACCAAGCTTCGCGTCATTAGAGACACGGCTACGGTAATCCAGCACAAGACCCGCCACAAGCGGACAAGGGCTGTCGGCCCCATGCTGGACCGTCGGCAGGCCCACTAGTCGGCGGGCCCAAGTCGGTGGAGAAGACGGCGACTTAAGAGACTGACGGCTGGGACCTGCGCCCAGCCGGATTACCGATGTACCCCCGCGGGGTAGGCCTATATAAACCCCCCGGGGCACCCATGCAGGGGGTTGGACACTCATAGTTCTAGACACACATAGAGGGAAGAGGAGAGCTAGCCGTGCCCTTCTCCTTCCTCACCCCGAACAGCTCAAAGAGCAACCTTGTACCCACTTTGCCATAGTGATCATGCGGAGACCCCGCAGAGCAGCAGTAGGGGTGTTATCTCCTCGGAGAGCCCTGAAGCTGGGTAAGATTCGCCGGCGTGCATGCCTTAGCCTCATCCCGTTTCCAGGCACCGGCGACGTTCTACTCGCCCCCACCATGATAAGCCATCCTTTGGCATACGTCGCACCTAACCCCCGACAAAGGGAGTAGGGCAGGAGATGAGGGAGGTCTTCGGGAAGGATTGATTCTTGGATGATGAAGAGAGCATTCTCATTGAATTGATGGTCCATGACTTCTCTAGGAGAGAAGTTGCTCGGGTCATGCGGATAGAAACCTTCTTCAATGATTCTCCAAAGGTTAGTGTTCACATGATTTAAATGACGCTTAAAACAGTAAACCCAAGAATCAAAATCCTCCTTTTTATCAATCTTAGGAGGTGGACCGGCATGATTCAAATGAGTAGAAGGAATCGGTCCACCATAAACGGGAGGAGGTTGCACATGGACGAAGATGTCGGTGCCATTCTTACCACTAGACGATGGGGCTTTCTCACTAGTAGCTTCCCCCTTATCGGAGTTAGCATCCGTCCCCGTGTTGGCGGGATCACCCATTTCACGGGTGCGATGGAAAGTTTAAGCCCTTCTAGGAATTCCTTAAACATGTCCTTGACCTCGGTCGTCATGGAGGTTTTCAATGTGTCCAACGCCACATTGAATTCCTCACGAGAGATCGAGTTACCCCCATCTCCCGTAGATGATATCGGATTCGCACTGAAGTGCTCTCCCACATCATCTACGACATCAACCATACTCTTCGGATGGTAAAGTCCTTAAAAAGAGACGAGGCTCTGATACCAATTGAAAGGATCGATATAGTTGACTAGAGAGGGGGTGAATAGGCAACTAACAATTTTTAGCTTTTCTTGACCAAATTAAACTTTGCAACAAAGTAAGTTGTCTAGATATGCAACTAGGTGGACAACCTATATGATGCAATCAACACAAGCACACGAGCAAGCAAAGATAGAAACACAAATAAGCTTGCACAAGTAAAGGGATAGGATAACCAAGAGTGGAGCCGGTGGAGACGAGGATGTGTTACCGAAGTTCCTTCCTTCAAGCCGGCACGTCTCCGTTAGAGCGGTGTGGAGGCACAATGCTCCCCAAGAAGCCACTAGGGCCACCGTATTCTCCTCACGCCCTCACACAATGCGAGATGCCGTGATTCCACTATTGGTGCCCTTGAAGGCGGCAACCGAACCTTTACAAACAAGGTTGGGGCAATCTCCACAACTTAATTGGAGGCTCCCAACGACACCACAAAGCTTCACCACAATGGAATATGGCTCATGGTGACCTCAACCGTCTCACGGTGCTCAAACACCCAAGAGTAACAAGATCCGCAAGGGATAAGTGGGGGAATCAAATGTCTCTTGGTGGAAGTGTAGATCGGGCCCTTGTCACCCAATCCCGAGCAAATCAACAAGTTTGATTGGCTAGGGAGAGAGATCGGGCCAAAATGGAGCTTGGAGTAACAATGGAGCTTAGAGATGGAAGAGGTAGTCAACTAGAGGTAGGAGACACCCCTTTTATAGTCGTGGAATAGATCCAACCGTTATCCTCAAGTTCAGCCTGCGACACGCGGTACTACCGCTCCAGAAGCGAGGTACTACCGCAAGGCCACGCGGTACTACCATGGAGGACTACTGTACTTCCGCGGCAGCAGCAGAGGCCGGGACTAGCCTGACTAAGCGCAGTACTACCGCTCGCGCGGTACTACCGCTCCCCCTTGCGGTACTACTGCAAGGCAGGTAAGCCACAGCCTACGAAGAGCACGGATGAAACAAAATACATTCGTGCCTACTTCCGCTGAAAAAGAAACAGTGCAAAAACCCGACGCGGTACTACCGCGCACGAGGTGCGGTACTACCGTTGAGGCGCGGATGTAAAAAATTACATCCGCTCCTACTACCACGGCGCAACGGTACTGGGTATGAGGGCCACGGTACTACGGCTCCAGGGGAGCGGTACTACCGTGGCCTCCCGCGGTACTACCACGCATGACGTGCGGTACTACCGTGTGGGCGCGGATGTAAAAAAATTACATCCGCTCGTACTACCATACCGGAGCAGCACTAGGCCTGGGAGTTACGGTACTTAGGATCCAGAGGAGCGGTACTACCGTGACCCCCAGCGGTACTACCACAGGTGCTTGCGGTACTACAGCTCCATAGAGCAGTACTATCGCAAGTACAGCAGTAGCCGTCTGAATATGCACAACAAGGATAACGGAAAGACGCTCCAAAGTGCAAGGAAAGGTAGGACATGTGTACGTGTTGATTCCACCCAAACCTTTCCGACGCGGACCCCCTCTTAATAGTACGGCTCTCCTACGACTCAAATCCACCAAAGAGAAACGTAGAACAACGCCGTATTCAATAGTCTCCGAGGGGCACCGAATCGTCTCGTGCCTAGTGATGAAGCATCTGAGAAACTCAAGGCACACGATTAGTCCACAAAAGCATTGTCATCAATCACCAAAACACCTAAGGGATAAATATGCCCTTACAGCCGCATTAACGGCGATAATGCTGAGGATACGGCAATCAATGCCAGATTCAGAGTCTCTAAACCCGGTCAGCGGAAGAAGCCATTTAAAAGAAATACTCCAGGCCTGTCTAATTTGGACCAAATACTCGATCGCTCGTGCCAGATACACGGCACCCCCGAAAAACCAATAACCACACCAACAGGATCATGGGTGTTCAAGCAGCAGAGCAAGTTAAATGCTGGAAACAATGACAAGGGGCTGCATAGCGATGACGAGGAGGAGCCCGCCCGAACAATAGAGGATGTAAGGGCTTCCCCCACAAGTGCGGACGGTGAACATGATATACACAACCCACATACCCAAAAGGGAGCGGAAGCGTGCACTAAGGGACTTATATGCGATGGAGCCAGTCGCCCCAAAGTTCAACCCGTGGTCTTCCTGCCCGATCACTTTTGATCGAAGGGACCACCCCACTAGCATCCGCCATGGCGGATTCGCCGCATGGTTTTAGACCCAATCATTGACGGATTTCACCTCACTAGAGTCCTAATGGACGACGACAGCAGCCTGAACCTGCTTTATCAGGATACAGTGCGCAAAATGGGCATAGACCCATCAAGGATTAAACCCACGAAGATGACCTTTAAAGGCGTCATACCAGGTGTAGAGGCCAACTATACAGGCTCAGTTACACTTAAAGTGGTCTTCGGATCCCCGGATAACTTCTGAAGCGAGGAGTTCATCTTTGACATAGTCCCGTTCCGCAGCAGCTATCACGCACTGCTCGGACGAACCGCATTCGCAAAGTTCAATGCGGTGCCGCACTACGCATATCTCAAGCTCAAGATGCCAGGTCCTCGAGGAGTCATTACGGTCAATGGAAACACCGAACGCTCTCTCCGAACGGAGGAGCATACGGCGGCCCTCGCGGCGGAAGTACAAAGCAGCCTCTTAAGGCAATTCTCGAGTCCGGCTATTAAACGTCCGGACACCGCTGCCGCGCCCGGAGTAACCTACAACAAGACCGCCTGGCACGTTCCGAGCACGCATAGCAATGCGGCCCAAACCCCAGCCCTCGCGAAATTGCGAAACCAGTACTACGCGTACATAATTACGCTCTGGAAATACCATGGGCATAGGGGGAGGGGCACGACCACGGCATGCCCAGAATGTGGCTCAACCGCACCAGGGGCTCCCGATTGTGTCATTCTTTTCTTTTCTTCTTTCTTTTTTTTTTACTTTCAGGACTCCGTTCTAACGAATCCATGTCCGGCAGTAGAATCGCCGAACACACGATGCAACAGCCAGGGAAGCAGAAAGCTACGTCGAGTGTCCAGGTGGTCTCTATTATGAGCAGTATACCTGTTTTACATACCATCCCGCAGCTTACCCCTGGAGGGGGACATGTTAAAAAGTCCCGTCCCTTGCTTATCGCACTATTTGTATCGTTCTTCTCTTACTGCAGCCCTTTTGAATAAACAATACATAGCTTCTACCTATTATTGAATTCCTTTTTTCTATATATATATGTTCAATTATGACATTGTGCAACCGTACACTTTGGTACGGGCAATATACCAGGGGTTTAAGTACCCCACAATATGGTGTGATAAGTCCGAACACTTTCACAAGTGCGGCACCCCGAACTTATAGCATTATATGCATCGGCTCCGAATCATGTCTTGGGTCAATAGTTGGGTTTGCCCGGCTCCCATGTTTTGGTACCTTACGCCCGTTATATCGGCTAAGGTAGTGCTGGGGAGAACCACTGCGATTGTGCCCGGTTGAGCTGGGTTAAGCACCTCGATGGAGAAAGCTAAAACTGACCGTCATGATATGGCGAGAGCCGGTCGCTGTTCGAGAGGTTTTCGAGTCCCTAAAGACTTATGCCGCTTAGAGCGAGGAGTCGGCATTGTCCGGCCTAGTTGTGGATAGCGCCCCGAACTCGGTCCTCCGAATACCAGGGGCTTCGCCAAAATTTAAAATTATAGAATTCTATGGCTAAGTGGGAGTGTTCAAGCATTATAGTCCGGTTGCCTTGTTCATTGTGTTGAGCGCCTCCCTCGAAGGACCCAAGAATGGGAACAAGAGCGCTCAAGTTTATCCCGAACACCCCAAAGACTTTCGTGGCATGGGGAAAGGCGATGAATCGCCATCTCTCAAATTTAATACACGGCCGCCAGAAGGTAATATTTTAAATTCACAAGTGTTGCTTAGCGCATATGAACAAGTTTTCAAGGTATGCAGGATAACAAATGCGAGTCTACTCAAAAATTACATCGTTGGAGCATTCACCCGCTATAAGGCGGGCACCCTTCAGGACGCCCTCATAATACATTTCAGTCTTGCGATGCTTCTTGCCCGGTGGTGGTCCGTCCGTCACAAGCTTCTCAGCGTCCATCTTGCCCCAGTGCACCTTAGCACGGGCAAGGGCCCTACGGGCACCTTCGATGCAGACGGAGCGCTTGACGACTTCAACCCATGGACAGGCGTCCACCAGCCGCCTCACCAGCCCGAAGTAGCTCCCAGGCATGGCTTCCTTAGGCCACAGCCGAACTATGAGGCCCTTCATGGCCTGTTCGGCCACCTTATGGAGCTCGACCAGCCGCTTCAACTGGTCGCTTAAGGGCACTGGTGTCCGGCCTCGATATCTTGAGACCGTAACACCTTCTCCGTCGAGCTTCCCTCCTCGGCTCGGTAGAATGCGGCAAAGATCGGACACCTTCTTGAGGCAGATCTGTGAATGCTCCTGGAGAGCTCCGGATTTGGGTAAGTAACAGATAATTCACTTTCACATGCTTGCTCTACATAAAGAATGCATTAGCCGCCGCTATCTTCTTCATTGTCTCAATTTCCTGGAGGGCTTTTTGGGCTTCGGCCTTAGCGGCTTTGGCGCTCTCAAGGGCCGAGGCGAGCTCGGACTCTCGAGTCTTTGAGTCACGCTCCAAACTCTCGTGTTTTTCCACGAGAGCCTAGAGCTCTTGCCGCACCTCCGCAACCCGCGCCTCCTACTTCTCTCGCTCGGTGCGCTCCGCGGACGCATAGCTTTCGGCCTTGGACACCGCTTCCTTCAGGGTCGCCACCTTGTTCGTGGCCCCTGCAATATTCACGTTACTCCTGTCATTTTTTGCAACCACATCTTTTAAATACTTTCATAAGGTATTACTTACCCTCCTTGTCCTCGAGCTGCTTCTTGGCAAGGCCGAGCTCGTTCTCGGACCGCTCGAGGCTCGCTTCAATGCATCAACCTCCATGATCGGTCTGGCGGCAGAGGTCGTAGCCTGCATTCCCATATTGACATACTTATGTTAGACTCCTGCGTATATCTTTCAGATCCTCAGCTCGGCTTTTTCTCTCCGAACACCAAACTGAGCATCAGGGGCTACTATCTATGCGGTAATATTTTTACATATCTTAAATACATACCTCAAAGCCTGTTAGAAGGCTGGCACAGGCTTCAGCCATCCCGCTCTTGGCAGATCGAATCTTCTGGATCACCACACTCATAATAAAGGCGGTGCTCCTCATCGATGGAAGCGCCGTTAAGCGCCTCCATCAAATTATCCGGTGCCTCCGGTTGGGCCGGAGGTCACCGGCTGCCGCAGTCTTGCCCTTCTTATGAAGGGGTCGCCACCGGACTCGGAACCACAAGGTTTGAGACGGAGTCCGCACAGGTCAGACTTAAAGCCCTTCGGGGTTTTATCCCATTTGCACCCTGAGTCCGGGAGGTCGCCTTGCGGCGCCTCCAGGGCCACCTCCTCCTGGCTGGGCCCCTTTTGGGACTCCACCTCGGCGTCACCGCGGCGGGAGGAGACGAGGCGGTCGGAAGTGAGGTGCTATTCACATCTGACGAATCCAGGGAGCCGCTCGTCTCCGCGTCGAGCCCGTCCTTGGGCGGGCTGAATGGTTATATTCAGCGTTATAAGATGTTGTGCGACAAATGGAACGCCATGAGTTATTCTGGTGTCCGGACACTTACGATTTCGCCAGGGGCTTGGTCCTCGGTGGCCACCCCTCTTCGCCGTCGTCGGCGTTGGCGGTGTAGTCCGTAGGAAGGGTCCTTCCCTTCTTGGACCCTCCGCCTCCCGATTGGGGCGGCCTTCCTTTTCTTCTCTCCCTGCCGGGAGAGGCCTCTTCCTCCTCCTCGTCTTCGCGGGAGGAGTCCGCCTCGGAGTCATCGAACGATGAGTCCGACAACACCTGGCGCCGGGAACTCCTTCGAGTTCTCGTGGCCTTCTTCTTGGCCTTCTTCTCCGGCACCACATAAGGTGTCGGAACCAGCAGCCCCGTCAATCGGGCGTCCGGCTGGTCTTCGGCAAGGGAGCAGACGGTTAACCTGTCCGGACGTCTTCTCGCCACCTGTCAAAGGTGAGGGAGTTTTAGATCCCGCATAGAGTCAAACTATGAAAAAAGAGTCCCGTAAAGGGTAAAATAGCTTACCTCGCTGGCTTGATGCTGCGAGCTGAATCCGTGATCTTCGGTAGCGGATGCGGGAGCCTCGGCGCCCTTGAACAGCACCTTCCAGGCATCTTCGTACGTAGTGTGAAGAGCCGGCTCAGAATTGGTCTTTGTCTTTGGATCAAACTCTCACAAGTTGAAGGCCCGTTCTTTGGCATGGGAGGATCCGGCGGATGAGCATAACTGGACTACGTTGACAAGCTTGAGCTTCTTGTCCACCGTGTTTTGGCGCAGTTTGGAGTCCAACAGCTCTTCCGAATTACCCCACGTCAGGCCCGTCTCTTTCCATGAGGTGAGCCGTGTAGGGAAGCCAGATCGGAATTCGGGGGCCACTGCCCATTTAGAGTCGCGCGGCTCGGTGATGTAGAACCACCGCGATTGCCACCCTTTTATGGTCTCCACGAAGGAGCCCTCGAGCCATAGGACGTTGGCCACCTTGCCCACCATGGCACCTCCGCACTCCGCTTGGCGGCCGCCCACTACCTTCGGCTTGACATTGAAGGTCTTCAGCCATAAGCCGAAGTGGGGCTAGATGCAGAGGAAGGTTTCGCACCTGACGATGAACGCCGAGATGTTGAGGATGAAATTCGGGGCCAGATCGTGGAAATCTAGGCCGTAGTAGAACATGAGCCCCCGGACAAATGGGTGAAGTGAAAAACCTAGTCCGCGGAGGAAGTGGGGAAGGAACACCACCCTCTCATGGGGCCTGGGGGTGGGGATGAGCTGCCCCTTGTCGGGGAGCCAATACGCGATGTCGTCGGACAAGTATCCGGCCTTTCGCAGCTTTTTGATGTGCCCCTCCGTGACGGAGGAGGCCATCCACTTGCCTCCCGCTCCGAACATAGTTGGAGAAGGTTGAGGTGGGTTGTGCGGACTCGAGCGCTAGAGCTCAAGTGTGCGGAAATGGATGAGCAAAGGAGGAAGAAGGCATGTGTGAAAAAGTGGATCCTTATCCCCTTATATGGACGGACAAAGCTATGCGTCCCCACCGACCTGATAAAACTCGCTTATCTCCCAAGCACCGTAATCAATGGCGCGGTTGGGTTACCCACGCCCGTATTGATGAGAATCCCGGAATAAGGGGACACGATCTCTGCTTTGACAAGACGTGCCAAGGAAACCGCCTCGCTAAACGCGCTGAGGTGGGGCAGTGAAAACAATTCGAATAAAGGCTTGGCCATGGTGTGATATCACGCTGCGGAATATATCAACAGATTGAACTTGTGTAAATATTATTCTCTCTACGGTGGTATGTGGAACTTATTTTGCAGAGCCGGACACTATCCTTGTGTTCAAAATCTTCTATGAAGAATTCGGAGGAGGAACCTGCCTTGCAATGACGAAGACAAACTGCGCGCCGGACTCGTCGTCATTGAAGCCTGGTTCAGGAGACTCTTGAGGAGTCCTGGATTAGGGGGTGTCCGGATAGCCGGACTATGACCTTTGGCCGGACTCCTGGACTATGAAGATATAAGATTGAAGACTTCGTCCCATGTCCGGATGGGACTTTCCTTGGCGTGGAAGGCAAGCTTGGCGATACGGATATGTAGATCTCCTATCATTGTAACCGACTCTGTGTAAACCTAACCCTCTTCCGTGCCTATATAAACCGGAGGGTTTTAGTCCGTAGGACGAACAATAATCATACCATAGGCTAGTTTCTAGGGCCTCTCTGATCTCGTGGTAGATCTACCCTTGTACTACCCATATCATCAATATTAATCAAGCAGGAGTAGGGTTTTACCTCCATCGAGAGGGCCCGAACCTGGATAAAAACATCGTGTCCCTTGTCTCCTGTTACCATCCACCTAGACGCACAGTTCGGGACCCCCTACCCGAGATCCGCCGGTTTTGACACCGACAGTCGTCATGCTTATCATGATCATGAAAACTCACCTCCGATCAATGTGGGAGGAAAATATTGAGGATTTAGTTCGGCGAAAGTTCCCGAACTCTATGGTATTAATGAACCAAAAAAATTACTTCCGTCGTTGCCGACCAATGTGATCCTTTAAGATTGCTAGCTTTCGGCTTCACCCAGTCTGAGGTACTAACTCAGATGAGCCGGTAGTAACAATCACAGAGGTGCTCCCTTTACCGCCTAGCCGAACAATCAGGAATGTAGGGGTAAGCACAGGAGCCAGGCAACCCAGCTTGGCCAAAATCTTAAGTCAAATTGATGCATATGTATGGCTTTATAACGATGATTACGGAAGGCAGCCTTTGTATATTAAATACAAACGCCGATGATATGTTTATTTTGACTCCGTTGCGACCGTTTATCAATTCAAAGTGGCCCATCATCGGCTTCCACCCCATTGTAGATGCTACGCAGGGTGTTTTCGCATTAACAAAACAACCCTTAGTCGACGTCTCGGTGCCCGAAGGCGGTTGTGTTAGCGGAAACGAGGCAATCAGATATGCGGGCTTTATAACTTTCACTTAGTCATAGGAGCTTTAAACTGGGGAAGCTAGCTACGAGCCCCCGGTTAGTGTTCGGCGACAGCCGAGGTCAAGCCGTAAACACTTCAGCCAATGTTATGAATGGCCCGTCATTTAACATAGTCATCGGATCGCTGGCCAGTTTACGCTTATTGTGATAGTCAGTTTTTGGCTTTCTCCACTGAGGTGCTTAACCATGCGAGCTGGAAGCACAATCGAGTGGTTCTCCCTTTGCACACCTAGCCGAACATAGGAGTCAAGCACAAGAGCCGGGCAACCCAACTATTGACCGAAGACACAATTCGAAACCGATGCATATATAGCAATATCCGAGAATGTTTTTGCCACATCTCTAAAGGTGTCTGGTGTTGCACTGCGAGACTTATGCGGGAAACACACAAATAGTTAAAAGTGCCATAGGCTTGGAAAACCCAACAATTTAGTAAAAACTTGACGTCCGAATTAGATCAAGTGTTCGGTGCCCATCCGAAAATTGGTCAAAAAGGGGTGCTTCTGTCGTGCATTAATATGACACATCCGATCTCAAGAACTCAAGTGGGTCAGCCCATGGCTGTAACCTCCTATCCCGAAGGCGGAGTACTCCTCGTTAGGCCAGTTTAGCGAGCTAAACTCGAACGGCTTTGAGAGAGAGACTAGGCTCCCCAGCTATTGACCACACACTCGCGTCGAAAAAGGAGTGATAGAAAAAGATTTTGCAATGACCAAGAAGAAAACATTTATTATAAAACGGCACATACTAATTTAAGAGCCCCCGAGTGACTTGGGCAAAAGAATTTTATGTATAATGATTGTATGTACAGAAGTACTTATATCATATATGTGTTCACCCGAACTTTAAATGCGTCTTAACCGACCGTCGGCTTCTCCCTCTTCGGTCAAGGACCGAAAAGTGTTATGTACTCCACCTGTCGAGAATATCAACGATGTTTCAGATAACCAGGCAATCAGGCCATAAGGCTATAACAAAGCGCGCTCAGGGAACTTATGTTATATTACTGACGAAGTGTAAGAAGCATCTTCGAAGAAAATAGTACCTCCACCGATACCTTTCTTCGGTTGCTCATTGTTACTATGAGACTTGTGCAATAGATTTTTTGTACTCATGAGTTCCGTTGTGTGTCGACCATAATTGAAAACAATAAAAGCGCTAGCTTTCGGCTTCACCCAGTCTGAGGTCCGAGCTCAGATGACCCGATCGTGACAATCGCAGAGGTGCTCCCTTTACTCCCTAGCTGAACAATCGGGAACGTAGGGGTAAACACAGGAGTAAGGCAACCCAGCTTGCGGAAGAATTAAGTCAACATGGTGCATATTTTGGCATAATACACGAATAAGGAACAAAGCCATACAAGTATAATCATATGCAAGAGGAAAGGCTTCATAAAGGAAGCCCACAAGCAAACGGGGTATTTGAATTTGTGTGTCACAAGCAAAGTTTTGACAAGGAAGTTTTCACAAACAACTTTTTGCCAAAAAAAAGTATAATGTTGGTCGAACCGAACAAAATTTAAAATTGAAAATTCTGAGCATAAAAGTGACTTAGCTGGTTAATGTGCTCGGTGTCGATGCACGGCCCGAGCATACGGTGGGACAAGGTCCCAGCCCCCAAGCCGGTCCCAAGGTGGCGGGGCGAAGAGCTCGGCACTCCGAAGTGGCGACATAGCACGGCCAATGCAGGCTCACAGTGTGGCGCCGAAGTCCCCGGTGTGGGTTAATGAAGTGATGACGAAGCCCTCGATCCAGCCGAGGTGACGTGGTACATCGGTACGCAGAGGTGACAGCGCTGCCCGATCCGGATCCTTTATCTGTGCACAGAAAATAGTGCAAGCCAGAGATAATAGGAATAATAATAAAATTAAAAAAGTGTTGCATAATTAATAATTTATGCAAAGTGAGTAATAAAAGACATATGGCATGTGTGCCGAACACTCGATGAGGTAGAACTCTCTCAACGATGCCGAAGTCCCCGAGGCAACCGAACACGTCGGTATGGCAACACGAACAACAAGGTGATCACGCGAGCTGATTTACGCCGATTGGGACGACGGCGTCGGCTTGCCGAAGAGACCACGTGACGTAGTCGAAGTCCATTACCGAACCACCATGTGACCGTCGTTAATGCGGCCACCATTTGATAGACCTGCGTACAGATGATGGAACAAACCATAGTAATAATTCCTTGGGAAAAATAAACCCAAACAAGCAAAAATTACTAGGATAAATAGCACTTGGTTTATTTGTTGTAGCAATCCGAATAAAGGTGACTTCCAAAATTGGGACTCGATCCGCACACCCATTGCCTGATGGGCGATAAAGCGATGGCATGATGATGCTGGCAAAAGTTGGCTTGCCGATACAAAGCCCTCGGTCCAGCTAACGTGACGAAGCTGGTCGGCTGGTGACGCCGAAGTCACCGGAGTATGTTGATGAAGAAATAGCCAAGTTCCTGGTCCAGCCGAGGTGACGGAGCAGGTCGATGAGGAGACGTTGCAGCTGCCATGTCAGCCGAGGTGTTGAAGCAGGTCGGCGTGATGGACATCGGCTTGAAGAAGCAACAGTGCGGCCATGCTGACGCAGGTCGTGACTTGTGACGCGGTCAATGCCGGCTTGATGAAGTGACCATGCGGCGACGCCGGTGTGTCCACTCCGTGTAATCCGTGGGGAAGCGATGTTGGTGATGATTTATCCTTCGCGGTGCTGAACTCTTGTTCGGCTTGCCGAGATGATGATCAAAGAAGTTGAGCTCGGCTCAACAAAGCGGCGATGTGTCTAGCGCGGGTCGGCAGCCGTGGAGCAATATTGCCGGACTGGTTTGACACCAGCGTGATGGTGAAGATTACCTTGGAGGAGGCTTAAAATTTTATGGCTACGTGTTTAAAAACAATGCACAATACCCTAGAAAAAAATTCCTTCAAAAGGGTTGTCCAATATTCCGTTCATGAAGAAACATGAACTCGGGCTGGATTCGTATTCGCGCAGAAAACAGATCCGAAAATTGGTTCACTCATCGGAAGGTTCCCGGAGTTTGAACCGCCGATCGAGCTGAAATTTGGAGGGGTGGTAGATATGGGAATTCTGCAGCAGATGAACGGCTGGATCTTCCAAAGGGCCTCCGAGCTGGGCTCTAGAGACCACGCCCTAAACTCGTCCAGATTCCCGTCCATATTTGACAGGGCTCCGGTATATCGTAGATTGCCAGAGATTCCTCCATCGGAACTCGACGAAATTTGGCATGGTTTTTGTACACTTAATTCCGCACAATTCCACCGAAGGAATCATCAAAGCGATGCTCGAGGAGGTGGTGGCAGTGGATACAAGTTTGCTGCTTGGAGAAAACAGCACGGTCGCCCGAGGGCAATGTTGACGTTGAGCCCCGAGCTCCATGGATGATTCTTCCATGACCATGATAGAGATCGGAGTTGATGTTGACGAAGGCCCTCGTCCGAACATGATGATCGGAGGTAGGGCACAGTCCTTGGTTAAGCCAAGGTGGCCAGTCGAGCCGGCGACAAAAGATGCCGACATCGACCATAAAGCTCGGCTCCAATGCATAGATCGCGCCGGAGACGATCCGAATTCCCATCGCCCTGTGGCGACCGCCAACAGGCTCAATATGAAAGCACCAATGTCGGTTCAATATCCGGCGTATCTCGTAGTAGGGGTACTAAGCTAGGCGTCTGGGAGCGATGGTAACATGGACACGGGGTTTTACCCAGCTTCGGGCTCTCTTGATGAGATAATACCCTACATGCTGCTTTTGATTGTATTCATATGGGTGTAGTACAGAGTATATGTATCTACCACGAGATTCTAGTAATGAATATGAGATTGTCTATTGACTAGCCTGGCCTCGGTTTATATATGCACCGTAGGCCTAGGGTTTAGAGGAGTCCTTGTCTTGGGCACCAAGTCTTGTAGAATCCTACTTGTATGCGGCATGGGTTGTCCGAACTAGCCCAATAGTGAACCGCCATGTGGGTCCTCGGCCCGATCCAGCTGGTCGGGAGACGACGTGGTGAGTACCTCCTAGACCAGGACACCATCAACAGTAGTATCAAGCATAGAAGTAGTTTCATCATAAGCATCATGCATAGCAGAAGTGGCATCATAAATAACATGCGACATATCAGAATTAATAGCAGAAGCATGTTTAAGTGCCGCAAGTTTACTCAAAATGTAAGGAGAATCAAGTGCGAGCTAGATGGCGCTTCCTTACCTCCCTCATAGTTGAGGGATAAATCTTGGTTTTTTCGTCTTCGAGTTCCTCATAGTGATCAATGATATAAATCCCAAGTGACTCAAAGAATAGAGCTATGCTCCCCGCAACAAATACCAGAAAATAGTCTTGATAACCCACAAGTATAGGGGATCGCAACAGTTTTTGAGGGTAGAGTATTCAACCCAAATTTATTGATTCGACACAAGGGGAGCCATAGCAGTTGAGTTGTCAATTCAACCACACCTGGATAACTTAATATCTGCAGCAAAGTACTTAGTAACAAAGTAGTATGGAAGTAACGGTAACAGTGATAAAAGTAACAGTACCTGTTTTGTAGTAATTGTAACAATGGCAACGGATAAGTAACTAAGCAAGGATTAATATGTGAAAAGCTCGTAGGCATTGGATCAGTGATGGATAATTATGTCGGATGCGATTCTTCATGCAATAGTTATAACATAGGGTGACACAGAACTAGCTCCAGTTCATCAATATAATGTAGGCATGTATTCTGAATATAGTCATACATGCTTATGGAAAAGAACTTGCATGACATCTTTTGTCCTACCCTCCCGTGGCAGCGGGGTCCTACTGGAAACTAAGGGATATTAAGGTCTCCTTTTAATAGAGTACCGGACCAAAGCATTAACACTTAGTGAATACATGAACTCCTCAAACTACGATCGTCACCGGGAGTGGTCCCGATTATTGTCACTTTGGGGTTACCGGATCATAACACATAGTAGGTGACTAATGACATGCATAATAGGATCAAGAACTCACATATATTCATGAAAACATAATAGGTTCAGATCTGAAATCATGGCATTCGGGCCCTAGTGACAAGCATTAAGCATATCAAAGTCATAGCAACATCAATCTCAGAATATAATGGATACTAGGGATCAAACCCTAACAAAAGTAACTTGATTACATGATAAATCTCATCCAACCCGTCACCGTCCAGCAAGCCTACGATGCACACACGGCGGTGAGCATCATGAAATTGGTGATGGAGGATGGTTGATGATGACGACGACGATGGAATCCCCTCTCCGGAGCCCCGAACGGACTCCTGATCAGCCCCCCTCCCCCCCCCCCTTCCCCCCCGAGAGAGATTAGGGCTTGGTGGCGGCTCCGTATCATAAAACGCGATGAATCCTTCTCTCTGATTTTTTTCTCCCCGAACGTGAATATATAGAGTTGGAGTTGAGGTCGGTGGAGCACCAGGGGACCCACGAGGCAGAGGGCACGCCCAGGGGGGGTAGGCGCGCCCCCCACCCTCGTGGATAGGGTGTGAGCCCCCTGGCCTTGATTCTTTTGCCAGTATTTTTTATAAATTCCAAAAATATTCTCCGTGAAGTTTCAGGTCATTCCGAGAACTTTTATTTATGCACAAAAATAACACCATGGCAAATCTACTGAAAACAGCGTCAGTCCGGGTTAGTTCCATTCAAATCATGCAAGTTAGAGTCCAAAACAAGGGCAACAGTGTTTGGAAAAGTAATTACGATGGAGACGTATCAGGTATTTAGAGGTAGACAACTAAAATAGGTGTGTAAGGACTCCAAAGCTCGATAGCATCGTTGCAAGACTGAATCGGATTGCACCGTGACCCCGATACATCCCAATTCTTAGAGCATTATCAATCGCTTCTGGAGGGTCATACCTTCGATCAAGTTATCCAATAGTTGTGATCCACCTACCACCGCTTCTCCCTGTGGTTCCTTAGAGTGGATGTCACTGACCTTGTTCCACCATTGAAGTATGACACATTCATGTTCATCTAATAGCTTCTAGTAGTAGGTTTCCACCATTGGATCTTGTTTTCAAGAAAGCATGAATTCTTTCAAATTCTCTTAAAAACCCAGGCCTCGAAAGGAATTTTATAGGATTTTGGAGGATCATAATCCTCATGAATTGTTGCTACACCGGTCGTTCGATTAGTAGGACTCGATCTCATAGGAACCTGCCCTAAGATGCATTTGTACTACTCCCTTCATTTTTGTATGTAAGGCCACAGCATTTTCTCTGTCAAACTTTTACTTAGAATTTTGGTCAACAGAATACGCGTTATATGTCATAAAAAATACATCAAGAAAGAGCTTTTGAAATATGCATCCAATGACATATCTTTTTGTTGCATACAACTCACATTTTATTGGTACAATCAGTGGCCTTATATCCAAAAAGGAAGGAAGTACATCTCATAGAAAATATGACATCCACTCAAACCTCTTAAAAATACTTTATTTTCCTATGATGCAATTAAACAAATTGAAAATCTTGTAGCATGCTTCCATATCAACCACGCGGTAAGGTTGATGATGGAGGAGATCCCGTGCTTAAGCGGCGCCGGCGGCGTGCAGCCCTCCGTCGCTCGCCGTGTGCAAACTATCCGTGCGGCGCACATGTTTGGGCTAGGGCTGGTGTGCACGGGATTAACAGAAATGTTTCCGAAGACATAGACCCTAGGTCCTTTGGGCTGAGCATCCCACCTCCTCCTGCTCAGGACAATGGACACACGCCTAGTGTGTGTGCACGTGTTGTCTAATGATATTCCCTTACACTCTGTAAAACTCTTTAACTTCTTCTATCCATTAGGACTCGAGTGGACGTGATGTTTAAAATTCAGCAAATCAAAGAGGGCTTGAATCTCTGCTCGTGAAATTCTTCCGTTGTGCATAGGCTACTCCGACGGTGATTTGTCAAATAGCTTCTCGACCGGCTTCCATCGTCAACTCTCATTCGTCATGCTTAAACCTTTTAAGTAATAAAACGTCCTTTATAAAAAAAAAACTCTGATACGTTCTATATTTTCCTTTCAAGCGCGATCACATGCCAACTTCTCCCTGACTGAAAGCTGCCGCGCGCCACGATCGTTCTCACCGCTCAGTATACATGAGCTGATCCTTTGATATGCTCGTATGCACCTATCAATCATAATGTCAGTGTCACCGCCCCGTCCGCTGAGGTGCCTCCCGCTCTGTTAGACCATTCGAGTATGCACAGCGCTCTCGCGGCGTCTCCTCCCACCGCACCCGCGAGATCGTCAATGAGGCATTCCCCTTCTCTTTTGAGCTGGCGCTTGCTCTGATTAGCAATGAGCATTTTCTCTTGAGCGTTCACTCACGATCTCATTAGTGGGAGATGACTCATCAAAGCCAAACCCAGAAGGGCCCCGTACGTGGACCGGCACCGTCGTCGCAGCCTTGTATGCGTCTAACGTATAGGCAGTAATCGGAGGATCGACCACGCGACAAATTTCCCTGGAACTTGCCGGCCGAGTCGATCGATCTTATCGTGGTGACGTCTCCAGACTTGGTGTGGTGGTCTACGCTCCATGCTCAACTGAATTCGCCTTTAACCAGAACTGTTGCACTGACGTCCGTCTTGTTCCATCGAGTCACACAAGCTTACGAGTTCCACGGTCGACCTTACGGTATTAGACCATCTCCAGCCACGTCCCAACAAGTCCTCTAGGCCATTTTTTAACACCAATGCTAAAAAAACGGTCTAGTCACATCCCCAAAAACCTAATTTTCGTCGGTTAGGGCAGAAACTGGCGCGGGCGGACTAGGCTGGGGAAATCGTTTTTGACGCGAAAGAACGGCGGACCCGCCGAGTCAGCGACCCCCGCGCATCGTCGTCCTCATCGCCTCGCTTTTCCGCCGGGAATCAATGCCAAGGCTGCCGCCGGTCAGCCTTCCATTGATTCCTCACGGGCGACGCAGTACGGCGACGCGCCCTCTCCCGCCACGCATACACACATTTGCCGCCCCCCGACCGCTATAAAAGTCGCCCCTCCCTCGCAAGCATCATCGTCCTCGAGGACAACGACGACGACGCGCCGTCGCCGGCCAAACCAGTCCGCCAGGGCGACCCCGGGCAGGGGTCCAGCAGGGATGGCCGCGGAGTGAAGAAGGAGAAGGAGGATGACGATGACGGCGACTACGATGCCTTCAGCAAGCGCTTCGGCCTATAGGCGCGGCAGCAGCATTTTTTTTCCTTTTAATACATTTATGTTTTTAATATGCAAAAAGACTGTGAAACGTCTAAATATCGTCGAATCTATGTCATGTTTGTCGAATTTTGGCCAAGTATGTTTTAAAAAATATTTATAAAACGTCGACTTGGGGCAACCTGGGGCGACGGCTGGGAACCCTATTCTACATCGAAATTATCGCCGATTCGCCCCAGAGCTGCGCTATTTCCAGCCCCTGAGAGGCTAAACGGCTGGAGATGCTCTTATTGACAGCAACTTGAGTGTGCCGATCAATCACACCACAAATTAAGCGGCTATATATCTGGAGCAGGTTGAGTCCGTCACGTATGTACATATCCATGCATGTGGACAAACACTTTCACCATTTCTAGTGCGCTTTAATTCGCCGCCCACTTGGATGATGATCGACCCCCTTTTCCCGTGGTTTACTCCACTAAAGAACACGCACTACCCGTGGTAACCACGCGCCCATCAAGGGTCTCTATCGAACTTCCTTTTTGTCCCCCACTCCCACCAAAATGGCTTCAGATCATGATGCCTTTCCCGTCTCCCCGGCCGGAGATTTAAACTTTCTTCCATGTGACTAATTACTACTCCCTCCGTTCTAAATTACTTGTCTTGGATTTGTCTAATACGGATGTATCTATATTCATTTTAGTGCTAGATACATCCGTATCTGCATTTAATTTAAGCATGCGAATTCGTAACGGGCGAAAGACTAAATAAATACTATCTGTGTGTTGTTGCGAGATGAAACAATATTTGAAGAAGGGTGGCATGTTGTCACCGTTGTCCTCGAAGGCACGGTCAGAGCCCTCGACCATTAGCGCTTGGTCATCCCTGGGTGTGCAACCCTCGACCTCATCCTATAGCGTCTACACCCGCAAACGTATCGACAACCGTCAGCGTGTGGACATTCTATAAATCACAGTCATCATTCATCTTGGCGAACCCTTGCTTGCCCATGTCGCGAGCACGTGATGGCTATTGTCCATGTTGACAAGCATTGGTCGGCCATGTCGTTGCTGGCAGTCGCCAATGTCTACGAGAGCCTGCTAGCCATCCATGCCCGCAAACATTTTCAAATTGATTCTATGTGATTAAGAGCCTTAATAATTAATTAATTACAGTCCAACTTAGCTATCCGCCTAATTAACTATCTATTACTATATGTCTAATTGAAAAAATCTCTACTTCTAATTATACGCAGTCCAATTAACCGTCTGCCTAATTAATTAATTGTATTAGGGTATCTCAAACGCAGCCGCAAACCGGACACCGCATCCGTCTGCGGACAGGGGAGCAGTCCACTCCATGGACACGGATGGTGGCGGTACTCTTCATGGGACCCAAGCAGCGGCGGCGGCCTCCCATGTTCTAGTTTCCTCATTGATGGCGGTAGCCGTGGACGTGCCACCTTCGTCGTTGTGGCGTCCGGCGCGGCCGACGCATGGTTGGCGACGCCGTCGTTGGTGCCCCAGGCAAACCCCTCTGCCGCAACGTCAACGTCCATAAACATGGCTTCTTTCTCCGCCTGCCGAATGCATTGCCGCCATCAATTGCGACTGATTTGCCGAGAGACGTTGGCCATACTGAACGGGCGAGAACGGCCTGGCGAAGGCGGTGGCGCCTGCTCCGGAGGGCTTGCTGGTAAGCCGGCCTGTATCCGGTTGGCTCACCGGGCAACCCAGTCAGCGGCAATGCCAATGTCTCCTCCTTTTGCTCAGACGAGAGGCTGTCCCAGAGGGTTGGGGAGCTTGATGAGGCCATGGCGGGTGTGGTGCAAGGAGGAGATGGACGGCGAAGGTGTGGTAGGGTTCTTGCCCGGCACCTGGCCACGCTTAAATGGCGGGCGGATGCGAGGCGTCAACCAGAGAGGTGTTTAATGCCGGCCGGCAAAGGGACGTCGATGGGCGTATGGTGCTCGGGGCACCGTAGTAGGTTCCTCGGCACAAGCATTGGTTTAATGGAGGTAGGCAGACAAACAGATGACCTTTCATTGCGGACAGAAGGCATGTGCAGCGGGCGTGCAACGGGTGGCGTTCTTGGCCGGTAAGCCGCTTGAATGCCGGTGCCAGTGAGAGGTCACATTCGCTCTGGGCCAAACTGATTCGGCGCGGAAAAAATCTTAATCTAAATGGACCTAATTAATATTACATGCAATTAACTTTCTAGCGAATTAATTGTATTAATGGCTTGATTTTTAAATTTATTCGATGCTCGGTTTCCAGATTATTTTCACATTAATGAACGTGTGCGAAAGGATTACGTACCAATTGTCGTTTAATGGTATAGATTAATGGCTTGATTTTCAAATTAATTCGGCGCTTGATTTTTAAGTTATTTTCATATTAATGGATGTGTGCGCAAGGATGAGGTACCAACTGCCGTTTAATAGTATAGATAGATTAATGGTTCAATTTTCAAATTGATTCGGCGTTTGGTTTTCAAATTATTTTCATATTAATGAATGTGTACGAAACGACGACGTGCCAACTCCCGTCTAATAGTACTCCCTCCGTCTCAAAATTTTTGTCTTAAATTTTTCTAGATACGGATGTATCTAGTTATGTTTTAGTGTTAGATACATCCGTATCTAGACAAATTTAAGACAAGAATTTTAGGACGGAGGGAATATTAATTAATGCCTAGATTTTCAAATTGATTCGGTGCTTAGCTTTCAAATTATTTTCACATTAAGGAGTTCATGTGAAACGAGGACACTACCAACTCCCATTAGTATAGCATTTCAAAAAAAGAAAACTCCCATTAGTATAGATTCGCAAATTTTGGCGGTGGGCTAGTACATTTGGAACCGTGTATTGATGGCATTTACTTGTTGCTAAAAATGAAGGCATGCACTGAACCAGAGATCAGCGAGCGAGATACGCGTGTGAACATCTGCAGAAATCTACACGTCAGCAGAGGGGCGTGTGGCGGCCACACGCAAGTGCGATCGGAGCCCTCCATCCGTCAAACCCTAGCGGTTTCCACTATAAATACCCCCGCGGAGGCGTGTGGCCGGCACACTACTCAGGTACCGCAGCCAGCCACATTTTGCTTCCCGCACGCCATTTCCCGTCCTGATCGAACGGCCCGTGGTTCTTCTTCTTAAGTAGCCCGATCGCCTTCGATCCATGGATCATCACGTGAGCTCCTCCCACGTGCACGCCGACGGCGAGCGCAGGGCCAAGGAGGAGGACGTCGTCGTGGTGCTCGCCGTCGACGCCGAGGCGGCCGAGGCCGACGACCACCCGGGCGACGACGAGGGCGGCATCAACTACATGGCCCGCGCGCAGTGGCTCCGCGCGGCGGTCCTCGGCGCCAACGACGGCCTCGTCTCCGTGGCGTCCCTCATGATCGGCGTCAGCGCGGTGAACGACGCCGGCAAGACGATGCTCGTGTCGGGCCTCGCCGGGCTGGTGGCTGGCGCCTGCAGCATGGCCATCGGCGAGTTCGTGTCCGTGTACGCACAGTACGACATCGAGATGGCCCAGATCAAGCGCGACGGCACCAAGGGCAAGAAGGAGAGCCTGCCGAGCCCGACGCTGGCCGCGCTCGCGTCGGCGCTGGCGTTCGCGGTGGGCGCGCTCCTGCCGCTGCTGGCCGGCGGGTTCGTGAGGCCGTTTGGCGCCAGGGTCGGGGCGGTGTGCGCGGCGACCACCGTGGGCCTGGCCGGCTTCGGCGCGGCGGGCGGTTACCTGGGCGGCGCGAGCATGTTACGGTCGGGGTCCAGGGTCCTCCTGGGCGGGTGGGTCGCCATGGCTGTCACTTACGGCGTGCTCTGGCTGTTCGCCAAGGTGTCCCACATTCAGGTCTCGTCGTTGAGGTGAAGTGGCCATGATGGTTTGGCAGGTGGTGGGTGGAGTGATTTGCAGAATTAATACAAGGGCTAGAGCTAGCTGTGTCAATTGGTACTTACTCGTCTACATTTGGTTAATGGCTACCCATATCCTAGTAGAGATCTCCCGGATCAATCGGTGCGTAATGTTTCTCTTTTCGGCTTAGTGTATGTAATGGCTCTGGTTGGTGGCAAACTGGCAATGTAAGTCCAGGCTAATGGAAATACTATATATGCTTTTTACCATCTGCTGCATGGCTATAGTGTTCCACCTCTCAAAAGGTTATTTTTTTTGTGGGTTTCCACCTCTGAAACGTTTCAGCCCGTAAAATGGGATCGACTGCAACGAAACGCGAAAAGTGAATCGGCGATAGTGCGTCATGCGAGCCACGAAACATGTTTGCGTTTCAGCAGAAGAAAGAAACCAAGAAAAACGTATCCGCGACCGTGGTGGTTCTACCTTTCCGTAGAAGTGTCTCAAAAAAAAAACTTTCCGTAGATCCCTCGTCATTTTCTGTAACTGCCTATTGATGCGACGGCCACACGCTAGCCGCCCTTATTTATTTATTTTTATTTTATTTGAGGGACGCTAGCCGCCCTGATCTTCAGGGTTTTTTTTAGAGGACCCTGATTTTCAAGTCCCACGACATGTTCGGCCTCTTTCATCTTGGGCTGCTTTAAGCCCGATTAGTACGTCTAATTCATCAAACCGGCATTCATGAGCAAGAATAACTGAACAAGAAACACTTCTTCATAAAATGTTCTCCAAAAAATTAAAAACATGTGATATCTGCACTGACACTTATTAGATACAGTACGTGATACATCACCACATTTATGCTTTTACAGAATTAGCCTTTGGGCATGTGATACATCATCACTGGCAATCTGGAACGAGCACAACCCTCGTGCCTTCCACAACAAAGCTTCGCCGTCCGACATAATTGTAACCTGTATCCACAATGAAGCCACAAACTGGAAATTGGCTAAGGCAAGACATTTGGGCAATCTCATGTTGGGAGAGTAGGCTTTGTATATCTATTGTCATGCATTTGGGGGTCCGGATTGTAAAACTCTCTTATTAAATGAATATGGCAAATCTTTTACCACTTTGCAAAAAACAAAAGAATTAGCCTCCATGGCTCATTTTCATGACTATAGATACTCTGAAAGCAAGTTATGTTAGAGCATTTCCAGCCATTGGCCCCCTAGGAGCGCCTAAAATCGCCGCCTGGGGGTGACCCGGCGTAAAAAGTGGGCCTGGGGGCGAGTTGGCCCCGGCCGCCCAGGCGGCCCAGCGTGGGGAAAAATTTAGACAAACTTGGGCTGAAACACGCCAATTTTCTGCAAACTTGGGCTTTTATATTCGCAAACTTGGGCTAAAACACGCCATTACATATAAAAACTAGTCAAAAAACTTCTTTGAAGGCGAGAAGTCGCCGTCGTCGCCGCCATCGTCGGCCTTCTCCTGCTTGACTCGGCGCCCCTGGAGCTCCTCCCGGCTGGTGGCGGCGGCGGCGTCGTCGTCGTCGTCGTCGTCATTGTCATCGATGATGACGACGCCGCTTTCGTCATGTTTCTCGGCGGCCAAGGCGAAGCGCGTAGGCGGCATTGGCGCTCCTCGCCATCTTCAGGGAGTCTTGGCGTGCCCATTCAAGGGACGCGTCGTCGTTGAGGTCGACCTCGCCGTGCTCCGTCTTCACCAGCAAATACTCCGTCTTCACCAGCGCCGGCCAACCAGCTCCGTCTTGACGGGCGCGGGGAAGGCCGACGAGGAGGTCGCCCGGCCGCCCTCGGCGATGAAGATGCGGTGCTGCGTGTACGCCCGGCGGGCGTCTCCGCCATTTCGGCCTTGACGCCGAGCAGCGATGGAGTGTCGGAGGATTGGGAGGAAGAACGCGACGAGGAAGAAGAGGAGGAGGAGCCGAACCTCCTTGGCGCCCATTGCCCGTCGTGTCGGCGGTGCGCCGGGGTGGCCGTCCTTGCCGGGGGTACGCCATGTTGGAAATATGCCCTAGAGGCAATAATAAAAGGATTATTATTATATTTCCTTGTTCATGATAATTGTCTTTTATTCATGCTATAATTGTATTATCCGGAAATCGTAATACACGTGTGAATAAATAGACCACAATATGTCCCTAGTGAGCCTCTAGTTGACTAGCTCGTTGATCAATAGATAGTCATGGTTTCCTGTCTATGGACATTGGATGTCAATGATAACGGGATCACATCATTAGGAGAATAATGTGATGGACAAGACCCAATCCTAAGCATAGCACAAGATCGTGTAGTTCATTTTGCTAGAGCTTTTCCAATGTCAAGTATCTCTTCCTTAGACCATGAGATCGTGTAACTCCCGGATACCGTAGGAGTGCTTTGGGTGTACCAAACGTCACAACGTAATCGGGTGACTATAAAGGTGCACTACGGTATCTCCGAAAGTGTCATTGGGTTGACACGGATCGAGATCGGATTTGTCACTCCGTGTTACGGAGAGGTATCACCGGCCCACTCGGTAGTGCATCATCATAATGAGCTCAAAGTGACCAAGTGTCTGGTCACGGGATCATGCATTACGGTACGAGTAAAGTGACTTGCCGGCAACGAAATTGAACGAGGTATTGGGATACCGACGATCGAATCTCGGGCAAGTAACATACCGATTGACAAAGGGAATTGTATACGGGGTTGTTTGAATCCTCGACATCGTGGTTCATCCGATGAGATCATCGAGGAGCATGTGGGAGCCAACATGGGTATCCAGATCCCGCTGTTGGTTATTGCCCTAGAGCCGTCTCGGTCATGTCTACGTGTCTCCCGAACCCGTGCGGTCTACACACTTAAGGTTCGGACGCTTAGGGTTGTATGAATATGAGTATGCAGTAAACCGAATGTTGTTGAGTCCGGATGAGATCCCGGACGTCACGAGGAGTTCCGTAATGGTCCGGAGGTAAAGAATTATATATAGGAAGTATTGTTTCGCCATCGGGAAAGTTTCGGTCACCAGTGTTGTCTGGGACCACCGGAAGGGTCCCGGTCCCACCGGTGGGGCCACCCATCCGGAGGGCCCCATGGGCTGAAGTGGGGAGGAACCAGCCCATAGTGGGCTGGTGCGCCTGGCCCACCCCTGCGCCTAGGGTTGAAACCCTAGGGTGGGGCGCCTACTTGCCTTGGGGGCACTCCACCCTTGGCTGCCGCCCCTTGGGAGATTGGATCTCCAGGGCGGCGCCCCAGGGCCTATATAAAGGGAGGGAGGGGCAGCCGCCTCTGAAGTTCTGGCGCCTCCCTCTCCCCTGCTACACCTCTCCTCCTCCGTCACGTGCTTGGCGAAGCCTGCCGGAGTCTTGCTTCTCCACCAACACCACGCCCGTCGTCTTTGCTGCTGGAGCCATCTTCCTCAACCTCTCCTTCCTTCTTGCTGGATCAAGAAGGAGGAGACGTCATCCGCTCCGTACGTGTGTTGAACGCGGAGGTGCCGTCCGTTCGGCACTCGGTCATCGGTGATTTGGATCACGGCGAGTACGACTCCATCATCCACGTTCTAGTGAACGCTTCCGCACGCGATCTACAAGTGGTATGTAGATGCAATCTCTCTCCCATGACTCGTTGCTTAGATGAACTCATAGATGGATCTTGGTGAAACCGTAGGAAAATTTTAATTTTCTGCAACGTTCCCCAACACGCCAACGGTGGGTTGTTGCCGCCTGTGATGTGCGTCAGCACACCGTCGAGGGTGCGCCCAGGGACGCCCCACCAGAGGTTGCGTCCCTCGCTGTTCTTCAGGCCGCCGACCACCGGCGCCCCGTTGGTGGACGCCAGCCGCTGCTGCTGGCGGCGCTGGAAGTACGCCGCCCAATCGCGGTGTTGTCGGCGGCGTACTGGGGGAGGGAGAGCTCGGCGTCGGTGAGGGAGACGCGCACGATCTCGACCTCATCGGCGAAGTACGATGGCTTGTTGACGGCGTCAGGCAACGGGGGAATGGGCACTCCCCCATTGCTGAGCCTCTAGCCCGTCGGCCCGGCGCGCATGTCCAGCGGCGCCGGGATGTTCGCCGAACAGAGCGAGACTCCTTTTCGCGAGCGAACGGCGGCCGGTTGCTGGCCGCCGCCGCCTCCGAGGAAACGCCGCCATCGGGGAGGAGGGAGAGGAGGGGCTGGCGGCGGCGCCGGGAGAGGAAGGCTTATATAGGCCAGCGGTGTGGCTACCGCAAGCGAGCGAGCCATCGGCTTATATAGCGTCGCACCTGCGTAATGTCTGTAGCGAGGAGGAGGCGTCGGCGCGCCGTCCCGTGACGCGCCGCCCGTGAGGAATCAATGGCAAGGCTGACCGGCGGCGGCAACCTTGCCATTGATTCCCCACGGGAACCGAGGCGTCTAGTGAAGACGAGGCGCGGTGTCGCTGACGCGGCTGGCCCGCGGCTTTATCGCGCCAAAACCACTTCGCCCGGCGCTTCTCAGGCGCCCAGCGCTGGTTCGGTCTCGATCCGCCGGGCGCTGATTTCGACCAGCCGATTTAAAAACGGGCTCTGGGACGCGATTAGGTTGCTTTTTCAAATACGGTAGCGAAAAAACGCTCGAAGGCTTTTTTCCGGACGCGGCTGGAGATGCTCTTAATTGCATACCAAGTTCTCGCAACATAAGATCTACCAAAGAATATATTTAAATAAAAGAAGGTACAAATATTTGTTTAATAGGTTTAGCCGAAGTCTACTTTTCCATGAACCCTTTCGTGGAACATTTTGCCCCTCACATACCAAGTGTGGACGTCTACAAAAGATCGAACTTGCGACTCATGGTGCTTGAAGATTGACGATGTCAATACGGACACGTTACATGCCACAAGGAAAAAGCTGACCCCGTCAAGTACCCTACTACATTGAGAGGCAAACATATTGTTTTGATTCATGATAGCCCACGATGCGACCTCCTCCACTGACTACTTGTGTAACTTGGTTCTCAACGAGAATTCAAGATATAGTTTCTGTTAACTTGGAATGATATATGTTATTCATAATTCTTTTAGTTCGTGAATGGAGCAAACTACTCATGTTTGAGGATTTAGATGATTCGAAAACTATCTCTTCATGGTGTTGGAGTAATGGATGCATTTTCTTGCATTTTTCTAATCATTGTTTATTTACACACAAGTGAACCTTGGTATAACTTTGCGATATTCACTTATTTATTTTCGGCCTTCGTAAATTATAGAAATGGCGAGCTCCTGTAAAATGGAAATGTATCTAGTTTGTTAGCTTCAAATTGTTGGCTTGCCTTGGAGAACGTACACTCTTCTGTAAAAGATGAATCTTTTCTAGGCCCAAGTTACCATATCATTTACCCATAAGCATTTTGAAGCCGACTCGACAATTTCTCTAACAGAAAAAAGTTGGTAGTGGAACTTCTAGTTGCACTATTAAAAGAGTGTGAATACTTGTTTTTGTTTGTTTGATTAAAAGACACGAGTTTGTTCAAGGTTCAGTGTTTAGGGGAATACACAAAGTGATCTAGAGGATCTATAAACCATACATGCCGGCCCACATTAAAAGAAGACATCATTTTAGCTAATCTATGGGGTTCCCTATTGTGCTTATGTCCTTCATGACTGAATTTGTAGGCTTGGAAGCTCGCGGCCTTCACCTTGATCTCCTTCGAAATCATGCAATAATATCTCACCTGGACCTCATTAACAACTCTCAAACAGTCGGATGCCACATAGGAGCGCGAAGGCTATGCATCGCTCTTTCCGAGCGATACGATAGCCATCGCCCACACGAGGTCTGATCTAGACCAAGGCCTAGGTAAGCAGCGAGGCAGGACGGTTTCCGTCGATATTGGAAGCTTCCATTCGATTTTGGGAAGCTTCCAACCATTTTTCTTCTTCTTTTCTCTATTGGTTTTCCGGTTTTCTGGTCTATTTTTCTGGTTTTTGTGTCTTTCGGGGTTTTCATTTTCTTTATCAGTTTCCTATTTTTCTAATGTATAATTAATTCACGAACATTTTCCAAATTATTTCTTTCATCAATGAGTGATTTTTTTATTCATGAATAGTTATTGAATTCATACATTTTTTAGTTCATGAAATTTTTTAATTAGGGACAAGATTTTTTGAAATTCATGATTTTTTTTGGAATTCATGAACAATTTTTGTAAGTCGTGTACAATTTTTGAAATTAACATATATTTGTAAAATTCATAAACATTTTTTGAATTTTCCAAGATTTTTAAAAATTCATGATTTCATTTTTTAATTCGTGATTTTTTTGAATTCACGAACAATTATTTGAAACCCATGAACATTTTTTAATGCATCAATTTTTTTAATTCATGAATTTTTCTGAATTGCTGGGGCTGTAGGCGATTGCTGCATACATATCGCTATAAGAGATACATATCAGAGCCCATTTTCCTGAAAAGAAAATCAGCGCCCTTTTTTTTGAGAAATAAATCAGCGCCAAGGAGAGTCATACTCGCATGAATTGTGGCGTGCCCAGCCCAAGAGGAAGCACAATCCATTAAGCACGCTCCACTAGCAAGGGTCAATTCTTATTAGCGCTCTTCTTCAAGTCTCGTCTGTTCAACCTTGTAATCGTAGCTCCGCCTCTACATACTCGCAAAGCCAACAAAATACCATCTGCAATACCCCCGCAGCCCTGTTTATATATATATGAATATACCACCAAATGTTTTTGAACTGGAGTACTCAGAAATACTTAACATGATTGTTGCCTTGATGCATTTTCATTCAATTATTTGAAATTTATGAACAAATATGTTCAATTGTTTGCCGGAAAAAATATATTTAGTTCTATTATGCTTTTGTATTAAAATGCCTAAATAATTTGCAGAGATTTTTAAAAATTACCCCTCATCAAAACCCTAAATGTTATAGTACGGACATTAGTTTTATAGCAATTCCGTAAAAACATGGCGCCGGCTGTCTGATGCGAGGCACGAATCTCAGCGGTAGGAGAGTTGCCATGTCGTCATTCCCAGCCCGATTCGCTGGCGATGACACATGTACGAATGCAGACATGTGTGTGGGGTTAGTTCTCTCGTATCTCTAACCCGCTTAGTGAAATCTCGATCCCCCTGCTGCCTCTATCTTTTCTCCAACTCTCCGAAGATCCTTCTCCTTTACCCTCCCTAAACTGAGCTGCTCGCTGATATTCGCCATGCGCTCAAGTACCCCACTGCCTCCCAAAGTCGTTCGAGTGGTGGCCCCACAACACGCGCGAGGGTACCTACCTAGGAGGTGGACGAGTTTGTGTGACTCGTGGTTGAGCTGCCCGTTGTCTTGAACTGACGTCACTACTGCAGGAATGCCTAGCAGTGGCGGGCGTCAAAAGGCCAACAGTGACAGGCCGGGCTCTTAGGGCGCCCGCCACTGCTATAATGGCATCAGTGGCGGGCGCGTGCCCGCCACTAGTAGAATCTCGGCAGTGGCGGGCAGTCCTTCTTGCCCGCCATTGGTTTATATTACTAGTTATGGCGGGCCCTCTGTGACACCTGCCACAACTACTTCTTCAGCCACCAGCACTTCCAGCAGCCAATACACATTATAGCATACAACTAACATAAGCGATCATACACATTACATTTAACATAAAAATGATCTAAACTTCATACAAATAGATGTACGCATTAGAGCACAACAACCGACCTCGCATCATTAGTACATACATACATGCAAGACCTCATGATAACAACAATACCATAATGACAATGAGCTGGATAAAGATAATCAAATTCTTTACTCGTCCGCTTATCCACACGGTCTTGCATACTTCATAGTTGATTTTCTCTTTGCGAACATAGTCGGCATAATGATCCTCGGCTACTTTGCGGACGTAGTTGGCATAATGATCCTCAGCTTATTTTTTAGTCTTATATCCTTTATAGCAGCTGTTCTTGTAACTGACCACTTGTTCCTTGCATATCTCCCATGAATCATAAATTCCAGGATTCCTCTCGATGTACACCACATACCAGTTCCACTTCATTACGTAAATAAATAAACAAGCTAACAAGTTAATTTCATAGTTATCCAATCACATAGAGCAAAGTGACATCATAATCTTCATAGCATCATAGACGATGCAAATGACCATATTGCACAGTTCAATAGTAGTTTTTTTAGCAAAAGTTCACTAGTAGTTCGGAAGCAAAAGTTTACTCCATCATAGCAACTTAGAAATTAAGTTCACACGCATTGATCATATAGATCGCATGAAGGTAGTTCACTAATTGTTCACAAATAAAAGTTCAGCTCCATCATGGGCTATCCTCGTCTTCCATCATCTTCGTGATCTCAGCTTGGGTGGTCCTCGCAGCTTCGACGGCTACTCGTGCACTCTCGGTGGCTGCTTACGCACTCTCAACGGCTGCTCTAGCGCTCTCGAAATATGCCCGAGCACTCTCGGTGGTTGCTCGAGCACTCTCGACATCGGCGAGCATGATCTCCGTATATTGAGCCACCCTCAGGGCGATGTCTATGGCAGTAGGAATTCCGTCTATGGGTGTAGGAGTCCTAACGAGGCGTCTTGACTTCTCCATCTAAATCACATTAAACAATTTGACATTTAGATTAAACATTTAGATGTCTTCGTAAGTAGCTCGCCATAAAAAAGTAATAAATTTATGAGAAAAAAGCATGATCTTTGGTAGAAATTGGATATATTGAGTGCCACAAATTAAGCGAAACAAAACTTAATCCATGTTGGCACTCACCATGAATACCCCTGCATCATGAAAAAATAATGTACTATATCTTGATCCATATGTAGTACATTTTGTGTAGCACACGCATTCAATTTTAAGACATTTACTTATGAAGATACAATGGTACATCATACAACAAATTTTAGCTACACTAATAAAATTTCATAATTTGTCTTGTCACTCGTATATACTTTTTTTGCCATGAATTATGGAACATCTTTTGTCATATTTTTATATAGGCTTTGGTATAGTCTTTGCCATGGACCGTGGCCATTCACTTTTAGGGCAAACACACAATGGCCACGATCCATGGCAAGACTATATGGATCATTCCCCGCAAAAAAACACTATATGGATCATGTCACATCATTTCACACTAAATTGAAAACTATTTACATTTCTGTTGACAACTAATATTCCTGTTACTACGACAAATTTTATACATCTTCGGCAGCAATATTTTTGTAGGAAATCTTTTGATCAACTCGTATGTCCATTTTGCGATCTTTTTCATACTATCACAACCATGCTCGTATACATACATTCATAGCTGGTTGTTTATGTAGCATCACTACACATGTTCGCTTCCTTATCCACTGTTTGCTCTAAATTATAAGATCAATTATTTACTGGTATAGTAATTTTATTATTTCAATCATGGCAATTTTCTATATGCAATTTTTTGTTATGACAAAGAAAAATAGAGCATAGACATTTTATTAATACTAGCACGGCAATTATTTTTCACATGTCATTTTTATTATTTCCACCATGGCAGTTTTCTTTCTTTTTAACATTTCAACTTTTGCATCATTATCATTGAAAACAAAAAACTAGTTACCATGGCAACTTATTTTTCGTTGCCATGGTGACTTAAAATACATTGTCTTCCTTTTATGTTTTTTAGAGTGCGCCCTTTTTTTAATTAACACACAAATTTGCTAGGTATGATTTTTTTTGTGTGTAGCGGACCATGGCAATGTTTGTTGGTTTCTTTTTCTTTTTAGATTTTACTATGGAATATTTTGCCACGCATGCATTTCCCTTTTTTTGTAACTAGCACATATGCCCATGCGTTTAACGGGAGAAAAATTAGTATGCATTTAAACTTAGTAAGAATTATATGTGCAAGCAAAACTTTTATGCACGTGAAAAAGAATATTTAGCTTCACAGTTTTTGTTTGAAGTAATCAATCCGCTATTTTTTCATTCATTGATCGTGTGCATTTAAGAGTTTTGCTACGTCATCATACGCGAGAGAAGGCCCGATGAATTATTCAATCTACTTTTCCTTTTAATTGAGGAGATTTTAAGGTATGGAGTTTCTGAGTATTGTATGAAACATGAACCATTTTAAAATCCTAAAGAGTTTTTTGAAAATTATTGACACTTTAAGAAAACGCAAACAAAATTCGAAACAGGAACAATGTTTGTGAATTTTAAAAGATGTTCCTTCCAGGAACATCTTTTAAAGTTCACAAACATTGTTTGAAAAACAACATTTTTATAAAAACATGAAGATAATTTTAATTTGTGAATTTTTTTAGAAGGGGAACATGTGTTGAAAATTCCCAACATTTTTCAAAATGTGTATCTTTTAACATTATTATGAACGGTGAAAATTTCACTAAAACAAAAATATTTTCGAAATTTGGAGCATTTTTTAAATTGTCATTATCTTTTTAGAAATCTCGAACAATTTTGAAAAACAATAAAAGTTTGTGAAAAAAAAACTTTATTTCTGAATATTGTACGAAACATGAACCATTTCTTAAATCCTGAACGGTTTTTTGAAAATTATGTACACTTTTAGAAAACACAAACAAAATTTGAAACAGGAACATCTTTTTAAAATTAGCAATTTTTTTTGAAAACACCAACTATTTTTATAAAAAGCTGAACATTATTTGAATTTGTGAACATTTTTTTAGAACGGGAACATGTGTTGAAAATTCATAATATTTTTTGCAAATGTGTTTCTTTTAACATTATTTTTAATTGTGAAATACTCACTAAAACAAGAATATTTTCCGAATTGGAAGCATTTTTTAAATTGCCATTTTCCTTTAGAAATCTCGAACAATTTTGAAAAACAATTAAAGTTTTTAAATAAATTGGAAATTGTTTTCAAGTTCCAAATATTTTTCAAAATAGCAACAAAGTTTTGAAATTCTGAACATTTTCTATAATTCTATTTTTTTAAAATATGAACATTTTTTAAAAAATTTAAATTTATGAAATAAATTCTATAAGAAAAATAAACTTGGAAGTGAAATAAGAGATACGGGAAGGAGAATAACAAGGGAGCCACTAGTTAACGAGCGCTCCTTCGGGAGCCTCGCAACGATCAGCACCAGTTGGCGCACTCTCAGCCATTCGCCACGTATCGCGCTCTGGACGCTCCCTCCGATTTTTTTTTGCATGCATTTTCGGCTATTTAAACAGTTTTTTTAGAGCACCAGTTGGCGCGCCCTCAGCCATTCGCCACGTGTCGCGCTCTAGGCGCTCCCTCTGAATTTTATTTTTTTTATTTTTCCGCACGCATTTTCGGCTATTTAACCGGTTTTTCCGGGTTTTTTCCGATGTTTTGGTTTTCCACCGGTCTTCCTTAGCTTTTTGATAAAAAAATTCGGGGAAAATTTTTTTTGCGTGAAAAAACACTTTTTTTCTTTCGGGAGAGTCATGGTTTTGCTTTTGCGAGAGTTACGGCCGTGCCTCTCGGAAACAAAAAAAAACGCGTTTTCTATTTTTTTTCCTTTCACAAGAGTCACGGTTTTGCTTCCGCGAGATGCACGGTTGTGCTTTCGCGAGAGTCACGGCCGTGCCTCTCGGAAACGGAAAAAAACGCGTTTTCTGTTTTTTTCTTTCGCAAGAGTCACGGTTTTGCTTCCGCGAGATGCACGGTTGTGCTGTCTCGAGAGTCACGCCATGCCTCTCTGAAACGAAAAAAAGAACGCGTTTTCTGTTTTTTTTCCTTTCGCTAGAGTCACGGTTTTGCTTCCGCGAGAGGCACGGGTGTGTTTTCGCAAGAGTCACGGCCGTGCCTCCTCGGAAACCGAAAAAACGCGTTTTCTCTTTTTTTTCCTTCCGCGAGAGTCACGGTTTTGCTTTCGCAAGAGGCACGGTTTTGATTTCGAGAGAGGCACGGGTGTGCCTCTTTCCGAAAGGGAAAAACCCGTGCTACTGGTTCAGTTTTTCGTCCGGTTTTTTCTGGCCATTTTTTTCGTGAAAAAAGGTTTGTTAAAACCTATCAACATAGGATCTAATTTTGAAAATCTCGACGCGAGGAATCCAAGGGTGAAAATGTTTTGAGATTTGGACGTACGGTTTGAAAGATAAAACGTTTTCAATAAACGGATCTACGAAAAAAGGAAAAACTCCGAGGTTGCGACAAGCGGCGTGCTGCATGTGCGTCATTTGTCGCAACCTTGGGAGTTGGAGTGATCTTTGCAGCGAGTACTCCTCAACTAGTGATTTCGAAATAAAAATAGAAGTAAGAAATAGCAACAAAGAAAAATGGGCCAGTCCATTATTGGTTGTCCTGTGCGAAGTTCCTACTATTTGTCGCCCCGTGCTGAAAATAGAAGTAAGTGGGCTGGCTTCGTGGGCCATAGCACGCGGCCCACATAGAAATTCTGGAAAAGCCTTTTTTTTCTAGCAAACGAACGCATAAAAATTTAGTACCACCTTAGATAGAAAATATTTTTTCCGGCGATGAACGGATGAAAAAAAAAGGATACGCACCTTGCTTTATTAGTGCGTATATATATAGGTATAGATTGAACTTTGCAATTTCCTGTAAGTATTTTTTAGTCTATCATGACAATTTCCTGTAGGTATTTTGTAGTTTACCATGGCAATTTCCTATATATTTTTCGTATTACACGACAGGCTCAGGCCCATTGGCGCATGTTGGCCGTGAAAGAATGGGGACAGTCGCTGAAGAAGGGTGAGAGACAGAGAGAGTGAACGTACATCGAATGTCAGATATGTATCCACGTACCTTACGGCACCGCTAGAAATTACGCATTCACGCTCGAGAACGGGACGCTCTCCCGCGCGCAATCTTTTCTCCAGTTGCCCCCAAATTAATTTGCTGCACGCTCGTCGACCTGTACTTAGGCGGAGAACACATATAATCGTGTACATGTCAGCGTTGAAAGCGCCATCTCTCCGGTCCACTGTACTTATCAATTAGTGACAGATACGTGTGGCTCGTACAGGACTCCCATGCTTAAATTGCTATCCTCAGAGCTGCCAAGTACGTGGTCTGACGGCAGCCATCAGAATGCGTGACAGGTGAGAGAGGAGTAATTGGCAGCGGTTCTACCGAGCAGTGGGCGCGAGTGTGTCGTTGTTAACGGGCCGCCGGATGGGTGCAGCCGGATGCTTTGCGTGGTGAGCTTTGGAACGCTCCAAATTTGGACGCCCACTTGGGCTTTTTGCTTTGCATGGTCGCTCGTGGTCGAAAACGTGGAGACGTGGCCGCTTCGCTGGCACCTTTTTGTCCTGCCCCATTTTTTGAGAGAGCAACTAGTTAACAAGCGCTCCTTCGTGAGCCTCGCAACGATCGCCGCCATCATTGCTGGCCTCACCATTCGCCACGCGCGCTTCCTGGACGCTTTTTCCGGATTTTGTTTTTTTTTATTTTTCTTTTTAAACGGTTTTTCTTTCTGCTTTTTTCGACGTTTTGGTTTTTCCTGGTCTTCCTTAGTTTTTTGATAAAAAAAAATTGCGCAAAAAAACACGTTTTTTTTCTTTCGTGAGAGTCACGATTTTTCTTTCACGAGAGGCATAGTTGTGCTTTAGCGAGAGTCACGGTCGTGTCTTTCGAAAACGAAAAAAAAAAACACGTTTTTTGTTTTTTTTTTTCTTTCGCGAGAGTCACGGTTTTGCTTCCGCGAGAGGCACGGTTGTGCTTTCGCGAGAGTCAGGGTTGTGCCTCTCAGAAAGGGAAAAACAAAATGTGTTTTTTTTTTCGCGAGAGTCACGGTTTTGCTTCCGCGAGAGGCACGGTTGTGCTTTCACGAGAGTCACGGCCGAGCCTCTCGAAAAGGGAAAAACAAAACACGTTTTCTGTTTTTTTTTCTTTTGCGAGAGTCACGGTTTTGCTTCCGAGAGAGGCACGGTTGTGCTTTCACGAGAGTCACGGCCGTGCCTCTCGGAAAGGGAAAAATACGCGTTTTCTGTTTTTTTTGTTTCGCGAGTCACGGTTTTGCGTTCACGAGAGGCACGGTTGTGCTTTCGCGAGAGTCACGGCCGTGCCTCTCGGAAACGAAAAAAACGCGCTTTCTATTTTTTCCTTCCACGAGAGTCACGGTTTTGCTTACGAGAGGTACGGTTGTGATTTCGCGAGAGGCACGGGCGTGCCTCTTTCGGAAAGGAAAAACCGTGCTCCCAGTTCGATTTTTTCGCTCGGTTTTTTTCGTTCGGTTTTTTTTTTGAAAAAAAAGTTCGTCAAAACCTATCAACATGCGATCTAGTTTTGAAGATCTCGACGCGAGGAATCCAATTATGAAAACTGTTCGAGATTTGGACGCACGGTTTAAGAGATAAAACGTTTTAAATAAACGAATCTACGAAAAAGGGAAAACTCCCCGGTTGCGACAAGTGGCGCTCTGCATGTGAGCCACTTGTCGCGACCTGGGAAAGTGGAGTGTTCTTTGCAGCGAGTACTCCTTAATTAGTGATTTCGCCATTTCTCTCGCAAACAGCGGTTCGATTCAAATAGATATACCTTAGCTTTTCTTAAAGAAAAAATCTCAGTTGTCGGGTATGCTCTTTCAGTCATTTCGAAAGAAAAAGTTCAGTGCAACTTATAATAATCAGAAAGATGTCATTTGTAAGTATCATCAAGAGAAAAAAAATGCTAGACAATAGGAATAATATGTCCGCCGTAATATTTAATGTTCCTTCCCCTCCTCTGCTCCTTCTTCTTCTTTTTCTTCTTCTTTGTTTGTACAAAGATGAGTTTTCCGCTCTCAGCTTCAGTTCCACTAAGTACCAATTTTTAGTTTCTTCGAAAAGTTCTATTCTATGGCCGCGATTAACAAGCCACATACCAACATACCAAACACTACATGCGCTACTTCTATCAGAAAACATCTCTACCAAACTTACACCTTCAAGGGTTTACGATAGAATTTTAGCAAGCTCACAACAATTACACAACAGGCACAAACGAGATTGAATAGGAAAAGAACATTGACCTCCTTCTTTCCCGCCATTTGTCGCCTCAGTAATGCAACAATTAAGGCTTTAAGTATTCTAAAACCGTAGCACCATCGACAATTGCCCTTGCCCTCTATGGAAGAGCTCAATGGCCGCTAGTGTTAACAAGCTCGCTCCATTGTGTTGCAGACTTCGTTTGTTTTGTTTTCGAGAGCTTGGATCAAAACAAACACTGGTAGAAAACAGGGCATTTGTCCCGGTTCGTAAGGGCCTTTAGTTCTGGTTCTTGAACCGAGACTAAAAGGTCGTTACTAATGCCTCCCACCTTTAGTCCCGGTTCTTACACGAACCGGGACAGATGGGCATCCACGCATTGTCGGCAGCTCCAGGCAGCCTTTGGTCCCAGTTGATGACATAAACCGGGACCAAAAGGCTTCAACGCGTCAGCATTTCAGTGGCTGGTGTTTTTGTTTTTTGTTTTGAAAGGAGGGGAGGGGTTAGGGGGTTTTGGGGGGTTAATTTAGGTGTTTGTGTTAGCTAGCTAATTAATAAAGAGAATTGTCCTCTCTTATCTCCGTGTTTGGTCGACGCTACGTACTATATATATACGTATACAGAGGACTAGACACTCTAGCTAGCAAATGAAAGAAACAGAAGATCGTCATGAACATATATGCATACAGAGAGAAGTGATATCGACCACCTCTCCTTCTCTGAGAGATTGGTCAAACAACAAGTTCTCGTATATCTATTCGACGCTACTGGCTACATATATACAATATAATTATCTGTTACAATATAATCTCCTAATTCCAAACAAACTAAGGGTCCACATGGTATTCTCCGTCTTTAACGATCACGTGGTCAAGAAAGAATGCCGCCAATTCCTCTTGAATTGCTCGCATGCGATCTGGTGGTAGTAGTTCATCCCGCATCCGAAACATCTAATTTGAAGAAGGGGGTCAATACATATATATGAATAAATGAAACTGAACACAAATGATGATAATAAAATAAAATTGTGAATATTATTATTTACGCACTTCATATTGTTTGTCAAAGTAGCCCCGCTCACAGGTCGTGTGGCGGATGGACTGCAAATGTAGTATCCACGATAATCATTCCCTTGTTCCTGCCACAACCACTTTACAAGAAATAGAGGTCAATCAAACTGATAATTAGCAAGCATGCTAAATGGTATTGATGAAACTAGCGCTTGAATCACTAGGAGATGCGTGGAACATGCTACTATAGTACTTACTTTCGGGTATCTAAATTGCAGCTTCTTCGGCAGTTCCGGAGTTTTTGAGGTGAATTTTTCCCAAACCCTGCCAGACAACGAAAACAAATACTTGATATCACGAAATGAACAAAGTTGCCGATATGGCGCGATAATGATCGGTTTAACTTACTTCTCTAGAATTTCAGTCAAGTCCGCATACTCCGTGGGATCTTTTCGTCTCGAGTCTAAGACGGTTACTTGCCCCTGCTCAAGCTTAATCTCTACCAGAATATAATGGAACCTGCGCAAGCATGCATAACTCATCAATTACATTACTACAACCTCGACTAATAAGGGATGCACAAGACAGTAACACTCACTTGACTTCGTAAGGGATGAGTATTATAGCTTTGTTTTGATTTAATAGAAACTATTGTAGCAGCTTGGCCTCGGTATCTTTGGCATGAGATTTAACCATAAATACATCTATGAGATTTGTGTTAATGAACCCAATATCACCGACTTGTCTTTTTCAATTCGCGATCTTCAATCTGCATAATTAATATAGTGAGGATAATTAAAATACATGCAATGAAAGAGCTGACCTATATATAGAGACTTAATTAATGATGTAAGTAGTACTACTTACATGCAGTAGCAAGTGACCATTAATTTATCGAGGGCCTTTAGATTGAAAAACGAAGAACTCCTCAAATGGAACATTCAACTGCTCAATTCCAACGAGGTCATGCTCCTCTCTAACTCTCGGCGTCAAAATATTCCTCCCCTCAGACTCTCTGCAGGTTTTCATGTACCAATTATGGAATCTGAACATCATCGTTGTTAGAGATCTTTCATCTTTGACGAGAGGCTTCCCATACACGTATCTGTGTTCGTCCGCCTCCAAGAAATCATAATGTACATCGTTGGGCAGGTAATCTGCAGGATTATTATAACCCGGCACCATCCTGCCCGGATCATTAGCGATGCTATCTTCGGACACCTGGAGCGGGGGGAGCGATTGGTTCGCTTGTTCGCCGAGTTGGGCAATTTTTTTCCTAGCTCGTCGTTCTGCTAACCTTTGATCGGTGTGATACTTCGGACCGCTTCGCTTGGACAAATGACTTTTCAAGGATGCGCTCATAGTTGCCTTTCGGCGGAGACTTTGGTGGTTTCCTCGGGGCAGCCCAGTACGCTTCAGTTTCATCGGATCTATCTTCTCCTCCGGAGGTGGATGTCTCTGCGCTTTCAACCCTTCAAAGAAGTCCTTCACTTCGGTCCGCACGATCTTCTTGTTTTCCTCCACGGTCATCTCGTACGGTAACTTCTCTAGAGGCTTGAGAGGTGGACCGTATCTGTATTGCCTCCCACCTCTGGCTGTACTGCTAGATGCCGGAGTAGACGGAGCGGCTGTGGCTGTCTTCTTTCGTGCTTGCTTACGAGGCGGAGGAGAAGGACTACGACGCGCCGGAGAAGCCGGGGCGGCGGCGGGTCTCTTCCGCCCTTGCTGGCGAGGTGGAGAAGGAGGAGGCTGCTGGCTGCTCGGGCGAGCCGGCGCATGCGGAGAAGGAGGCGGAGTGCCGCCACGCGCCGGAGAAGGAGGACGACTGCCCTGATCGTCACTTGCCGGAGAAGGAGGCGGTGGAGGAGGCGGAGTGCCCTGACTCGCCGGAGGAGGAGGAGGCGGCGTCCAGTTCGGAAGGTTGATGAGCTCCTTCCGCCATAGGCATGGAGTCTTCGTGAGCGTAACCCAGCCGAGTCTCCCCTTCACCGGTAGGGTGGTCAAGTCAAGGTCCTCAAATCCCTCCGTTATTTCGGCCCACCATCACCCTAGCATATCCTTCTCGAATCGGACGACGGTGAAAAGTTACGCCGGTTCAAGGTTGAACTTGGCCGACAGCCGCCTTGACTTTTAAGTTCTGCCATTGCGCCATAAGGTGGCAATTTTGAGACTCCGTGATAAAATCCACAGGGTAGCTAGCAGGAGCCGTCAAGACATGCTCCGGCTAAAGCAGCTCGGTAGAATTCACGCTGCTTCTCCGCTGAGATGGCGGGGTAGCTTCGGGGGAAGCTTCGGCAGGTCGTTTGTTGCGATCTGCTTCTTCTCGTTCCTCTAGCCCTTGTACCCTTGCGTGCAGCGCCTGCAGTTGGCTATGCTCCACTTTCTTCCTCCTCTCCGGGTTTTGTAACCCCTGCGTCCGAAAACCAACCTTCCACGGAATGGAGCCTGGCATGCCTCGTGTTCGTCCGGTGCTCAGATTCCCGAGGGCCATTGTGAGCTCGTCGTTCTCCCTGTCTGGAACGAACGTCCCTTGCTGCGTTGCATTGATATAGTGCCGAAGCCTCTTGACTGGTATTTTCAGTTGCTCGTCCGTCCAACGGCACTTCCCTGATACAGGGTCCAAGGTTCCGCCAGCCCCGAAGAACCAAGTCCGGCAACAGTGTGGCCAGTTCATTGTCTCTGGTTCGATCTCTTTATCAAGCAGATCATTCTCAACCTTGGCCCACTTAGGCCGGGCTTTGAGGTAGCCACCTGACCCCATGCGATGGTGAAACTTCTTCTTCGCAGCATTTTGCTTGTTTGTCGCTGACATCTTCTTACTCTTTTCCGATGTCTTGTGGGCCACAAATGCGGGCCAGTGATCTCTGATCTTCTCATATTTGCCGATGAATTCTGGTGTCTCTTCTTTGTCGACAAACTTTTTCAGATCTTTCGTCCACCTCCTGAATAGGCCTGCCATCTTCTTAAGAGCAAAAGACTTGATTAATTGCTCTATAACTGGCTTCTCTAGATCCTCCTCTGGCGGTAGGGTGAAATTTGCCTTCAGCTCAGTCCAAAGATCATCTTTCTGCATATCATTGACATAAGACACCTCAGGGTCTTCATTCTTAGGCTTATACCATTGATGGATGCTGATCGGGATCCTGTCCCTAACAAGAACCCCGCACTGAGCAGCAAATGTGTTCTTTGTCTGGATGGGTTCAATCGGTTCGCCGTCGCGCGTGATTGCTGTGATCTCAAACCTTTCATCCGAGCTCAACTTTTTCTTCGGGCCTCGTCTCCTTACCGAAGTTGTGCTCGATTGGGAGGGCTAGAAAAAAGAAGAAAGACGAGAGCTAATTAATATGTGTACATATACCAAAACAATGAATGCATCAATTAGCTAGTCAGCACAGGCTTAACTAATATAATACCTGGCCAGACTCGGTTCGGTCACCGGAGCCGTCATCACGGTCTCCTTCTTGCACCGTCATTGAGTCACCGGAGCCGTCCTCACGGTCTCCTTCTTGCACCGTCATTGGGTCACCGAAGCCATCATAATCATAGCCTGCTTCTTCACCCTGTCCTTTCAGACCATCGGTGTCGTTCAGAAACAAGAAGACGGCATCACTTCCTTGTGCGATTATGTCCCCCAACAACGCTTCTTGTGCTTCGTCTCGGGGGGTCTCCATAGTTTCTACAAATATTTACAACATGGCAATTATTATTCAAACATGACAGATGGATATATTAGCTAGTGGCAAACGTAGAACTAGCTAGCTAATCACAGTAAGGAATCATATTAATTAGTGGCCTCGACGCTGCTTCTCTAGCTAGGGTTTGGGGTGGCCTCGAGAACGCTTCAAGGAGGGGGTAATATCGACAACGACGAGATACATACACGGGAAAATAATGTTATCGGGGAGGGGGTATATCGACCCCCCCACGTGTTGAAGTTATCGGGAGGGGTTTATATCGACAACGACGACATACGTACATGGGAAAATAATATTATCTGGGAGGGTATATATTTACGTGTTGAAGTTATCGGAAGGTATATCGACCCCCTCGTGTTGAAGTTATTGGGAGGGGTATATCGCCCCCACGTGTTGAAGTTATCGGGAGTTTATATCGACCACGACATACGTACATGAAAATAATATTATCGGGAGGGGTATATCGACCCCCCACGTGTTGAAGTTATCGTGACGACGGACCCGATAAAACATAAGAAAGCGAAGAAGAAATAAAAAGAGGAGAGAAAAAGGAATAGAGGAGAAGATCGAAGAAAAAAAGAAAAAAAAAAGGAGAAGAAGAAAGGAATAGGAGAAGAAGAAAAATAGAATATATTTTTTCTTCTTCTCGCTCATTCCTTTCTTCTTCTCCTCTTCTTTTTATTCTTTTTTCTCTTCTTATTTATTTCTCCTCTTCTCCTTTCTTCCTCTTCTTATTTTCCTTTTTCCTCTCATTCTTTTAGTATTGCTTGTTTTTTTAAAAATGTTTAAATAGAAAATTTCGAAAAAAGTAAAGGTTTTGCCTAATGCATTGTTCTTATTTCATCAACATATATGCATACAAAAAAGCATACATACATACATATATACATACAAAAAAAGCATACATACATACATATATACAAAAAAGCATACATACTTTCCTAGCTAGCAAAAAAAGCATACATACATACATACAAAAAAAAGCATACATACATATTTTTTTTGTGGCAGGGGGCAGGGCAGGGGCGCGGCGGCTCACTATGGGCGGCGTCGGCGACGGCGAGGTCGGGCCGGCTGAGGCAGGCGGTGGCCTTGAGGCGAGGACGGCGTCAGGCCATGAGCTCGGGACGACGTCAGCGAGGCACGGCGACGGCAGCGACAACCTGTGATCGAGGCGGGCGACAGCGAGGCGGCGTCGGCGTGAGCAGACGGCGTCGATCTGGGCAACTGGCGTCGATGAGCTCGGCGTCGTCAGGCGAGCAATCAGCTGGCGATGAGTTCGTCAAATTTTCCTAAGTGCTACTTATATACCGGGCCTTTGGTCCCGGTTCGTGGCACCAACCGGGACCAATTCTCTTTAGTCCCGGTTGGTGGCACCAACCGAACCAAAGGCCAATTTCCGGCCCAAAGGGCGGAGCGGCTTTGGTTCGGTTAGGCACCTAACCGACTAAAGGATGGCATTGGTACCGGTTGGTGCCACGAATCGACCAATGCCTCCTTTAGTTCTGGTTGGTGCCACCAACCGGGACCAAAGGCCTTGCATGCAGCCATGACCAAAGTTTAGTCCCACCTCGCTAGTTGAGAGGGGCTCGGAGTGGTTTATAAGCCCCACTGCGGCTACCCTCTCGAGCTCCTCTCAAATGCAGGCTTACGGGCCTAATATCACACGGTGGGCCTATTGGGCCTTCTGCGGGCCTGAATCCTGGCCCAGGTTGGGTTTCTAGTCGTATTCACGCCGTGGTGGCCCAATAGGTGGCATTATTTTATTTATTTTTTCCAGTTTTTTTGTTTTGTTTTTTGCATTATTTATTCTTTTGTTTTTTGCTTTATTTTTTTAATTCTTTTTTGCTTTTAGTTTTAGAAAAATTATAAACTTTCTGTTAGTGCCATTAGTTTTCAAATTTGAAAACACTTTTTTTGTTTTTTTGTTTTCTTTGTTGCTTTATTTATTTTATTTTGTTTGTACTTACAACAAAATACTTATTGTTGCTATTTTTATTTTGTTTCCAGTTTTTTTTGTTTTGTTTTCTGCATTATTTATTTTGTTTCCATATGTCCAATATATGTAACCATAATATGTGCCCTTTCCAATCTCGGTGGCTGCATCAAAGCGTACATCCATTGTCGGTTCATCTGCGTGTATTATATATAATTAAGTGTGTCAAAAATCATTACAGAACATCATGAATAGATAATTAAGTGACCAAATTAATAGAAGTTCATCATCACATTAGAACCAAAGTACATACATAGTTCTCATCTAACAACATAAAGCTCTGCAGAACATCTAAATTAATTAAACCATCCATTGAAACTATGTAAAACATTTCAATGCGAAAACAAATGCGATCATAATCGCAACCAAGGTAACAACTGATCCAACGGCATAATGATACCAAACTTCGGTATGAATGGCATATTTTCTAATCTTTCTAATCTTTCTAATCTTTAATCGCATTGTATCCATCTTGATCTTGCGATCATCGACGACATCCGCAACATGCAACTCCAATATCATCTTCTCCTCCTCAATTTTTCTTATTTTTTCCTTCAAGAAATTGTTTTCTTCTTCAACTAAATTTAACCTCTCGACAATAGGGTCGGTTGGAATTTCCGGTTCAACAACCTCCTAGATAAATAAAATCTATGTCACGTTGTTCGGCATAATTTTCATAAACAATAAATGAACCAATAGTTATGAAAAGATAATATATACCACACCCGAATCATAGACAGGACGAGGGCCAACGGGGGTGGATACCAAAACCATCGCACTATATAAGATGCAATAATAAAAGTAAGAAAATAATACAAGTATCTATCTAAACATACAAGTAAGAATATTTTTCCTTTCAGAAAGAAGATAAGAACAAGAGGCTCACCACGGTGGTGCCGGCGATGAGATCGGCGCGGGCGATCGACGGCGGTGAAGACGGAGACGGGACGTGACAGACCGCTAAACCTAAACAAATATTGAGGAAAATGGAGTTTGGAGGTCGAGCTTGGAGAGGAGAAAGTTAAGTAGTGTGGCTCGGGCATTCCATCGAACACCTCGTGTGCGTAGGAGGTGAGCTAGAGCACCACAAAGCTCTCCAACGGCCGGGCAGAAAAAACAGAGCGGTGAAGTGCTCGTCATGAGCGAGGGGTATATATAGGCAATTCATTGGTCCCGGTTCATGGCATGAACCGAGACTAAAGGCAGCCTTTGGTCAGTTCAAGCCACCAACCGGACCAATGGTGGTGGGCAGAGCGAGGCCCATTGGTCCGGTTCGTCCCACCAACCGGACCAAAAGGTCCGGACGAACCAGGACCAATGGCCCACGTGGCCCGGCCGGCCCCCGGGGCTCACGAACCAGGTCTAATGCCCCCATGGGTCCCGGTTCTGGATTGAACCGGGACTAATGGGCTGACCCGGCCTGGAGCATTGCCCCTTTTCTACTAGTGAAAACCCCATGCACAGTTTAAAGTACTATACCCATCGAAATCTTGAAGGCACGCCCATTTGAACATGTACCACCCATGGCTCTCTAGATGACCCAAAACCAATGTTGGCACCCTAGGAAATACTAAGATCTAGTAACAACAGGGGAAGTATTTATCCATACAAAGATATCATGAAATAGAGTAAATTGAAAACATCAGCAACATTCTAATAAAACCACCTGTTTTTTAAGGAAACAACATGTTTCGGGTTGCTTGTTAATAATGATACCATTGATACCCTCGCAAAAATGATACCATTAACGCTATTCAAGGCATTTGGTTACAAGAAATGATAACAGGTCCAATTGTCGGGTGTGATGTGCCTACATGGGTATTTATACCAGGTCTTGGGTTGGTTGGAGACCTTTCTATCATGGACTCCGGATGTTAGACGACTCGATCTTTCCATCGGTGGAGTCCGATATGCTTCCTTCGAAGGGTTTGGGGGTTACCCGTTGCTCGCCTTTCCTTGCCAGGGGAGGACTCCCCATGAGATTGGATTTGCGTGTTCTCGAAGGCTCTACTAGGCTTACACGCGACTTGGAGTGGGCTCGATCCCACCTTTCACCGTCACATCCTAACCAAGTTTGTATTTGAATCCCATATCAGCCTGCTCCCAGTTACACCCAAGTGTCTCGAATCATGTTGAAGAGATGGAGTGATCTCATATTGTGTTAAAAGGAAGAGAAGACAAAAGAGGGATCGTGTAGAATATGAGAACTACTATGTGAGCCTTCTGGGGATACTTTGTCCGCATGCATGTTCATGCATGAGGGAACAACTTCTACTCAGACGACCAAGACGGCGGAAGCGAAGCCCTAATTTAGTGTTGGGGAACGTAGTAATTTCAAAAAAAATCCTACGCACACGGAAGATCATGGTGATGCATAGCAACGAGAGGGGAGAGTGTTGTCCACGTACCCTCGTAGACCGTAAGTGGAAGCGTTATGAGAACGCGATTGATGTAGTCGTACGTCTTCACGATCCGACCGATCCAAGTACCGAACGCACGGCACCTCCAAGTTCAGGACACGTTCAGCTCGATGAAGTCCCACGAACTCCGATCCAGCAGAGCTTCGCGGGAGAGTTCCGTCAGCATGATGGCGTGATGACGGTGATGATGTTGCTACCGACGCAGGGCTTCGTCTAAGCACCGCAACGATATGATCGAGGTGGATTATGATGGAGGGGGGCACCGCACACGGCTTGGAACAATCAACTTATGTCTATGGGGTGACCCTTGCCTCAGTATATAAAGGAGGAGAGGAGGGGAGGCCGGCCGACCCTAGAGGCGCGCCCAAGTGTGGAGTCCTACTAGGACTCCAGGTCCTAGTAGGACACCACCAAGAGGAAGGGAGGGAGAAGGAAGGAGAGGGAGGAAAGGGGGGCCGGCCCCCAAGTCCAATTTGGTTTGGGCTAGGGGGGCCGCGCGCCCTGCCTTTTCCTGCCTCCTCTCTTCCACCACTTGGCCCATGAGGCCCAATACTTCTTCCCCCGTATTCCCGTAACTCCCCGGTACTCCGAAAAATACCCGAATCACTCGGGACCTTTCCGATGTCCGAATATAGTCGTCCAATATATCAATCTTTACGTCTCGACCATTTCGAGACTCCTCGTCATGTCCCCGATCTCATCCGGGACTCCGAAATACCTTCGGTACATCAAAACACATAAACTCATAATACCGATCGTCACCGAACGTTAAGCGTGCGGACCCTACGGGTTCGAGAACTATGTAGACATGACCGAGACACGTTTCTGGTCAATAACCAATAGCGGAACCTGGATGCTCATATTGGTTCCCACATATTCTACGGAGATCTTTATCGGTCAAACCGCATAACAACATACGTTGTTCCCTTTGTCATCGGTATGTTACTTGCCCGAGATTCGATCGTGGGTATCTCAATACCTAGTTCAATCTCGTTACTGGCAAGTCTCTTTACTCGTTCCGTAATGCATCATCCCGCAATTAACTCATTAGTCACATTGCTTGCAAGGCTTATAGTGATGTGCATTACCGAGAGGGCCCCAGAGATACCTCTCCAACAATCGGAGTGACAAATCCTAATCTTGATCTATGCTAACTCAACAAGTACCATCGGAGACACCTGTAGAGCACCTTTATAATCACCCAGTTACGTTGTGACGTTTGGTAGCACACAAAGTGTTCCTCCGGTATTCGGGAGTTGTATAATCTCATAGTCATAGGAACATGTATAAGTCATGAAGAAAGCAATATCAACATACTAAACGATCAAGTGCTAAGCTAACGGAATGGTTCAAGTCAATCACATCATTCTCTAATGATGTGATCCCGTTAATCAAATGACAACTCATGTCTATGGCTAGGAAACTTAACCATCTTTGATTCAACGAGCTAGTCAAGTAGAGGCATACTAGTGACACTCTGTTTGTCTATGTATTCACACATGTACTAAGTTTCCGGTTAATACAATTCTAGCATGAATAATAAACATGTATCATGAAATAAGGAAATAAATAATAACTTTATTATTGCCTCTAGGGCATATTTCCTTCATTTAGGCCTAGATTAGAACTGATCTTAGACATCCCGTAGAGTTCGACCATCAAATATCCCACCGATTTAGTGCCAAAGTCACTGAAGCCCTTATTGTACTCGCTGATATATATAATTCCTGAAAAGCGGGATTAGGGTTGCTATTTTGCATTGTGGGGGACGAAACCCGGGTAAAATTGTCTCTTTGTTTTGCTTAATAACTTGAGGTTACATCCCACTATCATAAAAATCCATGTATGTTACTGCATTGTTGTTTGAGTACTTTGCAAAACATTGAAACACCCTCGACAGGTTGGTCTAGATTCAGAGATGAGGAAATTGATTTTAACCCTCACTTACTTTGCACTTTCACATTCCCCCTTACTTACATTGAATGGACCATTTTCCCCTAGTTTATCTTTTTGCATTCTGACAATCTCCCCTTTTGGACTTTTTGTGTTCTCCTTTGAGGATTAGGCCAAAAAACAAGGACAAAAAATACCATGTGGTAAAGTGTTTGAACCAGAGCATAATTGGCTCACATTGAAGCCCGATATCCATCGCATGAATCCTAGCTAGCTCTCCTGCACTGTTCCTCATCCACCAACAACGTACTCATCCTCCTGCCCCTTTCTGCTGGAGTCGACGTGTTGCTCCTCCCTCACCGACATGTTGCACCTCTTTTCCTTTGTCCCTTCCTGACATGTTGGCTTCTCCTGATCTCGATCCGATTATCTGCAATAACCTATATTCGAACCACACGTTCTTCTTGTTGCCTTGCATGCATGTGTGGGTGTGGCAATATGTCTATCAAATTCATGATGATCTTGTTTATTGATGTGTTCTATGATGCTAGGCCTCGTTCACATTTGATCTCTCAACAAGTCCGTGTCTCATCTCATCACCTAGATTAGCAAGTAGCCAATCAATTGCTTTGTTTGGATATATACGAGATGGTCGATACATTTTCTAGGCTTCAGATTCCTACACTGCATCGCGTTTGAGACACTCGCATCCACTAGCCATGCCACACGGGCATGAATGCATCTCCACACCCCCAATGTCTGTCTTGCAATAGGAACAATAAGAAAGTGGTGAACATTATGTGCAAAAGTCTCGACTTCCTATCCTCCACGCTGCTAGATTAGGCCCAAACATTGCAAAGTGACATCACGGGCATGACGTTGTCACGCTCTAGTGAATGCGGAGAAATTTGATTGAGAGCATTTTCTTACAGCCAATTGGGAGGTACCGCTACCTAATAAACTATCTCGTTTCTCTTGTATGGGTTGTTGGGGCCCAGGTGCAACGAAAATACAATAGAGTTTCTTAAGTCCCCAACAACATTCCTGGTGCATTTTGTCAATTGCAATAGTGCCCCACAGGTAGTGGGCCCGACACCCAATCCAACACACCTAAGGTGGGGCACTAGTCCATGGTGCCCTCATGTGCCTTTTGGATTCTTCCTCCCGATAACGCCCAATTTTCCTGCATTTGTTTTACCTTTTTGGGAGAATACCATAAAATAGTTCATTTACAATTATTAGTGGGAAATTAAAAATAATCAATTTTATATTAAAAACGCAACTAACATTCAAAAATAAATATATTTACATTTTCAATGTATTAGTTACTCTGCAAAAAAAAACGTCCCAGAGCTTACCCGATGAGAGAGAGAGAGAGAGAGAGAGAGAGAGAAAGATGAACTTGCCAAGGATATGTTTACTCAGATAGGTCACAAGTTTAACTTGAAGAAGTTGCATTATTGTCATTGGCTATATTGCAAGATGAATGAAGAGGGTATCAACAATTATAATTTATTTATTAACATCAATTTGGTTCAACCAAAGCATTGTACCACCACATATTATATCCAATTGTTGCTACAATGCTATTGTAACAAAATTGTTTACATGGGCTCCAATCTTCACTAGATATTGTTTGTGAAAGGATCGATATGGTTGACTAGAGGGGGGGGTGAATAGGCAACTAACAATTTTTAAGCTTTTCTTAACCAAATTAAACTTTGCAATAATAAAGGTTGTCTAGATGTGCAACTAGGTGAACAACCTATATGATGCAACAACACTAGCACACGAGCAAGCAAGGATAGGAACAATAAATAAGCAAGCACAAGTAAAGGAAAAGATAACCAAGAGTGGAGCCGGTGGAGACGAGGATGTGTTACCAAGTTCCTTCCTTTTGAGGGAAATGCGTCTCCGTTAGGAGCGGTGTGGAGGCACAATGCTCCCCAAGAAGCCACTAGGGCCACCGTATTCTCCTCACGCCCTCACACAATGCGAGATGCCGTGATTCCACTATTGGTGCCCTTGAAGGCGGCATCGAACCTTCACAAGCAAGGTTGGGGCAAATTCCACAACAACCGGAGGCTCCCAACAACAACAACAAACCCACGAAGCTTCACCACAATGGAGTATGGCTTCATGGTGACCTCAACTGCCTAGGGTGCTCAACACCCAAGAGTAACAAGATCCGCAAGGGATAGGTGGGGGGAATCAAATATCTCTTGGTGGAAGTGTAGATCTAGGCCTTCTCAACCAATCCCGAGCAAATCAACAAGTTTGATTGGCTAGGGAGAGAGATCGGGCGAAAATGGAGCTTTGAGCAGCAATGGAGCTTGGGGGAAAGAGGTAGGTAACAAGGAAGAAGATGACCCCTTTATATAGTGGGGTAACACATCCAACCGTTACCCCACTAAACAGCCCCGCACAGAGCGGTACTATCACGAGACAGGCGGTATTACCGCTAAGAGCGGTACTACCGCTCCATACCCAGCGGTACTACCGCTTCCACCACAGAGCGGCACTATCTGGGAGCAGAGCGGTATTACTGGCTAAGAGCGGCACTACCGCCGCCATCGCCGCTAGTGCCGCAAAACCCGACATCGAGAAAACACCGCCTCGAATCGAGGCGGTAGTAGGCGCGGTACTACAGAGGTAGTAGATTTGAAGTTCATGAGCGTACTACCGCTCAACGGAGCGGCATTATCATTGGAGCTGTATTACCGCCGGCTGAGCGGTACTACCGCTTGTGGGCTACGGCGGTACTACCGCTGAAGATCACGGTACTACCGCTGGCACAGGGCGAAACTGAGCCAGAGGAGAGAGGGGCAGCTCCAAAGATGCGAAAGGAAGACACCGGGTGTGAAAAAGATGTGTACGTGTTGATTCCACCTAGCCTTACCAAAGCGGATCCCTCTTAATAGTACGGAGACTCCTACTGAAACTAGTCCACCAACAACGAGCCGCAGGTTACACCGCCTTGAATGCAACACCGAGGGATGTAATCGTCTCGTGCCAATGGATGATCTTCCAAAGAACTTAACGCACACGATTAGTCCGCAAAAGCATTGTCATCAATCACCAAAACCACTAGGGAATAAATATGCCCTTACAATCTCCCCCTTTTGGTGGATTGATGACAATACGGGATTTGCATAAACACGATATATCTCGAAAGCATACAAACCCGACGGTACTAATATGTAGTTGGGCTCCCCTCGATGTGTGCTATTTAGATAGGTGCTTTGGACTGCACAAAGCACACATACGCTGGATCAAAGCTCCCTCTACATTTTAGAGACCAAGAAACTAAGCATGGTGTATGAGAACAAGATAGATAGACATATATAAAGATCTTTGAAGGTAGGGTAGCATATGTCTCACACCATATGACTCGAACAAACGAACTTAGGTCTCACGTCTCACGGACAAACCAACTAAAGCAAACCAACTGAAACACGAAAGACAAGACACACGAAACAAGACACAAGACACAACTCAAGAAATCCCTAAGCTCTCTCCCCTTTGGCATCAAAACACCAAAAAGAGAGGGAACGCTACGGCCCCTGTGTGAGAGCAATTAAGGAACACGCATCGAGCCCAGCAGAATCATCGGCACCACCGTCGTCGATGCCGAAGTGCTCGGTCTCGAATCGGTCCATTGGCGGTCTTCTTTGAATCCACTCCTCCTCGTCAAGAAGCTGGTCCTCGATCCACTCACGGGCGGTGGCGCCCAACCGACGATGAGCTCCTTGTGACGACCTCGGGCCTTCTTCTCTCGCCACGTGAGCCATGTAATCGACCGTGAGACTCCATGCGTAAGAGCTTCTTGACCTTGGCCTTGAGCTTGGGCCCAAGATGGCTCAGTCCCAGAGGGCACGAAGTCATCATCTTCATCCTCAGCCTCAGTCTCCTCTTCAGCCTCCATGGCAGCAGCAGATGACGGAACACCAGTCTTAGGGGCTTGAGTGCCCCAGTTCTCCTTCTTCCTCGGGACGCTTGACATCGTGAGAGACCAAATCGCCAAGCTCCAAAGGCTCCTTGGGATAGACATGCTCCTGTGCCTTCTCAATGAGCAGCATAATGAATGGAGCATAAATTGGGCATTTGCGCTCGGAGATGGCGTAAACTAGCTCAGACCACATAACATGAGAGATATCCAAGGTCTCTCCGGTGCTCTGCCCTTCTCACCGATGTAAGATAAGCATGTCCACAAGATAAGAGTGAACCTGGTCCAGATTCCGATGCGAGGGAAAAGAGTCTCTCCAAGATGCGGTGAAGGATGTCCAGATAGGCGATAGCTCATAGGTCTCCTTGTGTGTCTCGTGGTTGATTTTCGTGGTGCAAGAGGGCCACAGAGCTTGCTTGTGAGTGGCAAGTGGCTCGAAGGTGGGGGCGAAACCCGACAGAGACTCAAGTCCAAGGTCTTCCACCCCAATCAACTGCATGAAGGCTTTCCACTTGATCGACAAAGAACTTGCCATTGGTCATCCAGTCGAGTCCTATCCTCATCGCCCCAAGGTGAACCGTGGCATAGAACTGGGCCACAAGATCAAGATTGAAGTCCTTGTTGAATTGCATGATCGAGAATGTTCAATGAGTGCACATCTCAAGAGCTTCACCAAAGTAGTCGATCACTCTTCATATGATCAATGTCGATGGAGTGTACTTTGACATAGAGATTCTTCTTGGCCTTGAGAACATCAAAATAGATAGCAAACTGAAACTTGTTCCGTAATGGACGGTTGACCAAAGTGGGATCTTGGGCGACCTCATACGGATTATGACGGCGCCTTGCCCGTAACTCCTTGGGTGGCATTTCGCAGAGTTTTCCTGCTTTGGCTTGACCACGCCTTTCTTCCTCAATTGGGGAGGAGGTGGAGCACTCGAAGATCCTTGGCCGAGGCTCGGTGGTGCGGTAGCGCTTGGACGTAGCTCACCGGGGTTGACACGGCGAGCTTGAGACTCGTGAACCTCATCACCGGAACCACACACACAAAACACGCAAACAGCCGTATTTAAACAAGGATAAGCCACAAGAACGAACAAAGAGGATCACAAAGAGGTAGGAGTAAGATGGACTCTGGTAGAGGGCGGTGGTACCGTGACCCTTAAGCGGTAGTACCGCTCCAAGCGGTAGATGCCGCTCAGCGGAGAAGTAATCTGACTCTAAGCGGTAGTATCGCTCAGGGAAGCGTAATCTGCGCTCTAATGACTACCGCTCCGAGAAGCTGATAGTACCCGTTCGGCGAGAAACAAGCCGTTTCCTACTACCGTGGTCGGATCCGGTACTTCCGCCCTACCAAAATCAAAATTACTCCAACCAAAACACTAATCCAAACAGCCTAGAAGCCTTTTTCATCCTACTCAAGCCTAGATTTAGCCAAAAATCTAAGGATGCAACCGCTAATGCCCCTAAGAAGCTAGATTGAAAACTTAGATAAAAAGAGCAAGGGAACGGGGGCAATACCGGCATCCATGGCAAGAGGACGAGGTGGGGATCGTCTCCACCGAAGGGAACGAAGAGGAACGGCCCGGAGAGGGAGATCCGCCGGAGCCCTCCCGCGCCGGATTCTTTGGAGAGAGACAGCAAAGGGCGAGCGAATGGGTATGGGGAGAAGGAACTCCCGCCTCGAAATAACCCCAGCCCACGCCTCCCACGGTAGTACTCACCGAGGGCGGTAGTACCGCTTGGAGCGGTAGTATCACACCAAGAGCGGTAGTACCGCTTGGAGCGGTAGTACTGGCTTACCGAGCGGTAGTACCGCCAAGAACCAGAGGAGAGGCCTCCTAGGCAAACAAAAGGAAGAAAAATACACCGAATCGGAATGTAAAGTCGATGACAAAATAGAGACCGTCACAACACAACGCACGAAAACATGAACCGAAACCCACTCCTTCGAAACAAACAACACAGAAAAAGGGACCAAGCTCAGGCCTCTCTCGAGAGAGGGCGGTAGCAGGAGCCACCTATGTTTGAGTCAATTGGTATGGCACCGCGAAGAATTATCCTTGGGTCCATGACCAAAACTCCTCTTTGAAGCACAGGCGCCATCAATAATGGCTAAAGTGAAAGAGTTGATCGTTTTATGCATAAAGGGGAGGGAGAGTTCATTAATAGAACAACACTCCCCTATGTCCATGCCTACACCTAAACCGGACATAACATTGAGTGTGGTGGGAGTTGCAGGTTCAAGCCACATTGCTCAAATCAATGATATTTAGCTCATGCCTTAACTCATGAAATCTTGCTTCATCCAGGCTTCGTGAAGATATCTGCAAGGTTATCGTGAGTGTTGACATACTTGAGCTCAATCTCTCCTCGCCTAATGTGATCCCGGATGAAATGATACCGAATCTCAATGTGCTTCGTCTTGAAGTGTTGCACCGGGTTGAGAGAAATCTTGATGGCACTTTCATTATCACACCAAAGAGGCACTTTGTCACAATTGACACCGCACTCCTTTAAAGTTTGCCTCATCCATAAGAGTTGAGCACAACAACTACCCGCCGCCACATACTCCGCCTCGGTGGACGAGAGAGACACACAACTCTGCTTTTGGAAGACCAACTTACCAAAGAGCAACCAAGAAATTGGCACCCTCCTAAGTGGACTTCCTATCCACTTTGTCTCCGCCCAATCGAATCAGTAAATCCTTCAAGCTTGAAGTTTGCTCCTCTTGGGTACCATAAGCCAAAGTTTGGGGTATGAGCCAAATATCGAAGATTCGCTGATCGCCACATAGTGACTTTCCTTCTGCGGCTTGAAACCGTGCACACATACCCACACTCAACATTATATCCGGTCTAGATGCACAAAGGTAAAGCAGATCCAATCATGGAGCGATATACCTTTTGATCCACCGCTTACCATTGGGATCAATGTCAAGTTGGCACTTAGTAGGCATTGGTGTAGAAGCCGGCTTGACATCACTTAGCTTGAATCTTTTGAGCATGTCTTGAGTGTATTTGGCTTGGTTGATGAAGGTTCCTTCTCTTCTTTGTTTGATGTCAAAACCAAGGAAGAACTTTAACTCTCCCATCGAAGACATCTTGAACTTGGAGGTCATGAGAGCGGCAAATTCCTCATTGAAAGCTTTGTTAGGAGAACCAAAGATAATATCATCAACATATAGTTGGCATACAAACAACTCCCCATCGACCTTCTTAGTAAAAAGAGTGGGATCGATTTGCCCCACTTCAAAGCCACGATCTTGTAGCAACTCGGTAAGGTGGTCATACCACGCACGTGGGGCTTGTTTAAGGCCATAGAGTGCCTTATCGAGTTGGTACACATGATCCGGAAAGTAGGGGTCCTCGAACCCGGGGGGTTGCTTGACATAGACCAACTCATTAATGGGACCATTAAGAAACGCACTTTTCACATCCATTTGTTGCAACTTAAAGTTGTGATGGGAAGCATAAGCAATCAACAAACGAATGGATTCAAGATTTGCAACGGAGCAAAGGTTTCACCGTAGTCGATACCCTCGACTTGGGAGTATCCTTGTGCTACCAATCTTGCCTTGTTGCGAATGATGTTCCCATGAGCATCTTGCTTGTTCTTGAAAATCCACTTGGTCCCAATGACGTTGTGGTTCTCTCGATGGCCTTGGCACCAATCTCCACACCTTGTTGTACTCAAAGTGGTTGAGTTCTTCATGCATAGCATTGAGCCAATCCGAGTCTTCAAGCGCCTCATAGACCTTTTGTGGTTCAACACAAGAGACAAACGTGATGTTCACAATAGTTTGCCAATTGTCTACGAAAGTGCTTACCCCTTTTCTTAGGCTTCCAACCACATTCTCCAAGAGATGGCCTTTGGTTGTGAGTTTGGAAGCAATCTTGGCGGCACGACGCTCTAATTCCTCCTCGGAGGTGAGATGAGGAGGGGTCACTTGATCATCTTGAGCGCCGTCATGAGCATGAACTTCATCTTGAGCACGATCTTGTCCTTGGTCTTGTTCTTGAGGTTGAGGGCCTTCACTTTTTCTTCTAAGCGTGTGGGTCTTGGGTTGGTGATGGCTCCACTTGAGTGGAGCATTGTCCTTCTCCTTCGCCACAAGGGGTTCCTCAATGGGTAGGATGTAGCCAACTCCCATTCTTCTTATGGCTTGAGGAGGAATTTCATCACCTACATCACAAGTGCCACTTTGCTCCACTTGGGAGCCGTTATTCTCATCAAACTCCACGTTACACGCCTCCTCAATAAGTCCCGTGGATTTATTGAGGACACGGTAAGCATGAGAGTTTGTAGCATAACCAACAAATATGCCCTCATAAGCTCTAGCTTCAAATTTAGACAAACGAACACCTTTCTTGAGAATGAAACACTTACACCAACACCCTAAGTACTTAAGGTTGGGCTTGTTGCGGTGAGTATCTCATAAGGAGTCTTGTTCAAGCCTTTATGGAGATAGAGCCGATTGGATGCATGACAAGCGGTGTTGATGGCTTCGCCCAAAAGTTGTATGGAGACTTGAACTCCGCCATCATGGTCCTTGCCGCATCCATCAACGTCCGGTTCTTTCTCTCCGCCACACCATTTTGTTGAGGGGTATATGGTGCAGAATATTGATGCTTGATTCCCTCATCACTAAGAAACTCATCCAAGGTGTAATTCTTGAACTCGGTGCCGTTGTCACTTCTTATAGTCAAGATCTTTGCATTGTGTTGACGTTGAGCTTCATTTGCAAAGTCGATGACGGTTTGTTGGGTCTCACTCTTCCTCTTGAAGAAATATACCCAAGTGTATCTTGAATAGTCATCCACAATCACCAAGCAATACTTTCTTCCTCCAAGGCTATCAAATGATGGTGGCCCAAAGAGATCCATGTGAAGGAGCTCCAAGGGTCTCTTTGAGTATATGATAGTTGTGGGAGGGTGAGCCTTCTCATGAAGCTTTCCTTCAATACAAGCACTGCAAGCACGGTCTTTGGCAAAACTAACATTCGTTAGTCCACGAACATGGTCCCCCTTGAGAAGACTTTGCAAAGATCTCATATTGACATGGGCTAAACGGCGATGCCAAAGCCATCCCACGTCAACTTTAGCCATTAGGCATGTCGCGGTCTTAGTGGGTCGCTCCAAAGAGTTAATCACATAGAGACCGCTTTCGACATGCCCAACAAAGGCTACTTTAAGAGTCTTGCTCCACAAGAGGGCCACGGAATCAATGTCAAAGAAAGTAGCAAAACCCATGACCGCAAGTTGACGAACGGAAAGCAAATTGTATGCAAGGGACTCAACAAGCATGACTTTCTCGATCGTAAGATCATGAGAAATGACAACCTTGCCGAGACCCAATACCTTAGAATGTGATGCATCACCCCACTCGACATCGGTGGGCATAGATGGAATCTCTTGCACGTCCACCACCATGTCCTTGCTCCCGGTCATATGATTCGTTGCTCCACTATCAAGCAACCATGATCCCCCACCCAAGCAAACCCCTACAAGAGATCAATGCTTGGTTTTAGGTACCCATTGGGTAATGGGTCCTTTGATGTTAGTAACGAGGGTCTTAGGAACCCAAATAGACCATTCAATGTACTCATAAGAAGAACCAACAAATTTAGCATAAACATGCCCATCACTAGCGCTGCACAACACATAAGAGGGGTTAAAGTCGCCGGCTATGTTCATGGGGATGACGTTGTCCTTCTTGGCGTTGTCACCCTTTGCACGGTTCTTCTTCTTTCTTGATCGCACCCTCTCCCTCCTTCACAAAAGTTTGCTTGAGAGGGGAGGTTGCTTGGTCTTGTCATTCTTCTTCTTGCTCTTGGGCTTGGGCCAACCCAATCCCTCCTTGGCCACAACTTCCTTTTGATTACTCAAAAGATCGTTAAGGTTCTTCTCACCTTGAATGCATGAGACAAGGCCCTTTTCAAGTTGCTCCTTCAACTTAGCATTCTCCTCAACAAGATGCACATGCTCACAACAAGGGTTAGTAGCATTTGCATTATCAATCAATATCATATGAGGAAAGGTGGCTTTCTCCTTGGTTAGCTTCACTTGGAGTTGATCATGAGACTCTTTGAGACTAGCATGAGCACCCTTCAAGACTTTGTGAGCCTTGTCGAGAGTGTCAAAGTCCTCGTTGAGTCTAGCAAGATCAACTCCGAGCTTTGCCTTCGGAACTAAGCACACGAGACACAACAAGAGTATGATCAAGGTCTTTCTTTAATTTAGCGTGATCATCGCTAGTGACTCCTCAAGAGCCAAACGAAGGCCACGCTCCTCCTCAAGAGCATTGGAAAGATCCGAAATCTCATCGGCATAGTCACGACTATGCCCTTCCATCTTAGAGATGGTTTCTTCATGAGTCTCGATCATGACATTGGCTTCACCAAGTTGTTCCAAGAGAGCAACGAAGCGCATCTTGGATTTGCCCTTGAGTTTACTCATAAAGATCTCAAATTCATTTTCCTCTACATTAGTCCCTCATGTTCATCAATGCAATCCGTTAAAGAGGAATGATGGATGATGGTAGTTTTGATGTTAGGGGTTACCTTGTCGGTGGCTTTAGCCATGAGGCACTTGGCGGTGATGTTTTCATTAGGTGAACCGAAGAGAGACACCCGAGGAGTCATTGCAATGGCCACGGAGGCCATGGCAACCGGTTCACCATCCTCATCATCATCATCATCATCCTCATTGTACTCTTCTTGAACAACCAAGGCTTTGTGAGGAGTCTTCTTTGGAAAGTTGCTCTTGTTGTGGAAAGACTTGACCTTGTCCTTACGGATGAGCTTGCCACCATTGTCTTCCCGCTTCTCATATGGGCATTCCGCAACAAAGTGACTCACATTGCCACAATTGAAACACGTCCTCACACGTTGCTTGCCCCTAGAGCCACTTGAATTGCTCTTGTTGAAGTTGGGTCTTGAGTTCTTCTTGCTCCAAAATTGTCTTGAAGCAAGGGCCATGTGTTCATGATAATCATACTTAGTATCTTCTAGGTTGCTCTCTTCTTCTTCCTCCTCTCCATCTTCTTCGACACAAATCTTGGCCTTCAAGGCGAGGTTGGGCTTCTTTGCTCTTTGAGAGCGAAGCACCGCATTGTCGGCGGTCTTGTCCAATATGCTCATAGCCACAAACTCGTCCAACACATCACTTGAGGACAAGGTGTGAAAGTCCGATCGATTGACGGATGACGGAGGACATGGCTTTGTGGTATGGCATCATTGCCTTTGAGAAATTTGCGCTTGATCCAGCTTGTCATCGGTGTCCTTACTTCCATGATCCCGGAGGGAGACGGCAAGCTTGGTTACTCTCGATAGAGCTCACGAGGTTCTTCTTCTTCCTTCATTGCAAACTCATCGGCTTCGTCTTGGACCACTTCATAATTGGAACGTTGAATGCTTGCGCTTCCTCGATACATGGAAACCACCTTGAGCCAAGCATCTTTGGCACGGATGTAAGGCCGAGATGAGGGAGGTCTTCGGAAGGATTGCTTCTTGGATGATGAAGAGAGCATTCTCATTGAATTGATGGTCCACGACCTCTCTTGGAGAAAAGTTGCTCGGATCATGCGGATAGAAACCTTCTTCAATGATTCTCCAAAGGTTAGTGTTCACATGATTTAAATGACGCTTAAAACGATAAACCCAAGAATCAAAATCCTCCTTTTATCAACCTTAGGTGGTGGACCGGCATGATTCAAATGAGTGGAGGAATCGCCCACCATAAACGGGAGGTTGCACATGGGCAAAGATGCCGTGCCATTCTTACCACTAGACGAGGGGCTTTCTCACTCGTAGCTTCCCCTTATCGGAGTTAGCATCCGCTCCCGTGTTGGCGGGATCACCCACTTTCACGGTGCGGTGGAAATTTTAAGCCCTTCTAGGAAATCCTTAAACATGTCCTTGACCTCGTTTCATTATGGAGGTTTTCAATGTGTCCAAAGCCACATTGAACTCCTCACGAGAGATCGAGGTACTCCCATCTTCCGTAGATGATGTCGGATTCAAGACCGGAGTGCTCCCCACATCATCTACGACGTCAACTCATACTCTTCGGACGGTAAAGTCCTTAAAAAGAGACGAGGCTCGATACCAATTGAAAGGATCGATATGGTTGACTAGAGGGGGTGAATAGGCAACTAACAATTTTTAAGCTTTTCTTAACCAAATTAAACTTTGCAATAATAAAGGTTGTCTAGATGTGCAACTAGGTGAACAACCTATATGATGCAACAACACTAGCACACGAGCAAGCAAGGATAGGAACAATAAATAAGCAAGCACAAGTAAAGGGAAAAGATAACCAAGAGTGGAGCCGGTGGAGACGAGGATGTGTTACCAAGTTCCTTCCTTTTGAGGGAAGTACGTCTCAGTTAGAGCGGTGTGGAGGCACAATGCTCCCCAAGAAGCCACTAGGGCCACCAGATTCTCCTCACGCCCTCACACAATGCGAGATGCCGTGATTCCACTATTGGTGCCCTTGAAGGCGGCGACCGAACCTTCACAAGCAAGGTTGGGGCAAATTCCACAACAACCGAGGCTCCCAACAACAACAACAAACCCACGAAGCTTCACCACAATGGAGTATGGCTTCAAGGTGACCTCAACTGCCTAGGGTGCTCAACACCCAAGAGTAACAAGATCCGCAAGGGATAGGTGGGGGAATCAAATATCTCTTGGTGGAAGTGTAGATCTAGGCCTTCTCAACCAATCCCGAGCAAATCAACAAGTTTGATTGGCTAGGAGAGAGATCGGCGAAAATGGAGCTTTGAGCAGCAATGGAGCTTGGGGAAAAGAGGTAGGTCAACAAGGAAGAAGATGACCCTTTATATAGTGGGGTAACACATCCAACCGTTACCCCACTAAACAGTTTCGACAGAGCGGTACTATCATTGAGACAGTATGGTATTATTCTTAAGAGCGGTATTACCGCTTCCATACCCACGGTACTACCGCTTCCACCACAGAGCGGCACTATCAAGGAGCAGAGCGGTACTATCGCTTAAGAGCTGCACTACCGCCATCGCCGCCTTCTAGTGCCGCAAAACCCGACACGAGAAAACACCGCCTCAATCGAGGCGGTAGTAGGCGCGATTACAGAGGTAGTAGACGAGCTCATGAGCGGCATTATCATTAACGGAGCGGTATTGTCATTGAGCGGCATTACTCATTACCGAGCGGTACTACCGCTAGGGTTACGGCTACTACATCATCAAGATCATGGATTACTACCGCACAGACGAACCGAGCCAGAGAAGAGAGGGCAGCTCCAAAGATGCGAAAGGAAGACACCGGTGTGAAAAAGATGTGTACGTGTTGATTCCACCCTAGCCTTACCAAAGCGGATCCCTCTTAATAGTACGGAGACTCCTACGAAACTAGTCCACCAACAACGAGCCGCAGGTTACACCGTCTTGAATGCAACACCGAGGGGATGTAATCGTCTCGTGCCAATGGATGATCTTCTGAAAGAACTTAACGCACACGATTAGTCCGCAAAAGCATTGTCATCAATCACCAAAACCACTAGGGAATAAATATGCCCTTACAGTTTGTGTCTGTGCATATATCACATCGAAACAGTTAAAAGTTGACCCAATATTTTGAAGTGGCGAAAAACATGTAACTAAACATTTGAATGATACATATTCATCAACTTAAGCAATTCCTCATTTTTGTAATGAGCTGATATTATGTTAATTGAATATCCTTTTTGTTTCATGGGTTTTTTCCTGAAGTTTCATTTACGTCTGATTCACATCGAGTAGACCCTGTTATTTTAAAAATTCTTAATTTTTAGATTTGTAGGGAGGGTCTTGTGCCATCACAACCAGAAACTAAAGCATGAGTTATATTTCAAGCTAGTGTTAAAGATTATAATTTACTTACACCCTGAAATATGAAACTAAAGATATTGATATCTAGGGCTCGTCAACCTTAGCTTAATTTTTCTAATTATTCTTTTATTATTCTATTTTGGATCCATAGAAGAAGAATACAATCCATTAGAGTTTCTTAGTCACTAAGTTAAGCGATAATATAAAGAAATGATTAAATAATATAATCCTTGTCGAATTAGCGAATATTTTATCTCAAAATAATTTCATTTAATCAAGCAGCTGCTTTGATTGTTGACTTCATTTGAGAAATTTTTATTTGCTGTTAACTTGAGGATAAATATTTCACCAAGAAGACACATGGAGTCATAGCAAATACAATTCTTTCTTTTTGAGAAAGGGCAAATTTTATGATGAAGCATCAAGAGGTACAAACACAACGAGCACACACCCGGCCTCTATATAGTTAGGATGCACACAACCAACACAAGTCACGCACAAAAAAAAAGAAACACGTAAACAGATAGTAAAGTCAAACAAGACCAAAACTATGTCTAAGGAAGGAAAAAAAGCGAGACAATCAAAACAGCGATCGAGAAACTACAACAACAATCATAGCCGCACCAACCTTCTCTTGACCACAAGGACACTGGAGTTATAAGGGAATGAAACTGAAGCGCAACCGTCGCCAGATCCAACCACCAGAGAGCCATGTCCTAGGTTTTCATCTTGAAGAACAAGTTCGAGTAATCTAAGAAATGCCTTCAACAAGGTAACAACAAAAAAACATCGCCATTGCAAGGCATGACTCAGATCAGACCTAGCTTTTCGCCCGGTGCTCAAGACCGGGTCCATGAGAAGCACCACCAAATAGAAGTCGATCATGTGTCGTTGCCAACATTTTTTCCACGATCCCAACAGCTACATGAGCTAGGCTAAAATCTCACCGTCGTTGCTAAACAATCATACCTTCTACGTCAAGCCGCCATCCATAGACTGCATCTCACCGTTGTAGGCAAAATGACTTGAGTGAGAGCCACCAAATTCCACAAAAGAGCCTTTCGGCTGCATCTGGCAACCTCATCATAACGAGCCGACCGCAACAACCACCGGATCCAGGAGGCAGAGGATCCTCCCACTCACATGCTGCAGCCACCGCAACCACTGCCACCAAGGGAACCACTGCCGGTTGCCAGCACCGCCGGCGCGCATCATCATCGTTACGTAAAGCATGCACATCAGCCATGTCACGCACCTGCAGCATTGCGTCGCCCCTTGGCGGCCGCCAGATCAGGAGGAAGAACGCAAGCTCGCTAGAGTTGGTTGAGTCGCGCCCACCGTCGATGAACAGCCACCGCACCGGCAACCACGCGCGTGGCGCCCAGGGCCGCCACACCAAGGAAATGACGCCCCGCACTGGCATCACCCACCGCCTCAACCACCCGCCGCCGACCTCATGGATCTCCGTGCCGAGCAACAAGGTCGGCTCACTGACGCACCACCCCGAGCCGCCAACACATCCATCCTCACCATCGGGCACCAACGATGTGCGAAGAGCAACGCGTCGTCTGCCATCATACGGGCCGTGCGTGAGGACAAGTCGCACCGGGCGCTGTCGTCCGCTATGGAAGGAAGCTGAGCCTCATCCGTGGCGGCGGAGATGGGACCCCCCTAGTCGCCAGTTGCGGTCGACGCGGGGTCAGGACCCGCTTCGCGTGCGTTTTTTTCCTGCGTGCACGACCTAAATGAAATAGCTAATTCTGATTATGTTAATGCTTAAAGTACACAAGGCTACATAAATTTCTGTTATTGTGAAAAAAGAATTCTCATAAGCAAATAGAGCTGAAATAAAGTGGCAATCCAAAACGTGAGACGGGAAACCGCCCGCGCAGCCCCCGCGGGCTCACATTATCTGCAGACACTCCCCTCCGCAGCAACAGAGCGGCTGGAAGCACACATAAGCGCGGCCACCACAGCGCTCACCCACGAGCGCAGGCGGCAGCAGGCAGGGAGGGAGCGAAGGCCAAGGCACTCACACACAGCAGTGCAATGGCCGCCGAGGCACTCCCGCGGGCCGCCGCGCCGGCGCGCCGGCCGTCCGTGGCCGCCGCTTCCGCCTCGCGCCTCCTCCTCGGCCACCGCCCCTTCCTCGCGCCGTCCGCGTCCCGCTTCGCCGCCGGGCGCGCCGCGGTGGCCGGCCCGGCCGCCAGCCTCCGCCCGCGCCCGCGCAGGCCGCGCCTCTCGGGCGTCGCCATGGCCGGAAATGGGGAGCGAGCCGCAGCTGGCCACTTTTGGCATCCCTGTCGAGTCCGTCCCTTCTTTAGAAGTGTTCTCGCTGTAGCGCTATTGCGCTAGTGAGCAAGCAAGCCTAGGCGTGGGTGCAGAAGTGTTCTATGCAGAGCCCGTGTTTGATGAAATGACCAAGAGACTTCTGTCTAAAAAATGACCAAGAGAGTTCTGTCTAGAAAATTACCAAGAGAGTAGAGGCGCTGCTTTATAAAATGACCAAGAGAGTATCTTCCATTTCTATGAGAGTTGGAGTGGATTACAAGCCAGTATGTATGGTGAATTTAGGTACTCTGTTCTTTTGGATAGTCATTAGGTGCTTCATCATTTTCACAAAGGGAGGAGATTAGAGCAGTGCCCGCAGTGGTGCTTAAGGTTGTTAGTGGGCTCGGCCGGATAAATAATTAAGGAAGTAACATGGATGACATACTATAATGCTCAATACTTGGTGTAAAACCGATGCTGTATTTTACAATTTCTTATTAATTATTAGAGTTGGTCTGTAAAATGTAGGGTCTCTTTGATTCAAAGGATTTTGATAGGATATTTGAAGGATTAGAATCCTTAGGAATTTTTCCTACATTGGTCGTTTGATTCGTAGGATTGAATCCCGTAGGATTTTTTCTAAGGATTCATTTGTACTATATTTCACAGGAATTCTAACATCCACTCCAACCTCTTGGAAGAAATCCTTTGTTTTTCCAGTGACACAATCAAACAAACTCAAATCCTAGAGGGATCCAATGGACATGCCATTTCAATCCTACGTTTTTCCTATTCCTGTGTTTTTGCAATCCTATGAATCAAAGAGGCCCGTAGAGTTGGTTTGACTGGATGCTAGAAATCCTATGGGAAGTAGTACAGAGAAATCCTTACGAAAAATTCCTATAGAATTCAATCCTATGAATCAAACAGCCAACATAGGAAAAAATCCCAAGGATTATAATCCTCCAAATTTCCTATGAAAATCCTTTGAATCAAAGGAGCCCTTCGTGGGATCTCTGGATAAATGTTACCAAAGTACTTGCAGCTCCTTTAGAAACTGCAGATCTTAATGAGATTACTTCCTGTTAAACAGAATAATGAGCAAAACATATGGCAATTATGTCTGGGTTTTTAACTGAATTAGGATATGTGTCATGTATCAAAGTTTATTACTCCCTCCGATCCATAATAAGTGTCGTGGTTTTAGTTCAAATTTGATGTATAAATGTATGCCTGTTCTTATTATGGATCGGAGGGAGTATAAATGTATGCCTGTTCTTATTATTAGCACTTAACACCATATGTTTCAAGAGAACCATGCGTAAATATATAACGAAGGAAAATGGAGCCCACCTTATTTACTGTGGTGTGTAGGAGCATGCTTTTACTGTGCAACAAAATCATAGATTCTTCAAACTCTTCTGACGGGCCTACTGAGACATTGTACAAGCAAAAAAAGAAAAACATGATATAACGTACAGAAGTTCCTCACGAAAGTTGAATCTATAGAGCTATTAACAATATATGAGAAATAGTGAACCTTTTTTCAAGGTATAGTTCTTTAGACCATGACCATTTTTTAAGATTGTGGAAGCTTTTCTCCCAGCCTCTGCACCGCTGAAGGATGCACACAGCCAAGGATCGACCAATTAACGTTCTGAAGTCTGCAAGCCACTTGAACTATTATTTTACACTTGCATTTGCCCGTCCCTCGCCATTTCTCCTTGAAAATCAATCATTGCGTTCAGCCTACTAACTTGAATGCTTGCTTCTTTTGATTCTATACCCAGATCGCCAAGTGCCTTTGGAGGATTACCGCAATATTGGTATTATGGCTCATATAGATGCTGGGAAAACAACAACTACAGAGCGCATTCTCTATTACACTGGAAGGAACTACAAAATTGGTGAGGTTCATGAGGGAACAGCCACAATGGATTGGATGGAGCAAGAACAGGAGAGAGGAATAACCATTACATCTGCAGCAACAACTGCCGTCTGGGACAAACATAGAATTAACATTATTGACACTCCTGGGCACGTCGATTTCACTCTTGAGGTTGAACGTGCTCTCAGGGTGTTGGATGGTGCTATATGTCTCTTTGACAGTGTTGCTGGGGTAGAGCCACAATCTGAAACTGTGTGGCGCCAAGCAGATAAGTACGGAGTTCCAAGAATATGTTTTGTAAACAAAATGGATCGCCTTGGAGCTAACTTCTTTAGAACTAGGGACATGATAGTGGCAAATTTGGGTGCAAAACCTTTGGTGATACAGTTGCCGATTGGTTCAGAGGACAATTTCCAAGGAGTTGTTGATCTAATAAGAATGAAGGCTATTGTATGGACAGGGGAGGAACTCGGTGCACAATTTTCATACCAAGACATACCTGCTGATCTCGAAGAGTTGGCTCAAGACTATAGACTTCAGATGATCGAAACTATTGTTGAATTGGATGATGAAGCTATGGAGGGCTATCTAGAAGGAAAGGAACCAGATGAGGCAACTGTGAAGAGATTAATCAGAAAAGGAACAATAGGTGCCAGCTTTGTCCCAATTTTATGTGGTTCAGCCTTCAAAAACAAGGGTGTCCAGCCATTGCTTGATGCTGTTGTTGATTACTTGCCATCACCACTTGACCTGCCACCAATGAAGGGTACTGACCCAGATGACCCGGAATTGATTCTTGAAAGACGTCCTAGTGATGATGAACCATTTTCTGGGTTAGCTTTCAAGATCATGACTGATCCATATGTGGGCTCACTAACGTTTGTCCGCATATACTCAGGGAAGCTGATTGCTGGTTCATACGTTCTCAATTCAAACAAAGATAAGAAGGAAAGAATTGGAAGGCTTCTAGAGATGCATGCAAACAGTAAGGAGGATATAACAGTTGCGGTGACAGGTGACATAGTAGCTCTTGCTGGTCTGAAAGATACTATTACTGGTGAAACACTCTGTGACCCAGATAATCTTGTAGTGCTTGAACGTATGGAATTTCCCGATCCTGTCATTAAGGTTGCAATTGAACCAAAGACCAAAGCTGATGCTGATAAAATGGCAAATGGACTGATAAAGCTTGCTCAGGAAGATCCATCCTTCCACTTCTCTAGAGATGAGGAAACCAACCAGACAGTTATTGAAGGAATGGGAGAATTACACCTTGACATCATCGTAGACAGATTAAAGAGAGAGTTCAAGGTTAGTATTCTGACTAGTTGTATTTATGCAGCACATACCCCACAATTTCTTCATGTTTATATTCAAGTTGTATTAATGGTCATCAATCAATGCATCCATGTGCCGCGCTAGACCTATGATTCACATTATTTCCTTTCTATGCTTACACTGCCCCTTTTCACCAGCTTTGTGAAGCTACACAATAAGATTGTAAAATGTTCACTTGGCTAATTTGTGTGCCATGTATAGTTTGGTAGCTATATTATGCCATCATTTCCCACTCAAATATCTTACTAAAAACTTCAGAATTTCGTATCAAAAGTTTTTCGGTGATTCGGTCACAACCGCCTTCACCTGAAAACAGTTGTGCATTCTCTCTCATGTTAACTTACACTCACACAAATTGTCTGAACAGGTTGAGGCAAATGTTGGAGCTCCTCAAGTCAACTACCGTGAAAGTATTTCCAAAATTGCAGAGATTCAGTATGTCCACAAAAAGCAGTCTGGTGGTTCAGGGCAGTTTGCAGATATTATTGTGCGGTTTGAACCCATGGAGGCTGGAAGTGGGTATGAATTCAAGAGTGAAATAAAGGGAGGGGCAGTGCCAAAAGAATATGTACCAGGCGTGATGAAGGGGATTGAAGAAAGCTTGCCCAACGGTGTCCTTGCTGGTTACCCAGTTGTGGATTTACGAGCAGTGCTGGTTGATGGCTCCTATCACGATGTTGATTCAAGTGTCCTTGCCTTCCAAATTGCAGCCAGGGGGGCCTTCCGTGAAGGATTGAGGAAAGCTGGCCCACGACTCCTGGAACCTATAATGAGGGTTGAAGTGATTACCCCTGAGGAGCATTTGGGTGATGTTATTGGTGACTTGAACTCTAGAAGAGGACAAGTTAACAGCTTCGGAGATAAGCCAGGTGGACTTAAGGTATTAAGCGGTACTCCTTTATGACCTTCTATTACAACTAATACTACTAATACTACCTTGACTAACACTATAACAACATGAGTAAAATTGAACAAATTGCAGTATGATTATGCATTTATATTTGACCTCTCAGATGTACTATTTTGAGTCTAGTGCACCAAATCTTCCTGCTGCACTTAACATCCATTGTCAGCTATAGCCGAGCATCTAACATTCAATAACCCTTTTATTCTTTTTCTTTTTTGGTCGAGAGATAGCCATTTTATTCTCGGAGTTATTTCTCCAATTAGACTTGAAGTTTGCCAGGATCTGCTGTCTGAAATATTTCTCGAGAATTGAATTTGCTTTGCTGTTGACTGCAGGTGGTTGATGCTTTCGTGCCGCTGGCCGAGATGTTCCAGTATGTCAGCACTCTGAGGGGAATGTCCAAGGGGCGCGCGTCGTACACAATGCAGCTTGCCAAGTTCGACGTTGTCCCACAGCATATCCAGAACCAGCTTTCTGCAGCAAAAGAGGAAGCTGCTGCTTAAATCTTCAGTATTCGTAGATAATATATATGAGGACGGCAGAGCAGGTGAGTATAGGACATCAAGGTGTATGTAGCTTTGTAGTGTCGAACCCAGTGGGTGATATTATTTGCCATTGTTTTTGGACACAATGACCTTGTCAAGTTCTCACAAACGGGAAAACAGTTCGTTATAAATTTTGCTTACATGCTTCAGTCCAGTATTTGCTGTTTTCACATCCGCTGCATAGAATTTGCTTGCACTTGCATATTGTCTCTCTGTGTGTCTTCACAACTCATTGTCATTGCTGATATGAAATGCAGTACAACACCAATCGTGTAAACATTAGTCTGGGACGATGCCCTCTGGTCCGCCGAGGGCGTCGGGCTGATTTATGGCCCTAGTAGATAGCAAAAGTCAGAACAACAGAGAGATCCGTCAACACGTGCTGTTCTTATGAAGAAGTCTCCTAGCTCTGTCCACGTTTTGATGTAGCTGTTATTGCAGATGGCAAGGCATCGGTGGTGTTCATACGGATCGATAGATCTTGATTCAATGGTTTATCTTTTGATGCCTGTATCTTGCCAGGTCTCTAACTTCATCCCTTTGTGCCTTTTGTCTTCTTTTTAGGCCCTGAACCATAGAACAATAGTTTGTTCTGCGGCATTTTCATTAATAAAAAATAGTAATAAGTTACAATGGAAGAAACAAAAGGAAGAAAACCAAATGTCGCTAAAGTAGTAATAAAAAGGAAGACAATCCAGCCTTGGAAGCAAGCATCATGCTTCTTCCGAATTCTGCGATTGAGCAAGTTTAGGTCCTCTTTAGAGGAGTGCTTCCAATCTTGAAAGGTTGGATCGGCATTTCTGAATATCCTTCCATTCCTTTGCATCCAAATGTTCCAGCGCCCCAGAATAATGACGTTCATTGCTATAGGGGCTGGTAATTTTTCCAACGCAAGAACAAAGTCCTCATAAAAAGACATTCCTCTTCTTCTACCTGGGATTAAGAAGTTCCAACAGTTGTAGGCAAAATCACAGTCCTGGAGCAAATGTTGCAGAGTTTCTTCGGTGTCTTGAGCACAAAGAATGCAACTATAATTGTTCAAGAAGAAACCCTTCCTTTTGAGCAGGCCTTAGGAGTTGACTCTATTATGTAAAGAAAAAGATTTTGTGTCTGAGCAAGCTCCTTTGCGACAAGGATCGACTGACCTCTTGTCTAAACCTTTGCATCAATCAAGATGCAGATGGCCCTTCATTCTTTTTCTCCATCAATGTATGTAATTCTCTTGATAAAGTTTATTATCAATGCGATGATGCCGAAATCTCCCTCACTCGAGTGATGTATCTAATCTAATCGATGCTAAAGTTTATTATTGCGATGATGACAACATTGATTTATGCTACATGGTTTTTTCAGGACTCGAATAAGAAAAACAATTAGCATTGGAGCGACATATGTCCTCTTAACCCTGTGGGATATCACTAGGATTACAGAACCACAGAAATTTAGATTTGACAGCACAAGAAAGCAATTTGATTTGTAAAGAGATTTAGGTGGATGGCAATTCTCTTTTAAAATAAAGTGCAAAACCTAGGAATTCATGGATCCAGATCCTCTAAAAAAACCTGTAAATTTCTTCGAACTGAGCCCTACGAAGAAGTGAACACGTGCTGTTCTTATGAAGAAGTCTCCTAGCTCTGTCCACGTTTTGGTGTAGCTGTTATTGCAGATGGCAAGGCATCGGTGGTGTTCGTACGGATCGATAGATCTTGATTCAATGGTTTATCTTTTGATGCCTGTAATTTGCCAGGTCTCTACCTTCATCCCTTTGTGTTTTTTGTCTTCTTTTTAATAAAAGGAAGAAAAGTTACAATGGGAGGAACAAAAGGAAGAAAATCAAATCTAGCTAAACTAGTAATAAAAGAAAGACAATCCAGCCTCGGAAGCAAGCATCATGCTTCTTCCGAATTCGGCGATTGAGCAAGTCTAGGTCCTCCTTAAAAGAGTGCTTCCAAGCTTGAAAGGTTGGATCGGCATATCTGAATATCCTTCCATTCCTTTGCATCCAAATGTTCCAGCACCCCAGAATGATGATGTCCATTGCTATAGGGGCTGGTAAAAAGACATTCCTCTCCTTCTACCTGGGATTAAGAAGTTCCAACAGTTGTAGGCAGAATCACAGTCCTAGAGCAAACATCGCAGAGTTTCTTCGGTGTTTTGAGCACAAAGAATGCAACTATAATTGTTCAAGAAGAAACCCTTCATTTTGAGCAGGCCTTAGGAGATGACTCTATGATGTAAAAAAAAAGATTGTGTCTTGAGTCTGTTGGCACAGTTCCACACGAGATGAATAATTCTTGGGGCTTGGTAATCTCCCAAAAGTGCCTTATACATTTGAATGGAGGAGAATGTTTTGGCATTTCCACTACAGATCCATGTATCTTTCTTAGGAGTGTGGCTGTTATGAGGGGGCAAAAGCTCCTCCGGTTGGTGCTGCTTTGTGTTGAGGTACGTTGGTCCTTGTTTGTTGTAGCAGGCTAGCAGCGCACGTATTTAATTAACCGCCCGATGCCTGGTAGTCCTAGTGTTAATTCCCTTGGTTAAGTGCCGAGTTTAGTCAGAGATAGTTTAGGGGCTAAACCTAATGCGGTGATGCCAAAATCTCCCTCAGTTGAGTGATGTATCTAATCTAATCTAATCTAATCGATGCTAAAGTTTATTATTGCGATGATGACAACATTGATTTATACTAGTACATGGTTTTTTTTTTTGAATTGTTTGGATTGCTTACCACACGTTTCATGTGGTTACTAGTACATGGTTTTTTCAGGACTCGAATGAGAAAAACAATTAGCATTGGAGTGACATATGTCCTCTTTAACCCTGTGGGATATCACTAGGATTACAAAACCACAGAAATTTAGATTTGACAGCACAGGAAAACAAATTGATTTGTAAAGAGATTTAAGTGAATGGCAATTCTCTTTCAAAATAAAGTGCAAAACCTAGATCCAGATCCTCTAAAAAAATCTGTAAATTTCTTTGAACCGAGCCATATGAAGAAGTGAACGAGAATCATATTCAAGTGAAAAAAAAATCATACGAAATTGCTATGGGTCGAGCCTCAGAATAAGGGGACAGGAAAAGAAAAAAAAAACTCATCTTCGAGATAATCACTGAACTAATTTAACCAACTCAAAATCCTCAATATACAGTTCCTCGAGTTTAATCAAGACCTGAACTTAGCGACAACGATATCTAGAAACATACAGTAGAAACGATATATAGGCCATCTAGACGACGACGACGACGATGATGGCGACGATCTACTGCGACTCGACGGGCGGCGGCGTGCTGCCGCCGCTGCTGGAGCCGTGGTCCTTGGCGGCGCCTCCGCCGAAGAAGGGGATCGGCTCGGCGAACATGGAGCTGACCTTGTTCTTGATGCACTCCCAGTGCTCGCTCGCCTGCGCCTCCGTGAACTGCCTGTACTGGTCCTTGGCCCGCTCCATGAGCGTCGCGCCCTCCCCTACCGTCCACTTGAAGCACGTCGTCGACGACGCCACCGGCACTTGCGCCTCCTTCTCCGGCGCCGCTGCTGCCCCCTTGTTCTCCATCAGGCCCGGAAAACTGACGCGAGAAGAAGACGATGTCGCCGGTCGTGGTTGTGGTTGCGTTGCTTTGGTGCTGGTGGCCATGGGGCTGCGGGACGTGGCTACTTATATGCAGGGGAGGTCGGGCTATCGAGAGGAGGAAGCCGGGTCCGTCGCGGGCTTGGATTAGGGAAAAGAATAATTGGATAAGAACACAGAAACTACCGAGTCCGGATCATCATCATAGAAGAAAACAGGTGATCACGGAATCTTAGCTTTAGACTGGATCACGAGTAGAAACGGACTCTTTTCTTCTCCGATGAGGTGATGATTTCCCAAGTGCAAACGGGAACGGGAATCTCCCTGTCCCTTCCTTGTTTTAATCCCCTTCGTTAATACTCCGTGTTCCTTCCTTTTCCTTGTTTCAATCCCCTTGTTAATACTCCGTTTCTAGATACAAGTCTTTTTTAGAGATTTCAATATAAACTACATACGGATGTATATAGATATATTTTAGAGTGTAGATTCACTCATTTGTCCGTATATAATATATATTGAAATTTCTAAAAAAGACTTATATTTAGAAACGGAGAAAGTATTTAACAATGTGCCAGATGTCCCTTCATTCTTTTTGCCCGTCAATGCAGTGATGTATGAAATCACCTTGATAAAGCTTATCGATGAGATGATGCGGAAATCTCCTTTAGTTGAGTGATGTATCTAATCTGTGCTCCTTAGTTGAGTGATGTATCTAAACTAATCTATGCTCCTTAGTTGAAGTTGTTCGTTTCGTTTGCTAGAAGTAGTGTTTTGGGCCACGGTTGTTACGAAGGCACCGGGTGCCATCTGGCAATATAGACAACCCCCTCCCGACCCCCTCGGTGCCGCCACCCTAGGGCGGCGCCAGGGGGATTAGATCCCAGCGCCGCCAGCCCCCTCCCATAGCGGAGGATCCTGCCGTTGGCGTTTTCCGCGACGGTGGCGGCGCCCAGTGCCAAGGCGCCGAGGCAGGAGGAGGCGGCGGCCGGCGGCAACCACTTGAGGCGGTTGGGGCACCTCGGCTTGGGGGCTTCGCACCGCGGCCGGCCAGGACGGCTCCCTGGATGTGCGGCGACAACCGACGACCCCATGGCTTGTAGTGCTGGAGATGGGGGGCATGGCGGCGGCCGCGGATCTGGATCCCACCTAGATTCGTCGTCAATTCTTCCCGTGGATAATCGACGGCGCGATGAGGTCTCTAGTGAGGGGATGGTGGGTCTCCGCCGGAGAACCGGCGGCGGCATACGTCTTTATGGTGAAGCTTTGCGCGGTTCCAGCCAGCCGCAAGATCGGGACGACACGACTTTCAGTGAAAACCACGTCTGACTGCGGTCTTGGTGAACGATGGCGGCGTCTCTGACGTCGTTTCCTTCTCGAGGCATCGTCGTTGCAGGTCGCGTCAACTCGATCGGGATGTTCCGGGAGAAACCCTAGATCTGGGTCTACTAGATCGGACAATGACAGCGCCTTCGGTGTCGTTCTCCCTCCCGAGGGCATCGTTTTAGAGCAAGCGCTAGCTGGAGGGGACAAGAGGAGGAGCGGTGTTACATCTACCGCAAGGCCGATAGCAGATCCAAACGGCATGGCGCTGCAGAGTTTCGACGACGGGCGCGTGTGGATGGATACACGTAGGATGATGGTGTTGTCTGGCGTCGATGGCGTGCGTGGCAAGGTTGGTGCGTCAGTCGAAGACAACGGCGGTGGCTTCCGAGAGTCCGCCGGACCAGAGTGTGACCTAGTCCCGGCATTGTGGCTTGGCTGGGCATCCGGCTTTAGATGTTAGACTTTGGTACGATGTCTGTTTGATATTAGGCTCGGACATTTAGCACCCTTTCATCTAGGGGATAGGAGTAGCGACAGGTATTGTCAAGATGGTGGCTTTAGGCTTACTGATGTATTACTTTGTAAGGTCTTTGTAATTTTTAATAAAATAGCTGCATAGATCGCCCACAAGAGGCCGGACGTATATCCTAAAAGAACTTGTCTAGAGGATCATGATGCGAGTTATTAGGATTTGGTTTTGTGGCAGGTGAAGCAGCATTGTTCGAGACGATCTTGCAACCCATTATAAGTGCAAGATGTTCAAGATGTTCACCTTGGCCAAGCAGCATCTAGGAACCTGGGAAGCTCAAGATGTTCCTCTCGATGCTACACCTCGACAGGCTATGGTGCAACGATCGCCTGCAGCGGCGGGGCTGGGAGAACAACTACTTCTGCCAACTCTGTCTGCGAAGCTTGGAGTCCTTCTCCCACCTTTTCTGGGAATGCCCGATTGCTATCCAGGCCTGGACAACGGCGGCATCATGGCGGGGCTGTCACTCCCTGGCACACGCTACCTGGAGCTCCGGAACGACGACGACGGAAAGAGTGAGACTGATCACGGACGTGGCAAGCCCAACCGACAGGAAGGGCACCAGATCAATTCTTGCACTCATTGCCTGGCACATATGGCTTGAGCGTAATGCATGCACCTTCCGTGGTAAGATGCCGTGCTCTCGCACCATCATCGAAGCGTGCCGTCGCGACATGGAGCAATGGAGGATCGCAGGAGCAGCCTGCATAGAGCACCCCTTCGGGGATGTGCCGTGAGAGATATCCCGATACTATCAGTGCCAGCATAGCCACTAGGCTGGCCACCTGTACCTTTTCTATTTCACCCCATCGATCACTTGATCAAACTTGTTTCCCGCCTTCTCTCTGCTAATGAAATCAATGCCAGCTAGGGCTGGATCTTTCAAAAAAAAAACCCATTATAAGTGATGCGAACCAATATGCTGTTGGATGGTTAGAGGGACAGTGCTATCCCTACAAGTTTCAAGTCCCGGTGCTCGCATTATTTCTGGATTTATTTCAGGATTTTCGGTGATGCACTTTTAGTGAAAGGATACGTTCCCGTTGACGACGAGGCACCTACGACGACTTGGTAAATCTCAAGATGATATGCCGGCTCAGTCTCTCGAAGGTGCTCATAGGGATAGGATGTGCGTGTGTGCATTCATAAGGATGAATATATGCGCGTATGTATTAGCGCTTGCATCTGTATTGTGTTAAAAAATGTTGTAAGTGATTATATATCGTTAGATAGTCTGAGTGGATGCGTTTTCGTTGGATTCTTGTTGCTGCTTTGCCTGGGACAGAACTCCTGCGAGGCACTATATTCGACTTTTTCAGGCATTGGAGTGACATACGTCGTAGGCGGCACTAGGGGTATTCTTGGGTCTTCATATGAATACCCATGATTTTTACAAAATAATATTGATTTTGGCAAAACAGTGCCAACTTTCAAAAACAACAATAATTTTGGCAAAATGAATACGCATGAATACCCGGAAATTCCTGGAGCCGCCACTCACATATGTGTCCTTTAACACACTATAGGATAACACTAGGATTATTAGAGAACCACTGGAAAAACAATTCATTTGTAAAGATATTTGGATGGATGAGAATTCTTTTACTCCCTCCTTCTCTTTTATAAGACGTTTTGAACAGCTGGTATTGAACTATTTTGTGTGTTGTCTGAATGGTCTAAACGTCTTATAAAAGTGAACAGAGGGAGTAATAAAGTGCAAAACTTATGATTTCATAAGGATCTAGTGTTGGGGAACGTAGTATTTCAAAAATTTACATACGATCATGCAAGATCTATCTAGGAGAAGCATAGCAACGAGCGGGGAGAGTGTGTCCACGTACCCTCGTAGACCGAAAGCGGAAGCGTTTAATGCTTAGCGGTTGATGTAGTCGAACGTCTTCGCGATCCAACCGATCCAAGTACCGAACGCACGGCACCTCCGCGATCTGCACACGTTCAGCTCGGTGACGTTCTTCGAACTCTTGATCCAGTTGAGGCCGAGAGAGAGTTTCGTCAGCACGGCGGCGTGGTGACGGTGATGATGAAGTTATCGACGCAGGGCTTCGCCTAAGCACTACGACGATATGACTATCGGTGTCAAAACCAGCGGATCTCGGGTAGGGGGTCCCGAACTGTGCGTCTAGGATCGATGGTAACAGGAGACAGGGGACACGATGTTTACCCAGGTTCGGGCCCTCCCTATGGAGGTAATACCCTACTTCCTGCTTGATTGATCTTGATGAATATTAGTGTTACGGGGTTGATCTACCACGAGATCGTAATGGCTAAACCCTAGAAGTATAGCCTGTATGACTATGGTAATGAGTATCCGCTATCTGGACTAACCCCTCCGATTTATATAGACATCGGGGGGGAGGGGGGTCTAGGGTTACATAGAGTCGGTTACATAAGAAGGAATCTTCATGGTCGGTCGCCAAGCTTGCCTTCCACGCCAAGGAGAGTCCTATCCGGACACGGGTACAGTCTTTGGCCTTCACGTCTTGACAGCTCATCAGTTCGGCCCATGGATAATAGGCCGACTGCCCGAGGACCCCTTAGTCCAGGACTCCCTCAGTAGCCCCCGAACCAGTCTTCAATAGCGAGGTGTCCGGCACACAAATTGTCTTCGGCATTGCAAGGCGGGTTCCTTACTTAACGATTTCCAAGTAGTGTATTCGGCCGTAGGTTCAATGTCTCCCCTCGACTTCAGTGCGTTTAATCCTCGTCCTCCACGTGCCGAGCAAATGCGGAGGGTCAGGGTATTTTTGCAAATAACACACTGTTTAGGTCAGGAAGAGCGCCTATTTAAAGAGATCGAATCTTGGATCCATTCAACATCTCACGGAGAAAAATCCCCAAAGACTACTAGGAGAAGCCATTCCAACATGGCCAGCATTCCTAGTTCCTCCTTCGACTCAGAGAGAGGCGAGTGGGAGAAGTGCTCAGTGGCCTACAACCAATTAAAGAAGCTGAAAACGCAGGGATTTCTCCCCCCTGCAGATCTGGTCCCTATTCGAGCAGGCAAGCCTCCCTTAATGGTGAGACTCAGGCGGAGGATTTTCCCAATCCATCCGGAGGGAACGAGTTTGTTTCGTCCCTTACTGCTAAGGGGCGTCGGGTTTCCAATCCATCCGTTCCTCCGGGGGCTTCTGGAGTACTATGGCCTTCAGCTGCACAACTTTACCCCGACCTCCATTTTGCACATTGCGGGCTATGTTGCATTGTGCGAACTGTTTCTGGGCATTGAGGCCCATTTCAAACTGTGGAGAAAGTTGTTCTGCCTTGTCCCGCGCAACCACCAGGGTTCAATATTTGAAGTGGGCAGAGCCGAAGTATGGCGCGTCGCCGACACCGGATACCTGTTCGGCACACCAAGGAAGGCATCCGAAGAATGGCCTTCCGAATGGTTCTATATAGAAGACGTCGCTCTTCCTGACCCAGTTCGCAGGGGTCTACCGGAATTTACAGGCGTTCCCCTGAAGAAACGTCACAGCTGGCGTCCCCGAAGTCTTGAAGAAGAGGACAGTGCGGAAGTTTGTCGGCTCCTGGGCAAGATAAGGACGCTTGCCCAGTCTGGTATTACAATAGTGGAGGTAATGGTGACCTCCATAGTGCGGGGGGTTCAACCACTTCAATACAGAGGGCTCCCGATGTGTCACTACAACGGGAAGGATGACGCCTCCCGCCGCGATCGGAAAGGTCCGGACACCCCCGCCGCTTTAGCCAAGATACTGGCCAAACTGTTCAAGGGGGAGGAAGAAGAATTCCTCCGCATCAATCGGAGAGAAGGGTACTCCATGTACAACCCTCCCAGCTGGGTGAGTCTTAACCTCTTTGTTTTTATTCACTCCGCTTTTGTAGCCATCTTTAACGAATTCCCCGTCCGTTTATTTTGAAACAGCACTGGTGGAAGGTAACCGAGGGGCTTAGTAGCCCTGCCCCACAGCTGGAGAACCACAACCGGGAGCTTGATCCTGGTTTCGAACATGACCCAGATATATTCGTGGTACTCGTGAAAGGGGTGTTTTACCAGGCTAGCTATGATGGCACAGAAGTGGCCATCATTGCCGATTATCCTGGTCTTCTTCCAGCTTCCCACGTAAGTAATGAGGAGAAACCCCCTCGAAAGAGTTTCCTCGCACTACCTCACCCATCGCATTGTCTCATGCTTCAAAGGGGAGCCGTTCGGCACGTCATGCTACGTTGGGGATGACTCCAAGTAGAGCGGCTCCCGCACTGACCAAGGCCTCGAAAAGGAAGGTCAGCGAAGACAAGGCCGGTCCTTCGTCGAAGAGGTATGGATTTGAAGATATGTTTTGGCAACCGTACCCAACCGTAATTGTTATGTTGGTCTTGTATTAGGAAAAAGGTTCCTGGACTATGTCCAGGGATTCGGCCAGTCGCACTCCCAATAACCGGGATTTAGATCCCACCGGAGGGGTGGGGGCCGCTATGGGGACAACGCCGGACTATCCCTTGGACGAGGGTTCGGAAGACATGTCCATTACCAACTCGGAAGTAGAGAGCACCATGAATCATCGGCGCTGCCGTGCTGTCTTACGAGACCCCAAGTTCTCGGGAGAGGCATTCAATGCCTTGAGCTCGGCCGACGCATACATCCGAGCTGCTCGAGATGGGCTTAGAAAGGCCACAACGCAATATTTGACAGATGTGCAGGTAAATTTTTCTTTCTCTGAAAAGGATAACCATATGCCCGTAGCCCCCGAGATTGGAAGCAGTTGGTACAACTGATTTAAGGATCTTGAATAACCAGGTCCTTACCGAGAAGAATGGCCTGCTAGGCCGAGAGTCGAGTGGTCAGCGCAGTACTGAAGCGCCGCTACCAAATGTAGCTTGAGAACTTCAAGAAGGTGTCATCTGGTAACATTCCCCTTTATCGAGGAACAATAAGTGTATACTAACTGTACTAATATTGTTGCTTATCGCATAATAGGATCGCCCGATCAACTTGAAGACAAGTTGAAGATCGCCCAAGAAGGGGAAAAAGAGGCAAAAAGGCTACATGCCACAGGCGAGCGTGTGTTGACCCGAGTCAGGGACGAGAAAAGCAAGCTACAGGATTCCAACACTACATTGGGTGAAGAGTTGAAAGATGTGCGAGCCCAGTTAGCCGACTCCGTGAAGGAGAACAAGAAGCTGCGGGGCAGCATTGATACGTCTCCAACGTATCTATAATTTTTTATTGTTCCATGCTACATTATATTCTATTTTGGACATTATTGGGCTTTATTATACACTTTTATACTAATTTTGGGACTAACCTATTAACCGGAGGCCCAACCCAGAATTGCTGTTTTTTTCCTATTTCAGAGTTTCACAGAAAAAGAATATCAAACGGAGTCCAAACGGAATGAAACCTTCGGGAACGTGATTTTCGGAACGAACGTGATCCAGAGGACTTGGACCCTACGTCAAGACATCAACTAGGAGGGCACGAGGTAGGGGGCGCGCCTACCCCCCTGGGCGCGCCCTCCACCCTCGTGGGCCCCACGTTGCTCCACCAACGTACTTCTTCCTCCTATATATACCTACGTACCCCCAAACTACCAGATATGGAGCCAAAAACCTAATTCCACCGCCGCAACCTTCTGTACCCGTGAGATCCCATCTTGGGGCCTTTTCCGGAGCTTCACGAGGGGGCATCGATGACGGAGGGCTTCTACATCAACACCATAGCCTCTCCGATGAAGTGTGAGTAGTTTACCTCAGACCTTCGGGTCCATAGTTATTAGCTAGATGACTTCTCTCTTTTTGGATCTCAATACAATGTTCTCCCCCTCTCTCGTGGAGATCTATTCGATGTAATCTTATTTTGCGGTGTGTTTGTTGAGACCGATGAATTGTGGGTTTATTATCAAGTTTATCTATGAACAATATTTGAATCTACTTTGAATTCTTTTATGTATGATTGGTTATGTTTGCAAGTCTCTTCGAATTATCAGTTTGGTTTGGCCTAATAGATTGATCTTTCTTGCAACGGGAGAAGTGCTTAGCTTTGGGTTCAATCTTGCGGTGTCCTTTCCCAAAGGATGAGGGGCAGCAAGGCACGTATTGTATTGTTGCCATCGAGGATAACAAGATGGGATTTATATCATATTGCATGAGTTTATCCCTCTACATCATGTCATCTTGCTTAAAGCGTTACTCTATTCTTATGAACTTAATACTCTAGATGCATGCTGGATAGCGGTCGACGTGTGGAGTAATAGTAGTAGATGCAGGCAGGAGTCGATCTACTTATCTTGGACGTGATGCCTATATACATGATCATACCTAGATATTCTCATAACTATGCTCAATTTTGTCAATTGCTCAACAGTAATTTGTTCACCCACCGTAATACTTATGCTCTCGAGAGAAGCCTCTAGTGAAACCTATGGCCCCCGGGTCTATTTTCTATCATATTAATCTTCCAACACTTAGTTATTTTTATTGCCTTTTATTTTACTTTGCATCTTTATCATAAAAATACCAAAAATATTATCTTATCATATCTATCAGATCTCACTCTCGTAAGTGACCGTGAACGGATTGACAACCCCTTTATTGCGTTGGTTGCGAGGATTTATTTGTTTGTGTAGGTGCGTGGGACTCGTGCGTGGCCTCCTACTGGATTGATACCTTGGTTCTCAAAAATTGAGGGAAATACTTACGCTACTTTACTGCATCACCCTTTCCTCTTCAAGGGAAAACCAACGCAGTGCTCAAGAGGTAGCAAGAAGGATTCTGGCGCCGTTGCCGGGGAGTCTACGCAAAAGTCAACATACCAAGTACCCATCACAAACCCTTATCTCCCGCATTACATTATTTGCCATTTGCCTCTCATTTTCCTCTCCCCCACTTCACCCTTGCCGTTTTATTCGCCCTCTCTTTTCCGTTCGCCTCTTTACCGCTCGCTTTGTCGTCATGACTAGCCCTTTATCAACTCCGTTGTCTCCTGAGTTTGAAGTTTTTCACTTCAAACAAAGACAAGGAGAAAACTTAAAAGATACTTGGTTAGAATGATGGAATCTTATCGTAATTGTACCTTTGAAGTAACCTTAGAATTCTGCTTCGCAATTTTTATGTTGGACTGAATATGTCTCGTAGACAACTCTTGGATTGTGTTGCCAAAGGCAATTTTATTGAAATTGATCCCAATATTGCGCATGACGTTATAGAAGGTATAGTGGGAACACTACCTCAACAAAAGGGGCCTCATCATACCCAGGAAGAAACGCAAGTTTTTGAGAAAATTTGCGAAGTAACAAATTTTTTACAAAAATCTCTTGAACCTCTTAAGGGTGTTAGTGGAAATCTTCACCGCATGAATATGTTGATTACCCTTTGCAATAAGCGGTTGGATTCTTTAGATCTAAAAATTTCTGAATATGAAGGGAAACGTAAAGAACGTCCCGGATTCGAGCATGATTCCGCTAAAAATTTGAAAACCAAAGATGGCAATACCTAGATCTATCCTTGCTTTTATGCCTAGCTAGGGGTGTTAAACGATAGCGCTTGTTGGGAGGCAACCCAATTTTATTTTTAGTTTTTTGCTTTTTGCTTCTGTTTAGGAATAAATCTTTGATCTAGCCTCTGTTTAGATGTTTTTTTATGTTTTAATTAGTGTTTGTGCCAAGTTAAACCTATAGGATCTTCTTGGATGATAGTTATTTGATCTTGCTGAAAATTGCAGAAACTTTCTGTTCAAGAAAATAATTATTAAAAATCACCAGAACGTGATAAAATATTTATTCCAATTGCTTATGATCAATAAACAAATTTTCTAGGTCTTCCCATTTTGGCTGAATTTTTGGAGTTCCAGAAGTTTGTGTTAGTTACAGATTACTACAGACTGTTCTGTTTTTGACAGATTCTGTTTTTCGTGTGTTGTTTGCTTATTTTGATGAATCTATGTCTAATAAAATAGTTTATAAACCATAGAGAAGTTGGAATACAGTAGGTTTAACACCAATATAAATAAAGAATGAGTTCATTACAGTACCTTGAAGTGGTGTCTTGTTTTCTTTCGCTAACGGAGCTCACGAGATTTTCTGTTAAGTTTTGTGTTGTGAAGTTTTCAAGTTTTGGGTGAAAGATTTGATGGATTATGGAACAAGGAGTGGCAAGAGCCTAAGCTTGGGGATGCCCAAGGCACCCCAAGATAATCTATGGACACCAAAAGCCAAAGCTTGGGGATGCCCCGGAAGGCATCCCCTCTTTCGTCTACTTCCATCGGTAACTTTACTTGGAGCTATATTTTTATTCACCACATGATATGTGTTTTGCTTGGAGCGTCTTGTATTATTTGAGTCTTTTTAGTTTACCACAATCATCTTTGCTGGACACACTTTTTGAGAGAGACACACATGATTCGAAAATTATTAGAATACTCTATGTGCTTCACTTATATCTTTTGAGCTATATAGTTTTTGCTCTAGTGCTTCACTTATATCTTTTAGAGCATGGTGGTGGTTTTGTTTTATAGAAACTATTATTCTCTCATACTTCACTTATATTAATTTGAGAGTCTTAAACAGCATGGTAATTTGCTTAGATAATCCTAATATGCTAGGTATTCAAGACTAGTAAAAAACTTTCTTATGAGTGTCTTTGAATACTAAGAGAAGTTTGATGCTTGATGATTGTTTTGAGATATGGAGGTAGTGATATTAAAGTTGTGCTAGTTGAGTAGTTGTGAATTTGAGAAATACTTGTGTTGAAGTTTGCAAGTCCCGTAGCATGCACATATGGTAAATATTATGTAACAAATTTGAAACATGAGGTGTTCTTTGATTGTCCTCCTTATGAGTGGCGGTCGGGGACGGCGATGGTCTTTTCCTACCAATCTATCCCCTAGGAGCATGCACATAGTGCTTGGTTTTTGATGACTTGTAGATTTTTGCAATAAGTATGTGAGTTCTTTATGACTAATGTTGAGTCCATGGATTATACGCACTCTTACCCTTCCATCATTGCTAGCCTCTTCGGTACCGTGTGAGGGAGTTCTGGACTAGGGGGTGTCCGGATAGCCGAACTATCATCATCGGCCGGACTCCAAGACTACGAAGATACAAGATTGAAGACTTCGTCCCGTGTCCGGATGGGACCTTCCTTGGCGTGGAAGGCAAGCTTGGCGATACGGATATGTAGATCTCCTACCATTGTAACCGACTCTGTGTAACCCTAACCCTATTCGGTGTCAATATAAACCGGAGGGTTTTAGTCCGTAGGACGAACAACAATCATACCATAGGCTAGCTTCTAGGGTTTAGCCTCCTTGATCTCGTGGTAGATCCACTCTTGTAACACACTTTATCAATATTAATCTAGCGGGACGTAGGGTTTTACCTCCATCAAGAGGGCCCGAACCTGGGTAAAACATCGTGTCCCTTGTCTCCTGTTACCATCCGCCTAGACGCACAGTTCGGGACCCCCTACCCGAGATCCGCCGGTTTTGACACGACATTGGTGCTTTCATTGAGAGTTCCTCTGTGTCGTCACCGATAGGCCTGATGGCTCCTTCGATCATCAACAACGACGCGGTCCAGGGTGAGACTTTTCTCCCCGGACAGATCTTTGTGTTCGGCGGCTTTGCACTGCGGGCCAATTCGCTTGGCCATCTGGAGCAGATCGAAAGCTACGCCCCTGGCCGTCAGGTCAGATTTGGAAGTTTAAACTATACAGCCAATGTCCGCGGAGACTTGATCTTCGATGGATTCGAGCCGCAGCCAAGCATGCCGCACTGTCTCGATGGGCACGACCTAGCTCTGCAATTAACAAGGCCACGAGGCCGCACTAGTATCCGCTCTGACCTTTAATCCGGAGCCGGATTCCCCAACCGAGGACGAGTGGTTGGACACCGCCTCGGGGGCTACAATCTCTACGGCGATTGAGCCGAACTCCATCCCTGTCCTTTGCGAAGACTCCGACCCCAGGGTTCCGGACTCCTATCCGGACTCCGAACCCTCCGCGCCCTTGCCGATCGAATCCGATTGGGCGCCCGTTATGGAGTTCACGGCTGCGGACATCTTTCAGCACTCGCCTTTTGGCGACATCCTGAATTCAGTAAAGTCTCTCTCTTTATCCGGAGAGCCCTGGCCGGACTACGGTCAGGAAGATTGGGATGCGGACGACGAAGAAATTCAACGCCCACACAGCACCCACTTGGTAGCTGCTGTTGACGATCTAACCGACATGCTAGACTATGACTCCGAAGACATCGACGGTATGGACGACGATGCCAAAGACGACCAAGACCCAGCGCCTACAGGGCACTGGAAGGCCACCTCATCATACGACATATACATGGTGGACATCCCAAAAGATGGGAACGACGATGGAACAACGGAGGATGACCCCTCCAAGAAGCAACCGAAGCGCCGTCGCTGGCGCCGGGCGCCATTTAAATCCCGCCACAGCAAGAATGAAGACTCCGGCACCGGAGACAACAATACATCGGACAATGCCGAAGACAATCCACTCCAGCAAGATCCAGCGCAGGAAGATGGAGACGTCAGCCCTCACGAGAGAACAGCAAGCCTCGACGACGACGAATTCGTCGTGCCCGAGAATCCCGTCGAACAAGAGCATTTTAGACGCAGGCTTATGGCCACGGCGAACAGCCTAAAGAAAAAGCAGCAACAGCTTAGAGCTGATCAGGATCTGCTAGCCGACAGATGGACCGAAGTCCTCGCGGCCGAAGAGCATGAGCTCAAGGCCCTCCAAAGCTACCCTAAACGCAAGCTGCTCCCCGATTAGAGGAGGAGGCTTACGTACCCGCATCACCGAGGAGACAATACGGTGACCGACCACCCCGTGGTCGTGACGGAAGAGGCCTCTAGGCCCTTCACTAGAACCGTACCCCAAAGATCGCTCAAAAGCACACGGCCAAGGGGAACGCTCCGACCTGCGAGATATATTGGAGGACAAGGCAAGACAATCAAGATCGATCTATGGATCGTGGGTGCCCCAGTGCGTGGCGACAACCGTCGCGCGGACATAGTAAGTCCGCCGGACCGAACAAAAACAGACCAAGCTCTTTTGAGCTCCGTCGTGATATCGCCCGATGAGGCGCCGACACCCACTATGCTTCACAGGCGAAGTAATGGATCATCAAATCCCGAAGGGTTTAAACCCGTCAATATTGAATCCTATGATGGCACAATGCACCCAGCGGTTTGGATCAAAGACTATCTCCTTCACATCCACATGGCCCGCGGTGACGATCTTCACGCCATCAAATACCTCCCCCTCAAGCTTAAAGGACCAGCCCGGCATTGGCTCAACAGCTTGCCGGCAGAGTCAATTGGGAGCTGGGAGGACCTGGAAGCCGCATTCCTCGATAACTTCCAGGGCACTTATGTGCGACCACCAGACTCTGATGACCTAAGCTACATAATTCAGCAGCCAGATGAATCGGCCAGACAATTCTAGACACGGTTCTTAACCAAGAAAAACCAAATCGTCGACTGTCCGGATGCGGAGGCCCTCGCGGCCTTCAAGCATAACATCCGCGACGAGTGGCTTGCCCGGCACCTAGGACAGGAAAACCCAAAATCCATGGCAGCCCTCACATCACTCATGACCCGCTTCTGTGCGGGTGAGGATAGCTGGCTAGCACGCAGCAACAACCTCAGCAAAAATTCTGGCAGTTCGGACTTCAAGGACCGAAATGGTAGGCCGCGTCGTAACAAAAACAAACGCCGCATTAACGGCGACAATATTGAGGATACGGCAGTCAATGTCGGATTCAAAGGCTCTAAACCCGGTCAGCGGAAAAAGCCATTCAAACGAACTACTCCGGGTCCGTCCAATTTGGACCGAATACTCGACCGCTTGTGCCAGATACACGGCACCCCCGAAAAGCCAGCTAACCACACCAACAGGGACTGTTGGGTATTCAAGCAGGCAGGCAAGTTAATTGCCGAAAACAATGGGCTGCATAGCGATGACGAGGACGAGACCCAACCGCCGAACAATAGAGGACATAAGGGTTCCCCCCCACAGGTGTGGACGGTGAACATGATATACGCAACGCATATACCCAAAAGGGAGCGGAAGCGTGCACTCAGGGATGTCTACGCGATGGAGCCAGTTGCCCCGAAGTTCAATCCATGGTCCTCCTGCCCGATCACTTTTGACCAAGGGACCACCCACCGGCATCCGCCACGGCGGATTCGCCAGACCGGTCTTAGACCCAATCGTCGATGGATTTCACCTAACTAGAGTCCTCGATGGACGGCGGCAAGAACTGAACCTGCTTTACCGGGATACAAGGTCGCAAAATGGGCATAGACCCTCAAGGATTGAACCTACCAAAACGACCTTTAAAGGCGTCATACCTGTGTAGAAGCCAATTGTACAGGCTCAATTACACTGGAAGTGGTCTTCGGATCCCCGGATAACTTCCGAAGCGAGGAGTTAATCTTCGACATAGTCCCGTTCCGCAGCGGCTATCATGCCTTGCTCGGACGTATCGCGTTTGCCAAGTTCAACGCGGTGCCGCACTAGGCATACCTCAAGCTCAAGATGCCAGGCCCTCGAGGAGTCATTACGGTCAATGGAAACACTGAACGTTCTCTCCGCACGGAGGAACATACAATGACTCGCTCGCGTAGTGCAATGCAGCCTCTTAAGGCAATTCTCGAGTCCGCCGTTAAGCGGCCGGACAACTAAGCGCCGCCTCGAGTAACTTACAACAAGACCACCTGGCACGTTCAGAGCACGCATAGCGCGGCCCCAACCCCAAATTTCCTAAACGTCAAAGCAGGTCCTTCGCATTACACCATTACGCTCTGAAGATACCATGGGCATGGGGAGAGGGGCACGACCACGATAAACCTGCATCGCGGCTCAACCACACCAGGCTATCACGTGTGTCGTTCCTTTTCTTTTCTTTTTTACCTTTTACTTTTTACCCACAGGACTCCGTTTGTCGAAGCCATGCGGCAGCGGACCTGCCGAACTCACGATGCAACAACTAGGGAAGGATAAAGGCTACAACGAATATACAGTGGTCTCCATTACGAGCATTTTCATACACCAATCTGCAGCCTACCCACGGAGGGGGACATGTTTAACAGCCTCCTACCTTGCTTATCGCACTATTTGTATCGCTCGCATTCATAGCAGCACTTATTGAATAAAACAATGCAGCACCTTTTTGCTTATAATTGCATTTCTTTTTTCATACATATGTTCATTCACGACATGTTGCATCCGTACACTTTGGTACGGCTAATATACACCAGGGCTTATGTTTCCAGCGTTATGGTGTGATGAGTCCAACACTTTCACAAGTGCGGCACCGAACTTATAGCACTATATGCATCGGCTCGAATCATGTCTTGGGTCAATAGTTGGGTTTGCCCGGCTCCGTGTTTTGGTACCTTACGTTCCGTTATATCGGCTAAGGTAGCACCGGAGAACCACTGCGATTCCGCCCGGTTGGCTGGGTTAACGCCTCGATGGAGAAAGCTAAAACTGACCCGTCATGATGAGGCGAGAGACCGGTCGCTGTTCGAGAGGTTTTTGCAGTCCTTAAAGACTTATGCCGCTTAGAGCGAGGAGCCGGATACTGTCCGCCAAGGCGTGGATAGCGCCCAAAATTCGCCTTCCGAAGACTAGGGGCTTCACGAAATTTAAAATTATAGAATTCTATGGCTAAGTGAGAGTGTTCAAGCATTATAAGTCCGGTTGCCTTGTTCGCTGTGTTGAGCGCCTCCTAGATGGACCCAAAATGGGAACAAGAGCGCTCAAGTTTATCCCGAACACGCCAGCATTCGTGGCATGGGGGCTGAAGCCGACGACTTGCCATCTCTCGATTTGATAAACAGCCATGTAAGGTAATATTTTAAATTAACAAGCGTTGCTTAGCGCTTATGAACTAAGTTTTCAGCGCAAAGGATAACAAAATGCGAAGTCTACTCAAATATTACATCTTTGGAGCACTCACCCGCAATAATACGGGCGCCTTCAAAGACACTCTTATAATACATCTCGGCGCATGCGATGCTCCTTGCCCTCTGGTGGCGGGTCCGTTACAAGCTTCTGGGCATCCATCTTGCCCCAGTGCACCTTTGCGCGGGCAAGGGCCCGACGAGCACCCTCAATACAAGTGGAATGCTTGATCACTTCAACCCACGGGCACGCATCCATCAGCCGCCGCACCAGGCCGAAGTAGCTCCCAGGCATGGCCTCCTTAGGCCACAGCCGAACTATGAGGCCCTTCATGGCCTGTTCGGCCGCCTTGTGGAGCTCGACCAACTGCTTTAGCTGGTCGCTAAGGGGCACTGATGTCCGGCCTCAAAGATATCGAGACCAGAAGACCTTCTCCGCCGAGCTCCCTCCTCGCCCGGTAGAATGCGGCATTGGACATGCTGCGAGGAAGATCTGCGAACGCATCGAGAGCTCCGAATTCGGGTAAGCAATGTAATTAACACTCACATGCTTACTCGCATGAAACATGCCTTACCCGCTGCTATTTTCTTCACCGCCTCAATCTCCTGGAGGGCCTTATAGGCTTCGGCCTTAGCGGCTTTGGCACTCTCAAGAGCCGTTGCAAGCTCGGACTCTCGAGTCTTCGAGTCACGCTCCAAGCTCTCATGTTTTTTCACGAGATCCTGGAGCTCTTGCTGTACCTCCGCCACCCGCACCTCCTGCTTCTCTCGCTCGGTGCGCTCATGACCGCATTATGCTCGTCCGCTGCCACCGCCTCCTTCAGGGTTGCCACCTCGTTAGTGGCCCCTACAATACCCACGTTATCCTTGTCATTTTTCTTGCAACCAAATCCTTTTCTCAGAAGGTACAATTTTCATAAGGTATTACTCACCTTCTTTTTCCTCGAGCTGCTTCTTGGCATGGCCGAGCTCGTTCTCGGACCGCCGAGGTTTCCCTTCAAAGTATTGACCTCCGCAGCCAAGGTCGCGGAGATCAAGCAAGACAGCCTGCAATCCCATATTGACATATTTTTATATGACTCCTGCGTTTATCTTTCTAAAGATCCTCATCCGGCTTTTCTTTCCAACACCGAACCGAGCATCGTGGGCTACCGCCTATGCGGTACCATTTTTATATGTTGAAATTTCTTACCTCAAAGCCTGTTAGAAGGCTATCGAAGCTTCGGTCAGCCCGCTCTTGGCGAGCTGAACCTTTCAATCACCGCACTCATAACAGCGGTGTTCCTCTTTGATGGAGGCGCTGTTGAGCGCCTCCATCAAATTATCCGCACCTCCGGTTGGACGGAGGCAGCCGGGCGTCTCGTCTTGCCCTTCTTACGAAGGGGTCGCCACGGACTCGGAGCCACTATGGCCTCCCGGGGCTGAGTCCGTGCACAGTCCGGGAGGGTTTCTGTGACACCTCCGGCCTCCTCCTCTGGTGAGTCCTTTTCCGGGATCCCACCTCAGCCGTCTGCTGCACGGGGTGGAGGCAGTCGGAAGGGAATCCATATCCGACGCACTCCAAGGACCCGCCGTTAAACGGGAAGATCATCCTTGGGCGGACTGCAGGGTTGTATGCGGCATTAGAAAGACATTATGTGGCGAAAAATAAAACTTTGAAGTTATTCGAATCCGGACACTTACGATCTCGCCAGGGGCTTGGCCCTTGTAGGCCAATCTCCCTCGTCGTCGTCGACGTTGGTGGAGAAGTCCGGAGGAAGGGTTCTTCCCTTCTTGGACCCTCCGACCTCCCTAGTTGGGGCGGCCTTCCTTTTCCTCTCCTCCCCCGCTGGGGGAGAAGCTTCTTCTTCCTCCTCATCTTCAGGAGAAGATTCTGCTTCAGAATCCGACAGCACCTGGCGCCAGGAGCTCCTTCGGGTTCCCGTGGCCTCCTTCTTGGCCTTCTTCTCCGGCACCACATGAGGTGCCGGAGCCAGCAGTCCCGTCAATCGGGCGTCCGCTGGGTCTTCTGGCAAAGGAGCCGGACAGTTAATCTGTCCGGGACGTCTTCAACCGGACACGTCAAGAATAGGGAGTTTTTAGATCCCATGTAGAGTCAATCTACGAAAAAAGAGTCCCGTAAAGGGTAAAATAACTTACCTCGCCAGCTTGACGCCGCGAGCTGTATCCACGATCTTTGTTAGCCGATGCGGGGGCTTCGGCGCCCTTGAACAGCACCTTCCAGGCATCTTCGTACGTGGTATCAAAGAGCCGGCTCAAGGTTCGGTCTTTGTGCGGATTGAACTCCCACAAATTGAAGTCCCGTTGTTGGCATGGGAGAATCCGCGGATGAGCATCACTGGATTACGCCGACAAGCCTGCGATTCTTGTCCACCAGGTTCCGGACGCGTGTTTGGAGTCCGGATAGCTCGTCCGAATCCCCCACTTCAGGCCCGTCTCTTTCCATGACGAGAGCCGTAGGGAATCCAGATCTGAATTGGGGCCGCCACCCATTCAGGTCGCGTGGCTCGGTGATGTAGAACCACCCCGATTGCCACCCCTTTATAGTCTCCACAAAGGAGCCCTCGAGCCATAGGACTTTGGCCATCTTGCCGACCATGGCGCCTCAAGACTCCGCTTGGCTGCCCTTCACAACCTTCGCTTGACATTGAAAGTCTTGAGCCACAAGCCAAGTGGGGCTGGATGCAGAGGAAGGCCTCAAGACACGCATTTATAAACGCCGAGACGTTGAGGACGAAATTGGGCCAGTCGTGGAAGTCCAGGCCGTAGTAGAACATGAGCCCCGGACAAATGGGTGAAGTGGAAAACCTAGTCCATGGAGGAAGTGGGGAGAAATACCACCCTCTCATGGGGACTGGGGTTTGGAATAAGCTGCCCAGCGTCGGGCAGCTCAGTCTGTGATATCGCCGGACAAGTATCCGGCCTCCCACAGTCTTGTGATGTGCCCTCCGTGACGGAGGAGGCCATCCATCTGCCTCCCGCTCCTGACATGGTTGGAGAAGGTTGAGGAGGAAAGTACGGACTTGGGCGCTAGAGCTCGAGTGCACGGGAATGGATAAGCCAAGAAGGAAGAAGGCGCATGTAAAAGGGTTGGATCCTTATCCCCTTATATGGGCGGACAAAAACATGTGTCCCCACCGGCCTGGTAAAACTCGCTTATCTCCTAAGCGCCGCGATCAATGGCGCGGTTGGGTTACCCACGTCCGTATTGATGGGAATCCCGGGATAAGGGGAACACGATCTCTGCTTCGACAAGACGTGCCAAGGAAACCGCTTCGCTAAACGCGCTGAGGTGGAACAATAAAACAATTTGAATAAAGGCTTGGTAGTGGCGCCGACGTCACACCACAAAATACGCCGCCAGATTGATCTTGTGTAATATTATTCTCTCTACGGTGGTATGTGGAATTTATTTTTGCAGAGCCGGACATTATCCTGGTGTTCACAATCTTCTATGAATTATTCGGAGGAAGAACCCGCCTTACAATGCCGAAGACAACATGCGCGCCGGACTCGTCGTCATTGAAGCCTGGTTCGAGGCTACCGAGGAGTTACGGACTAGGGGTGTCCGGATAGCCGAACTATCATCATCGGCCGGACTCCAAGACTACGAAGATACAAGATTGAAGACTTCGTCCCGTGTCCGGATGGGACTTTCCTTGGCGTGGAAGGCAAGCTTGGCGATACGGATATGTAGATCTCCTACCATTGTAACCGATTCTGTGTAACCCTAACCCTATCCGGTGTCTATATAAACCGGAGGGTTTTAGTCCGTAGGACGAACAACAATCATACCATAGGCTAGCTTCTAGGGTTTAGCCTCCTTGATCTCGTGGTAGATCCACTCTTGTAACACACATTATCAATATTAATCTAGCAGGACGTAGGGTTTTACCTCCATCAAGAGGGCCCGAACCTGGGTAAAACATCGTGCCCCTTGTCTCCTGTTACCATCCGCCTAGATGCACAGTTCGGGACCCCCTACCCGAGATCCGCCGGTTTTGACACCGACACCGTGCATTGCCCTTTCTCACATTGAGAGTTGGTGCAAACTTCGCCGGTGCATCCAAACCCCGTGATATGATACGCTCTTTCACACATAAACCTCCTTATATCTTCCTCAAAACAGCCACCATACCTACCCATTATGGCATTTCCATAGTCATTACGAGATATATTGCCATGCAACTTTCCACCGTTCCGTTTATTATGACATACTCATCATTGTCATATTGCTTTGCATGATCATGTAGTTGACATCGTATTTGTGGCAAAGCCACCGTTCATAATTTTTCATACATGTCACTCTTGATTCATTGTTATCCTGGTATACTGCCGGAGGCATTCATATAGAGTCATACTTTGTTCTAGTATCGAGTTGTAATCATTGAGTTGTAAATAAATAGAAGTGTGAGGATCATCATTCATAGAGCATTGTTCCAATAAAAAAAGGGAAAATAAAAAGGGACAATGCTACTATCCTTTTTTTCCACACTTGTGCTTCCAAGTAGCACCATGATCTTCATGATAGAAAGTCTCTTGTTTTGTCAATTTCATATACTAGTGGGAATTTTTTATTATAGAACTTGGCTTGTATATTCCAACAATGGGCTTCCTCAAATGCCCTAGGTCTTCATGAGCAAGCAAGTTGGATGCACACCCACTAATTTCTTTTGTTGAGCTTTCATGCATTTATAGCTCTAGTGCATCCGTTGCATGGCAATCCCTACTCATTGCATTAACATCAATCGATGGGCATCTCCATAGCTCATTGATTAGCCTCATTGATGTGAGACTTTATCCTTTTTTGTCTTCTCCACATAACCCCCATCATTATATTCTATTCCACCCATAGTGCTATATCCATGGCTCACGCTCATGTATTGAGTGAAGGTTGAAAAAAAGTTTGAGATTACTAAAGTATGAAACAATTGCTTGGCTTGTCATCGGGGTTGTGCATGATGAGAGCATTCTTGTGTGACGGAAATGGAGCATGACTAAACTATATAATTTTGTAGGGATGAACTTTCTTTGGCCATGTTGTTTTGAGAGGACATAATTGCTTAGTTAGTATGCTTGAAGTATTATTACTTTTACGTCAATATTAAACCTTTATCTTGAATCTTTCAGATCTGAATATTCATACCACAATTAGGAGAATTAGATTGAAATTATGCCAAGTAGCATTCCACATCAAAAATTCTGTTTTTATCATTTACCTACTCGAGGACGAGCAAGAATTAAGCTTGGGGATGCTTCATACATCTCCAATGTATCTATAGTTTTTTATTGTTCCATGCTATATTATATTCTGTTTTGGATATTATTGGGCTTTATTATACACTTTTATATTATTTTTGGGACAAACCTATTAACCGGAGGCCCAGCCAAGAATTGCTGTTTTTTGCCTATTCCAGAGTTTCGCAGAAAAAGAATATCAAACGGAGTCCAAACGGAATGGAACCTTCGGGAACGTGATTTTCGGAACGAACGTGATCCAGAGGACTTGGACCCTACGTCAAGACATCAACCAGGAGGGCACGAGGTAGGGGGCGCGCCTACCCCCGGGCACGCCCTCCACCCTCGTGGGCCCCACGTTGCTCCACCGACGTACTTCTTCCTCCTATATATACCTACGTACCCCCAAACTACCAGATACGGAGCCAAAAATCTAATTCCACCGCCGCAACCTTCAGTACCCGTGAGATCCCATCTTGGGGCCTGTTTCGAAGCTCCGACGGAGGGGGCATCGATCATGGAGGGCTTCTACATCAACACCATAGCCTCTCGATGATGTGTGAGTAGTTTACCCTGCACCTTCGGGTCCATAGTTATTAGCTAGATGGCTTCTTCTCTCTTTTGGATCTCAATACAATGTTCTCCCCTCTCTCGTGGAGATCTATTCGATGTAATCTTCTTTTGCGGTGTGTTTGTTGAGACCGATGAATTGTGGGTTTATGATCAAGTTTATCTATGAACAATATTTGAATCTTCTCTGAATTCTTTTATGTATGATTGGTTATCTTTGCAAGTCTCTTAGAATTATCAGTTTGGTTTGTCCTACTAGATTGATCTTTCTTGCAATGGGAGAAGTGCTTAGCTTTTGGTTCAATCTTGTGGTGTCCTTTCCGGATGTGATAGGGGCAACAAGGCACGTATTGTATTGTTGCCATCGAGGATAACAAGATGGGGTTTATATCATATTGCATGAGTTTATCCCTCTACATCATGTCATCTTGCTTAAAGCGTTATTCTGTTCTTATGAACTTAATACTCTAGATGCATGCTGGATAGCGGTCGATGTGTGGAGTAATAGTAGTAGATGCAGGCATGAGTCGTTCTACTTGTCTCGGACGTGATGCCTATATACATGATCCTACCTAGATATTCTCATAACTATGCTCAATTCTGTCAATTGCTCAACAGTAATTTGTTCACCCACCGTAATACTTATGCTCTCGAGAGAAGCCTCTAGATAAACCTATGGCCCCCGGGTCTATTTTCTATCATATTAATCTTCCAACACTTAGTTATTTTTATTGACTTTTATTTTACTTTGCATCTTTATCATAAAAATACCAAAAATATTATCTTATCATATCTATCAGATCTCACTCTCGTAAGTGACCATGAAGGGATTGACAACCCCTTTATTGCGTTGGTTGCGAGGATTTATTTGTTTGTGTAGGTGCGAGGGACTCGTGCGTGGCCTCCTACTGGATTATTACCTTGGTTCTAAAAAACTGAGGGAAATACTTACGCTACTTTACTTCATCACCCTTTCCTCTTCAAGGGAAAACCAACGCAATGCTCAAGAGGTAGCAAGCATATTCAGTATGTATCTGAACTATTTTTAGTGCAGTTCAGATATAAATGGAACTGATATATTTATGATTGCAGGTATATTGATGGGCCGTCCTGAAGAGGAGGTGTCCGGATCATCAAGTGATCTGCTGCAAGGGCTGTCGCAGTTGCATGAAAATGCTCGGCTGGCAATGCGGAGTGTTGCCAAGGCCCTGTGGCCATCCGCCTCCCCTCCAGGAAGTATGGAGGAGCTCGTAGAGCTATTCAAAGGAGCGCGGCGGCGTATCCGACTGTGGAAGATATCGGCCTGCCGAGAGGGTGCGCGAGAGGCCTGGCTATGGCGAAGACGCGGTATACCAAGCTGGATCCTAATCACATGGCCTGAGTTGGACCGCTAGGGTCGAATGGGGAAGAAATTCCCGTTAGTTTAGTATATGACCAAGTAGAGGTAGCCGCCAAATATTCCCAACAGGATTGTAAGTTAGACTGCCTGTTGGCTGGTGTAGAGGAGGAAGTGTTTTAGTCTAAGTGAATATGCACTGTCCTTAACATCTAGCTGAATTGTATATCATTTTTCATGGCTGACCTTTTCGCTTCAACCTCCAGACCCGAAGGTGCGGAGTGTTTCCGAATACCCTCGCGGTCGAATAGACCGGGGTATGCATGGAAAACTAGGCATAGGGGTCATAGTTGCTTGAACAGACAAGTTGTATCTGGCTAGCTATGTTATATTACATTGAGATTATAAGAAGCATCTTCCAGAGAGAATTGTTCCGTTAAGGGTTCCTTTCCCTGGGTGTGCATGTATTTAATGTACATGTCCGAATTGTGATGAGAAAATCACAGTGTATGTGACTTATGGGGGTTCACCGCAGAATAAATGAAAAGAAAACTTCTTTAATTCACTGACCCGAATATTCCCTTAAGAACGCTAGCTTTCGGCTTCACCCAGTCTGAGGTACACATCCGGATGACCCGGCAGTAGCAATCGCAGAGGTTCTCCCTTTATGCCCTAGCCGAACTAACGGGAACATAGGGCATAAGCACAGGAGCCAGGCAACCCAGCTTGGCCAAAACTTAAGTCATATCGATGCATATAATGGCGAAGAAAAGGGACATATGGAAAAACTCATATGTGAAGAGCTTGATGCTCGAGGAATAATAATAAAAAGCTTCTGTCCAAGGAAGCCCCCAGGTATAATGGGCATACATATTTAAAGATGTATGTGTCAGGGGTGTGCGGTATAGCCGTACAAGAGCTTTAAAGCGAGCAAGAAAAAGTAATCGAAAAAGAGAGAAAAAATAATGGAAACTACAGGGGAGAAGGAGACGAACGAGGGGTTCGGCGCTAGGCATAGAATCTTCAGAGTCTGGCCACGTTCTAGGGGTTCGGCTCGAGGCGATCGTTTGATGCATCACGAAGACGGTACGCCCCTCCGGTGAGAACTTCGTCAATTATGAAGGGACCCTCCCATTTGGGCTTGAGTTTGTCCTTTTCTTCTCCGGCAGGCGTAGAACGAGTTCGCCAACGTTGTAAGTCTTGGCCCGTACTTCTCTGCTTTGATATCTTTGAGCCTGCTGTTGGTAAAATGTTGAACATGCTTTTGCGACATCGCGCTCCTCCTCCAGGGCATCTAGGCTGTCCTGCCGATCAAGCTCGGCTTCTCTCTTCGTACATACGCACTCGAGGTGAGTTGTGGATAATATCGCAGGCAATACAGCCTCCGCTACCGCATACCATGAAGAAAGGTGTGTATCCGTAGTATGGTTGGGCGTGGTCCGCAACCCCCAGAGTACGGAGTCGAGCTCCTCAACCCAGTGCTTGTCTGATTCTTTCAAAGACCGCACTAGTCTGGGCTTGATGCCGCTCATAATAAGACCATTAGCTCTTTCGACTTGACCGTTGGTTTGCGGGTGATAGACAGAGGCGTAATCGAGTTTAATGCCAAGATTAGTACACCAGGTTTTTACCTCGTCAGCTGTGAAATTAGAGCCGTTGTCGATGATGATGCTGTGTGGGACACCACAACGGTGCACCACACCGGATATGAATTCTATCACTGGGCCGGACTCAGCCATTTTGACCGGTTTAGCCTCTATCCACTTAGTGAATTGGTCCACCATGACCAGCATATATTTTTTCTTATGGCTTCCCCTTTAAGGGGTCCAACCATATGCAGTCCCCAAACCGCGAAAGGCCAAGTAAGGGGGATGGTTTGTAAGGCAGTTGGGGGCATGTGGCTTTGGTTGGCGAAGAGTTGGCATCTGACGCGGCGTTGGACTAGGTCTTGCGCGTCTGCTCGGGCTGTTGGCCAATAAAACCCAGTACTGAAGGCCTTGCTAACAAGGGCCCGAGCTGCAGCGTGGTGTCCGCCGAGACCAGTGTGAATTTCCGCCAAAAGCTGCCGCCCTTCTTCCTCGGAGATACATCTTTGAAGTACTCCGGTAGTACTTTTCTTGTAGAGCTCTTTGTTGTGAACCTTGTAGGCCTTCGAACGCCAGACAATGCGGCGAGCCTCATTCTGGTCTTCGGGAAGCACCTTCCTAGTAATGTAGGCCAAGAAGGGTTTGGTCCATGGGGCAATGACTGCCATAATGAGATGGGTCGACGGTGTTATTTCGGTGGCTGAGCCCCTGATACTATCGGTGTGTTCAGGATTTGGGGTTGTATTCGGATCTGGACTATTGTTGCCGCCCTCCCCTTGCCACACCACGGATGGCTTGAAAAGACTTTCCAAGAAGATGTTAGGTGGGACGGGGTCGCGCTTAGCGCCGATGCGAGCAAGGACGTCCGCCGCCTGGTTACTTTCTCGGGCGACGTAATGAAATTGAAGCCCCTCGAACCGGGCCGACATTTTTAAGACGGCGTTACGATAAGCTACCATCTTTGGATCTTTGGCATCAAAGTCTCCATTTATTTGGGATATTGCGAGGTTTGAATCCCCGCATACCTCTAGGCGTTGTATGCCCATGGATACGGCCATCCGAAGACCATGCAATAGGGCCTCGTATTCGGTTGCGTTGTTGGAGTCTGTGAATAGTATTTGGAGTACATACTGGACGATGTCTCCTGTGAGGGATGTTAACACGACTCCCGCTCCTAGCCCCGCCAGCATTTTGGAGCCGTCAAAATACATAACCCAATTGGAATATGCGCCGTACTCTTTAGGGAGTTCGGCCTCTGTCCATTCGGCGACGAAGTCAGCCAGCACTTGGGACTTGATGGCTCATCATGGCTTGTATGTTATGTCAAATGGAAGTAGCTCTATGGCCCATTTGGCGATCCGCCCCGTGGCATCGCAGTTGTTTATTATGTCATTGAGTGGGACTTCAGAGGCCATCATGATTGAACACTCCTCGAAGTAGTGCCGTAGCTTTCGGGATGCCATGAAGACCGCGTATGCTATCTTTTGGTAATGAGGGTACCGGATTTGCATGGTGGGAGGACAGTAGATACATAGTATACTGGTTTTTGGAGCGGAAATTTGTGTCCGTCCTGTTCTTGTTCGACGACGAGCACGACGCTCACCACCTGATGTGTTGCCGATATGTATAGTAACATGGGTTTGCCAGCGTTTGGTGCGGCCAGGATTGGGTTGCTTGCTAGGAGGGCCTTTATTTCCTCCAGTCCGGCAGTCGCCGCGTCTGTCCATTCAAAGTTATCGGTGCACCGTAAGAGGCGATAGAGTGGTAGCGCCTTTTCTCCTAATCTGGAGATAAAGCGACTTAATGCTGCCATGCATCCAGCTAGTTTTTGGACTTGTTTGAGGTCTGTTGGCGTAGCCAACTGTGACAGAGCTCGAATTTTAGCTGGATTTGCTTCTATTCCTCTATTGGAAACGATGAAGCCCAGCAGTTTTTCAGCAGGGACGCCGAAGACACACTTTTTCGGGCTGAGTTTAATGTCATACGCACGGAGGTTGTCGAATGTAAGACGTAAGTCGTCTATTAGTGTTTCGACGTGCCTAGTTTTGATGATGATGTCATCGACGTAAGCTTCTACTGTCTTGTCGATCTGTTTCTCCAGGCATGTTTGAATCATGCGTTGGTATGTGGCGCCGGCGTTCTTGAGCCCAAAAGGCATGGTGTTGAAGCAGAATGGCCCATATGGGGTAATAAATGCTATTGCATCTTGATCGGACTCCTTCATTTTGATTTGATGGTATCCGGAATATGCATCGAGGAAACACAGTGATTCGTGTCCTGCGGTGGCGTCAATGATTTGATCAATGCGGGGGAGGGGGAAGGGATCCTTAGGGCAGGCCTTGTTGAGGTCTTTGAAATCGACGCACAGGCGCCAGGATTTGTCCTTCTTTGGTACCATCACCAGGTTTGCCAGCCAGTCCGGATGTTTGATTTTTATAATGGATCCGGCTTCGATAAGCTTGGCCAGCTCCTCCCCCATGGCTTGTTGCTTGGGTTCAGAGAAGCGCCATAGTGTTTGCTTGACCGGTTTAAATCCTTTTAATATATTGAGGCTATGTTCGGCCAGCTTGCGTGGTATCCCTGGCATATCTGAAGGGTACCAGGCGAATATGTCCCAGTTTTCGCGCAGGAATTCCCGTAGCGCGGCGTCAACTGTTGGGTTTAGTTGTGCTCCGATAGATGTTGTTTTCTTGGGGTCCGTTGGGTGGACCTGAAATTTAACTATTTCTTCTGCTGTTTTGAAGGAGGTGGATTTGGGGTGTTTGTCGAGGACCACATCGTCCCTGTCCACCGTGGAGTGTAGTGCGGTTAATTCTTCGGCCGCGAGGGCTTCGGATAGCGCCTCAAGGGCGAGGGATGCTGTTTTGTTTTCCGCACGGAGTGCTACGTCCGGATCACTGACGAGAGTGATTATCCCGTTTGGTCCGGGCATTTTGAGGTTCATATACCCGTAATGAGGTATGGCTAGGAAGCGTGTAAAAGCGTCTCGCCCCAACAGGGCGTGGTATCCGCTGCTGAAATGGGCCACTTGGAAAGTAATTTCTTCGGACCGATAATTCTCCGTCATGCCGAATACCACGTCAAGTGTGATTTTTCCCGCGCATCGCGCCTCCTGACTGGGAATGATTCCTCGGAAGGTTGTGCTACTTTGCTTGATACGGCTCCTGTCTATTTCCTTTTTGTGGAGTGTCTCCTCGTAAATGAGGTTTAGTTCGCTGCCGCCGTCCATGAGGACCTTGGTAAGTAGAAACCCGTCCACGATGGGACTGAGGACTAATGCGGCTGGCACTCGGACCGTCCTATACTTCGGCTCGTCACCGGCATTGAATGTTATAGCCGTGTCGTTCCAAGGGTTTATTGTAGTGATTTGGCAGACTTCGGCGAGGTCGCAAAGTGCTCTTTTGCGTTTGTTGTTTGAGGCAAATGTCTCGAAGACCGTCAATACTCTTGTGTCGTCATTTTCTGGAGGGTGCTATTCTAGGGCGTCCTTGATAAGGATGTCCTCGCCGCTCTTGGCTACCTGTCGTTGTATCCAACAAGCTCTAAGGTTGTGGGTTGCCACGGCATCTGGCGTCGTGTGTATTTTGCATGGGCCATCGAGCCATCCTTCCAGAACAGTGCCGTGCCGCGTAATGGATTTATGTTTCTTGACTGTTGGACTGGGCATGCCGCGGGGGCGCGCCCTCTTTGCCCGTAGGAGGAGTTTAGTTGGGATCGACGGTTCCCAGTAAGCTGCCTGAGCTTTCCAAGCGCTTTCCATCACGCTGTACTTCTGTATGATAGTTGCTAAGTCAGCGAACTTCAGTATGCGGCAGCGATTGATGGCGCTCAGGATTCCTTCGTCCGTGCAATTATTGCGGAATGCTGATATCACGTCCTCGTCGCGGCAATCTTTTACCCTCTCTTTGACAAGGAGGAATCTGGCCCAGAAGTGGCGAACCGTTTCCCGAGACTGCAGTTTTACACTCATAAGGGCGTCTATGTCCGGGTGGGTGGGTGGAATTAAATCCGAACCCTGACCTGAATGATTATCCGGAGTCTGAAGACCTTCCGGACTCAACAGTCCGGGTTCCGGAGTACCTTCTGATTGTTTAGGGTTGCCGTTCGATTCTATGTTCGGAGGGCTAGTCGCATCCTTTCGCTGGTGAGTATCCGGCTCTTCCTGATCGGTGATCCGAACATAGTCCGTCTTTGATATAGAAGAAGAACCGCCATCCTGCTCCTCAACTACCGCTATCTGGTGGATGACCGGTGGAATTTTGATTTCTCCTTTATCGGTTTTAGGCCCGATCCGATCGTAATCTATGGTGATTCCCAAAGCGGCGATGCGATCTAGGAGTTCGTTCGAGGACGAGAACTCTGTCGGATCCATCTGCTTGGAGTGCTCGGAGTTGACGCGAAGGGGTTTTTTGATGGCCCGAGAGGTCATCGTCGGCTCAAAGGCCGAACGGGTGATCATAGTAAAGCCGCCCAGCCGGAGGGTTTGGCCTGGGGCCAGAGCTCCCCCGGAGGTGATGTCGTCTTTAAGGACAAGGCAAGTCATCGAGCCTTTCATCGACGTCACAGTGGAACTCTCAATGAAAGCACCAATGTCGGTGTCAAAACCGGCGGATCTCGGGTAGGGGGTCCCGAACTGTGCGTCTAGGATTGATGGTAACAAGAGACAGGGGACATGATGTTTACCCAGGTTGTGGCCCTCTCTATGGAGGTAATACCCTACTTCCTGCTTGATTGATCTTGATGAATATGAGTGTTACAACGGTTGATCTACCACGAGATCATAATGGCTAAACCCTAGAAGTCTAGCCTGTATGCCTATGGTAATGATTATCCGCTATCCGGACTAACCCCTCTGGTTTATATAGACACGGGGGGGGGGGGGATCTAGGGTTACATAGAGTCGGTTACATAAGAAGGAATCTTCATGGTCGGTCGCCAAGCTTGCCTTTCACGCTAAGGAGAGTCCTATCCGGACACGGGTATAGTCTTCGGCCTTCACGTCTTCACAGCCCATCACTCCAGCCCATGGATAATAGGCCGGCCGCCCAAGGACCCCTTAGTCCAGGACTCCCGCAGTGACCGAGGTGTGTATCTGCGGAGGGGGGCACCGCACACGACTAAAAGATCAACTTGTCTGTCTATGGGGTGCCCCCTCCCCTGTATATAAAGGAGGGAGGAGGAGGCCGTCCGACCCTAGGGGGCGCGCCCAAACAGGGGAGTCCTACTAGGACTCCAAGTCCTAGTAGGATTCCACCAAGAGGGGGAAGGAAGGAGAGGGAGAGGGAGTAGGAAAGGGGGCCGCCTGAGGGAGTCCTGGATTAGGGGGTCTCCGGACAGCCGAACTATATCCTTTGGCTAGACTGTTGGACTATGAAGATACAAGATTGAAGACTTCGTCCTGTGTCCGGATGGCTCTCCTTGGCGTGGAAGGCAAGCTTGGCAATACGGATATGTAAATCTCCTCCCTTGTAACCGACTCTTTGTAACCCTAGCCCCCTCCGGTGTCTATATAAACCGGAGGGTTTAGTCCGTAGGACAACAACAATCATACCATAGGCTAGCATCTAGGGTTTAGCCTCTATGATCTCGTGGTAGATCAACTTTTGTAATACTCATATTCATCAAGATCAATCAAGCAGGAAGTAGGGTATTACCTCCATTGGGAGGGCCCGAACCTGGGTAAACATCGTGTCCCCCGCCTCCTGTTACCATCCGCCTTAGACACACAGTTCGGGACCCCCTACCCGAGATCCGCCGGTTTTGACACCGACATTGGTGCTTTCATTGAGAGTTCCACTGTGCCGTCACCGTAAGGCATGATGGCTCCTTCGATCATCGGTAACGATGCGGTCCAGGGCGAGGTTTTCCTCCCCAGACAGATCTTCGACTTCGGCGGCTTCAAGATCAAGGGCCTACTCGCTTGGCCATCCGAGCAGATCGAGAGCTACGCCACAGCCACCGTGTCGTTTGGAAACTTGAACTACACTGCCGACGTCCGCGGGGACTTGACCTTCGACGGATTCGGACCCATACCAGGTGTGTCGCACGGTCACGACGAGCATGATTTAGCTCTGCCGTCGGACAATGTTCGGGAGATCGCGCCTGCAACTACTCCGGCCCTTAATCCAGAGCAAATCGCGCCATCCGAGGACGGGTGGATAGACCCCGCCATGGATATCGCACTCTCAATGGTGATAGAGCCGAATACTGACTTCACCCCCCACGAGAGCCGTGTTGCCGAACTACTGGATTCGTCCCCGGCCACGGACTCCGAGCCGCCTGCGCCCGTGCCTATTGAATCCGATTGGGCGCCGATCATGGAGTTTACCTCCGTGGATATTTTTCAGCACTCGCCTTTCGGCGACGTGCTGTCATTAAGGTCCCTCTCCTTGTCAGGAGAACCTTGGCCGAACTATGTCCGGCTAGAATGGGATGCAGACGAGGAAGAAATTCGCCGCCCACCCACCACCCACTTAGTAGCCATCGGCGATTTATTTAACCGACATGCTCGACTTCGACTCTGAATACATCGACGGTATGGACGACGATGCAGGAGACGAACAGGAACCATCGCCTACAGGGCGCTGGACCGCCACCTCATCATATGATATATATATATGGTGGATACCCCCAAGGAAGACAATGACGAGGAACAGAAGGATGCAGCAAAGAACAGCTCCATCGAGAAGCAAACAAAGCGTCGACGTAGGCGCCGCTCCAAATCCCGCCTCGGCAAAAACAGCGATAACATCAAAAGAGAAAATACCACCCCAGTCGACTCCAGAGGAAACGACGACTGCATCGACCCAGCGGCGGAGCAGGATGAACCGGCCAACGGAGAACATAGTATGGATCCGCTGACCGAACACGGCGACGCCGAGGATAAAGCTCATAAACCCTCCTCCTAAGAGGAAAATAGTCCGGACGAAGATGCAAACATCATCCCGGAAGATCACTTGGAACAAGAGAACCTCCGCAGAAGGCTTATAGCCACAGCGAGGAGTCTGAAGAAACAGAAGCAAAGGCTTAAGGCCGCACAAAATACGCTCACAGCAGATGGAACAAAGTGCTCGTCAACGAAGAAAAGTATGGTGGAAGTTACCACACAAAGAGCTATCCAAAGTGCAAGCTATTGCCTGAATTCGACGATGAGGCCTTAGAGCCCACACAGCCGAAAAACAAAATCGCCAACCGGTCGAATCAACCACCTTGTGGCCGCAATAGAGCGGCCAACAAGGCTGCACATAAGTAAACACACGATCTACGTGAAGACTTGCGCCAAAAACCCAGTATGACCAGATCCATCTACAGATCTAGGAAGCGTGCTTCGGCACAAAAGGAAAACCGAATACTACAACCGTCCGAACGCCCTGATATATTAAAATACAGAGGCGCCGCACACCCCCTATGTTTCACCGATGAGGTGCTAGACCATGAATTCCCAGAAGGATTCAAACCAGTAAACATAGAAGCGTACGACGGGACTACAGACCCCGGGGTCTGGATTGAGGACTTTATCCTCCATATCCATATGGCTCGCGGAGACGATCTCCACGCCATCAAGTACTTACCCCTCAAGCTTAAAGGACCATCTCGGCACTGGCTGAAAAGCCTCCCCGAAAACTCAATTGGAAGCTGGGAGGAGCTCGAGGATGCTTTCCGGACTAATTTTCAAGGGACTTATGTCCGACCTCCGGATGCAGATGATTTAAGTCATATAGTTCAATAGCCCGGAGAGTCAGCCCGAAAGCTTTGGAACAGGTTCCTCACTAAGAAGAACCAAATCGTCGGCTGCCCGGACGCCGAAGCCTTAGCAGCTTTCAAGCACAGCGTCCGAGACGAATGGCTCGCCAGACACCTCGGCCAAGAAAAACTGAGAACAATGGCAGCCCTGACAAGCCTAATGACCCACTTTTGCTTGGGCGAAGATAGCTGGTTAGCCCGCAGTAGCACCAGCGACCCAAGGACATCCGAAGTTAGGGATGGCAATGGAAAACCACGACGCAGTAAAAGCAAGCGCCGAAATACAGAAGACAGCCCAGATAATACGGTGGTAAACGCCGGATTCAGGGGCTCTTGACCGGGTCAGCAGAAAAAGCCTTTTAAAGGAAGCAGAGATGGACAGTCCAGCCTAAACAAGATACTGGACAAAATATGTCAGATTCATGGCACCCCGATAAACCTGCAAATCACACCCACAGAGAATGCTGGGTCTTCAAGCAGGCCGGTAAGCTAAACGCCGAACACAAGGGGAGGGAGAAACCAAGTGAAGACGAGGATGAACCTCGCCAACAAAGGACTAGGGAACAGACAAAATTCCCACCAGAGGTCAAAATAGTAAATATGATCCACGTGACAAATGGGAGATGCGAACATGCACTCCGAGACACACGCGCCGTAGAGCCCGTCACCCCTAAGTTCAACCCCTGGTTGGCCCGCCCGATCACTTTTGATCACAGGGATCACCCTACAAGCATCCGACACGAAGGATTGGCTGCCTTGGTGTTAGACCCAATAATAAATGGATACCATGTCACACGAGTCCTTATGGACGGCGGCAGTAGTCTAAATCTGATATATCAGGACACAGTCCGCAAAATGGGGGTAGACCCGACAAAAATCAGCCACAGTAATACTACCTTCTATTGGAAATATGCCCTAGAGGCAATAATAAAATGGTTATTATTATATTTATTTGTTCATGATAATTGTTTATTATTCATGCTATAATTGTGTTATCCGGAAATCGTAATACATGTGTGAATACATAGACCACAACATGTCCCTAGTGAGCCTCTAGTTGACTAGCTCGTTGATCAACAGATAGTCATGGTTTCCTGACTATGGACATTGGATGTCATTGATAACGGGATCACATCATTAGGAGAATGATGTGATGGACAAGACCCAATCCTAAGCATAGCACAAAGATCGTGTAGTTCGTTTGCTAGAGCTTTTCCAAATGTCAAGTATCATTTACTTAGACCATGAGATTGTGCAACTCCCGGATACTGTAGGAGTGCTTTGGGTGTGCCAAACGTCACAACATAACTGGGTGGCTATAAAGGTGCACTACGGGTATCTCCGAAAGTGTCTGTTGGGTTGGCACGAATCAAGACCGGGATTTGTCACTCCGTATGATAGAGAGGTATCTCTGGGCCCACTCGGTAATGCATCATCATAATGAGCTCAGCGTGACCAAATGGTTGATCACGGGATCATGCATTACGGTACGAGTAAAGTGACTTGCCGGTAACGAGATTGAACAAGGTATTGGGATACCGACGATCGAATCTCGGGCAAGTAACGTACCGATAGACAAAGGGAATTGTATATGGGATTGATTGAATTCTCGACATCGTGGTTCATCCAATGAGATCATCGAGGAGCATGTGGGAGCCAACATGGGTATCCAGATCCCGCTGTTGGTTATTGACCGGAGAGTCGTCTCGGTCATGTCTGCATGTCTCCCGAACCCGTAGGGTCTACACACTTAAGGTTCGGTGACGCTAGGGTTGTAGAGATATTAGTATGCGGTAATCCGAAAGTTGTTCGGAGTCCTGGATGAGATCCCGGACGTCATGAGGAGTTCTGGAATGGTCCGGAGGTAAAGATTTATATATAGGAAGTCAAGTTTCGGCCATCGGGAAAGTTTTGGGGGTAATCGGTATTGTACCGGGACCACCGGAAGGGTCCCGGGGGTCCACCGGGTGGGGCCACCTATCCTGGAGGGCCCCATGGGCTGAAGTGGGGAGGGGAACCAGCCCCTGGTGGGCTGGTGCGCCCCCCTTGGGCCTCCCCTGCGCCTAGGGCAGGAAACCCTAGGGGTGGGGGGCGCCCCCTTGGCTTGGGGGGCAAGCCACTCCCTTGGCCGCCGCCCCCTTGGAGATTGGATCTCCTAGGGCCGGTGCCCCCAGGGGGGCTATATATAGTGGGGTGAGGGAGGGCAGCCGCACCCAAGCCCCTGGCGCCTCCCTCTCCCTCACGTAACACCTCTCCCTCTCGTAGTGCTTGGCGAAGCCCTGCCGAGATCGCCGCTGCTTCCACCACCACGCCGTCGTGCTGCTGGATCTCCATCAACCTCTCCTTCCCCCTTGCTGGATCAAGAAGGATGAGACGTCTTCCCAACCGTACGTGTGTTGAACGCGGAGGTGCCATCCGTTCGGCGCTCGGTCATCGGTGATTTGGATCATGACGAGTACGACTCCATCAACCCCGTTCTCTTGAACACTTCCGCTCGCGATCTACAAGGGTATGTAGATGCACTCCTTTTCCCCTCGTTGCTAGATAACTCCATAGATTGATCTTGGTGATGCGTAGAAAATTTTAAAATTCTTCTACAATCCCCAACAGTGGCATCATGAGCTAGGTCTATGCGTAGTTACTATGCACGAGTAGAACACAAAGCAGTTGTGGGCGTCGATGTTGTCAATTTTCTTGCCACTACTAGTCTTATCTTGCTTCGGCGGCATCGTGGGATGAAGCGGCCCGGACCTACCTTACACGTACGCTTACGTGAGACAGGTTCCACCGACTGACATGCACTAGTTGCATAAGGTGGCTAGCGGGTGTCTGTCTTTCCCACTTTAGTTGGAGCGGATTCGATGAAAAGGGTCCTTATGAAGGGTAAATAGAAATTGGCATATCACGTTGTGGTTTTATGTAGGTAAGAAACGTTCTTTCTAGAAACCTATAGAAGCCACGTAAAAACATGCAACAACAATTAGAGGACGTCTAACTTGTTTTTGCAGCATGTGCCTTGTGATGTGATATGGCCAAAAAAGATGTGATGAATGATATATGTGATGTATGAGATTGATCATATTCTTGTAATAGGAATCACGACTTGCATGTCGATGAGTATGACAACCGGCGGGAGCCATAGGAGTTGTCTTTATTTTTTTGTATGACCTGCGTGTCATTGAATAACGCCATGTAAATTACTTTACTTTATTGCTAAACACGTTAGCCATAGAAGTAGTAGTAATCGTTGGCGTGACAACTTCATGAAGACACGATGATGGAGATCATGATGATGGAGATCATGGTGTCATGCCGGTGATGAAGATGATCATGGCGCCCCGAAGATGGTGATCAAAGGAGCAATATGATATTGGCCATATCATGTCACTATTTGATTGCATGTGATGTTTATCATGTTTTGCTTCTTATTTGCTTAGAACGACGGTAGTAAATAAGATGACCCCTTATGATAATTTCAAGAACCTAACTATGCACCATTGCTAAGGTTCGTTGTTTCGAAGCACCATGTGATGATCGGGTGTGATAGATTCTAACGTTCGAATACAACGGTGTAAGCCAGATTTACACACGCAATACACTTAGGTTGACTTGACGAGCCTAGCATGTACAGACATGGCCTCGGAACACGGAAGACCGAAAGGTCGAGCATGAGTCGTATAGAAGATACGATCAACATGAAGATGTTCACCGAGGTTGACTAGTCCGTCTCACGTGATGATCGGACACGACCTAGTTGACTCGGATCATGTTTCACTTAGATGACTAGAGGGATGTCTATCTAAGTGGGAGTTCATTGAATAATTTGATTAGATGAACTTAATTATCATGAACTTAGTCTAAAATCTTTACAACATGTCTTGTAGATCAAATGGCCCATGCTAATGTTGCCCTCAACTTCAACGCGTTCCTAGAGAAAACCAAGCTGAAATATGATGGCAGCAACTATACGGATTGGGTCCGGAACCTGAGGATCATCCTCATAGCTGCCAAGAAAGATTATGTCCTAGAAGCACCGCTAGGTGAAGCACCCATCCCAAAGAACCAAGACGTTATGAACGCTTGGCAGTCTCCTGCTGATGATTACTCCCTCGTTCAGTGCGGCATGCTTTACAGCTTAGAACCGGGGCTCCAAAAGCGTTTTGAGCAACACGGAGCATATGAGATGTTCGAAGAGCTGAAAATGGTTTTCCAAGCTCATGCCCGGTCGAGAGATATGAAGTCTCCGACAAGTTCTTCATTGTAAGATGGAGGAAAATAGTTCACAAGTGAGCACATACTCAAAATGTCTGGTTTGCACAACCGCTTGACTCAGCCGGGAGTTAATCTCCCGGATGATGCGGTCATTGACAGATCCTTCGCCGCTTCCACCGAGCTACAAGAGCTTTGTGATGAACTTCAATATGCAGGGGATGGAAAAGACCATTCTGAGGTATATTCAATGCTGAAATCAGCGGAGGTGGAGATCAAAAAGGAACATCAAGTGTTGATGGTGAATAAAACCACTAAGTTTAAGAAAGGCAAGGGTAAGAAGAACTTCAAGAAGGACGACAAGGGAGTTGCCGCGCCCGGTAAGCCAGTTGCCGGGAAGAAGCCAAAGAATGGACCCAAGCCTGAGACTGAGTGCTTTTATTGCAAGGGAAGTGGTCACTGGAAGCGGATCTGCCCCAAATACTTAGCGGACAAGAAGGCCGGCAACACCAAAGGTATATGTGATATACATGTAATTGATGTGTACCTTACCAATACTCGTAGTATCTCCTGGGTATTTGATACCGATGCCATTGCTCATATTTGTAACTCAAAACAGGAGCTGCGGAATAAGCGGAGACTGGCGAAGGACGAGGTGACGATGCGCGTCGGGAATGGTTCCAAGGTCGATATGATCGCCGTCGGCACGCTACCTCTGCATTTACCTACGGGATTAGTTTTAAACCTCAATAATTGTTATTTAGTGCCAGCTTTGAGCATGAACATTGTATCAGGATCTCGTTTAATACGAGATGGCTACTCATTTAAATCCGAGAATAATGGTTGTTCTATTTATATGAGAGATATGTTTTATGGTCATGCTCACCGGGTGAATGGTTTATTCTTAATGAATCTCGAGCGTAATGTTACACATATTCATAGTGTGAATACCAAAAGATGTAAGGTTGATAATGATAGTCCCACATACTTGTGGCACTGCCGCCTTGGTCACATAGGTGTCAAACGCATGAAGAAGCCCCATGCAGATGGACTTTTGGAGTCTCTTGATTACGAATCATTTGACACATGCGAACCATGCCTCATGGGTAAGATGACCAAGACTCCGTTCTCCGGAACAATGGAGCGAGCAACCAACTTATTGGAAATCATACATACTGATGTGCGGTCCAATGAGTGTTGAGGCTCATGTGGCTATCAAGTTATGTTCTCACTCTCACTAATGACTTGAGTAGATATGGGTATGTCTACTTAATGAAACACAAGTCTGAGACCTTTGAAAAGTTCAAGGAATTTCAGAGTGAGGTTGAGAATCAACGTGACAGGAAAAAAAAGTTCTTACGATCAGATCGTGGAGGGGAATATTTGAGTCACGAATTTGGCACACACTTAAGGAAATGTGGAATCGTTTCACAACTCACGCCTACCGAACACCTCAAATAAATGGTGTGTCCGAACGTCGTAATCGTACTCTATTGGATATGGTGCGATCTATGATGTCTCTTACCAATCTACCGCTCTCATTTTGGGGCTATGCTTTAGAGACTGCCGCATTCACTTTAAATAGGGCTCCCTCGAAATCTGTTGAGACGACACCGTATGAATTATGGTTTGGGAAGAAACCTAAGCTGTCGTTTCTAAAAGTTTGGGGATGCGATGCTTATGTCAAGAAACTTCAACCTGAAAAGCTCGAACCCAAGTCGGAAAAATGCGTCTTCATAGGATACCCTAAGGAAACCATTGGGTATACCTTCTACCTCGAATCCAAGGCAAGATCTTTGTTGCCAAGAACGGTCCTTTCGGAGAAAGAGTTTCTCTCGAAAGAAGTAAGTGGGAGGAAAGTAGAGCTTGATGAAGTACTACCTCTTGAAACGGAAAGTAGCGCAGCTCGGGAAGATGTTCTGTGGTGCCCGCACCGACTAGAGAGGAGGTTAATGATGATGATCAAGGTACTTGGATCAAGCACCCATCGAACTTCAGAGGGTCCACAAGGACACGCTCCGCACTGCAGTGGTACGACAACCCTGTCTTGGAAATCATGTTGTTAGACAATGGTGAACCTTCGAACTATGAAGAAGCGATGGCGGGCCCAGATTCCGACAAATGGCTAGAATCCATGAAATCCGAGATAGGATCCATGTATGGAAACGAAGTATGGACTTTGACTGACTTGCCCGATGATCGGCGAGCCATAGAAAATAAATGGATCTTTAAGACGAAGACATACGCGGATGGTAATGTGCTCATCTATAAGGCTCGACTTGTCGCTAAGGGTTATCGACAAGTTCAAGGGGTTGACTACGATGAGACTTTCTCTCCCGTAGCGAAGCTGAAGTCCGTCCGAATCATGTTAGCAATTGCCGCATACTATGATTATGAGATATAGCAAATGGACGTCAAAACGGCATTCCTTAATGGCCATCTTAAGGAAGAACTGTATATGATGCAGCCGGAAGGTTTTGTCGATCCTAAGAATGCTAACAAGGTATGCAAGCTCCAAGCTCCATCTATGGGCTGGTGCAAGCATCTCGGAGTTGGAACATTCGATTTGATGAGGTGATCAAAGCGTTTGGGTTTACATGCACTTATGGAGAAGCCTGTGTTTACAAGAAAGTGAGTGGGAGCTCAGAGCATTTCTCATATTATATGTGGATGGCATACTGTTGATGGGAAATGATATAGAGTTCTTGGAAAGCATAAAGGCCTACTTGAACAAGTGTTTTTCAATGAAGGACCTTGGAGAAGTTGCTTATATATTAGGCATCAAGATCTATAGAGATAGATCGATACGCTTCATTGGTCTTTCACAAAGTACGTACCTTGACAAGATATTGAAGAAGTTCAATATGGATCAGTCCAAGAAGGGGTTCTTGCTCAGACAAGGTGTGCGATTGAGCACGGCTCAATGCCCGACCACGGCATGTAAGATAGAGAAAAGATGAGTGTCGCCCCTATGCCTCGGCCATAGGGTCTATTATGTATGCCATCAGTGTACCAGACCTGATGTAAACCTTGCCGTAAGTTTGGTAGGAAGGTACCAAAGTAATCCTGGCATGGAACACTGGACAGCGGTCAAGAATATCCTGAAGTACCTGAAAAGGACTAAGGACATGTTTCTCGTGTATGGAGGTGACGAAGAGCTCGTCAGAAGGGTTACGCCGACGCTTAGCTTCGACACGATCTGGATGATTCTAAGTCACAAACCGGATACATGTTTATTTTGAATGGTGGGGCGAAGCTGGTGCGATTGCAAGCAAAGCGTCGTGGCGGGATCTACATGTGAAGCGGAATACATGGCAGCCTCGGAGGCAGCGCATGAAGCAATCTGGGTGAAGGATTTCATCACCGACCTAGGAGTCATACCCAATGCGTCGGGGCCGGTCACTCTCTTCTGTGACAACACTGGAGCTATTGACCTTGCCAAGGAGCCCAGGTTTCACAAGAAGACCAGGCATATCAAGCGTCGCTTCAACTCCATTCGTGAAAATGTTCAAGATGGAGACATAGATATTTGTAAAGTACATACGGACCTGAATGTAGCAGATCCGTTGACTAAACCTCTCCCTAGAGCAAAACATGATCAACACCGTAACTCTATGGGTGTTTGATTCATCACAATGTAACTAGATTAGTGACTCTAGTGCAAGTGGGAGATCGTTGGAAATATGCCCTAGAGGCAATAATAAAATGGTTATTATTATATTTCTTTGTTCATGATAATTGTCTATTATTCATGCTATAATTGTGTTATCCGAAATCGTAATACATGTGTGAATACATAGACCACAACATGTCCCTAGTGAGCCTCTAGTTGACTAGCTCGTTGATCAACAGATAGTCATGGTTTTCTGACTATGGACATTGGATGTCATTGATAACGGGATGACATCATTAGGAGAATGATGTGATGGACAAGACCCAATCCTAAGCATAGAACAAAGATCGTGTAGCTCGTTTGCTAGAGCTTTTCCAAATGTCAAGTATCATTTCCTTAGACCATGAGATTGTGCAACTCCCGGATACCGTAGGAGTGCGTTGGGTGTGCCAAATGTCACAACGTAACTGGGTGGCTATAAAGGTGCACTACGGGTATCTCCGAAAGTGTCTGTTGGGTTGCCACGAATCAAGAATGGGATTTGTCACTCCGTATGACGGAGAGGTATCTCTCGGCCCACTCGGTAATGCATCATCATAATGAGCTAAGACCAAGTGGTTGATCACGGGATCACGCATTACGGTACGAGTAAAGTGACTTGCCGGTAATGAGATTGAACAAGGTATTGGGATACCGACAATCGAATCTCGGGCAAGTAACATACCGATTGACAAAGGGAATTGTATACAGGATTGATTGAATCCTCGACATCGTGGTTCATCCGATGAGATCATCGAGGAGCATGTGGGAGCCAACATGGGTATCCAGATCCCTCTATTGGTTATTGACCGGAGAGTCGTCTCGGTCATGTCTGCGTGTCTCCCGAACCCGTAGGGTCTACACACTTAAGGTTCGGTGACGCTAGGGTTGTAGAGATATTAGTATGCGGTAATCCGAAAGTTATTCGGGGTCCCGGATGAGATCCTGGACGTCACGAGGAGTTCCGGAATGGTCCGGAGGTAAAGATTTATATATAGGAAGTCAAGTTTCGGCCATCGGGAAAGTTTCGGGGGTAATCGGTATTGTACCGGGACCACAGGAAGGGTCCCGGGGGTACAACGGGTGGGGCCACCTATCCCGGAGGGCCCCATGGGCTGAAGTGGGGAGGGGAACCAGCCCCTGGTGGGCTGGTGCGCCCCCCTTGGGCCTCCCCCTGCGCCTAGGGCAGGAAACCCTAGGGGTGGGGGCGCCCCCCTTGGCTTGGGGGGCAAGCCACCCCCTTGGCCGCCGCCCCCCTTGGAGATCAGATCTCCTAGGGCCGGCGCCCCCCCAGGGGGCCTATATATAGTGGGGGGGGGAGGGCAGCCGCACCCAAGCCCCTGGCGCCTCCCTCTCCCTCCCGTAACACCTCTCCCTCTCGTAGTGCTTGGCGAAGCCCTGCCGAGATCGCCGCTGCTTCCACCACCACGCCCGTCGTCTTTGGATCTCCATCAACCTCTCCTTCCCCTTGCTGGATCAAGAAGGATGAGACGTCTTCCCAACCGTCGTGTGTTGATCGCGGAGGTGTCGTCTGCTCGGGCGCCGGTCATCGGTGATTTGGATCACGGCGAGTGCGACTCCATCAACCCCATTCTCTTGAACACTTCCGCTCGCGATCTACAAGGGTATGTAGATGCACTCCTTTTCCCCTCGTTGCTAGATAACTCCATAGATTGATCTTGGTGATGCGTAGAAAATTTTAAAATTCTGCTACGATCCCCAACACCTTCAAGGGAGTAGTACCAGGCCCAGAGGTCCACTGCACGGGCTCTCTATTATTAGAGGTTGTATTCGGTTCTCCCGACAAATTCCGAAGCAAAAAAGTTAACCTTCGATGTCGCTCCATTCCGAAGTGGCTATCAAGCACTACTTGGAAGAGCGGCTTTCACTCGTTTTAACGCAGTACCGCATTACACTTCTCTCAAGCTTAAGATGCCCGGTCCACGTGGCACCATCACCATTAGTGGAAACATTGAACATTCCTTACAAGTGGACGAATGTGCGGCGGCTTTAACAGCCGAACACTAAATGGCCCCTCCAACCAGAATAAAGGGTCAGTCGTCAAGACCGCAGACACGGCTAGACGAGTCCGGCGCATTACTAGCCATAACGGCTAGACGGCACCAGGGGCTTCCCGCGTGTAATTAGGGCTAGTTCAGCTCAACTTGACTTATCTTGAATTTTAATGGTTTATTGAGAATAACCAATTTTTTGGCACGACAACTTTCACCTAAGTTCTTCTCTTTTACAGATGACAATCGTGCCATACCCATCCAGGATACGGCACAACGGAGACACAGGCGCACACGTGCAGCAGGGACCCGCTCAAAGGTTTCTTTTTAGATTAAGACCCTGCGTAAACCTTTTTACTGTCTTTTGTTGTTCACATCCTTCGGATACTTAGTATAACCGAGAAGGATGCTGACGTTATTGGCATTTCGCCACGTCAGAGTATTGCATGTACCTGGACACTTGGGGTTCCTCATCAAGGGCATTTCTCGGCCCAGCATATGTTATAAAGACCGAATACCTTAGGGAGTGTTCGGCGTCGCGAGTTTGGCCTTATATGCATCAGCTCCGAATCATGTCTTTGGTCAAATGTTGGGTTTGCCCGGCTCCCGTGTTTTGCTACCTTATGTTCCGCTCTATCGGCTAAGGCGGCACCGGGAGAACTATTGGAATTGTGCCCTGGTTCATCCGGATGAGCACCTCAGTAGAGAAAGCCGAAAAACTGACTGTCATGATAAAGCGCGAGACTGGTCAACCACTCGAGGACTTAGCGAAATCTTCAGGATTCCTCCGCATTAACGAAGGGCCGTTTCCCGGTCATGTACATACGCGCCCCGTATTCGGACGAGCGCGAAGGTACCATGGGCTATATAGTAGTCCCACCGTCAAACTCCTATGGCTAAGTGAAATTGTTAAAGCAATATAGTCCGATTGCCTTGTTCGTTGCGCTACCACCTCCTTAATGGACCAAGACGTTGGATCAAGTGTGAATACACATTTTTTTTGCAAACACCCCAGCATTATATGCGTGGGGGCTGAAGCCAACGACTGCAAACTTTCAGGTTATTTACACATATAAATTAGCGGCCACACAGGAGGCATCGTAATACTTTCAGGCAAAAGTATAAACATAGCCTTTATAATTCAATAAAACATTGTTTTTACAATGGGAATACATTTCACTAGAACATAATATTCTTCGAGCACTGAGCTTCTATTGAACGAGCGCCTTCAAGGACTTCTTCAAAGTAGGGCTCGGCAGATATTCGGCCCACGGCCGAACTCGGGGCTGCAATAGTGGTGGCCTCCATCTCTGACCAGTATGTCTTGACACGGGCAAGTGCCATCCGTGCACCCTCTATGCACGCCGACCTCTTCATAGCGTCAATGTGCGGCACATCACCAAATAACTGTTGCACTAAACTAAAGTAACTATTCAGCCTTGGCCCTTCCGGCCACAGATGATCCACAACAGACCTCATGGCAAGCCCGGACAATCTAGGGAGCTCGGCCCACTCGGCCATTCGCTCATTCAGCAGCAGCGGATGCACTGGAACATCGAACTGTGACCAGAACAGCTTTTCCACTTCGCGATCTTTTTGATCCTTGAAGTACTTGGCCGCATCAGCAGTACTGGCTGCCAAATCCACGTATGCGTTTGTAGAACTCCATAGTTGATCAAGAGGGGCATACTTCGGATCTCCGAACTTAATCCGCAACAAAAAGGGCTTCCCAGCCGCGATATCTCCGGCTTGACGCAGCTCCTCCTTCGCTGCTCTGATTTTAGAGCGGGCTTCCTTGGCTGCTACCATGGCCTTCTCCAGGTCCGCGCCTTCGCTTGACTTTCTTTTTCAAGAAGCTGGTAACGATCGGCGGCATCTTTTAACTCAACGGCCATCTGGGATATTTTTTCCTTGCTTTGGCAATGAGCAGCCTGTTCGGCTCTCAGCTCTTCGGCCGCCTTTAGAGCGGCCGCATCACTATTTCTAGCTTGTTCTTTGGCTCGGGCAAGTTCCGCCCGAAGGGTCTCCACGGCGGCAGCTCCATCTGCAGTCACAAACATATTAAAGATACTAGCATCATGCTCCTCTTACCATGTGTTGATCACTGGAGAAATCACATACCCTGCGCGTCGTCGAGCCGCTTGTTGACAAGTACGATGTCGGCATCTGCCGCATCAAGCTGCCGCTTTAGTTCGGCAAACACACAAGTCTGGCTAGCCACCGGACCCTCTGCCACCTGCACATGAAGGCGGCCAGATTATTACCTGGGACTATGATCCTCTGTTTGCCACCGTTCTCGACGGCAACCAAAGTCTCAGGGGCTACTATCTGCATAGGGCACACCTAACGTGTGCGGTAATGTTAAAAATATACACTATTTCACGTACCTCGAAGCCTTTCAGCAGACTCATACAAGCTTCATGCAACCCGCTTTCGGCGGATCAAATCCTCTGAATCACCGTACCCATCAGTGTATGATGCGCTTCTGAGATAGCCGCTTGCTCCAGAAGATCCTTCAGTGTGTTCGATTGCACACGGGACTGTTCCGGACTCTTTCTGTTGCTCTCCTTAGGAGCCGCATGCTGAGGACTTCGGGTGGCCGAGGGATTATCCTCTGGCCTTGGCGGATCAGGAGAAACCCTTCGCAACGACACTTCAGCGTCGCCCGCCTCATGAGGCGGGGTGGCAGGGGGAGGCGTTTCGCTCTCCATCATCTCCGGAAGAAGATCCCCCGAAGACGAACTATGTCGAGAAGGGCTACGATCCGAACTGCAAGATATATGCTTCGGTTATTGTTCTCAGAGGTAAAGCAGGATATTTTTACTACTAAGTACTGTTTGGTTACTTACAGCTTGGTGGAGGGTTGATCCCCTTGCAGACACTGTGCGGTAAGGATACCCCCCGAGGCAGGACCCTCTGGCGAAGATTTCTTCCCCCGTTTGGAAACTTTTGTTTCCGGGTTTTCAGAGGTGGTCCTCTTCCTTCCTTGGGGAGAGGGAATTTCAGATTCTTCTCCCCGGTTATCCTCCTTCACAGAGGCGCTAATTCCCCCGGGTTGGATGAATAATGAGTGAGGCCCGTTTTCAGCCTCCTTATTTCCCCCTTTATCTTCCCCTGAGGGCGCCTGATAAGGCGCCGGCTCGAGCATTCTGGCCAGTACTGGATCTGTTGAGCCTTCGGGAAGGGGAGCCGAACACCTTATCATCTTCGCCTTTGTTACCCAGTACTGGTCAAAGAGCGACTTTTCAGAATGATGTTGTGATAAATAAAAAGACAGTGTATTCGGCCACGGGATTACTTACTTGGGTATCTGGACGATTGCAGCTCAGACCCGCATCCTCGGTGAGGTCCGGACACCTTACTTGTGGTCCGAAGAACAATTTGTACATCTCTTCGAGCGTCATGCCGAAGAAGTGCTGAATAGCTCGTGGTTCTTCCGGGTTGAACTCTCACATTCAGAGAGGTCGACATTTGCAAGGCAGGACTCGACGAACTAGCATGACTTGCATTACCATTACCAGGCCGACATCTCTCTCGAGGAGATCTCGGATGCGACTCTGCAACATCGGCACATCATTCGCTGGCCCCCAATCCAGTCCCTTGTTGATCCACGATGTCAGTTGTGGTGGGGGGCCCGAGCGAAAGGCAGGCGGGGCCACCCACTTGGTGCCCCGGGGAGCTGTGATATAAAACCACTCCCGTTGCCATAAACTGGACACCTCCGGGAAGGAACCTTCTGGCCATGGAACATCGGTGCTTTTGCTTATTGCGGCACCTTCGCACTCTGCGTGTCGCCCCTCAATCATCTTCGGCTTCACATTGAAGGTCTTGAGCCATAAGCCGAAGTGTGGGGTAATGCGGAGGAAGGCTTCACACACGACGATGAATGACGAGATGTGAAGGATGGAATCCGGGGCCAGGTCATGGAAATCCAGCCCATAATAAAACATGAGCCCCCTGACGAAGGGATCTAGAGCAAGGCCTAGCCCTCAGAGGAAGTGAGAGATGAATAAAACACTCTCGCCGGGCTCGGGAGTGGGAATGGCCTGCCCTCGAGCAGGCAACCTGTGCGAGATTTCGCCGGTTAAAAAGCTAGCCTGCCTTAGCTTCTTGATGTCTTGCTCTATGACAGAGGAGGGCATCCACTGACCTTGAAGGTTGGATCCGGACATGGTTGAAGGTCCGAAGCGCCTGACCTGAGCCTTGGGTGTTGGAACTCGAGTTGGGGAAGGATTCGATTGAGTGCAAGAAAAAAAAGGACAGGCCTTGGCCTCTTTATAAAGGGGATGAATATCAAGCGTCCTCTGCGTGGCCGTTTAGGACTTGCCTAAAATCAAGGAGTCATACCAATGGACACGATTGGGTTACCCACATCCGTATTGATGAGAATCCCGTAATAAGGGGGACACGATCTCTGCTTCGACAAGACGTGCCAATGAAAATGCCTCGCAAAACATGCAGTGGCAGGCTGATTGAGAAAGACGGTTCGTCATGGCCGGACCATGGCAATACGTCACATTATGAAAAACTGTCGGCAGATTGGATTTGTGGAAATATCGTTCTCTCTATGATGGTATGTGGAATTTGTTTTGTAGAGCCGGACACTATCCTTGTGTTCAAAATCTTCTGTGGAGTATTCGGAGGAAGAACCCGCCTTGCAATGCCAAAGACAAATCTGCGCGCCGGACTCATCGTCATTGAAGCCTAGTTCAGGGGCTACTGAGGGAGTCCTGGATTAGGGGGTCTCCGGACAGCCGGACTATATCCTTTGGCCGGACTGTTGGACTATGAAGATACAAGATTGAAGACTTCGTCCCGTGTCCGGATGGGACTCTCCTTGGCGTGGAAGGCAAGCTTTGCAATACGGATATGTAGATCTCCTCCCTTGTAACCGACTCTTTGTAACCCAGCCCCCTCCGATGTCTATATAAACCGGAGGGTTTAGTCCGTAGGACAACAACAATCATACCATAGGCTAGCATCTAGGGTTTAGCCTCTATGATCTCGTGGTAGATCAACTCTTGTAATACTCATATTCATCCAGATCAATCAAGCAGGGAGTAGGGTATTACCTCCGTCGAGAGGGCCCGAACCTGGGTAAACATCGTGTCCCCTGCCTCCTGTTACCATCCGCCTTAGACGCACAGTTCGGGACCCCCTACCCGAGATCCGCCGATTTTGACACCGACAGCGCCCCCCTTCCCTTTTCCAATTCGGACTCCAAGGGGGGCGTGGCCTACCCTGGCCTCCCTCATCTCTCTCCACTAAGGCCCATGATGGCCCATTAGTTCCCCCGGGGGGTTCCGATAACCCCTCTGGCACTCCGGTTTTACCCGAAACCATCTGGAACACTTCCGGTGTCCGAATAACATGGTCCAATATATCAATATTTATGTCTCGACCATTTCGAGACTCCTCGTCATGTCCGTGATCTCATCCGGGACTCCGAACAAACTTCGGTACATCAAATCACATAAACTCATAATAGAAATTGTCATCGAACGTTAAGCGTGCGGACCCTACGGGTTCGAGAACTATGCAGACATGAACGAGACACATCTCCGGTCAATAACCAATAGCGGAACATGGATGCTCATATTGGTTCCTACATATTCTACGAAGATCTTTATCGGTCAAGCCGCTAACAACATACGTTGTTCCCTTTGTCATCGGTATGTTACTTGCCCGAGATTCGATCGTCGGTATCACCATACCTAGTTCAATCTCGTTACTGGCAAGTCTCTTTACTCGTTCCGTAATGCATCAACCCACAACTAACTCATTAGTCACATTGCTTGCAAGGCTTATGTGATGAGCATTACCGAGAGGGCCCAGAGATACCTCTCCGAAACACGGAGTGAAAAATCCTAATCTCGATCTATGCCAACTCAACAAACACCATCGGAGACACCTATAGAGCATCTTTATAATCACCCAGTTATGTTGTGATGTTTGATAGCACACTAAGTGTTCCTCCGGTATTCGGGAGTTGCATAATCTCATAGTCTGAGGAACATGTATAAGTCATGAAGAAAGGAGTAGCAATGAAACTGTAACGATCATAATGCTAAGCTAACGAATGGGTCTTGTCCATCACATCATTCTATAATGATGTGATCCCATTCATCAAATGACAACACATGTCTATGGTCATGAAACATAACCATCTTTGATTAACGAGCTAGTCTAGTAGAGGCATACTAGGGACACTTTGTTTTGTCTATGTATTCACACATGTATCAAGTTTCCGGTTAATACAATTCTAGCATGAATAATAAACATTTATCATGATATAAGGAAATAAAATAATAACATTATTATTGCCTCTAGGGCATATTTCCTTCAGTCTCCCACTTGCACTAGAGTCAATAATCTAGTTCACATCGCCATGTGATTTAACACCAATAGTTCACATCGTCAGGTGATTTAACACTCTATAGTTCACATCACCATGTGACCAATACCCAAAGGGTTTACTAGAGTCAATAATCTAGTTCACGTCGCCATGTGATTAACACCCAAAGAGTACTAAGGTGTGATCATGTTTTGCTGTGTGAGAAAGGTTTAGTCAATGGGTCTGCCACATTCAGATCCGTATGTATTTTGCAAATTTCTATGTCTACAATGCTCTGTACGGAGCTACTCTAGCTAAATGCTCCGACTTTCAATATGTATCTAGATAGAGACTTAGAGTCATACAGATCAGTGTCAAACCTTGCATCGACGTAACCCTTTATGACAAACTTTTTGTCACCTCCATAACCGATAAATATGTCCTTACTCCACTAAGGGTAATTTTGACCGATGTCTAGTGATCCACTCCTGGATCACTGCTACCTCTTGAGCATGTGTTGGTTTTTCCCTTGAAGAGGAAAGGGTGATGTAGCAAAGTAGCGTAAGTATTTCCCTTAGTTTTTGAGAACCAAGGTATCAATCCAGTAGGAGACTACACGCAAGTCGCCTCGTACCTACACAAACAAATAAGAACCTTGCAACCAATGCGATAAAGGGGTTGTCAATCCCTTCACGGCCACTTGCAAAAGTGGGATCTGATAGAGATAATAAGATAAATATTTTTGGTATTTTTATAATATAGATAGGAAAGTAAAGGTTGCAAAGTAAAGTAGATTAGAAACTTATATGGTGGAAAATAGACCCGGGGGCCATAGGTTTCACTAGTGGCTTCTCTCAAGATAGCATAAGTATTACGGTGGGTGAACAAATTACTGTCAAGCAATTGATACAAAAGTGCATAGTTATGAGAATATCTAGGCATCGTCATGTATATAGGCATCACATCCGTGACAAGTAGACCGAAATGATTCTACATCTACTACTATTACTCCACACATCGACCGCTATCTAGCATGCATCTAGAGTATTAAGTTCAAATGAATAGAGTAACGCATTAGGCAAGATGGCATGATGTAGAGGGATAAACGAAAGCAATATGATATAAACCCCATATTTTTATCCTCGATGGCAACAATACAATACGTGTCGTTTCCCTTTCTTTCACTTGGATCGAGCAACGCAAGATTGAACCCAAAGCTAAGCACTTCTCCCATTGCAAGAAAGATCAATCTAGTAGGCCAAACCAAACTGATAATTCGAAGAGACTTGCAAAGATAACAAATCATACATAAAATAATTCAGAGGAGATTCAAATATTGTTCATAGATAATCTTGATCATAAACCCACAATTCATCGGATCTCGACAAACACACCGCAAAAAATAGTTACATCGAATAGATCTCCAAGAAGATCGAGGAGAACTTTGTATTGAGATCCAAAGAGAGAGAAGCCATCTAGCTAATAACTATGGACCCGAAGGTCTGTGGTAAACTACTCACACATCATCGGAGAGGCTATGGTGTTGATGTAGAAGCCCTCCGTGATCGATTCCCCCTCCGGCGGAGCGCCGGAAAAGGCCCCAAGAAGGGATCTCACGAGCACAGAAGGTTGCGGCGGTGGAAACAGGGTTTCGTGGTGCTCCTGGATGTTTTCGGGGTATATGGATATATATAGGAGGAAGAAGTAGGTCGGTGGAGCTGCAAGGGGCCCACGATGGTGGGGGCGTGCCCAAAGGGGCAGGCGCGCCTCCCTGCCTCGTGGCCTCCTCGCTTCTTTCTTTACATCCACTCCAAGTCCCCTGGATCACGTTTGTTCCAAAAATAACTCTCCCGAAGGTTTCATTTCGTTTGGATTCCGTTTGATATTCCTTTTCTGCGAAACACTGAAATAGGCAAAAAAAAAACAGCAATTTGCACTGGGCCTTTGGTTAGAAGGTTAGTCCCAAAAATAATATAAAAGTGCTTAGTAAAGCCCATTAAACATCCAAAACAGATAATATAATAGCGTGGAACAATCAAAATTTATAGATACGTTGGAGATGTATCAAGAATCCCCAAGCTTAATTACTGCTCGTCCTCGAGTAGGTAAATGATAAAAACAGAATTTTTGATGTGGAATGCTACCTAGCATAATTTTCAATGTAATTTTCTTTATTGTGGCATGAATGTTTAGATCCGAAAGATTCAAGACAAAAGTTTAATATTGACATAAAAATAATAATACTTCAATTATACTAACTACGCAATTATGTCTTCTCAAAATAACATGGCCAAAGAAAGTTCATCCCTACAAAATCATATAGTTTGGTCATGCTCCATTTTCGTCACACAAGAATGCTCTCATCATGCACAACCCCGATGACAAGCCAAGCAATTGTTTCATACTTTAGTAATCTCAAACTTTTTCAACCTTCACGCAATACATGAGCGTGAGCCATGGATATAGCACTATGGGTGGAATAGAATATAATGATGGGGGTAATGTGGAGAAGACAAAAAAGGAGAAAGTCTCACATTGACGCAGCTAATCAACGGGCTAGGGAGATGCCCATCAATTGATGTCAATGTAAGGAGTAGGGATTGCCATGCAACGGATGCACTAGAGCTATAAATGTATGAAAGCTCAACAAAAGAAACTAAGTGGGTGTGCATCCAACTTGCTTGCTCACGAAGACCTAGGGCATTTGAGGAAGACCATTGTTGGAATATACAAGCCAAGTTCTATAATGAAAAATTCCCACTAGTATATGAAAGTGATAAAACAAGAAACTCTCTATCATAAAGATCATGGTGCTACCTTGAAGCACAAGTGTGGAAAAAAAAGGATAGTAGCATTATCCCTTTTCATTTCTTTTTTTGGCCTTTCTCTTTTTTTCACTTTTTTTATTTGGGACAATGCTCTATTTACGATGATCATCACACTTCTATTTATTTACAACTCAATGATTACAACTCGATACTAGAACAAAATATGACTTTATACGAATGCCTCCAGCGGTGTACCGGGATGGGCAATGAATCAAGAGTGACATATATGATAAATTATGCATGGTGGCTTTGCCACAAATACAATGTTAACTACATGATCATGCAAGGCAATATGACAATGATGAAGTGTGTCATAATAAACGAACCGGTGAAAAGTTGCATGGCAATATATCTCGGAATGGCTATGGAAATGCCGTAATAGGTAGGTGATACGTCTCCAACGTATCTATAATTTATGAAGTATTCATGCTATTATATTATCCATCTTGGATGTTTAATGGGCTTTACTATGCACTTTTATATTATTCTTGGGACTAACCTATTAACCCAGAGCCTAGTGCCAGTTCCTATTTTTCCCCTTGTTTCAGTGTTTCAAAGAAAAGGAATATCAAATGGAGTCCAAACGGAATGAAACCTTCGGGAGAGTTATTTTTGGAAAGAAAGCAATCGGGGAGACTTGGAGTGCACGTCAGGGATCAACGAGGAGAGCACGAGGCAGGGGGCGCGCCCACCCCCTGGGCGTGCTCTCCACCCTCGTGGGCCCCTCATGGCTCCCCTGACCGACTTCTTTCACCTATATATATCCATATACCCTAAAACCATCAGGGAACAGAATAGATCGGGAGTTCCACCGCCGCAAGCCTCTCAGAGCCACCAAAACCAATCGGGACCCTGTTCCGCACCTGCCAAGGGGGATCCCTCACCGTGGCCATCTTCATCATCCGGCGCTCTCCATGACGAGGAGGGAGTAGTTCACCCTCGGGGCCGAGGGTATGTACCAGTAGCTATGTGTTTGATCTCTCTCTCTCTCTCTCGTGTTCTTAAGGTGATACGATCTTGATGTATCGCGAGCTTTGCTATTATAGTTGGATGTTATGATGTTTCTCCCCCTCTACTCTCTTATAATGGATTGAGTTTTCCCTTTGAAGTTATCTTACCGGATTGAGTCTTTAAGGATTTGAGAACACTTGATGTATGTCTTGCGTGGGATAACCGTGGTGACAATGGGTTATTCTATTGATTCACTTGATGTATGTTTTGGTGATCAACTTGCGGGTTCCGCCCATGAACCTATGCATAAGGGTTAGCACACGTTTTCGTCTTGACTCTCCGGTAGAAACTTTGGGGCACTCTTTGAAGTACTTTGTGTTGGTTTGAATAGATGAATCTGAGATTGTGTGATGCATATCGTATAATCATACCCACGGATACTTGAGGTGACATTGGAGTATCTAGGTGACATTAGGGTTTTGGTTCATATGTGTCTTAAGGTGTTATTCTAGTACAAACTCTTGAATAGATTGATCCGAAAGAATAACTTTGAGGTGGTTTCGTACCCTACAATAATCTCTTCGTTTGTTCTCCTCTATTAGTGACTTTGGAGTGACTCTTTGTTACATGTTGAGGGATAGTTATATGATCCAATTATGTTATTATTGTTGAGAGAACTTGCACTAGTGAAAGCATGAACCCTAGGCCTTGTTTCAACACATTGCAATACCGTTTACGCTCACTTACCACTTGTTACCTTGCTGTTTTTATATTTTCAGATTACAAAAACCTATAGCTATCATCCATATTACACTTGTATCACCATCTCTTCACCGAACTAGTGCACCTATACAATTTACCATTGTATTGGGTGTGTTGGGGACACAAGAGACTCTTTGTTATTTGGTTGCAGGGTTGCTTGAGAGAGACCATCTTCATCATATGCCTCCCACGGATTGATAAACCTTAGGTCATCCACTTGAGGGAAATTTGCTACTGTCCTACAAACCTCTTCACTTGGAGGCCCAACAACGTCTACAAGAAGAAGGTTGTGTAGTAGACATCAAGCTCTTTTCTGGCGCCGTTGCGGGAGGTTAGGTGGCGGCACTCACACCCCGTCAACTAAGCTCTTTTCTGGCGCCGTTACCGGGGAGGTGAGTGCTTGAAGGTATATCTTTAGATCTTGCAATTTAATATTTTAGTTTCTTGTTTTATCACTAGTTTAGTCTATAAAAGGAAACTACAAAAAAATGGAATTAAAGTTGCCTCATACACTTCGTCTTTTTAACATCTTTCGTGAGTATGATGGAAAGGAAAATTGTGCTCAAGTGCTAGAAGAAGAAATCTATAGAATGTTTGGCACTAAATCTTTGTATGATGAGAAAGATTGCAATGTTGTTAGTATGAATTCTATGAATATCCATGATGCTAATGATATGCAAAGACACAAGCTTGGGGAAGCTATGTTTGATGAAATTTTTAGCCTCCCAAGTTTTGATGAGCAAATTTATTATGATGAAAGCATGCCTCCTATTTATGATGATTATTGTGATGACACATATGCTGTAAAGAATAAACATAACCATGAAACTTGTCATCATGATTTTAATTTTCAATTGGACTATGCTTCATATGATAGTTATTTTGTTGAGTTTGCTCCCACTACTATTCATGAGAAGAAATTTGCTTATGTGGAGAGTGTTAAAAATTATATGCATGTAGATCATGAAAAGAATGCTTTATGTGATGGTTATATTGTTGAATTAATTCATGATGCTACTGAAAATTATTATGAGAGAGGAACATATGCTTCTACATATTGCAATAATATCAAGTTTCCTCTCTATGTGTTGAAAGTCTTGAAGATTTGCTTGTTTTTACCTTCCTATGCTAGTTGATTAGTGTTCCCATAAGTTGTTGCTCACAAAATCCCTATGCATAGGAAGTGGGTTAGACTTAAATGCACTTGCCATGCGTTTCATGATGCTCTCTTTATGTTTCAATTCTTATCTTTTATGTGAGCATCATTGAAACCATCATGCCTAGCTAGGGGCGTCAAACGTTAGCGCTTGTTGGGAGGCAACCCAATTTTGTTTTCGTTTCTTGCTTTTTGGTTATGTTTAGTAGTAATCAAATCATCTAGCCTCTGATTAGATGTGTTTTTATGTTTTAATTAGTGTTTGTGCCAAGTAAGACCTATAGGATCTTCTTGGATGATAGTTATTTGATCTTGCTGAAAATTCCAGAAACTTTCTGTTCACGAAAACAATTGTTTAAAATCACCAGAACATGATAAAATACTGATTCCAATCGCAGAAGAGCAATAATCAAATTATCTAGGTTGTCCAATTTTGGTAGAATTTTTTGGAGTTCCGTAAGTATACGTTTGATACAGATTACTACAGATTGTTCTGTTTTTGACAGATTCTGTTTTTCGTGTGTTGTCTGCTTATTTTGATGAATCTATGGCTAGTAAAATAATTTATAAACCATAGAGAAGTTGTAATACAGTAGATTTAACACCAATACAAATAAATAATGATTTCATTACAGTACCTTGAAGTGGTGTTTTGTTTTCTTTTGCTAACGGAGCTCACGAGATCTTCTGTTAAGTTTTGTGTTGTGAAGTTTTCAAGTTTTGGGTAAAGATTCGATGGACTATGGAATAAGGAGTGGCAAGAGCCTAAGATTGGGGATTCCCAAGGAACCCCAAGGTAATATTCAAGGACAACCAAGAGCCTAAGCTTGGGGATGCCCCGGATGGCATCCCCTCTTTCGTCTTCGTTCATCGGTAACCTTACTTGGAGCTATATTTTTATTCACCACATTATATGTGTTTTTCTTGGAGCGTCATGTAATTTTATTTTGTTTTGCTTGATGTTTGAATAAAGTATCAAGATCTGTAATTCTTAAATGAGAGAGAGTCTTCACATAGCTACATAATTATTAAAGTACTCATTGATCTTCACTTATATCTTTTTGGAGTAGTTTGTCATTTACTCGTGTGCTTCACTTATATCCTATGAGTAAATGGTTGAATGATTTGAATATAATAAATCTGAAATTATATATGTTTCATATGCCTTTCCCATGGGGAGTAATGACTTCACATATAAGAAGTAGAGGTGGTAAATTTATTGAAGGTTAGCAAACATTGTATTGGTCACTTGAACAATTCATGAAAGAATATTGATGGAAGAGAGATTTCACATATAATACTATCTTGGAAATATTCTATGATTGTGAGCCCCATTAATTATTTTCAAACGTTATGCTTGGGTATATTTGTATAGAAGTTATATTGTTATGGATCCTCTAACATGTGGTGCTTGCTATTTAGAATCCTTTGCTAGCCAAAATATCTGTACTAAGCAGGAATACTGCTTGTGCATCCAAATTCCTTGAACCAAGATATGCGATATTTACCTGCCGTTCCAAGTAAATTTGCATGTGCCAAACTCTAAACCTTCAAATAATAATCTGTTTTGTATGCCTAAATCGCTCATGTAGCGACTAGGGGCTGTCAATATCTTCCATGCTAGGTGGGGTAGTCTCACAATGAGTGGACTCCGCTCATCATTCACGAGAAAATGGCTGGTAACTGGGATGCCCATTCCTATGATCAAAAGATAAAAAAAAATTCACAAATAATTTAAACAAAACTCCCCCAGGAAATTTGATAGTTGGACGGCAACCGTTGTTTCGGACAAGCCATGGAGTGTGAATGTTGGTGGAGGGGGAGTAAAAAATTTACCTTTCTGCGTGGGAACCGCCTATGATGTATCTAGTATGGAAGATATTGGGAACTCTTGGTCGTTATGTTGACAATGGAAGCATACCTCTCAAAATTATTTTCATCTCTGTTTTAGCTTCGAGCTCTGGCACCTCTGCAAATTCCTGCTTCCCTCTGCGAAGGGCCTATCTTTTACTTTTATGCAAGAGTCAGTAGTATTCCTTCTCATTCCAACCTACTATTTAGTTGGCAAGCATCATGTGGTGGAGAAAGATCTAAGCATATATGGCCATTCAAATATCACTACAAAAAAATACACTTGCGTGATGATACGTGTTTGTCACAGTAGGTCGCGTTTTTTGTCATGCATGTACATCCATGACAAATTTATGACAGAATAAAGATAGTCATACACTGCTATCGTAGAAGTGTTCCATGACATTACCAAAATTATCATCACGGAAGTGTCCACTTCCATGACGATAAATCGCGCGTCACGTAAGTGCTTTCGTCAAGGGTGACCGACACGTGGCATCCACCGTAATCTTAACGTCGTTAAGTTATCGGGTCGGATTTTGGATCCGAAAACCCGTTAACAGCCACGACCAATACCGATTTTCCACGTGTAAAATTCTCATTGGCCTTTAGCTGGGCCGGTCCATTATGGTCTGCCGAATCTTGTGGGCCTTTAGCTGGACCGGCCCAAAAGTGGCCCACAAAGTTTAAATGGGCCGGCCCAACCGAAGGCCCATAAGATTTAGCGGACCATAATGGGCCGGCCCAGCTAAAGGCCCACAAAATTTAGCGGACCATAATGGGACGGCCCAGCTAAAGGCCCACAAGATTTTGCAGACCACAATGGACCGGCCCAGCTAAAGGCCCACAAGATTCTGCAGACCATAATGGGTCGGCCCAGCTAAAGGCCCAAGATTCTCTGTCAAATCGGCCCGTCAACGGCCTGGTCTAAACTTGTCATCAATGCGGCCCATGGTCACTTCTGGCCCGTTAACAATCCGCTAAGTAATTGGGCGAATTACGGCCGGTGTATTTCCGGCTTTGTTAAAGGTCCGCTTCATTTGGGCCCATCTACGTGCCATCAAAACTTTCAGCCCATAAACGACCGTGAAGGATTTGGGTCATATTCGCCATGTTCGTCATTCGCCTGTTAGAGGCCCACTAAAGATTTGGGCCACTTTCGGCCTGTTGTCATTTTCGGCCTGTTAACGCCGGATGTAAACCATGGGCCATATGTGGCCCAACGTCATGTCGGGCCCATTAACGGCCCATATAAAAATGACGATAATCTAGCCCGACCGAAGTTCCGGCCTGTTAAAGGCCCGTGTATTAGGTCGGCGCATTTCTGACCGTCCAATTTCGGCTGTCAAATATCCGCATCGTAAATGGGCCACCATTTCGCCTGCTAAGTCTAGTGGGTTATTTGGCACAATCAGGCCCAATCTCACTTTCGGTCTATTAAAGGCCCATGTTTTTGTGGGCTCGAGATATTTACACCTGTAAACGGCCTATTTTCTTTGAGGGCCCAAATTATGTTTAGGCACTGTTAAAGGCCCACTATGGGCACAGCCTACCAGAAAAATTTGAAAGCTTATGCTAATTTAAGCCCGGATATTTTTAGTGGGCTACATGCCAATTTCGCCCGTAATCGCTTTTTAGCCCAATTGGAATGGGCCCGACGAATGTTGGCATGTTGGGCTCCTCTGAAGCTTTCGGCCGAATACATTACTAAGATAAACGTACACTATACAAAAAGAGCGTCGTAATTATCGCACCTGTGGCAGATCATAAATGTTGTATCACAACAAAATAAATTCCAATCATACAACAAAAGGCCTTTTGGCATAAAGTTTACTGATCCTTCCGGATAAAAGCACCATCGGATGTATAGAAGCACGATCATTTGACACGAGTGCTAATGTTTCAGTCAGAATCGATGGAGCAAAGACGATCTCCACCTTTTTTCGCCATTGCTCTTCAACAATGAAGCGAATGTCTGATAGTCTGGTTTCAAAACCATTCATATCTTGACGACATTTCTCAACCACTATTCTTGTTTCCAAAACAACGTCCATTAGGGATTGGACTTGTGTCTGGAGCATGATATATCACTCTGTCTAGCAAGAAGATTTTTGTTCAAGATGGCGATTTGGACGAGGTTACCTTGAAAACCAACCCGAATTACGCAGAAGGTGCTTTTTGCACTGTTAGTGGAGAGATATCTTGACGCCTTGCAGCAAGAGGTGACATTGTGCCTGTAGTAGCCTCGTCACCTTCAGGTGGTTGTGGCTGTTCAATCATTTGTTCCATAGCTTCCTGAAAGTTTGAACTTGTAGATTAGTGTACCGGATAAGTTACTAATGAGAGAAAAACAAACAAACTAGGTTAAACGTTTATACATAACTTATTTTGGTGAACTACTGTAATACATTAGCATGTATTGTAGTGCCAACTACATAATAAAATCACTTTCGGAACATATGTCCATGTAGCATGCCTACTATATTGTCTATTTCCTCATATTCGTTGACATCTAAGGATAAAGAGACATGGTTTAAAGTAGGATGAACATAGTATGACATCATTCATATCATGGGCAAACAGATATAAAACAAACATGCTATTTTATCATTGTGTGCATGCGTGAACATAACAACTAGATTACAGATCAAGACCAAAAGAATATCCTTCATCTCTTTTAAACCATGTAAGGTGAAATGATGCGTTAAGACAATTGTGTATAAAAGTGAACAGAGTAACTGACATTGGCTGCAAACCAAGTAGTTAACTGAACACATCATAGTACTGATCAGTTCAAGGCAGGAGGAGTAAGGACTTACAACAGCGGCTTCAACTGGTGTGCTCATGCCCTTCATCTTGCTGGTGTGGCAATCCTTGAAGATTTGCACTGCATTCGGTTCAGGTTCATTTTGGTCCGCACGGGCTTTCCTCTGTATTTGGAACAAGTCAATATAGATACGATAATATGGCACAAAAAATAGAAGGAAGTAGCAGCTATTTACATAAGCCTCGCAGTGTGCAATATTGCTACGAGATCCTGTTGTCTGTTGGAATTTCACTTTAGAACGGTTGGTTTTGTTCTTCAAACAGTTAGCCTAGAAGAAGATACACTTGTAAGGCACATACATAAATACAAGTTCAATATGTGGTCTGATCAAATACATATAGCCTACCTGATACTTTGGATCGTACCGGTGTTTAACGAGGGCTGTCGGTCTTCATCTGTAATATATTCCACTAGAGATGTTTGGGCGATTTCATTGTTAGCCTTGCCTTTAAAGTGAGATTTTCTAAGGTGGTACCGATCTTGTCAGCAGAAAGCGGCGAAAAACATGAGTGCATGCTTGTTTAGTTGCATCATCTTTCGGATCCAACTTGAACCTCATCTGTTGAAAAAGAATGTGAGTCTTATTAGGAGGAAGCTAGAAAGTATGCGATAGAGCAAGACAATATTACTAATTGCGATGAATAACATTACTTACGGATAAATGGTCAAGGAAGGTGTTAAACTGGGTATTGTCTTTCTCATTCTGTCTTTGGATCCACGTTGGGAGGATAAGCGCATGACACCTAACGGCAACGGCTGCCTCTGATACTAATTTGGCTGACTCTGTAGCATCACGTGGCCTTTTTAAACCTGCCTCAAAATGGATCTCCATTCTTCCTCCTTTAGGTTTTGTTAATCTGTCAAGCATTATACCTGATGTCTGTTTCCGCTTGCGCCGTGGTGCTAGTTCAACAACGAATATGGAAAGTGTTAGTGTACATCAAACTGTGAGAGTACATATAAAGGAGCATGCAACTGCAACTCGACTCGGTCAGGTACCGTCTTGGTGTTGATGCTCATGAGGTTCATCTGATCTTGCCAAGTCCTGTTGTGTCAACAATGCTTCGGAAGTAGTGTTAGGTGTGAAGGCAGCTTGGGAACCGCCGATTCGGAGCAAACGAACGAGTAATCGGATGAGATGTCGGTACGCTTGAAGTGGATGCTGCAGCTGGTGGAGCAGGTGATACCGTGTTTGTAGATTTAGCGGTGGACTTGGACCTTCTACTACACTATAAGTACCAGCAGAATCTCGACGGCGTAACCTTTTCCGTTTCACCTGACGAGTAATAGCACTCCCTACTATATTATTTTCCTTGCTCTTTTTTGACTTTGCCATGTCAAGCTATACCCACAACACAAAAGAATAAAATCACTCTTCAGAACTCATTGATGCATGATACAGACAAGCAATACTTTGATGTAAGACAACCGTATGAGCATGGAATATGTAAGAAAAATAGGACGGCATGACATATTCACAGCTACGATGTGCAAACTAAGCAGAAGGATTTTCAAGAAAATAGAAGTAATGCAAGCTATACACCATATGAAAGATGCAACCAAGTTAAAAGTGTCTTGTCATAAGTGGCAATTCGAAAAATTAGAAGCAGTACAACATAGAAATCAATGCAAGATGCAACCACTATCAAACTGCCATGTTAAAAGCGTCCAATCATGAGTTACTGATGCGGGATACACAACAACGGTACTTTGATGTAAGAACATGGTATGATAGATAGATGCAGCGTATTCTAGACACAGAAAGCCATGTCATATGCACATGTATAACGTATAAACTCGGCAGGTGCAATTTAATCAAAATATAAGAAATACAGGCTAGACAACATATGCAACATGAAACCAATTATCACCTTTGTCAACTTAGAGCAAGCACCTGCGATGGTGGAGTGTGGAGATGAACTCATCATGTAGACTTGGGACTTCAACTTCATTAGCGATGGCAGTGGAAAATCTAGAGAGTCTCTGGCTTTGCGTCGGAGCGAGTACCACCAACATCCCCTAACTTACTCTTTTCCTTCCTATTTTCTCGATATTGCCTTATGAAGTCAAAACCACAAGAAGATGAATAAAATTAGCTCTGCATAACTGGTTGATGCATGATATAGACGAACACTACTTTGATGTAAGGCAAGCGTAGGATAGGAGGATGGAATATATACAAAAAAGACAACATTTCATATTCACGTGTACGATAGGAGGATGGAATATGTATGAAAAAACAGTAAGCGGAAGGCATTTCAACAAAATTAGAAGAAATGAAAGCTAGGCACCATATGAACATGCAACCAATATCACTCTATCAGGTAAAAAGTGTCTCCTCGTAAGTGCCATTTCAAGAAATTAGAAGCAGTACAAGCTAGATGACAACGCAAGATGCAACGTACATCACAGTCCCAAGTTAAATGTGTCTTATGGGTAAGTGATCGTTGCAGGTATAAGTTGTAAGCTACGCAGATGCAATTCTACATAATCAGAAGCAATACAAACTAGACATCATACGGAAAACGCAACCACGTATAACAGCTCCAAGTAAGAGCAAGCACCTGTGATGGTGGAGTAGGGGAGATGTGCTCATCATGTACACGTATGTTCTAGAAACAGGAACACGTGTCATATTCACAGGCATTATTTGTAAAGTAAGCAGATGCAATTCAAGTTAGAAGCAATAAGCTAGACATCATACGCAACATGCAACCACATGTAATAGTGTCAAGTTAGAGCAAGCACCTGCGATGGTGGAGCAGGGGAGATGTGCTCATCATCTACACAGCTACGTTGGTATCCGACCTTGTATTGTCTTGCGAATCTTGTTGGGAGGATGGCGGAGTAGAATCTGTAGAGACCCCTGTTTGAGTTGCTCAAGGACCACCATCATCTCTTGTCGGACTAATTTCCTTCAGCTGTAATGATTTTGCATTGTGAAGTCAAACTGATAAGAAAAAGGAATAAAATTCGCTCTTCGTAACTCATTCATGCATGATCTTGTGAACACTACTCGGATGAAAGGCAAACACATGATGCGAGGATGGAATATGTATGAAAAAAAGGATAGTGTGACATATTCACACCTATGATGTGGTAACTAAGTAGAAGGCATTTCAACAAATTAGAAGCACTGCAAGCTAGACACCATATGAAAGATGCAACCAATGTCACTCTGCCAAGTTCAAACTGTATGGCGTTTCAACAAATTAGAAGCAGTATATGCTAGAAATCATATGGAAGACACAACCAATATCACAATGGCGACTTAAAGGTGCCTTATCATAAGTGACTGATGCGGGATATGCAAGAATAGTAGTCTGATGTAGAAACAGGAACACACGTCATATTCACAGGCATTATGTGTAAAGTAAGCAGATGCAATTCAACAAAGTTAGAAGCAATACAAGCTAGACATCATACGCAACATGCAACCACATATAATAGTGCCAAGTTAGAGCAAGCACCTGTGATGGTGGAGTAGGGGAGATGTGCTCATCATCTACCCAGCTGCGTTGACTGTCTAGCCTTGCAATGTCTTGCGAATCTTGTTGGGAGGATGGCGGAGTAGAATCTATAGAGAACCTTCGTTTCAGTTGCTTGGAAGGACCACCATCATCCAATGCCTTGCCAATTTCCTTCAGCTTTATTGATTTTGCATTGTGAGGTCATACCGACAAGAAAAAGGAATATCATTCGCTCTTCAGAACTCATTCATGCATGATCTTGTGAACACTACTCTGATGAAAGGCAAAGTCATGATACGAGGATGGAATATGTACGAAAAAATGGACGGCTTGACGTATTCACACCTATGATGTGGTAACTAAGCAGAAGGCACTCCAACAAATTAGAAACACTGCAAGACACCATATGGAAGGTGCAATCAATATCACTCTGCCAAGTTAAAACCGTCTCGTCATAGGTGGCATTCATCAAACTAGAAGCAATACATGCTAGAAATCATATTCAAGACACAAACTAATATCACAATGCCAACTTAAAGGTGTCCAATCATAAGTGACTGATGCAGGATACACAAGAAGAGTAGTTTCATGTAAGAACATGGTGTGATAGATAGATATAGTATGTACCAAAAACAGGAAAGCGTGTCATATTCACATGTATCATGTGTAAGCTAAGCGGTATGCAATTTACACTAATTAGGAGCAATACAAGCTAGAAACCATATGCAACATGCAACCGGATATCACACCGCCAAGTTAGAGCAAGCACCTTGGATGGTGGAGTAGGGAGGCGGAGACTTGGACCATGTAATGCACTATCGGTACAAGGAGAATCGATACAGATGCTCCATTTACGTTCTTCTAGAGGACCACCATCATCGCCTTCCTTACTCTTTTCCTTCCTCTTTCTTGATTTTGCCTTGTCAAGTCAAACCCACAAGAAAAAGGAATAAAATTTGCTCTTCAGAACTTATTGATGCATGATACTGACGAACACTACTTTCATGTAAGGTAGCCGCATGATAGGAGGATGGAATATGTATGAAAAACAGGACGGCGTGACATATTGACATGTATGATGTATAAAGTGTAAACTAAGCACAAGGTTCTTGAACTTGTTAGAATCGATGCAAGCTAGAAACCATACGAAAGATGAAACCTATATCACTCTGCCAAATTAAAAGGGTGCCCTAACAAATGTATTTGACCAAATTAGAAGCAATACATGGCAACAAAGTTAGAAATAATATGCAATATGCAGCGAATAAAGGTGACTCATTGTAAGTGATTGATGCAGGATACGTAAGAGAGGTAGTTTCATGTAAGAACAAGGTTAACACATAGATGTAGTGTGTACCAAAAATAGGAAGGCATGTCATATTCACACGGTATAGTGTGTAAACTAAGCGAGATGCAAGTTTCCCTAATTAGAAGCATTACAAGCTAGACACCGTATGCAACATGCAACCACATATCACACTGCGAAGTTGGAGCAAGCACTGTGATGGTGGTGTAGGGAAGTGTTGTCTTCAGGTACAGAGCAACGTTCAATATCTTCATTTAGGCTTGCTGTTTCTTGAGAATCACGTGGAGAGGATGAAATTGCATTCTTTATAAGAGTATTGCGTCTCATATTAACCCACGCGCGTGACTGTCTCATCATAAGCGATAGACGCAGGATACACAAGAACAGTAGTTTGATGTAAGAACATGGTGTGATAGGCAGATGTAGTATGTACCAAGAACAGGAAGGCGTGTCATATTCACATGTATAACGTGTAAGCTAAGGAGATGCAATTTAACAAATTAGGAGCATTGATGAGGGATACACAAGAAAAGTAGTTTGATGTAAGAACATGGTTAATAGAAAGACGTAGTATGTACCAAAAACAGGAAGGCATGTCATATTCACAAGTATAATGTGTTAACTAAGCAGATGCAATTTACCCTAATTAGAAGCATTACAAGGTAGACACCATATGCAACATGCAACCACATATCAGGCTGCCAAGTAAGAGCAAGCACCTGCGATGGTGGTGTGGGGGAATTGCGGTGACCAACTAGAGAGCTACGTTGACTATCTTCATTTAGCCTTGTTGTTTCTTGAGAATCATGTGGGGAGGATGACACTGCACTCTTTAAACGAGTAGGGCGTCTCACAGTAACCCACCCGGGTGACTGTCTCATCATAAGTGATTGACGAGGGATACAAAAGAGCATTAGTTTGATGTACGAACATGGTTAATAGACATATGTAGTATGTATCAAAAATAGGAAGGCATGTCATTTTCAAAGGTATAATGTGTAAAGTAAGCAGATGCAATTTAACCAAATTGGAAGCAATACAAGCTAGACACCATATGCAACATGCAACCACATTTGACAGCACAAAGTTAAAGCAAGCACATGGGATGGTCGTGTGTGGGAATTGAGATCATCAATCGTGAGCTACGTTCTCGTCTCCAATCACGACATCGCACCCATTGGAGCCAAACGCTTAGTGCTTATCTTGAATTACACCGAGCGACTTCTGTCTTTTCTTTTCTGCATTCATCAACACTGGGTCAGAGTCTGAAATACCCATGCATAAAAAAACAATAGTGTGAGTATGGGTGAAGTGTGTGCACAATTAGTACAATGTAAAGGTAGTAGATAGCAGGTCGGTGAGAAATAAATGACGGGAGACATATGATAGCTCTACAACATGCATGGCACACTCAATTACTACAGGATTCTATGAAAATAACAATGATCGAAAGAAAATAGGCCAGTCCATTTTTTCTCGCACCGTCCAATGTACAAAGAACGGGCAGATCGCCTTCATCTACCTCCAGCCAGTCAGTGTTGACGATCTTCCTCAAAACGCCAGCGACCACCGGCCTAGGATTCCTCCCCTGCCTGCGCCCTCCCCTCGACCTCACCGCACTGCCGTGCTTGGCACCGCCCCCCGGCCATCCATTCAAGCCCCGCCGACCTCCAGATCAGGCGCAAGCAGCTCCTGCGCCCCACACCCCTATGATAGACACCGATGCGCCGCTTCCCCGGGGAACAGGCGGACTAGGTGCTCCGCGCGCCTAAGCGGGTGCTGCTTCTTTTAATTGCGGTTCGACTGACCCTGAATTGAAATCCAGGCGGGCTACTGACCTGTAGCAAAGGTGAAATAGTAAAAGGGAGGAAACCTTGTGCATTTAGTATCACGAAGAAGATGCGATGAAGCGCTCAACTAGTTTCTTTCGTGGGATGAATACGGTGTGGCGGAGACGTAAGATTTGCACGAATAAGGGAAGAGGAGTACCTCTTCTGCTGGCGATCTTTGTGTCCTCCTTATGTTTTTCTCGATGATCTTGTTGTTCACGGAAACCAGAAGTTGTGGAGGACGGTGCAGCCTTGGACGTACCCATGGCCAAGTTGTTGAGTGTGGTGCAGTGACCGTTTGTCGGCGGTAGGGAAGCAGATCTGAGGGGGCGAGTGACGGCGTAGCGGGAACAGCTCCGGTGCGGTGGATGGTTGCGACAGTGGAGCCGTAGCAGTGAGGCACATGACAGCGTGGTCGGAGTGGTTCTGGTACGGCGCACGTCGGTGTCGGCGTCGTGGAGGCAGCTCTGCCTCGGCTTCAACTGCTAAGTCCTTGAGGGTGTTGCGGTTGCGGTTGCGTTGGACGGCGTCGGGTACCGGCTCCGGCGTGATGGAGGAGGCGGCGGTGGATTGGCGCTATGGGGTGGAGGATGGAGGAGGCTGGGGTTTCATGGCTGGTGGAGAGGGCGTTTTCGCCCACGGAGTATGAATGGGGAAATGGAGGGAGGCGGGGAACTAAGGGGAACAATGTTTGGTTTGAGACGCTTGTTTGAAATTTGGGGAAAGTTACAAACTTTGCCCCATCTAAAATTTCGGACATATTGCGGGTTGGGGTAGGACAACATGTCGTGTCCCAAATGTGGGCGCGATAGATTTGACGGCGCATGGGTGTTTAAGCGCCCACAGTATGAATGCTTCTCGAGGCGGTTGAGATCAAGGCGTCTTGGTGAAGTTACAAACCTACCCGGTTTAGACCTTTGGACATCTGGCCGATAGGCTACACGGGCCAGTAGTCAGACAAGTAATTTCCTACCACGAAAACATTAGTCTCACGCGGTTTCGGGTGACCAGAGGCCTATTTGGCGCTTCGTTCAATATTTGGGAGCAGAAGCATTAACGCTTTCGGTTCTCTTGAATTGAACTTTCAGGATTTGTCAAACTTCACAAATCTTTACTCTTGAAAATCCTAAAGCTATGATTATTTTGGAATGGAGGGGGTACATTTTAATATACATTGTACACGAGTATATATTAAAAAAAATATGCAACTTACCTCAGTTCATGCATGGTTCCAGGTATAATCTCCTTGGTTGCAAAAAAAGTTAGATATGCATATGAATATATATAGCATGTTCAAACTCACAACAAAGATTTTCCCCCTTTTACATATGATTTACAAATGCCATTATCTCGGGTTCAAATAGATGAATGCACTTCCTATGAATTGAATCTTGAAACCCCTTTATGTTGAATTTACATGTATTTTATTTCTTAGCTAGCAATTTGGAATGTATCCATGCAAGTGACAAATGTATAAAGTGCTTCACACTAACAACATGGAGTGCACTAATTAATGTTTATATATGAATTGCAAAAGCATCCATTGCCTGTATTTCAAACCGCTCTCACTCTATGGATCGATAATATGAAATAAACACATGCACATGCTAGAATTCAATAGAGTATGGGTGTCTGATAGACCGATTTTCGTCCATACGCAAGTTTGCAAAATTCATGATCTCATCCAAAAATAATAGTGCCATTTATATTTTAGTTTAATGCGTAGAACCGCCTTTTACACGTAGATGCACTATGCCTCGCCCCGTTCTCACAAACGTGTTATATATCTCTCTATCTAACGCATAAGTGCACACACTTTATATGCATCGGCATTTCTCTTTCACACATGCTCACAATCTTTCTCAGGGTGTCGGGGTGTCTCACGCACATGCTCTCTCTGTTTCTCTCTCTCTCTCTTTCTGACTACTATGTACCACTCTTTTCACTAATCTCAGTTGGAAAACACTATTTCTCTCACATGCATATATACACATGCACGGTCTCTACTAGCCCTCTATACGCACATATATGTGCCTTCGTGTCTCCTGCACGCACATTATCTTTAGGCCTCTCTCGCACACATTGCCCTCCCCCCCTGACACACCTCTCTAATAGTAGTTGGCAGATATGATTTCATCATATCCTTCGGTAGGATATACCTGGCTGTTAGGCTGGATGGTAATACGAGGCAAAGTTTTACCCTAGTTTGGATCGGACCCTTGCAGTTGAAGAAAGAGCCTACTCACAATCAGTATATTAGTGATAGGGGTGTGGTGTGTACAAAGTACACGTGAATACCAGGCATTGTGCGTGTGTGTATACTATCGACGAACTAGCCCCCAAGCTTGTATAACATACTAAGGGCCTAGGGTTACAAATCATATATAGTCGGCTTATCACCAGTGGGGATAGAGTCCTCTGCGACTCTGGTAGCTTCGTGTTGTACGCCGAGTCCTCCACATGGGTCTCCGTATAACACGTCTTGGTCCAACCTATATGTGGCGCAGGATGGAACCGACACACGCACGTACGCACCCATGCATGCAACACTGAGACGCACCCTTGCACGCACGCAACACTCGCACACCTGCATGCACACAACACACGACTCAAGACACACGCTCAACCTATACGTGCATGCACCTTTTGTTAAGGACATGGATTGTTACGGGTATAATCAATCTTATCTGTGATAAGCAGAACATTGATGTTTGCATCGATCTTTATGAATCACAATGTATCGAACGGGCTATCAACATAGTAGGCTTAACTACATGAAAAAGATGACGTCACACTCAATGAACAATCATCGGTTTATGAAATGCCCGCTTCTGACCGCCCTGGCCCACCAAAGGTTCCTTTGTTGTGTGCTGCCTGCGTTGGGTCACTGACATGCAGGCCATGCACCCAAAGAGCCCACACGTGAGTGGAAGAATGGCGCGGTGTCCTAGGTCAGAGTCGAGGGCGCCACTCGCGGCACGCCCGGCTGAACACGCCTCCGTGCCGCATTCAAACGCCTCCATAAAACCCGCCCGTGTGGAAGCCGAAACCCACTCTGGACACGTCCGTTCATGACCGGGCCGACGTTAAACGCAACGCCGTCCGAGTTCCTCCCGTCCGCCGTCTATTTAATCTCCTATTTAAACGAGGCCAAACGCCAGCCAAGAATCGCACACCTCCGCCGCTCCCCTATCTCTTCCACCATTTTGTCCACTCTTACAATGGCTTACGAAGAGTAGTTATTCCGCATCCAAGCCGACTGGGTAGCCCGCCAGATACGAGCTATGTAGCTCGTTGATCCACCTCCCTCCCCTCGCCCGACGGAGCCAGTTGCCGCCCCAAGCCGGTGCGCGGTTCAGCAACTCGCCGCTCCAGGCCAGCTCGACGAGGAAGCGGCGCAGGCGTCGTTGCTGCCGTCCACGTCGCCGCCTCGTGCCGCGTCTCCCATTTACGTGGCGAGACTCCCATGTCGGCAGCCGCCATGCAAGCACGACGAAGCCGGGTGCGGAGAAAGCGGTCGGCCAAGCGCCTCGCGTCCGCCGCCATCGCCGAGAAGTAGAACACGAGGCCGCCGCCGCTTGGGTCCCATGAAGGCCACCGCTGAAGGCGATGCCGGCGCATACAGCAGGTGTCTTGCGGATCCTTTTGTTGTGAGGACCTTCGTCGACCCGCATGGGCTCCACGGAAGAGGTCAATGTTAGGATGAACTCGAGCGGTGCGGCCATGGCGAAGTAGTGGCCGGTGATGAACTCGAACGGTGCCGGCCACCATCATCTTCGGCACCAGCCAATGATATCAGTTGGGCAGTGGGGAAGCGAGCCGTCCTTTGCGCTGAAGCATATACCTCCAGGGCTCCCGACAGCCCGGTGATCGTGCTGCCGGACGTGAGGAACACAAATCGATCGGCGGGCGACCATTTAGGCCAGGTATTATATACCTATGCTGTCCAGAACTAGCACCGCCCAGTTCATTTGAATGTAATGAAATCCGTCATGTTTGTGTGAAAATCCGGTATTTTATATGATTTCCGTCGTTGTTTATATGAAATATCAGTTTGTCTACGTGTTTCCGTGAATTTCGTCCGGTTGGTTGAGTTGCTGTCATAATGTGTGCGGCTACGGTTGGATGGCGTAATTCTTGGTGTCGCCGTCGATCTGCAGGCGGCTCGGGCGGCGTTAGGGACAAAAAACACAGCTCGTCGAGCTCGTCTCCAACGTCTGCTACTGGAGGATGCATGACAAAGATGAGCACCGAGCCATTCCTCGTTCATCGGTGGCAAAGGCACCGGTGGACAAAAAAGTCGCCAATATTTTGGCTACCCGGGCAAGATCCAAACAGCCCCTCCCAACAGATTCAAATCCCTCGTTCGCCTTGGAATTTTTCCATGTGTTGTTTCCATGGACTAGCAAGATGCCCGTGCATTGCACGGAACATCAAGATGCATTCTTTTACAAACTCCCGCATGCATGCAAGGGATAATTAATGTCCTCCTTTGCTAGTACCACGAGGCAAACACCATTTTTGCATCGATTAGTGTTAGTGGCCTTGTATATCTGCAAATTGTAATTTTGATAGTGGCCCCTTGTATATAAAAATGGAGGGAGAAATATGAGAGATAAGGTGAGGAGGAGTGGGGCGTGGTGCCGTTGTGGTGACTGGTGGTCGGATCAAGCGGAGGCATGGGGATGGACGGCGCATTATGTCTAGGTTTGTATCTCTCTCACACACACCCACGTAGGTGGGGGACGTGCACGAAGAGAAGAGGTGCATGCACGGCGCACGTACTCCCGTCTCTTTCCCAACCACACCCGCACGGGTACACGGTGGAGCTCATTTCTGTATGAAAAAGGCAGCCCACGTGGTAATTTGGCACGTGTGCTGGTTGTCCACTTGGTGGAGGCAGGATCGTCTACCACGGGTGAACAAACAAATTGCGACTTGACGCGTTATGTTAAACGAGGAAAAGAGGCAAACCATGTGGGGCCTACCTTAGAGGCAAGGCTCTATACACTGGAGTAGTTTTGATGTGTCCCGTCAACTCATGAGCGAGGAGAAACTTGCTTAGTACGCCGTCTCCCCGCCCACGGGTGTGGTGGCTCGCAGGATGAGGTGAAGCTTACTACTATCAGACGCCTTACGCTTCGCTCCCTCGCCCACGCCACGTTGGCTCATTCGCAAGACGAGGAGAATATTTTACTACTCCCTCCATTTACTCCTCGTCCCTACTACGTACTTTGGTTAGTACTCCCTCTATTTACTTATACAAGGCCACTATAAAAATACATTTTGCATCTATACAAGGTCACAAATAGTAATCGAGACAAAAGTTACTACTCCCTCCTTTCCAGTTTATGGCTCAATTTCAAAATCTCTCCAACCAAGGTAGACGGTGAGTGGTCGAATTAATTTCGTAGTTTGCACAGTACGCTCGTTTTTCTCAAGAAATTATGTTTAGTGAGGCATTAATTAGAACGAATGCATGAATGACCACTAAATTTCCATGAACTTGTACATGCATTGGTTAGTTTCCTCTTGACACGCTATGCGTCGGGTGATCTAACGCACCTCGAAATCCAACATGTAATGGTACTACTACTAGTATAATAGAACTGAGACTTATCAAACGGAAAAACGAATGTTTGTTAGATGAGCCCTATAAACCCTAGTGGGTACGTACTTCGTAAAAATAGATTTTTCCAAAACTAAGTCGCTCCCTTTAATGAATTCTGTAGTATACTCCTCCGTCGACGCTCCCTTTCATGAATTTCGTACTTCTGTCGCCCGACATGTGGGACATATAGCAACCGGATCAACGTGTCAAGCACCAAATAACAAGGCAGAACAGCAGGGGGCGCACCCCACTGCATCGCCCAGTGAGTAGTAATGAGCAATGAGACGTCAAATCACAATGCCGCACCTTCCCAGACGGACGAAGCAACCATTATTTCACACTTCGGTTCGACATCATCTCAAACCACGTACTAGTATTGCTTCTGCCTCAAGAGGGACACGCGCATCAGCTTGGTACATCATGACATGTGGGACCGCATGACAGGCCATGCTCCCCCGCCGATCGCTCGGTAAAATCACCTCATTTTTACTATACTTCCTCTGTATCGGTTTACTACATGGCATGCACGTCGTTCTAGGTTGATAATTTAACTGGCTATATATATATATATATATATATATATATATATATGTGTGTGTGTGTGTGTGTGTGTGTGTGTGTGTGTGTGTGTGTGTGTGTGTGTGTGATGAACAGTACACTAGCCTTTTAAAAAATGTATACTTTTGTACAGTAGTACTCCACTATCGATGGATTGCGCCATGGAGCAAAAATTGAAATTTAAAAAAAAGGTGGTACATATAGAGAGCGCTCATCGTCAAATTATGCATATAGTACTATTCAAAAAGCTAGTACGTGCTTAATTGGGGTGCTAAATTCTATTAAAGAAATACTAGTACTAGTATGTACATACTGAAGAGTTAAAGTAACGAGAAGAAACATAACATAGTTCTGCTGGGGGCTCAACACAACACACCCCTCAAATTAAACTAAGCACACCTGAAATTAAACTATGCAACTAATCTGGTAGACACTGCATTAGGCTAGTCATAGTGGGAGTAACTTAGCTAGTAACATAGCGCTCCAAGAAAATTTTGCTTACGTGGCATGTAGTTAATGATAAGTGGTAACATAATATGTTACTGTAACATAGCGCTTCCCAAGAAAAGATGAGTCTACAAGCTAATAAATGAAGTCCTCTATATCACTACTACTATGTTACTTTGCACTATGAAGGTAGTAACTTAGACTAGTGTCATATGCATGACACTAGTATAAGTTACTCCCACTATGACCAGCCTTAGAAGTTTAGAACCACCAGGAGCAACGACACTGCCACCTTACTCGAAGTCCTCGTCCACGTCCTCGACTTCGTCCTTGTCCCTCTTCCTCTTGGCCGATACTTCTTTGCTTGAACCGCCAACTTGGCTGTTGCTCTTCATCCAGCCCTTGTAGATATTGAAACAAAGGTAGCCATCCATTGCAGCGTACTGGATGTGGTCTATATCTAGTACATTCCGCTGCCATGCATGACGATGAAACGTGTATGGAGGTTTCTCCATTTTACTGTATGAAGGATGAACCATGGCTCCTGCCAGGGTCAGCATTGAAGGCTGACGAGAGGGCACCAGCCGATTCTTCTGGAGGTCGAAGGGGTTGTCTACAACGAGGCCTATCCGACGCAGGACTTCTTTGTCGTTCTTAAAGTCTACAATAACGAATTTGACTGCTTTGTCCTCGAGGAAGTTCTTAAAATCCTGGCACTCATGATCGGCATGGCATATGTGGTAGACCAAGCAAACGTTATGTACGCAAACCTGGATCATGGTGGGCTTCTTCCTCTCTTCGTCCTTTAGATCCTTCTCTCGTCCCACGACTGTGGTGTACTCAACATCTAGCCCAGCGACCCACTCATCATGTGAGTTTTCGAACATGCGTCTGAGCGAAAGGCATCCTTTCACCGTCAGCGGAAATGCAGGTGTAGATGACGTCGAACTCATCGCCGGTGATGGTTCTAACCTTGTACTCACCGCCCGATCGGGAGATTTGGGACGCCATGGATTTGGGAGGAGGGTTAGGATTAGTGGAACTGCTGTAATGTGAATGGACGGGACGACTAGGAGCGAACCGCCGTAGTATTAAAGGACGTGCGGGGACGAGTAGGAGCGAAATGCCAGCGTGCGAACGGCAGGGTAGTGGCTTTCCATTCTCCCATGATACGGGCTTTCAAGAGCCATTGGATCTGAGATCGAACGGTTGCATGGCGTGATTCTAGACCTATGGGTGAATATCCTATCACGGAGGGTTATTACGCAAATTTTAGCAACTTAGCATGCGGCGTTTGATCTCAGATCTAAGGGCTGCCAGCCCGTATCATGGTCGCGCCTACCACGACCGTCAGCGTCGCTCAGCGGTCGCCTCTTTGGAGATTTAACACGGTGCGTTAGGCTATCTGATGTTGGCATGTCATACATAGTCATCACTTAGTCACTCATACTACAACAAGGTTGGCTATAAGTGTATTTTTTTTACTCCTCTCTATCTCTTTCTTTGTACTCCCTCCGTCCCATAATATAAGAACGTTTTTGACACTAGTGTAGTGCTAAAAATGTTCTTATATTATGGGACACAGGAAGTACTAGTATTTATTGCATTTGCCAAGGAGTGACCTCTTCCAATGAAATGGTGTTGCTAAGTTTGCTTCATTTAATTAGCTATAGACTCAAAATTGTCTTTTCACCTAGGTACACGCGCTTAGCACCGTTTCTTCCTTGGGTCACCAAACTAGCCTCTCTCTTCTTGATTAACTTGCCACATCAGACTTTATGCCTATGTGGCAAGCTTAAGCACCTTTAGGAGCAAGCAAGTACAATAGTGCGCTTTACATGGCATTTTTGCATATGTGGAGGAAAGAGAGGCAAGGAAAAAGTGGAGAAGTGGGCTCTCATGCAAAAGCCAACCTCTAATACTACATGGTGGAGCATTGGGAGAGGCACCTGTATGGAGGTGGTCAGGAATAGGGAGAATCACGCCGGTCGTAGCGCTGCAGTTAAAATGATAATGGCAAGTCAAATCATGGGGCCCCACCCTGTCCAAAGAAGAACTTCATTTGTCAAATCACACACAGCCCTACGTTTGCAGCAACCTACTCCCTCGTCTTCTCACGTCTCTGTCGAACCGACTAGGCGGAACTGCCCGCCTACAAGCGCAAGAAAAGCCCGCCCTCGACTTTTAAATACAACTACTCCCTCCGTCTAGGTGAGTAAGTCATCTTCTGAAAACCAAATAATCCCAAAATACTAAGGCGCGGTGCATTAACTTCTACCTCGTTTCTTGTTTCTTCATATATCAACCAATAAGAATCCAATGATATACTTTTTGTGACATAGTAACTCATATTTAGTTAGTCAAATGGATGAACTAGAACTATGTGCAGGCCCTATAAACCGAGACGCCTACAAATAAAAAACCGAGACGGAGAGGGTAGTTCAGCATGTATCTTTTTAGATCAATATAGTCAGGATTCACCAAGGAGCAAACCACCAAGTGGTAGGCTACTCCTGTCGTGTTGGCGTAGCAACTCAAGCAGGGTCAGTCCACACACGAAATGGCAACACACTTAACAGGACCCCTTTGGCAGACATGTGGCTCATCCACCGTCTTGTTCCACGTCGATGCACCAAATCACAGTTCGAGCAGCAGTTGGAATTGGAGGCACCCGGTCGTGGCGCCTTGATAGTAGAAAATGAGCGATGATGGGTCAAATCACAAAGCCCCACCTTTCCCGCATTAAGCTGGACGGACGAAGCAACCATCATTTCACTCTAGCACGCAAGAGCATAAAGAAAAGAGAAAACAATGATGCGTGCGGCAGCTACCTAGGGCACCCTAGGGTAGGGGTCTCCACTACAGATCCTTTTTTTTAAAGCGCCTCCACTACAAATCGGCTTCTCCCTCGTCCTCTTGAAGAAAACCAATGATGAGTGCGGCGGTAGGGTTTGTGGGAGTACTACGGCGTGCGGGGCCACGTCATAGTAAATGGGTTCGATTCGACGCCTTAAATATTTGTGGGCCGCTTGGTTTTACGGGAACGAGGCAGCATTTTGGGTTCGGGGACCAGTGGAGATATAGCACGTACAAAAAATTGTGGACGTAGGTTCGACCGAAAGGCAATGATGCATGGGCCCTGCATTTTGATATACCCGGGGCCACGTGAAATTTGCTACTCTACTCAAAACTAGTAAGGTACACATGTATTGAACGCACGAGATTTTGAAACCAAATTATGAATAAATACACACTATAGCATGTAAAGCTTTGAGTCTTATATGCATGATGTAGATGTTCGCTTAGTTCCATAGTTCATCTCATTCAAAATCAATTAGTTTTATATAAAATGTTAAGATTCATGGGGTTGTGCATTGTAAATCATAAAGTAAAAAACAAATAATGGCAATTCATTTAGAAAAATAATCAATTATGATACGTAAGATTCTAGAACAAAGGAGAAGTGCTTGTGTTTTGAGGTTTGTGCATTATGCTTAAGTTCAACCATGGAGTCTCCTAAATTGTACATGTGGCAGATCTGGTGGAATGTTGATGATATCCAACGGCCAGTAGTGCTCGGGTTTTCCCATCTCTGCACTGCCGGGTTAGCTTCATCCAGCGACCATCTTTCAAAGTTATTGGCACACTATATAGTTCTTCTGCCATAGTTGCATGTTTTGGAAAAAAGCTACTAGTGGGTTGTACTATCTATTTAGGAATAGAAGATGTATACATGGAAGTTGTAGGGAAAGAGATGACATGGAGGATCTCAATTCCTATGAGTAGGGATTGGAAAAGAGATGTCATTTGGTTCACATCATAGGAACTTTTCTATTGAATCTAGAGATGGCATGTATCTCAAGTCCTATGAGGAGGGATTAGTAAAGAGATGTAATTTGGTTCATATCATAGGAACTTTTCTATTGAATATACACTAATGTTTATTTTCCTTTCAAATTAAGGGAGTATAGGAATCCATTCATATGAACCAAGTGGCTCTAAAGCTATAGAAATGATATCATGTTTATTTCCTTTGAAATGTAGAGTATATGAATCTATTCCTATGAACCAATTGTCTCTAAAGGAAAAAAATCCTATAAAAATCATATCATATAGAGTTCTTATGATATTCCTCGACACTAAAGGATGGTTGAAATTGCTGCGGGTGATACGATGGTCTTTCTTTGTAGACTCCTCACCCATCTTTATAGTTACCTCTCGAAGATGAATGAAATGATATATACAGGGTATTCTACATGTGCAATTTGGTACACGAAAACTCAGTAAAAGTTTGCGAGGTTCTAATTTTCAATAAAGCTATATGCACTGCATTTCGGAACGGAGGGAGCATACGGCAGTTGCTAACACTCACGTGGAAGATTTGTGTGTAGGAGGAGTGGCTGTTACATTAAATGACATGGCAAAACCGGCTTTGTCGGATGCCGATCTAACGGTTCTTCTGGCGTTAAATCAGAAAAGTCTTGTGGCGAACGTTTGTCGGATAATGATTTACGGACACATGCATTGCATTGATACGTGCCCCTCTCTCTCACACACACGCACCCTCACGAGACACAACTCTCCCGAGTCCTCTCGCAGACTCGCACGTGGCACCCATCGTCTATCTGCAGGTAGACGTCACGCACATATGTGCTCTTCACACCCTACCCTCGTAACTTCTAAAAACAAAAAGGCGCACACATTTTATTTTAGCTCACACGTCACACACTTATATTATTACTCTTGCAGCGAACGTTCTTTGGGCATAGTATATATTGTACTCTCACGAAGAGAAGCGGTGCACGCACGCACTAGTTCTCTCACACCCACTCGCGGGTACACGTAGGAGCGCATTTTTTGAAGCCGGTACAACAAAATCACTCCACTATATATAAAAGCAGGAGGCTTAGCGCTTGCTTTACTAGGGTTCCTCTCGTTCACTCTCTCATGCTCTCCAGATCTAAGCAAGACATAGGTGGCCACACTCTCTCTCTCAGCTCACGGCTGGTCACGAATCCAGCCGGACAACCTCGACCGGGGCACGGGGTGTAGGTGCATCGTTCACGCTGTCGTCGGCGGCGAGGGAGGAGACCAACGGCTGCCCGCGCGTCCCGATCGGTGGCCGTGCCGTTCTCTCTGAGAGAGCGCCGGCTCGGGAGGGCCTCCGACCCCTTCTTCCTCCCTGCGGTATTGTGGCCAAGATGCGGCCTCCCGACGCCGTCTTTGCTACATGCCGACGACCCTCAGGTATATATTCCTTGAAACCTGCCTTGCTCTACTGCCTAGCTCTTCCCCTTCGTGGATCCTTTTCTACTTCCGTCCATTGTTCCAAAGCCACCTAGACTTCTACTATTATTAGAAGTAAAGCTAGTTCATACAGTCAACTCAAAGCGTTGGTTCAAACAGGGAAGAAAGTGGGAAAGCTGTAGCATGAATCTGGGACTTGGTTCTAAGAGGAAACGGGGGAAAGTAGTAATATCTGTCATTGTTTAAATAACCGTATTTCGTATTTGCACAAACAGGGATGTTTGTCTCCATAGCGTTTCGGGATGTCTGTCTCCGTATCGCTTCTATCCGCGCAATCAAAAGCACACACCTCAGTTTTAGTACAACTGCGCAAAATGAGATGGTTATCTCTCGTTGTCGTCGTCTAACCTCCCGTCTTCAAGGTATCCCTACATTGGTAGTAACTAAGGTAGAATGACCAACGCAATCTAAACGAAGTTGATTCGTACGTTTTACTTCTTGATTGCAGTGCGAGGACGAGCAAAAACAATCGCATCCTAGTCCGGAATGCACTTTCTACCAGTTCATCCATGGACCGAGGACTAGTAGGCTACCGCACGGGCGGTTATTTGGACAGGTCTTGGCGGAGAAGAGGCATTGTGGTCTGCTTATTTCTGCAAATAGCGATGCTTAAATTTAGTGGAATGCACAAGAATTTCACCTGTCAAGATAATCTTTGCATGGTTCAGTTCAGCATTCCAAATTGAGACCACAATTATAATTGGTTATTCTGGAATGAGAGAACCTAACCACGGATGGTGGCAACAAGAAAAAACCAGTGAACTCCAGGAAATTTAAGCCTGCCGGGAGGCCCTTTGCTCGGAAGAAGCCTTGCTTGTTTTTCCTGATTTGTAAACCTTCTCACAACTTTGTCTTTTGCCGTGAACTAGTATATGTTTGTTATGTTCTATGAATCATTGAGATGTATAAAACTACTTAACTTATGCTTTTCAAGATTTTTATGAAGACGAGTTTAATGTGAGTGTTCCACATGAGCGCTAGACTAGCGTTGAACGTTTGGAATTTATTACATTGTGGCCTCAATTAACTGCATGAACCACTGTAACAAGATGCATAGTTGCTTATATGATTCACGGGCACACAAAAGTAGCAGCAGTTCCCATAGACGGATTCAAACAGAGTACTAGCCCCAGAGGGGTCGATAACAGGCAAGGTTCGGATAATTAGACACAATCCAAACTACTATTAAACACAAGTTGGGGCAACTATTTCATGCCTCGATCTAATTTGGGCTGGACACAAGACGGACCTTGCCATGAACATCATCGAGGGGCGTCCGCAAGAGCTCAATCCTGTGAACCTTCATGAAGACAACCTTGTGGCCTTGCCATCGATAAACTTGTTTGTGGAGGCATGCCACGTCATCTTCCTGCGTAAGCTTGACAAGAACAGTATGCCTCACAAACGAAGGAGTAGCTTTGAGCTTCTTGTGCTTCAGTACACCCTGGACAACACGCCTGACAACAGTGAGGCTGGAATACACATCTTCATTGGTATAACCGCAAATGGCTTCGAGGATCCAACAGCCTAAGAACTCTGTTTTCCCAGTGCGTATATTCAGGTCGTCCGCCTCATAGCGAGTGACATGCACAACCACACAATCCTTGTCTGCATCAGGGCTCTAATTGAAAGCGAAACAAATTCTAAATTACTTTTCAAAGATAAGAAACACAATTTATTTAAACCACTATGTATAGCATGGCATCGAAGCTAATAAAATTTTGCATTATTAATCACCACATACTTCCTTTTCTAAAAAAATCACCACATACTTAGATGAAAAACCACAATCGAGATCGGCAAAGAAGGAAATCACCTTGGGCATCTCGGTGGGGACACATCCTCGAAGGGGAAAACTGCTCCTCGCAGTGCTACGGGGTCAGAACCTCTAACGGGCGTTGACCATCTCGAGAGTGGCCGTGGCGTGTCTGGGTCGGCTCGGTGGCTGCCTCCATCTTCTTGGAGCTCTCTTCGTCTGGGATCAGCCTCCCGCGTCTGCTCCAATATTGGCAGATCTTTGCCTGGTTCTCCTTGGTCCATCATGAAACTGACGAATACTAGGAGACCACTGAAAGGAAAACACAATCGCAATGACAATGAAACAAAAAAGAGAGTGAGGATCGGTTACTGCTTTGCAAAAGTTCTTTTTTTTCTCTGAACGAAAATATACCAACATCACGGATCCGCTTACCTTCCCTTCGTTGGGAGAGAAGAACAGTGGCAGATGTGAGTGTTGCCTTTCTTGAAGACGGTGAGGGAGAAGGGGATTCAGCGAAGAGTGAAATGATGGTTGCTTCGTCCGTCAAACTTAGACTGCGGGGAGGTGGTGTTTTGTGATACGACGGCTCGTTACTACGCGCTGCATGGCTCGCATGTCGGTGAACAAAAGTATAACGGCATTCAGTAAAGGGAGACATTTCAATGACCTAGGAGGAGCCAGAAGCGGTAGAGTGTCTCCACTATACTAGTAGTAATTGTTTTTCTGGGTAGCTGTAGAGTGTCTCCACTGTACTAGTAGTAATTGTTTCTCTGGGCCCAAGACAAAACAGCCAATCCACACTAGTAAATAGTAAAATCAATTCAAAAGGCGCTACCCACACCCATCACCCCCCCCCCCACACACACACACACACACACAAAAACCTGGGTGCTCTTCTTCCTCCTCGCTCCCACCCACCTCACGTCAGCTCGCTCCACTCGTACCCCCAAATTCCTCACCTCACTCCTACAGAAAACCCCAGCTCCCCTTCTTCCTCACTCCTACAGAAAACCCCCAACTCCCCTTCTTCGCTCGTGCTACAACTAGGCTCGTCATTCGTTACTCTGCTCAAATCCGTGAGCGCGACGCGACGCCCTCAAGGAAAATGGAGTCGGCTGACCCCAGCGCCAAGAAGATGAGGCTCCCTTGCCGGTGGCCGTTGTAGATCCCGCACCCGGCAGCGCGGGGAGAAGCGGCGACCCCGCCCCCACCAGATCCCAGGAACCCGTAGAATCTCTGGTGGACCGCATCAGCGATCTCCCGGACGCCATCCTTGGGGAGATCATCTCGCTTCTCCCCACCAATGATTGTTGCCGCACCCAATTCCTCTCAATTCGGTGGCGCCCTCTATGGCGCGCCGTGCCCCTTAATCTCGACTGTCGTTAGCTATCTCTCTTCAATGATTTTGAAATCCCCAGAGCCATCATCTCCTCCCACCAGGGCTCCGTTCAAAGCCTCTGCATCCCGTCATGCTACCTGAGCAAGCATACCATGCCCTGCATGGTGGATGCCTGGCTGAAATCCCCTAAATTCATAGAACTACAGCTGCTTGAGTTCTACTATTCCCCTGGAAATCACATACCACATACCGAACGCCATGAACTTGTTCCCTCAGCACCGATGTCCATCTCGCGGTTTTCCTCCTCTCTCCACACCGCCACCTTTGCGCTGTGCTACCTACCAAACAATCTGGTACTAAACCTTCGACTCCCATTTCTCAAGAAACTTTCACTTGTGCGGGTTCGTATATCAGAGGCCTCATTGCACATCATCATCCACTCCAGCTTGCCTGCTACCGGAGTGCTTGGTGCTTGTTTTCACAGTTAGAATCGGTTGTCTCCAAATAAAGTCGCCTAACCTTGTAAGAATTGGAATTTCTTTTGACCAAGGCAGCTCATCATCCAAGATGCCCTTCACTTCAAAGGTTGATCCTTGATTCTAGTTATTCACCGTTGCAAATAACCGTCCTCTCTGCGCCTAAAGCGGAGACCTTGGGTGTAATACATGATCTCTGTGCTCATTTCAATATGGTGTTTGGATCCACAGTTCTTGGTACTTTATATTATCATCTACACTTGTAACCATAACTGCATTTTAAATTTCTGCTCATAATTTATATATCATCTTGGAGTACACATTTTGTACTAATATTATGTTCTATGCTCAATGAAGAGTTTCTCCATGGATGGCCTATCAATGGTGCTGGATTCTGTCAAGATCTTATATATCCAAATGACTAGTTTTGATCTGAACAAGATTATTGGCTTGTCGCAATGCTTTCCATGTCTGGAGAAGTTGTATATAAAGGTGATAATTTCACGCACATTGGAAGCCCGCATATAGTATACTAGAATTAACCGTTCAACTGTTGCTCTTTCGACACTCTTCTTTTAGACCTTAACTATTTTCAATCTTCATGTCTATTTAGGCAACAAGACGGGTAAGAAAGTTATAACCAATCGGTGGATTCGTAAGCATCATGATTTTCTCACTTCTCATGAGATTCGATTGAAGACAATAACGCTAGAACAATATGTAGCCCACCGTGCAAACCCAAGATTTGTCACATTCTTCCTACTGAATGCGAGGTTACTATTGTCCATCAGGCTTAAGTTTATCAGCAACATGGTTTTGACGGATGGGTATGTCGAAGAGCAAAAAAAGGAGTTTCAGGTTGGCAAAAGAGCTTCTGAATGTGTCGGGCTTCTATTTACAACATATTGTGGTCATAATCCAGTAAATTTTATGACCCAGGATGTTCATTCTATGGACCTGACCGATCCATTTGACTGTGACTGCCGAAAACAGTGCTGGAGTTAGATGTTGTTGCCCTTTTCAATCTGGGTTTTTTTGTAAACCTGATGAACAATCAACCCTCGTGCTTTTGTACAGCTTGTAAGCTGGAGTTAGATGTTCCTCACTTTTCAACTCGGCTGTGACTGTCATATTTTTTTGAAACAAGGAAAATGGCTTGCCATTCATTTAATTTAGAGTGAAATATTGTAACAAATCACAACCAAGGGAAATAACATCACTCACGCCGGCTGCTTGAGCTCACTTTGTGCATTACTGAAGCCAAGTGACTAGCCCCCACCAAAGACCCACAAACTTATTTCGAACTAGCACATCAAATGGGCTGTAAATTTTCATAGGAAAGGCTGCATGACCGTGACAGATTTGGATTCTGACAGTTGGGACTCGCGAGGAAATAGCCTATCCAAGGTGGTGTCGACTTACTAGCAGTCAACAAATGATTACGCCTACCGATCGTTGGATTGACATCCAACATCCGGTCAGGTATCTTCTATCTCTTGTCTTCTTCTTCCTCCGGCCGCCCAAACCAAACCACCCGTCGGCTCACTTTGCTCCGCCTCCCATGGTTGGCTGCGCCTCCGCCGCCCTACCATACGTACTCTCAACGTTGGCCATCCCTCCCTCTATTCCCCACATGTCCTGTTATTCTCCGCGACGTCAGCCCCAACACGCACTCCGCGTTCAACCGATCAACCTCAGATTCTCCCCTCCGCTGCGATCGACCGGCACATCTTCAACGGCTCTGTTCGTTCCATCCGAGGCCTCCCGTCGTCCTCCGCCTTGCGGCCTTGGTTCGCTTCGCCGTCTTGTGCGCCGCCTCTCTTGCATTGTCAACGTCGTCAACAATCGAGAGGAACAAGGAGATGATCAGACGTGGAGAGGATGACAGTAGGGACCCACCAGCGTCATGGCAGTACACAAGCAAGTGCCTCTATAGTACAAGCCCAAAAATATGGTTCCTCCTAATGGTTGGACATTTGGGGCTCACGCCATTGTCAACATAGTCAATAAACGAGAGAATTACACTACGAAAGCGGTGACACTGTGGACCCAAAGAAGTCATGCAGTTTTTTAGGAACAAGCGGTTGTTATTTATACTAGTTTTAGCGACGGATCAGGTAACAACGAAATATGGGGGTCAGGTCTGCCTAGCTGTGGTTTTATTTATGTTTACCACATCATGAGCCCAGTTGTGTTTTTTCTTGCTGAAAATGGCTAGCCCAGTTCTATTTTTTTCAAAGAAATACCCAAACGAGGCCTACTTGCTTTATCAGCCTATTTGGCTGCAAATCTTTCAAGGCGATGAGAGTTTCATTCGGTTTGCCCGAAATGGCACATACTTTTTAAAACACATCAAACCGGGAATTAGTTTCAATTTTTTCATTACAAGATCTTAGATTCCATTGATTTTTATGCGTGGACAATTATTTGGATTTTATATTTATATAAATTATTTTTCAAAATAGTTTGAATGTGAATCGATATTTCTGGATTAAAAACAGTTGACCGCTTTTGAAATATGCAAAATTTTGTATACTTTTTAACCGTGGCCACAATATGGGGTGTAATGCTAACAAAAAGAAGATGGGCTCCAAAAAAAACCTTAAGAATTAGCAAATGGGCTGTACATTATTAGAAATAATGGCAGATGGGTTGTATGCTGTTTTCCACAGATTTGAGGCTGACTTGTGCGCCTACTACAGGTTGACGCGTATGCTTTCATAAAAAAGGTTGGCCTTTGCATACGCATACATCAAGTTAGTCAACACACGAGAGCAGTGATTGTTGGATGTCCATCCAACGGCTGTCGTGCTTCTTCAATCTCTGCTCTTCATGCTCCATCCACTCAAACAATCGCCGGCGGGACTGCCTGCTCCCTCCTCCCGCTGACGGGCTATGCCGCCAAGAGCCTCACGGCCCCACCGTACTCCCATCGCTGGCCTAGCCATCCCTCTACTCACCCACACATGCTGTTATTCTCCGGTGACGGCAAACGAACCAGTAAACCCTCGTACTCCTCCGCGTGGGAAACAACTACCGAGTATTCCCTGGCTCCGTGTCGGTCCCTTCCTAGGCCTCGCCATCATCCACCGCCCTGGTGCTCTCGGCACGGCCTGGTCAACGTGGTCAATGAATGACATCCATCGGAAGTGGACTGTACGTGGAAAGGCTGACAGCTGGGTCCACGGCCACACGCAAGGAAATGCCTCCTTATTACGTGCAAAATAATGATTCCTCCACCTGACAGCCAGGACCCACAGGAAGGGCCTCTGTATTTCGCGAAAAAAAATGTTCCCCCTGCTGATAGGTCGGACCCACCAGCTATATCTTCGCACGCAAGGAAGTGCCTCCTTATTACGCCCAAAAAAATGAATACCCCCCTGCTAGCTGGGACCCACCATATTGTTGGGCTGACTTGTGGGCCTACTAAATTGACGGGGACGGAGGGCTTTGTCAACTTAGTCAATACTCCAGTGACCGTATGATGTCCATCCAACGGCCATAGTGCTTCTTCAACCTCTGGTCTTCTTGCTCCAGCCGCCCAAAGCAGCGCCGGTCGTGCCGCCTGCTCCTGCCTCCCGTGGCCGGCTGTGCTACCGCCTGCTCCTGCCTCCTGTGGCCCGGCTCCGCGTCGTCCCCTTCCTAGGCCTCGCCGTCGTCCACCGCCGTGGTGCTCTCGGCGCGGCGTGGTCAATGTGGTCAACGACCGACTTCCGTTGGAAGAGTACTGTACATGGAGAGGCTGACAGCTGGGACCACAGCAGCCGCAAGGAAGTGCCTCCTTATTACGCGGAAAATAATTATTCCTCCACCTGACAGCGGGGACCCACCGGACGGGCCAACAGTATTTTGCGAAAAAAATCGTTTCCCCCTGACTGCTGGGACCCACCGGACGGGCCACCGTATTTTGCAAAAAAACGTTCCCCCCACTGTCAGCTCGGACCCACCGGAAGTGCCTCCTTATTACACACAAAAAATGAGTACTCCCCCGGCTAGCTGGGACCCACCTTGGTGGGAGGCTGTCTTGTGGGCCTACTAAGTTGACGGGGACGAAGGGCTTTCTCAACTTAGTCAATATGAACGATTGTAGCTCCAGTGACCGTACGATGTCCATCCAACGGCCGTAGTGCTTCTTCAACCTCTGGTCTTCTTGCTCCAGCCGCCCAAAGCAGCGCTGGTCGTGCCGCATGCTCCTGCTCCTGCCTCCCGTGGTCGGCTGTGCTGCCGCGGAGGCCTCACCGCCCCCTACTATTCCCACCGCTGGCCAGGCCCTACGGCGACGGCAGCCTCACACCACAGCCGAACCAGTGAACCCTCGTACTCCTCTCCGCGCGGGCTTCCACTGCCGCGTCTTCCCCGGCTCCGCGTCGTCCCCTTCCTAGGCCTCGTCGTCGTCCACCGCCGTGGTGCTCTCCGTGCGGCATGGTCAACGTGGTCAAGGAACGACTTCCATCGGAAGAGTACTGTACGTGGAGAGGCTGACAGCTGGGTCCACGGCCACAGCCCAGTTTTTTTGTGATTTGCCAAGTAAGTCGCTTTGTCAGGCCTGTTGGGCTGTAAATCTTTCAAGACGAGGAGAGCTTTCATTCGGCTGGCCGAGTAAAATGGCCCATCGAGAATGAGAAATGGGTTGTACATTTTTAAAACACATCAAACCGCAATTAGTTTCAAATATATTTTTTTCATTTCAAGATTTTAAATTACATTAATTTTTATGCGTGGAAAATTTGTTGGATTTTATATTGATATACATTTATTTTTAAAATCAGTTTGAATGTGATTCGAAATTTCGGGATTAAAAACAGTTCGGACCGCTTTGAAATATGCAAAATTTCGTATAATTTTTTAACCGTGGCCACAATATGGGATGTAATGCTAACAAAGAATATGGGCTCCAAAAAAACCTTAAGAATTAGCAAATGGGCTGTAAATTATTAGAAATAATGGCAGATGGGTTGTATGCTGTTTTCCACAGATTTGAGGCTTTCCTAAAAAAGGTTGATGCACAAGCACTGACTGTTGGATGTCCATCCAACGGCCGTCGTGCTTCTTCAATCTCTGCTCTTCCTGCTCCAGCCGCTCAAACAAGCGCCGGCGGGACTGCCTGCTCCCTCCTCCCCGCGGCCGGCTGTGCTACCGCGCAGGCCTCACCGCCCCATCGTACTCCCATCGCTGGCCTAGCCATCCCTCTACTCACCCACACCTGTTGTTATTCTCCGGCTATGGCAGACGAACCAGTAAACCCTCGTACAGTCGTACTCCCCTCCGCGTGGGAAACAACTGCCGAGTCTTCCCTGCCTCCGTGTCGTCCCTTCCTAGGCCTCGCCGTCGTCCACCGCCGTGGTGCTCTCGGCGCGGCGTGGTCAATGTGGTCAACGACCGACTTCCATCGAAGAAAATCGTCTGCGGAGAGGCCGATACCGGGTCCACGACCGCAGCAAGGAAGTGCCTCCTTATTACGCGCAAAATAATTATTCCTCCACCTGACAGCGGGGACCCACCGGACGGGCCACCGTATTTCACGAAAAAAACGTTTCCCCCCTGACTGCTGGGACCCACCAGATACACCTTCGCACGCAAGGAAGTGCGTCCGGGCAAACAAATGATTCGCCCTCCTGACTGCTGGGACCCACCAGCTACATCTTCGCACGCAAGGAAGTGCGTCCAGGCAAAAAAACGATTTGCCCCCCCTGACTGCTGGGACCCACCAGCTACATCTTCGCAGGCAAGGAAGTGCCTGACAGTCGGCACCCACCTGGTCGAAGCGTACGTAGCGTTGTCATTCTGGTCGCGAACGTGTACGTACATATATACTGGTGGATGTAGAGGCGCGCACGTGTCGTAGTAGAGGCGCGCACGTAGCATGTACACGTACATACAGTGGCCAGGGTGCAAGAAAGAAAATACGGCCACGTATGTGTACATACGGGCGGGGTCTCGAACGCCTACTCGCGCATACGTACGGCGAGGGCTCGTGTACATGGCTGGGTCGGAACGGAGAAACAGCGTCGTCGTCGTGTTCATGGCGAAGCAACGGAATGCTCGTGTTCATGGGGAGGCAACGGAATAAGTCATGTCCATCGGGAGGCAACGAAACGCGTGGGAGCCAACCGGCTGGGTCGGAACGGAATGCGTGGTCGTGTTCATCGGGAGGGCTTGGACGGAATAGGCGATGGAAACGAGGCCTGGCGTACCGCAGAACGGAGGAAACTGACCTCCTACGTTCAGAACAGGGTCCTGTTGATCGGGAGGGGTGTGGCGTACCGCAAAACGGAGGAAACGGACCTCCTACAGTCGAAACGGGGGTCCTGTTGAACGGGAGGGGTGTGGCGTACCGCAAAATGGAGGAAACGGACCTCCTACGGTTGAAACGGGGGTCCTGTTCATCAGGAGGGGTGTGGCGTACCGCAAAACGGGACTCCACGGGATACTGTTCATCTCCACCGTCGACCTCCTCCAGCCTCCACGGGCTACCGTCGACCTCCTCCAGCCTCCACGGGCTCCTGTTCATCCAGCCTCCACCGTGCGCTACTCCACTGGCTACTGTTCAACCACCCCTCCACGGGCACCCCTCCACCGTCTACTGTTCATCCAGCCCTCCACACCACGGGGTCCTGTTCAACCACCCCTCCACGGCCACCCCTCCACCGTCTACTGTTCATCCAGCCCTCCACACCACGGGGTCCTGTTCAACCACCCCTCCACACCACACCACGGCCACCCCTCCACCGTCTACTGTTCATCCACTATTAACATCTAGATCTTGGAGTTCTTGGTGTTCTCCTTCTTGTTCTTCCTCTCATTTTCCTCCCTAGCATTAGTTGCTTCGGTGGGATTTGAGAGAGAAGGACTTGGGCACTCCGTGTGCCCTTGCCATTGCATTTGGTGCATCGGTTTGAGTTCTCCATGGTGATACGTGGAAGTTACAAGTTGAGAAGCTTCTTACTCTTGGGTGCTTGGTACCCTTGAGCTTGTTCCTCTTGGGTGCTTGGGCGCCCTAGATGGTTGGTGGTGTTCAGAGCTCAATCATTGTGGTGTAAAGCTCCGGGCAAGCGTCGGGGTCTCCAATTAGGTTGTGGGGATCGCCCCGAGCAATTTGACGGGTACCGGTGACCGTCCCCAAGGGTTGCCAAAGTGTACGGGTTTGGTGACCGCCCCCAAGGGTTGCAATTTGTACGGGTTCGGTGGCCGCCCTCAAGGGTCCCTTAGTGGAATCACGACATCTTGCATTGTGCGAGGGCGTGAGGAGATTACGGTGGCCCTAGTGGCTTCTTGGGGAGCATTGTGCCCCCACACCGCTCCAAACGGAGATTAGCATCCGCAAGGGTGTGAACTTCGGGATACATCATCGTCTCCGCGTGCCTCGGTTATCTCTTACCCGAGCTCTTTACGTATGCACTTTACTTGGTGATAGCCTTATTGTTTCTTGTCATATATCTTGCTATCACCTAGTAGTTTATATTGCTTAGCATAAGTTGTTGGTGCACATAGGTGAGCCTAGTTGTTGTAGTTTTTTTGCTTGACAAATTAACCGCTAGGTTTATTCCGCATTTGTTCAAGCCTCAACTGTAATTATTTTAAAGCGCTTATTCACCCCCCCCCCCAACTCCCTCTAGGCGACATCCACGATCTTTCAGCGTATCATATCACGGGGTTTGGATGCACCGGCGAAGTTTGCACCAACTCTCAAGGTGAGAAAGGGCAATGCACGGTACCGAAGAGGCTAGCAATGTTGGAAAGGTGAGAGTGCGTATAATCCATGGACTCAACATTAGTCATAAAGAACTCACATACTTATTGAAAAAAAATCTACAAGTCATCAAAAACCAAGCATTGCGTGCATGCTCCTAGGAGTATAGATTGGTATGAAAATACCATCGCTCGTCCCCGACCGCCACTCATAAGGATGACAATCAAAGAACACCTCATATTTCAAATTTGTTACACAGCGGTTACCATACGTGCATGCTACGGGACTTGCAAACTTCAACACAAGTATTTCTCAAATTCACAACTACTCAACTAGAACAACTCTAATATTACCATCTCCATATCTCAAAACAATCATCAAGTATCAAACTTCTCATAGTATTCAATGCACTTTTTTATGAAAGTTTTTATTATACCGATATTGGATGCCTATCATATTAGGACTAATTTTATAGCCAAAGCAAATTACCATGCTGTTCTAAAGGACTCTCAAAATAATATAAGTGAAGCATGAGAGATCAATAATTTCTATAAAATAAAACCACCACTGTGCTCTAAAAGATATAAGTGAAGCACTAGAGCAAAGTTTCTGTCTTTTTCAACAAGATCAAACAACTATCACCCAAGAAGATCCTATTGGTTCTACTTGGCACAAACACTAATTAAAACATGAAAACACATCAAAACTGAGGCTAGATGAATTATTTATTACTAAACAGAACCAAAAAAGCAATAAACAAAAATAAAATTGGGTTGCCTCCCAACAAGCCCTATCATTTAACGCCCCTAGCTAGGCATAAAGGCAAGGATAGATCTAGGTATTACCATATTTGGTAGGAAATCCATAAGTGGCTCTCATAATAGATTCATAAGGTGATTTAATTTTCTTCCTAGAAAGTGCTCCATGCCCTTCCTTAACGGAAATTGGAATCTCATATTTCCTTCTTTCATATCAATAACTGCACCAATCGTTCTAAGGAAAGGTCTACCAAGAATAATATGACATGTAGGATTGCAATCTATATCAAGAACAATGAAATCTACGGGCACATAATTCCTATTTGCAACAATAAGAACATCATTAATCCTTCCCATAGGTTTCTTAATAGTGGAATCCGCAAGATGCAAGTTTAAAGAACAATCGTCAAATTCACGGAAACCTAACTCTCACACAAAGTTTTTGAAATAATGGAAACACTAGCACCCAAATCACACAAAGCATAACATTCATGATCTTTAATCTTAATTTTAATAGTAGGTTCCCACTCATCATAAAGTTTTCTAGGGATAGAAACTTCCAACTCAAGCTTTTCTTCATAAGATTGCATTAAAGCATCAATGATATGTTTGGTAAAAGCTTTATTTTGACTATAAGCATGATGAGAATTTAGCACGGATTGAAACAAGGCAATACAATCTATTAAAGAACAATTATCACAATTAAATTCCTTGAAATCCAAAATAGTGGGTTCCTTGCTATGTAAAGTTTTGACCTCTTCAAATCCACTTTTACCAATTTTTGCATCGAGATCTAAAAACTCCGAATCATTGGGACGCCTTTTAACTAAAGTTGACTCATCTCCAGTCCCATCATTATCAAGATTCATATTTGAAAACAAAGATTTAATAGGAGACACATCAATCACTTTTAGATCTTCATCCTTATTATCATGAAAACTAGAAGAACACACTTTCATAAAGCAATCCTTTTTAGCACGCATCCTAGCGGTTCTTTCTATGCACTCATCAATGGAAATTCTCATGCCTTTAAGAGACTCATTGTTATCATGCTTAGGTGGGATAGATCTAAGTTTCAAAGAATCAACATCAAGAGAAATTCTATCCACGTTCCTAGCCAACTCATCAATCTTAGGCAATTTTTCTTCAAGCAAAGCATTGAAATTCTTTTGCAAAATCATAAATTCTTTAACACTAGTCTCAAAATCAGAGGGCATCTTATTAAAATTTCCATAAGAGTTGTTGTAGGAATTACCATAATTATTAGAGGAATTACTAGGAAACAGCCTAGGATTAAAGTTTCCTATATACACGTTGTTACCAAAATTGTTCCTACCAACAAAATTCACATCCATAGATTCATTATTATTCTCAATCAAAGTAGACAAAGGCATATCATTAGGATCAGAATAAACACTCTTATTAGCAAACAAATTCATAAGTTCATCCATCTTTCCACTCAAAACATTAATCTCTTCTATCACATTAACCTTTTTACTAGTAGATTTTTCGGTGTGCCATTGAGAATAATTAACCATAATTTTATCTAGGAGTTTAGTAGCTTCTCCTAAAGTGATTTCCACAAAAGTGCCTCCCGCGGCCGAATCTAAAAGATTTCTAGAAGCAAAATTCAATCCAGCATAAATATTTTGTATAATCATCCATAAATTCAAACCATGTGTAGGACAATTACATATCATTAATTTCATCCTCTCCCAAGCGTGTGCAACATGTTCATGATCAAGTTGCTTAAAATTCATAATATCGTTTCTAAGAGAGATGATCTTAGCAGGAGGAAAATACTTAGAGATAAAAGCATCTTTGCACTTATTCCATGAATAAATACTATTTTTAGGCAAAGACGAAAACCAAGTTTTAGCAAGATCTCTAAACGAAAACGGAAATAGCTTCAATTTAACAATATCATTATCCACGTCTTTTTTATTTTGCATATCACACAAATCAACAAAGTTGTTTAGATGGGTAGCGGCATCTTCACTAGGAAGGCCAGCAAATTGATCTTTCATGACAAGATTCAGCAAAGCAGTATTAATTTCACAAGATTCAACATCGGTAATAGGAGCAATCGGGGTGCTAAGAAAATCATTGTTGTTGGTATTGGAAAAGTCACACAATTTAGTATTGTCTAGAGCCATCGTGACAAACAATCCAACACACAAACACACAAGAAGCAAGCGAAAAGAGAAGAGCGAAAAAGAGGGCGAATAAAACGGAAAGGTGAAGTGGGGAAGAGGAAAATGAGAGGCAAATGGCGAATCATGTAATGCGAGGGATAAGAGTTTGTGATGGGTGCTTGGTATGTCTTGACTTGACTTGGCGTAGATCTCCCCAGCAACGGCGCCAGAAATCCTTCTTGCTACCTCTTGAGCGTGCGTTGGTTTTTCCCTTGAAGAGGAAAGGGTGATGCAGCAAAGTAGCGTAAGTATTTCCCTCAGTTTTTGAGAACCAAGGTATCAATCCAATAGGAGACTACACGCAAGTCGCCTCGTACCTACACAAACAAATAAGAACCTTGCAACCAACGCGATAAAGGGGTTGTCAATCCCTTCACGGCCACTTGCAAAAGTGAGATCTGATGGAGATAATAAGATAAATATTTTTGGTATTTTTATGATATGGATTGGAAAGTAAAGACTGCAAAGTAAAATAGATTAGAAACTTATATGATGGAAAATAGACTCGGGGACCATAGGTTTCACCAGTGGCTTCTCTCAAGATAGCATAAGTATTACGGTGGGTGAACAAATTACTGTCGAGCAATTGATAGAAAAGTGCATAGTTATGAGAATATATAGGCATGATCATGTATATAGGCATCACGTCCGTGACAAGTAGACCGAAAAAATTCTGCATATACTACTATTACTCCACACATTGACCTCTATCCAGCATGCATCTAGAGTATTAAGTTCATAAGAACAGAGTAACGCATTAGGCAAGATGACATGATGTAGACGGATAAACTCAAGCAATATGATATAAACCCCATCTTTTTATCCTCGATGGCAACAATACAATACGCTGCGTGCTTCCCTTTCTCACATCCGGATCGAGCAACGCAAGATTGAGCCCAAAGCTAAGCACTTCTCCCATTGCAAGAAAGATCAATCTAGTAGGCCAAACCAAACTGATAGTTCGAAGAGACTTGCAAAGATAATAAATCATACATAAAAGAATTCATAGGAGATTCAAATATTGTTCATAGATAATGTTGATCATAAACCCACAATTCATCGGATCTCGACAAACACACCGCAAAAAATAGTTACATCAAATAGATCTCCAAGAAGATCGAGGAGAACTTTGTATTGAGATCCAAAGAGAGAGAAGAAGCCATCTAGCTAATAACTATGGACCCGAAGGTCTGTGGTAAACTACTCACACATCATCGGAGAGCCTATGGTGTTGATGTAGAAGCCCTCCGCGATCGATTCCCTCCCGGTGGAGCCGGAAAAAGGCCCCAAGATGGGATCTCACGGCATGTAAGGTTGCGGCGGTGGAAATGGGGTTTCGTGGTGCTCTGGATGTTTTTGGGGTATATGGATATATATAGGAGGAAGAAGTAGGTCGGTGGAGCTGCGAGGGGCCCACGAGGGTGGGGCGGCGCCTGGGCAAAGGCGCGCCTCCCTGCCTCGTGGCCTCCTTGCTTCTTTCTTGATGTCCACCCCAAGTCCCCTGGATCACGTTTGTTCCAAAAATAACTCTCCCGAAGGTTTCATTCCGTTTGGATTCCGTTTGATATTCCTTTTCTGCGAAACACTAAAATAGGCAAAAAAACAGCAATTTGCACTGGGCCTTTGGTTAGTAGGTTAGTCCCGAAAATAATATAAAAGTGCTTAGTAAAGCTCATTAAACATCCAAAACAAGTAATATAATAGCATGGAACAATAAAAAAATTATAGATACGTTGGAGACGTATCAATCACTATTGTACCCTCTTGCCAAACTCATGGTGAGTAGGTCTGGTACACAGCATAGCATACTTTATAGAACCTATGACTGAGGCATAGGGAATGACTTCTCATTTTCTTTCTATTTTCTGATGTGGTCGGGTTTTGAGTCTTCACTCAACTTCACACCTTGCAACACAGGCAAGAACTCCTTCTTTGACTGTTCCATTTTGAACTACTTCAAAAACTTGTCAAGGTATGTACTCATTGAAAAAACTTAAAAAGATTCTTGATCTATATCTATAGATCTTGATGCTCAATATGTAAGCAGCTTCACCGAGGTCTTTCTTTGAAAAAATCTTTTCAAACACTCCATTATGCTTTCCAGAAAATTCTACATCATTTCAGAACAACAATACGTCATTCACATATACTTATCAGAAAGGCTGTAGTGCTCCCACTTACTTTCTTGTAAATACAGGCTCACCGCAAGTCTGTATAAAACTATATACTTTGATCAACTCATCAAAACGTATATTCCAACTCCGAGATGCTTGCACCAGTAGATAGATGGATCGCTGGAGCTTGCACATTTTGTTAACACTTTTAGGATCGACAAAACCTTCTGGTTGCATCATATACAGCTCTTTAATAAGTCCATTAACGAAGGCAGTTTTGACATCCATTTGCCAGATTTCATAAAATGTGGCAATTGCTAACATTATTCGGACAGACTTAAGCATCGCTATGAGTGAGAAAATCTCATCGTAGTCAACACTTTGAACTTGTTGAAAACCTTTTTGTGACAAGTCGAGCTTTGTAGATAGTAACACTACCATCAGCGTCTGTCTTCCTCTTGAAGATCCATTTATTCTCTATGGCTTGCTGATCATCAGCCAAGTCAACCAAAGTCCATACTTTGTTCTCATACATGGATCCCATCTCAGATTTCATGGCCTTAAGCCATTTCGTGGAATCTGGCTCATCATCGCTTCCTCATAGTTCGTAGGTTCGTCATGGTCAAGTAAAATGACCTCCAGAAAAGGATTGTTGTACCACTCTGGTGCAGACCTTATTCTGGTTGACCTACGAGGTTCGGTAGCAACTTGGTCTGAAGTTTCATGATCATCATCATTAGCTTCCTCACTAATTGGTGTAGGCATCACCAGAACTGATTTCTGTGATTAACTACTTTCCAACTCGAGAGAAGGTACAGTTACCTCATAAAGTTCTACTTTCCTCCCACTCACTTCTTTCGAGAGAAACTCCTTCTCTAGAAAGGATCCATTCTAAGCAACGAATATCTTGCTTTCGGATCTGTGATAGAAGGTGTGCCCAACAATCTCCTTTGGGTATCCTATGAAGACGCATTTCTCCGATTTGGGTTCGAGCTTATCAGGTTGAAACTTTTTCACATAAGCATCACAACCCCAAACTTTAAAAAACGACAGCTTAGGTTTCTTGCCAAACCACAGTTCATATGGTGTCATCTCAATGGATTTAGATGGTGCCCTATTTAACGTCAATGCAACTGTCTCTAATGCATAACCCCAAAACGATAGTGATAAATCGGTAAGAGACATCATAGATCGCACAATATCTAATAAAGTACGGTTATGACGTTCGGGCACACCATTACGCTGTGGTGTTCCAGGTGGCGTGAGTTGCGAAACTATTCCACATTGTTTCAAATGAAGACCAAACTCATAACTCAAATATTCGTCTCCGCGATCAGATCGTAGAAACTTTATTTTCTTGTTACGATGATTTTCCACTTCACTCCGAAATTCTTTCAACTTTTTCAAATGTTTCAGACTTATGTTTCATCAAGTAGATATACCCATATCTGCTCAAATCATCTCTGAAGGTAAAAAAAATGATACCCGCCGCGAGCCTCAACACTCATCGGATCGCATACATCAGTATGTATTATTTTCAATAAGTCAGTTGCTCGCTCCATTGTTCCGGAGAACGGAGTCTTAGTCATCTTGCCCATGAGGCATGGTTCGCAAGCATCAAGTGATTCCAAAAGCCCATCAGCATGGAGTTTCTTCATGTGCTTTACACCAATATGATCTAAATAGTAGTGCCACAAATAAGTTGCACTACCATTATTAACTTTTCATTTTTTGGCTTCATTATTATGAATATGCGTATCACTACGATCGAGATTCAATAAACCATTTATATTGAGTGTATGACCATAGAAGGTTTTATTCATGTAAATAGAACAACAATTATTCTTTGACTTAAATGAATAATCGTATTGCAATAAACATGATCCAATCATATTCATGCTCAACGGAAACACCAAATAACATTTATTTTAGGTTCAATACTAATCCCGAAGGTAAAGTGAGTGTGCGATGGTGATCTTATCAACCTTGGAATCACTTCCAACACACATCATCACCTTGCCCTTAACTAGTCTCTGTTTATTTTGCAACTCCCGTTTCGAGTTACTACTCTTAGCAACTGAACCAGTATGAAATACCGAGGGGTTGCTTATAAACACTAGTAAAATACACATGAATAACATGTATATCAAATATACCTTTGTTCACTTTGCCATCCTTCTTATCCGCCAAGTATCAAGGGCAGTTACACTTCCAGTGATCATTTCCTTTGTAGTTAGAAGCACTCAGTTTCAGGCTTGGGTCTAGCTTTGGGCTTTTCCATAGGAGTGGCAACTTGCTTGCCATTCGTCTTGAAGTTCCCTTTCTTTCCCTTGCCCTTTTACTTGAAACTAGTGGTCTTGTCAACCATCAACACTTGATGCTTTTCTTGATTTCTACCTTCGCCGATTTCAGCATCGCGAAAAGCTTGGGAATCGTTTCCATCATCCGTCGCATATTATAGTTCATCACGAAGTTCCAGTAACTTGGTGATAGTGACTAGAGAACTTTGTCAATCACTATCTTATCTGGAAGATTAACTCCCACTTGATTCAAGCAATTTTAGTACAACATTCTGAGCACATGCTCACTGGTTGAGTTATTCTCCTCCATCTTGTAGGCAAAGTACTGTCAGAGGTCTCATACCTCTCGACACGGGCATGAGTCTGAAATACTAATTTCAACTCTTTGGAACATCTCATATGCTCCGTGGCTTTCAAAACGTTTTTGAAGTCCCGGTTCTAAGCCGTAAAGTATGGTGAACTAAACTATCAAATAGTCATCATACCGAGCTTTGTCAAACGCTCATAACGTCTGCATCTGCTCCTGCAATAGATCTGTCACCTAGCGGTGCATCAAGGACATAATTCTTATGTGCAGCAATGAGGATAATCCTCAGATCACGTACCAAGTTCGCATCATTTCTACTATCATCTTTCAACTTATTTTTCTCTAGGAGCATATCAAAAATAAACGGGGAGCTACATCACGAGCTATTGATCTACAACATAGTTATGCAAATATTATCAGGACTAAGTTCATGACAAATTAAAGTTCAATTAATCATATTACTTAAGAACTCCCACTTAGATAGACATCCCTCTATCCATCTAAATGATCACGTGATCCATATCAACTAAACCATATCCGATCATCACGTGAGATGGAGTAGTTTTCAATGGTGAACATCACTATGTTGATCATATCTACTATATGATTCACGCTCGACCTTTCGGTCTCAGTGTTCCGAGGCCATATCTGCATATGCTAGGCTCGTCAAGTTTAACCCGAGTATTCTGTGTGTGCAAAACTGGCTTGCACCCATTATATGTGAACGTAGATCTTACCACACCCGTTCATCACATGGTGTCTCGGCACGACGAACGGTAGCAATGGTGCATACTCATGGAGAACACTTATATCTTGAAATTTAGTGAGAGATCATCTTATAATGCTACCGCCGTACTAAGCAAAATAAGATGCATAAAGGATAAACATCACATGCAATCAATATAAGTAATATGATATGGCCATCATCATCTTGTGCCTTTGATCTCCATCTCCAAAGCACCGTCAAGATCACCATCGTCACCGGCTTGACACCTTGATCTCCATCTAAGCATCGTTGTCGTCTCACCAACTATTGCTTCTACGACTATCGCTACCACTTAGTGATAAAGTAAAGCAATTACATGGCGATTGCATTTCATACAATAAAGCGACAACCATATGGCTCCTGCTAGTTGCCGATAACTCTGTTACAAAACATGATCATCTCATACAACAATTTATATATCATCACGTCTTGACCATATCAGATCACAGCAATCCCTGCAAAAACAAGTTAGACGACCTCTACTTTGTTGTTGCAAGTTTTACGTGGCTGCTACGGGCTTAGCAAGAACCATTCTTACCTACGCATTAAAACCACAACGATTTTTCGTCAAGTGTGCTATTTTAACCTTCAACAAGGACCGGGCGTAGTCACACTCGATTCAACTAAAGTTGGAGAAACAGACACCGACTAGCCACCTGTATGCGGCGCAGCGGTAGAACCAGTCTCATGAACGCGGTCATGTAATGTCGGTCCGGACCGCTTCATCCAACAATACCGCCGAATCAAAGTATGACATGCTGGTAAGCAGTATGACTATTATCGCCCACAACTCTTTGTGTTCTACTCGTGCATATAACATCTACGCATAGACCTGGATCGGATGCCACTGTTGGGGAACGTAGTATTTCAAAAATTTACCTATGATCACGCAAGATCTATCTAGGAGAAGCATAGCAACGAGCGGGGAGAGTGTGTCCATGTACCCTCGTAGACTGAAAGCCGAAGCATTTAGTAACGCGGTTGATGTAGTCGAACGTCTTCGCGATCCAACCGATCCAAGTACCGAACGCACGGCACCTCCGTGATCTGCACACGTTCAGCTCGGTGACGCCCTCGAGCTCTTGATCCAGTTGAAGCCGAGTAGAGTTTCGTCAGCATGACGACGTGGTGACGGTGATGATGAAGTTACCGGCGCAGGGCTTCGCCTAAGCACTACGACGATATGATTGAGGTGTGTATCTATGGAGGGGGGCACCGCACATGGCTAAAAGATCAACTTGTCTGTCTATGGGGTGCCCCCTCCCCCATATATAAAGGAGGGGAGGAGGAGTCCGGCCAGCCCTAGGGGGCGCGCCCAAAGAGGGGAGTCCTACTAGGACTCCAAGTCCTAGTAGGATTCCACCAAGAGGGATAGAGGTGGAAGGAAGGAGAGGGAGTAGGAAGAGGCGCCCCCCCGTCCCTTGTCCAATTCGGACTCCAAGGGGGGGCTGCCCTGGCCTCCCTCCTCTCTCTCCACTAAGGCCCATGGTGGCCCATTAGTTCCCTCAGGGGGTTCCGGTAACCCCTCCGGCACTCCGGTTTTACCCGAAACCATCCAGAACACTTCCGGTGTCCAAATAAAATGGTCCAATATATCAATCTTTATGTCTCGACCATTTCGAGACTCCTCGTCATGTCCGTGATCTCATCCGGGACTCTGAACAACCTTCGGTATATCAAATCACATAAACTCATAATACAAATCGTCATCGAACATTAAGCGTGCGGACCCTACAGGTTCGAGAACTATGTAGACATGACCAAGACACATCTCCGGTCAATAACCAATAGCGGAACCTGGATGCTCATATTGGTTCCTACATATTCTACTAAGATCTTTATCGGTTAAACCGCATAACAACATACGTTGTTCCCTTTGTCATCGGTATGTTACTTGCCCGAGATTCGATCGTCGGTATCACCATACCTAGTTCAATCTCGTTACCGGCAAGTTTCTTTACTTGTTCCTTAATGCATCATCCCGCAACTAACTCATTAGTTACATTTCTTGCAAGGCTTATGTGATGAGCATTACCGAGAGGGCCCAGAGATACCTCTCTGAAACACGGAGTGACAAATCCTAATCTCGATCTATGCCAACTCAACAAACACCATCGGAGACATCTGTAGAGCATCTTTATAATCACCCAGTTATGTTGTGATGTTTGATAGCACACTAAGTGTTCCTCGGGTATTCGGGAGTTGCATAATCTCATAGTCTGAGGAACATGTATAAGTCAAGAAGAAAGCAGTAGCAATGAAACTGTAATGATCATAATGCTAAGCTAACGAATGGGTCGTGTCCATCACATCATTCTCTAATGGTGTGATCCCGTTCATCAAATGACAACACATGTCTATGGTCAGGAAACTTAACCATCTTTGATTAACGAGCTAGTCTAGTAGAGACATATTAGGGACACTTTGTTTTGTCTATGTATTCACACATGTACCAAGTTTTCGGTTAATACAATTCTAGCATGAATAATAAACATTTATCATGATATAAGGGAATAAAATAATAACATTATTATTGCCTTTAGGGCATATTTCCTTCATCCAGATCCTATAAAAACATCATACCATGAAAATCCAGTAATTTTCTCTTCATCGAGCCCTATAAGAAGGGCTCACTAATCATATTCAAGAAGTAGAAAAAAAACATCAAACCACGAAATTCCTATGGATCGAGCATCAAAAGAAGAATCACATTGAGAAAGAAAAAAAGGAGTTCTTCTTTGACATAAACACTAATTTAATTCAACTCAAAATCCACAATAAACATAGCGAGGAAGATAGAGGTTCCCAACAGCTAAAAACATGGCCCATGATCCTCATAATAAAGTAGCAACGATATATAGGCCATCTAGACGGGCGGCGGCAAAAGAACGACGACGATCGTAAGCTCGAATTGATAGAAAGAGGTCTGCCTTATCTGGGGACTGCGCTTCGGTGCCTTAAGGCACCTGCCTTTATGCCTATGACATGTGAGCCCAATATGTCAGTGACCCAAAGGCAGGTGCCTTTATGGCACTGAAGATGCGTCCCTTATCTAGAGTGGCCATAACAAGTGACAAAGAGTCACTTCCATTCTCGAGAACGCGGGATATTTTTCTTGGATAAGATCTCCTCACACCAATTATCATGCCAAAACAGTACTGAAATCCTTCTCCTGGTTTACAGGAGGCCACTTCCTTCAATGGGGGAGCAACTTGAGAATATCTTTCCACTAGAACAATCACTCTAATTGACCTTGAGGGTTAATATTTTTCCCAAGGCAAATCTTCTTTACTAAAAAAATATAGGTGCTTGATGAGCAGGGCCTTGTTGTAGCCACATCCAGTATTCCTGGCCCACTTTGACTTTTTTAGGCCTACATACCTTGCCCGAGGCTATCAAAGCGATCCCTTGATCTTTCATCTCCACTAGATGACTCGTTGCGCCAATGACGCAAAGGCCGAGAGGGAGCCAAGTATTGTGAGAATATTTGGACACGCAAATCGAAAACCAAATGTGGCAACACTCCCGCATCCTCTGCTTGGAAGCCGCCTTTTCTCACCGGATCTAATATAGATACATTATTCTTCAAGAGCAAATTTCAGAGAAAATATAAAGCATGGAAGGCTTTAGGTTATACTATTGAGACCATACCACCATATCTTCATTTAGTTTCTTTGCAAATCTAAAGGTCTAAGAGGATGGTACATGCGAGAAGCTGTGAATCCACAACAAAAAACTAAACTAAATTCGAAACAAACATTTCAAGTTTGGAAGCCACGAAGCAGCCCAGATCTCTCATTGTAGTGCAGGTTCAAGAAAATGGGCTGAACGACCATCATAGCAACATGTAGAAGCAGCAAAAATATAGGCTTTGTGTGTAACTGATCATGAAAGATAGCTTGGTCAGTTTGTCCATTGTTGGTTTATACTGAGCAAGAACATCAGCCTACAGAGAAGAAAAATGGAGGACTGCTTTATTCTGCGGTGCATCCACAATAGTACAGCAAATAAAGTAGTTAAATGTGCGCTAAGATGTAAGACCTTTTAGATCACTATTTTAGTGATCTAAAAGGTAAGTAGTGATCTAAAAGGTCTTGTATTAGTTTGAAGAGGGGGTACTTAATGAGACTGTAAGCCAGTACATCAAAGTCATGCCGGCTTCCCATTGATTTGATCAAACCAATATGACAAAGGGAAGGTGAAACTTCAGAAGACCATATAAATTGATCGCGATGTCTTAATTTAAAACTGTGAAATGAAGTAATAAACATTAAGTCTGAATGTTATCACTAAAAAAGCATAAAAAAGGCAGACCAGCCAGCAGTGCATCATAATTAGTGGTTCATCATGGGCAAACCAGGCAGCAGTAGCCTAATAACTTAGACGGAAAAAATGCAAGAAGTCAAAGCACAAGGTGGGAAATAGGACCAAGCATTGATAGGTAACCAAATAATGAAGGAATATCCCCATGAAAATCAAGAACGGTAAATTAGCATCCAGAAGTACATAGAAACAAATATTCCGCTTGGCAGAGTGTGATCTCAGTATGATGTCAATAGTTGGGACTAAGAAGGTAACCACGTAGAGTGTCACGCCTAAGGGCATTTTCTTACGTCTCTACTCTCTAGTAATACAAGTCACTATTGATTGATTTAACTAAGGTATTCTTTAGCTGGGTATTTATAAAGGAAATTCACACTATGCGTTTTACCAGTAGTAGAGAGCAACCGAAAGACTGATGTTTTTAAATGCAAGAACAAACCTCACCAAGCTGCTGTGCAGACTTATTGTCAGTGGAAGATGCTACAGCTGAGCAAAAATGGCTTGAGATTTCTTCTATGCCTGCTGCTCCCTCCTGCAGGAATTATTTAGAACAACAAAACAATTTACTGTGAGATGAGAGAAGGCACACCAAAGAAGCACATCCGTAAGTGTATATCTAATAATATAGATGCTACAAATCAATAGAACTAAAATACTCTAGTAATTGGGATCAGGTAGATCTATGTATACATCACCAAATCAGAAGTTTAGTTACCTGTGGTTCGCTTGATAGCAGTTGCAGGTTTTCATGCGCTGAAGTCAAGAACCGACCAGCAGCGACCAAATCTGAGCACAACCATCCCTCACAATTTGAATTCCACCCTAGCAAGTACAGACACGTCCTCTACAACCTCACACAGATACGAAAGCGTCATAAAGCACACCACACTACTCTGCCACCACAACCTCCAAAACATGTATAACGACTGAAATAAGCAAACACATTCTACTCACACACAAGCATGACATATAAGCGGGACGAGGCCGAACAATACACGATGGCGTGCCAGATCCAGAAACTTAAAATGATCAGCAATTTGAACACCATGACAACACGTACAGGAAAGGAAATATGCATTTTAGCTAGACAGAAAGCAAGCAAACCTCGATGACAGAACAGCGATGCAACAAAGCAGAAGATCGGGACGAAGCAACACAAGAGATCCCAGAACCTAATAAATAAATGGACATGAAGTGGTCAGTGCACCAGCATGCTATGGAATAGATAGGTAAAAGAAGAGTCGTTCCCCAGACAAATTAAACAACGGTCCATTTACCTGAGTTAGAGAGAAGCAGGCAAGCAGAGCAGCCAAGATGGATGAGCATACCAAGGACGAGCGGCCGGCAAAACCAAACGCAAAAAAAGCGAAACCAAATAGAGATCAATTTTCAGCTGAACCAAGTAGATTCACTCCTTCAGGTATGCATCCTAATTGGTCCTACAAAGATCACAAGAAATTAGAGGATGGAACTTGACTGCCTTCCTCAGATCATTTGGAGGACAAAAGAAGCTAGAAAAATTGCGATGAACCACTAATCCCTGCTAAAACTACCTATCTTTGCCCTGTGATATATGGATAATATTAGAAAGTAGAGAAAAGCACCTGCCAATTTTACTTCATCGTGCGAAAGCTGCCAGCCATGCGCATCAGTGATTTCTCACGTGTTCTGCATAAAGAAAACATATACATATAAGTATATAAGATCACCATTAGTGCTTATGTAAGGCCTTTATTACATTTACCAGTTGGACTGTAAGGCAATAAAAGCCATTCTCTGAACCTTCATGCAAATAATTAATCATCCAAAATGGAAGTAGCTGACTAACAATAGAGCTTTGTCCTCATATCCCTAAAGAAGTGAAAAACAAGCAAATGGTTGTCATCTTGTTCTTACCCAATTCAACACCTCCAACCTTAGGTACACATCATGCCATTGGTCCACATAGCAAAGATCAATCATATCACTTGTCGAAATGATGCAGCCGCTGCAAACAATAGAGCTCTCTCCTCATACCCCTAAAGAAATGAAAAACAACCAAATCAAATTTTCTGTATAGAAGCACACTCACATAAGCAAACCAGAGGCAATATGCACCATGGCTTGATCAGAATGCAAGGAACAAGAGGAGAAGAGAAAGGCCACGACCTACAAGCTAGAGAAGCAGAGCATGTCGTTGAGGCGAGGAAGGAGAGAAATCTGAATTGCCGCGTCGCATCATCTCGGAAGGCGAATCTAAATCATCAAGTCGTGGTCGTCTCGTATAAGCGATAACCACGTACACACCCCCTTCCACCCCCGCTTCGTCGCCCTCTTCCTCGGCCTCCACCCCATGTCGTCACCCTCTTCTTCGGGCAGCTCTCGCGGCTTCCAGCTTCCGTCATGATCCAGGATGCCTGATTCGCTCCCAGGCCATGAGCCCATGACCATGCTCTTGATCTATGCCACGGTTGTCGTCGCACCATGCCTCCGTCCTCCTCGATCTGTTGCTTGCTTGGATAGGTTGTGGTGGCTGAGAGGATGTCTACATAATTAGCACACGACAAAAAAAAATCTCAAAGAAAACGGATGTTCAAGACAAAACTAAACTGGCTACGGGAAACAATGGCTAATCAGTCAAAGGAGATATGTGTTGCAATTGGCGCCAGGAAGGGGACTCGACACTATTGGAGATGATGGCAAGAGAAAAAACAGTGAGCTGCACAACATGTCCAATAAGGCAAGCGCGCCGCCAAGAATCTCTCTTCCTCCCGCTGTCTCCGTGCTCGTCCTCCCCGCCTCCCTCTGCTCTTTGCTGGCCAAGAGAAAAATGAAAGCATAAAGTTAGAAACTAAAAAAGGAGATGATAGGAAACATACCACCATGAGAACCAAATCAGACTATCAAACTCTTTTTTTAACAAGCACCATACTCTTAAGAACCATATGGCTGCAGCAAGCTCATGCTATCATGGTGCAGAACAGATATTTGTGGTTGCGACACAACACGAACACTACCAAAAAAATCTACAGCCCCCAAGAATCATGGACTGAAGAAGACTCTCCCAAATTCATCTCCCTTTTCCCCCAAATTAGGTACGGATGAGATTTACTTATGTATTCTCACTATATCACTCTCTTCTCTGCATCATCTCATGTTCTTGTACTTCGGCTTGTCTGTACAAGGCTACAACTTATGGTTTATGGTGTCTAGAACTGATTGTGTCTTGCTTTCTCTTTATCTATTCTCAGCTAGAAAGTGTAGGATTCATACTCTTTTAACTCTGCAAATCTTCTCTCTATTCTAATTTCTTAGTTACTCTCTCATTCTTTTTACTCTTAAAACTATCACTTGCTATTCTATTCTATTCTTCGCTGCTTCTTATCTTAGTGCTCTCTCTTCTAAACACGTTTAATCTCTCTTATTACTGCATATTTCAACAGTCCAATAAGGAGCGCGTCCCAAGATCCTCTCTTCCTCCTGCTGGTCTACTTCCTCATCCAAACACGGAGCAAATCATGGCACAAGCAATCAGGGCAGGAGGGGGGTTAAACAGGGTCTGACCTAGATCGGGGAGAGAGGAAGAGGAACTCGTCGCGGTGGCCGGCCTCCCTCGCACCATCCGCCGCTGTGCCGTCGTCGTCAGGGAGTACCCCAAGTGCCAGCACGGCCTGGTGGGGATCTGCTGCATCTCCGAGCGCCGCGATGCCCACGAGCATCACCGCCATCGCCGGGAAGCTCACATCAGATGCTCGGATTCTCAGATCTTGTCATCATAATCTTATACTCCGAATATGCATACCTAGCATGATTCTTAGTTTGGTTGTAGCAATAGTGCTGCCAATGAAGAAAATATTGTGGTGGTGGAAACAAGCAGAAGTTAGTCTTCTTTTGGGATCTGCAATAATACTCGCTTAGGAAGAACTGCAATATACAAGGCGTACATACTCAGATGAGAGAGCAGCCCGCAAAGCATTTGTGGTAAGGTGAACTGAAGTGACGCACCGACTCATGAATGTACCTCGAGGAAGACGACCTCAGAATGAACCCGTCGCTACCCTTCGCCTCCGACAAACACCACATCAACAGATTGATTGGAATATCAATTCCTAAAAAGCATGATCATACAAAGGGATTTATCAGCAGACGTATACTGATTCCAATGATGGAGCTTCTATATGAAACCAAATTTTAATTATAGTGAACTCTTTTGCATCAGATTAAAATTAGCAAAACAAATGATTGTAAAACTAATATCATATCCAAATAGAACTTTGTTCTCAGTAGTATCTACAATCTAACGCAGCTGATCCATCAAAGAACGTATATACAGTACCTACAATCGAACACAGATCCATCAAAGAACGTATATACAGGAAAGGCTAATCTAACACAAAGTCTAAAGGGTAAACTAAACTTGCATCCAGTTGATGGAAAAGAAAAGGCATCATGCGTGTATTGGGCGGAGCAAATCAGGTCAAGATTAAATTTAGTTAAATATAAAAAGTTGAGAATGCTAAATACCACAAAATGACTTGGCAAAGTTGATCAATACAATAAAGAAAAATCAATCGGCAAAGGGCATGAACCTTTGTGGTCTTCGAGAGAAGAGCAGCATCTTTCTCCCCTATAACTAATTATGCTTGTACACTCACAAATATATACAGGCTTCAAAGGTAAAGTGTCGTGGGTGTGTGACTACCAATTCATCCGAAGATATATATTACAGGAAATTGTTGCACAATATTACTTCAGAATCATGGATATAATATGGAATATTTACCTTAACAAATTATTGCATAAAAAGCAAAGTCTGCACTAATTGATGCTAGTTCTCTTACCACAAGAACAAACCAGGTCATCTAAACAAGCAAGGTTACGTATAGAAAGCCACATCGCTCTAGCTGCTGCCAATACACTCAATTACGCCCGGATCACATTTTCCTCCTCAGCGCCATCTCCAAGTCCCTGTGGTGAGGACAAGAGATGAGGAGGCATCGACTGACAGAAGGCGCATCAACAAGGAACAAAGGACACACACAACAAGTACGTAGCAGCAAGAATCGAGGGGAGCAAGGATTGGGAATAAATCACGTACTCACCTTGCTAGGGCATGTCCTAGATTGTGGATCCAATTTGGGCACAGGTCATGGGGAGAGATGGTTGTTGTGGAGGCACGAGCAGTGGCGGACCGCCTTCCCTCCAAAGCCGGCGCCGCCTAAGCCCAAATTCATCGGGCTGAACCCGGATGTTGACCTCCTGCTGTGGCCTTGATCAGGAGAAGCGGACGCCTTGGAAGGATCGGTCGAGATCCGTCTGAAGAAGAGGAGGAGAGGCAGCGATGCAGGAGGGGTGGGGGAGAGGGTAAGGGGGGAGGCGGCTGAGGTGGGAGGAGGAGGAGGAGACGGCGGCTAGCGTTCCTAAGGGAGGGGGAGGCGACTGAGGTGGGAGGAGGAGGAGGAGATGGCGGCTAGGGTTGCTGAGGGAGGGGGAGGCGAGTTTTCGATGCCCCACGCCCCGCTCGCTCGTTCTTTCCTCTCGCTGGCTGTGGTGCCCGCCGCTCAATTTATACCCCTACACATGAAAAGACCAAAATGCCCTCGGCGGGGAACGAAATTTACAGGCGGTGGCAGCAGCGAATTAGAGGCGACGTGGCTACCTTCATCCTGCCTATGACTTCTCGAGGGTTTATATGTTCAATAGGCAGTGTTTTAAGTACCTCTGTTTAATTTAAATTGCCAAAACATCTTACATTTAGATACAGAGGTACTTCCTTCATCCCAAAATATAAGAGCGTTTTTAACACTACTAGTAATTATAATTTTTGATGGACCAGCAGCAGGCAGTGCAAGAAAGCACATGAAGTTAGAAGGGATGAAAAACAGACTTGACCAGCATAAGTCTACCATCATAAGGAAGGTGGAGCACCTGATGGGTTTGAAATCTTCAATTCCATGCTTGGTGGTTCCCATAGGCACATCCAAGATATGTAAATCCTTGCAACATACAGTATGTGAAAGGAAAAGATCCTTGCTGACATCCCAACTGATCATATTTTCTTCACATTGAACAGTCTGAAGCAGATTAGCAGAAGGGGGGCAGATAATTGTTTGTCAGAAATTCCGTTGAGAAGAAACTTAGTACACAAAGTTGAGATCCTTTTTTGGGACGGAATGAGTATGATTTAGTGTTAGATACACAGATACATCCAAAACAAGTAAAACAAGTAATTTGGGACTGACGAGGTTGTATCAAGGATGATTTTGTTTCTTGTAGTACGTAGGAACATTATTAAGACGGGAAGAGCACCTCGCTAGTGTTTGGGACTAAGCTCCGAAGAGCGGTTGCACTTACAGTGACGAGAGAAAGTAAACAAAATTTCAGACGAGGTGAAGTATCACATCACATGCAAGCCATTTAAGAACCACCACGAAATGTACTTTTACACAAACCAAATCTAGAGGGAAATTGACCCCCAGACAAGAAAAATGTCAACCAACTAACTAAACCTTCAGCATTTAGGTCTACTTCATCTGAACTATCCCTGCGCTCACGAGCTTCTGGATCTTTTGCTTCACACCAGGGTTCTTGAGATGCTCCTGAGCAGCCCTTGGATTCTCCTGGAAATCAATCAGCACCTGCAGACAACAAACACCTCAACGTTATCGCACCGTTCGCCGAACCAAGCTCTGGCTCAAGAAAGAGGGCAAACAGACATCTGATGATGAACTTACCTGCCGCATCACAGGGTCCGTCAGGATGTTCTGGATTTCAGGGTCCTGCATAGCTTTGCCCTGTCTCTCTTTCAGTTCCTCCGGGGTAAGTTCGCCTCTGTTCGCCTTGTTGATCTGCTGAATACATCTGAGAACGGACAGCAACGGTTAGGAGCCGCTCGGTGGAATCTAAGATGAGAAGCCAGTGACTGATTGATGATCTGTTTCAGTGCTATTTACCTCTTTACACCATCAAGCAGCTCCTGGTTACTCGGATCATGCTTTAGGCCTTCCTGATAAGTTTCCATCGCTTTGTCGTATTCTTTCATGAAAAACTGGATCGCGCCCTTCCTGGTGTATCCCTTGGAGAATGTAGGATCTAGCTCGATGCACTTCTCGGCGTCCTTGAGACCTTCGGGCATGGCACCCAGCTTGGTGTAACAGGCAGCCCTGTTGCTGTATACCTGAAATACGCAAACAATAACTTAGCAGTTATACTTCAGTCATCTACAGGCTAATTCAGAAGGCATACAGACGCAGTTCTATGTTCTCCGAATTATTGGTTAAAATCTTATGCGGGTCCCCGGCAGATGTTTAAAATATTCTTCCCATCAGATTTACCAATGAATTCCGATATAACAGTGAAACAGCTTCAAAGAAATTTTTTAGCTCAAGCAATTAAGTAATAAAACATCAAGTTATTACCTTCGGATCCTTCGGGTTTCTCCTGAGCGCTTCAGTGTAATGCTTCACTGCCTCTGGGTATTTTTGCTGCTTAAAGAACTCATTGCCTGCAGAGCAGTAGCAGGAACAGAAAACCTCATCATCAACACCCGCAGATTAAGCAGTTTTAAGTGTCAAAACAGTAGAATTCACATAGCTTACCTTTCTCTCGCTCCTCGTCAGCTAGTTTTGGATCATAGTACTCTTGTTGCTCGAGCTCCTTCTTTGCTCGTTCAGCGTCATTTAGTCTTTTCAGGGTATCTGGGTTTCGATGCTCAGTTAGAGCCTTCTGGAAAGTCTCAATGGCAACATCGTAGTCTTTGGAAGACTTGGCAAGTTTAGCAAGAGCAGTCCCTTTCCTTGTGAGTGCCCTCGAGACCATCTTGAAGTCAGCACGAAGTTCCCTTCCCCTCTCAACAGCCGTGTCACAATCCTTAATGCAATCATCATACTGGTATTCGGAGAAACAGAATATTAGCTCCCAAATCACCACAGGCACAAGTAATTCAAGAGGGCTCCCGATTCCAAGAGTTAAGTTAGAACATGTGGCAGTGAAAAATCATAGGCAACGAACACTACTGATTTTACGAAATCTGCAGTTGATTCAAGCCTCATAAGCCTATAATAAACTAATATAATAAGTATACAGAGCAAGTCCAAGCCCCAAAAGGGTAAAAGAAAGCAGATATATAGAGGTAAATTCACTGTTGTTATTAAATACTGAATGTGCAAGGATCGCCTCTACAGTGAAATCATTCTAACAACCAGTAGTCTCTATCAAATGTACTTAGAAATTTCTAAGATTCTGCTACAGAATCACACAAGCAATTTAAACAAGTGTATTTAGAAATTTCTAAGATTCTCCTACAGAATCTTAAACAAGTGTATTTAGAATTTTCCAAGATTCTGCTAGAGAATCACACAAGCAATTTAAACAGGTTTAAAATTAGGACTCTGTAAGAAACATTTGAGAAAATTACTAATGCCAAAAGAGGAGGACTCACCTGTCCCATCTCAAGGTAAACGGCGGCGCGGTTTGTGAGGTAGGAGATGTCCTCGTCGTCAAGCTCCATGGCTTTTGTGTAGTGCTGGATCGCCGTCTCGAAATCCTTCTTTTTGTAAGCGGCGTTCCCGGCCTCCTTCTCCTTCTGGGCCGCGGCCTTCATCTCCTTCCGCTCCTTCTCCTCATCGGTCATCTCCACAGGTTCGGGCTCCGGCTCCCTCGGCTTGGTCTCGGGCTGCTTCTGCGGCGGCGGCGGGGACGACTTGGCCGGCGTCGGCGCCGGCGCCGGCTCGGAGGCCTCATTGTTCTGGTTCTGGACCTTGACGTTAAGCATGAGGCTGAGCACCTGCATCATGCGGGGGTCGGAGAGGTAGTTGTTGAGGTTGCCGGGGTTGCGCTGCAGATCGCGCAGCATCTGCATGAAGTCGGGCTGGTCGAGGTAGGCGCGCGTGGTGGGGTCGGCGGCGATCTTGCTCCAGAGGTCGGGCCCCTGGAAAATCTTGCCGATGGCGTCGGCGCCGGAGGCCGGGCGGCGGGGGAGGGCCGAACGGGCCTGGGCGAGCCCGTCCTTGAGGGCCGCGTTGGAGGGGTCGAGGGCGAGGCCCTTCTCGTAGGCCTCGACGGCGCCCGCGGCGTCCCCCAGCCCGAGGCGCGCGGCGCCGAGGCGGGAGTAGCCCTTGGCCCAGTCGGGCCTGAGCGCGACGGTCCGCTCGGCGTCGGCGAGCGCCTCCTTGTAGCGGTGGAGCGAGGCGTAGGCCGCCGAGCGGTTGGAGAAGAGGACGTGGTTGTCGGGGGCGAGCGCGATGGCGTCGCCGAAGTGGCCCGCCGCCTCCTCGAAGCGGCCGGCCGAGAACGCCGCGTTGCCCTTCGCCTTGGCCTCGTCGGCGGCCATCGCGATTGATTGGCTGGCCGGCTGCGTCCGCTTGGGTTGCGATCGATCGGGATGTGGGCGGCTCGGGATCGTCGGATCGGAATCGACTGGCGGAGTTCGATGGGGGAGGCGTCGCGGAGGAGGGGGATTATATTGGGGGGAGAAGGTTCCCGACGGCGGCCGTCCGATCTCAGCGATTCTGGAAGTTGTATTTTTTTACGGGGAAAAAAAGGAGCGATTCTGGAAGGTTCCTGAGGCAGGGGGGAACGGGAACTCGCGCGAGACCGTTCGTGAGCTTGGCTCGGGTCCGCTTCAAATTCAGAGTCCGGAAACTTTTCCTTCGCCGAGACGAGGAGTCCGTTCTGGGCTTTGACTCACGATTGCCGCACAGGTTGTGGCCCAATAGCGCGTTTCTTTCCTTGTCCAGATTCTTTGTTTTATTGTTCTTTTTTTTCCTTTGTTATTTCTTTCTTTTGTTTTTTCCTAATTTTATGGATTTTTTTTCTGGAGAGCCTCGCCATGGTGCAGCTGATATGGGCCCCAAAGCGGTTGTGCTACCTCGCCAACAGCGGCACACGCCACGCCATGGCGAGCTACAAACTGGGACCTCACTCCCGGGTTATCACTTGATTGTCAATTGGATATAAGGTTCCACGACATCACGCTGGAATTTGGTTGAGCTTGGAAGAGGAAGGAGAGAGATGCTTAAATGGGTACAAGTTTAGAAAACTCGATGATACCTCTGTTGGAAATGTGCCCTAGAGGCAATAATAAAATGGTTATTATTATATTTCTTTATTCATGATAATTGTCTATTATTCATGCTATAATTGTGTTATCCGGAAATCGTAATACATGGTGAATACATAGACAAATCGTAATACATGTGTGAATACATAGACAATTTATTTTCTGCAACGTTCCCCAACAGTGGCATCATGAGCTAGGTCTATGTGTAGTTCTCTATTGCACGAGTAGAACACAATTTGTTGTGGGCGTAGATGTTGTCAACTTTCTTGCCGCTACTAGTCTTATTTTGCTTCAGCGATATTGTGGGATGAAGCGGCCGGACCGACCTTACACGTACGCTTACGTGAGACAGGTTCCACCGACTGACATACACTAGTTGCATAAGGTGGCTAGCGGGTGTCTGTCTCTCCCACTTTAGTTGGAGCGGATTCGACGAAAAGGGTCCTTATGAAGGGTAAATAGAAATTGGCATATCAAGTTGTGGTTTTACGTAGGTAAGAAACGTTCTTGCTAGAAACCTATAACAGCCATCGTAAAACATGCAACAACAATTAGAGGACGTCTAACTTTTTTTTGCAGCAAGTGCTTTGTGATGTGATATGGCCAAAGGATGTGATGAATGATATATGTGATGTATGAGATGATCATGTTCTTGTAATAGGAATCACGACTTGCATGTCGATGAGTATGACAACCGGCAGGAGCCATAGGAGTTGTCTTTATTTTTTGTATGACCTACGTGTCATTGAATAACGCCATGTAAATTTACTTTACTTTATTGCTAAACACGTTAGCCATAGAAGTAGAAGTAATCGTTGGCGTGACAAACTTCATGAAGACACGATGATGGAGATCATGATGATGGAGATCATGGTGTCATGCGGCGACGAAGATGATCATGGCGCCCCGAAGATGGAGATCAAAGGAGCAATATGATATTGGCCATATCATGTCACTATTTGATTGCATGTGATGTTTATCATGTTTTGCTTATTATTTGCTTAGAACGACGGTAGTAAATAAGATAATCCCTTATAATAATTTCAAGAAAAGTGTTCCCCCTAACTGTGTATCGTTGCGAAGGTTTGTTGTTTCGAAGCACCACGTGATGATCGGGTGTGATAGATTCTAACGTTCGAATACAACGGGTGTAAGCCAGATTTACACACGCAATACACTTAGGTTGACTTGACGAGCCTAGCATGTACAGACATGGCCTCGGAACACGGAAGATCGAAAGGTCGAGCATGAGTCGTATAGAAGATATGATCAACATGAAGATGTTCACCGATGTTGACTAGTCCGTCTCACGTGATGATCGGACACGGCCTAGTTAACTCGGATCATGCTTCACTTAGATGACTAGAGGGATGTCTATCTGAGTGGGAGTTCATTGAATAATTTGATTAGATGAACATAATTATCATGAATTTAGTCTAAAATCTTTACAATATGTTGTTGGGGAACGTTGCAGAAAATAAAAAAATTTCTACGGTTTCACCAAGATCCATCTATGAGTTCATCTAGCAACGAGTGATAGGAGTGCATCTACATACCTTTGTAGATCGCGGCGAAGCGTTCAAGTGAACGGGGTTGAGGGAGTCGTACTCGTCGTGATCCAAATCACCGATAACCAAGTGCCGAACGGACAGCACCTCCGCGTTCAACACACGTACGGAGCGGATGACGTCTCCCAAGCCTTGATCCAGCAAGGAGGAGGGAGAGGTTGATGAAGATCCAGCAGACCAGGCGTGGTGGTGGATGCAGCAGAAGTTCGGCGAGGCTTCGCCAAGTGACTACGGGAGGAGGAGGTGTACCAAGGGGGAAGGGAGGCGCCAAGTGCAAGGGTGCGGCTGCCCTCCCTCCCCCCTCTATATATAGGGTCCCCAGGGGGCGCCGGCCCTAGGAGATGGGATCTCCTAGGGGGGGGGCCAAGGGGGGTGGAGTGCCCCCCAAGGCAAGTGGGGCGCCCCTCCCCTAGGGTTCCCAACCCTAGGCGCAGAGGGTGGCCAGTAGCGCACCAGCCCACCAGGCTGGTTCCCCTCCACTTCAGCCCATGGGGCCCTCACGGGATAGGTGGCCCCACGCGGTGGACGCCCGGGACCCTTCCGGTGGTTCCGGTACAATACCGTGGACCCGAAACTTTCCCGATGGTCGAAACTTCGACTTCCCATATATAATTCTTTACCTCCGGACCATTCCGGAACTCCTCGTGACGTCCGGATCTCATCCGGGACTCGAACAACTTTCGGTTTGCTGCATACTCATATTCATACAACCCTAGCATCACCGAACATTAAGTGTGTAGACCCTACGGGTTCGGGAGACACGTAGACATGACCGAGACGGCTCTCCGGTCAATAACCAACAGCGGGATCTGGATACCCATGTTGGCTCCCACATGCTCCTCGATGATATCATCAGATGAACCACGATGTCGAGGATTCAAGCAACCCCGTATACAATTTCCTTTGTCAATCGGTATGCTACTTGCCCGAGATTCGATCGTCGGTATCCCAATACCTCGTTCAATCTCGTTACCGGCAAGTCACTTTACTCATACCGTAATGCATGATCCCGTGACCAAACACTTGGTCACTTTGAGCTCATTATGATGATGCATTACCGAGTGGGCCCCAATGATACCTCTCCGTGTCTGAGTGACAAATCCCAGTCTCGATCCGTGTCAACCCAACAGACACTTTCGGAGATACCTGTAGTGCACCTTTATAGTCACCCAGTTACGTTGTGACGTTTGGTACACCCAAAGCACTCCTACAGTATCCGGGAGTTACACGATCTCATGGTCTAAGGAAAAGATACTTGACATTGGAAAAGCTCTAGCAAAACGAACTACACGATCTTGTGCTATGCTTAGGATTGGGTCTTGTCCATCACATCATTCTCCTAATGATGTGATCCCGTTATCAATGACATCCAATGTCCATAGTCAGGAAACCATGATTATCTATTGATCAACGAGCTAGTCAACTAGAGGCTCACTAGGGACATATTGTAGTCTATGTATTCACACGTGTATTACAATTTCCGGATAATACAATTATAGCATAAATAAAAGACAATTATCATGAACAAGAAATACAATAATAATCCTTTTATTATTGCCTCTAGGGCATATTTCCAACAGTCTCCCACTTGCACTAGAGTCAATAATCTAGTTACATTGTGATGAATCGAACACCCATAGAGTTCTGGTGTTGATCATGTTTTGCTCGCGGAAGAGGTTTAATCAACGGATCTGTGACATTCAGATCCGTATGCACTTTGCAAATTTCTATGTCTCCATCTTGAACATTTTCATGAATGGAGTTGAAGCGACGCTTGATGTGCCTGGTCTTCTTGTGAAAGCTGGGCTCCTTGGCAAGTGCAATAGCTCCAGTGTTGTCACAGAAGAGTTTGATCGGCCCCGACGCATTGGGTATGACTCCTAGGTCCGTGATGAACTCCTTCACCCAAATTGCTTCATGTGTTGCCTCCGAGGCTGCCATGTACTCCGCTTCACATGTAGATCCCGCCACGACGCTTCTCGCTTGGTAAACCGCACTCTTGCTCCACCATTCAACATATACACGTGTCGGGTTTGTGACTTAGAGTCATCCAGATGCGTCGAAGCTAGCGTCGATGTAACCTTTTACGACGAGCTCTTCGTCACCTTCATAAACGAGAAACATGTCCTTAGTCCTTTTAGGTACTTCAGATATTCTTGATCATTGTCCGGTGTTCCTTGCGGGATTACTTTGGTACCTTCCTACCGGACTTACGGCAAGGTTTACATCAAGTCTGGTACACAAGATGGCATACATAATAGACCCTATGGCTGATGCATAGGGGATGACACTCATCTCTTCTATATCTTTTGCCGTGGTGGGACATTGAGCCGAGCTCAATTTCACACCTTGTAATACTGAGCAAGAACCCTTTCTTGGACTGATCCATTTTGAACTTCTTCAATATCTTATCAAGGTATGTGCTTTGTGAAAGACCTATGAGGCGTCTCGATCTATCCCTATAGATCTTGATGCCTAATATGTAAGCAGCTTCTCCAAGGTCCTTCATTGAAAAAATCTTATTCAAGTAGGCCTTAATGCTGTCCAAAAGTTCTACTCCCTCCGTCCGGAAATACTTGTCGAAGAAATGCATAAAAATGGATGTATCTAGAACTAAAATACGTCTAGATACATCCGTTCCTCCGACAAGTATTTCCGGACGGAGGGAGTATATCATTTCCCCTCAAAAGTATGTCATGTACATATAATATGAGAAATGCTACAGAGCTCCCACTCACTTTCTTGTAAACGCAGGCTTCTCCATAAGTCTGCATAAACCCAAACACTTTGATCATCTCATCAAAGCGAATGTTCCAACTCCGAGGTGCTTGCACCAGCCCATAAATGGATCGCTGGAGCTTGCATACCTTGTTAGCATTCTTAGGGTCGACAAAACCTTCCGGCTGCATCATATACAGTTCTTCCTTAAGATAGCCGTTAAGGAATGCCGTTTTGACGTCCATTTTCCATATCTCATAATCATAGTATGCGGCAATTGCTAACATGATTCGTACGGACTTCAGCTTCGCTATGGGAGAGAAAGTCTCATCGTAGTCAACCCCTTGAACTTGTCGATAACCTTTAGCGGCAAGTCGAGCTTTATAGATGGTAACATTACCATCCGCGTGCATCTTCTTCTTAAAGATCCATTTGTTTTCTATCGCTCGCCGATCATCGGGCAAGTCTGTCAAAGTCCATACTTTGTTTTCATACATGGATCCTATCTCGGATTGCATGGCTTCAAGCCATTTGTTGGAATCTGGGCCTGCCATCGCTTCTTCATAGTTCGAAGGTTCACCGTTGTCCAACAACATGATTTCCGTGACAGGGGTTGCCATACCACTCTGGTGTGGAACGTGTCCTTGTGGACCTACGAAGTTCAGTAGCAACTTGGTCCAAAATACCTTGATCATCATCATTAATTTCCTCTCCAGTCGGTGTAGGCACCACAGGAACATTTTCCTGAGCTGCACTACTTTCCTGTTCAAGAGGTAGTACTTCATCAAGTTCTACTTTCCTCCCACTTACTCCTTTCGAGATAAACTCTTTTTCAAGAAAGGATCCGTTCTTGGCAACAAAGATCTTGCCTTCGGATCTAAGGTAGAAGCTATACCCAATAGTTTCCTTAGGGTATCCTATGAAGACGCATTTTTCCGACTTGGGTTCGAGCTTTTCAGTTGAAGTTTCTTGACATAAGCATCGCATCCCCAAACTTTTAGAAACGACAGCTTAGGTTTCTTCCCAAACCATAATTCATACGGTGTCGTCTCAACGGATTTAGACGGTGCCCTATTTAAAGTGAATGTAGCTGTCTCTAGAGCGTATCCCCAAAATGATAGCGGTAAATCAAGAAGAGACATCATAGATCGCACCATATCCAATAGAGTGCGACACGACGTTCGGACACACCATTACGCTGAGGTGTTCCACGCGGCGTGAGTTGTGAAACGATTCCACATTTCCTTAAGTGTGTACCAAATTCATGACTTAAATATTCTCCTCCACGATCTGATCGTAAGAACTTTATTTTTCGGTCACGTTGATTATCTACCTCATTCTGAAATTCCTTGAACTTTTCAAAGGTCTCAGACTTGTGTTTCATGAAGTAGACATACCCATATCTACTCAAGTTATTAGTGAGAGTGAGAACATAACGATATCCTCCGCGAGCCTCAACGCTCATTGGACCGCACACATCGGTATGTATGATTTCCAATAAGTTGGTTGCTCGCTCCATTGTTCCGGAGAACGGAGTCTTGGTCATTTGCCCATAAGGCATGGTTCGCATGTGTCAAATGATTCATAATCGAGAGACTCTAAAAGTCCATCAAGATGGAGCTTCTTCATGCGCTTGACACCAATGTGACCAAGGCGGCGATTACCACAAGTATGTGGGACTATCGTTATCAACTTTACATCTTTTGGTATTCACACTATGAATATGTGTAACATTACGTTCGAGATTCATTAAGAATAAACCATTGACCATCGGAGCATGACCATAAAACATATCTCTCCTATAAATAGAACAACCATTATTCTCGGATTTAAATGAGTAGCCATCTCGTATTAAACGAGAGCCTGATACCATGGTCATGCTCAAACTTGGCACTAAATCACAAGTAGTGAGGGTTAAAACTAATCCCGTAGGTAAATGTAGAGGTAGCGTGCCGATGGCGATCACATCGACCTTGCAACCATTCCCGACGCCAAGATCGTCACCTCGTCGCTTCGCCAGTCTCTCCGCTTATTCCGCAACTCCTGCTTGTGAGTTACAAATATGAGCAACGGCACCGGTATCAAATACCGTGAGTTACTACGAGTAATCGGTATGGTACACACCAATGACATGTATATCAAATATACCTTTAGTGTTTCCGGCCTTCTTATGCGCTAAGTATTTGGGGCAGTTCCGCTTCGATGACCCTTCCCTTTGCAATAAAAGCACTCGATCTCGTGCTTGGGTCCATTCTTTGGCTTCTTCCGGCAACTGGCTTACTGGCGGCAACTCCCTTGTCGTCCTTCTTGAAGTTCTTCTTACCCTTGCCTTTCTTAAACTTAGTGGTTTTATTCACCATCAACACTTGATGTTCCTTTTGATCTCCACCTCCGCTGATTTCAGCATTGAATATACCTCGTGAATGGTCTTTTCCATCCCTCGCATATTGAAGTTCATCACAAAGCTCTTGTAGCTCGGTGGAAGCGGCGAAGGATCTCTGTCGATCAAGGCGTCATCCGGGAGATTAACTCCCGGTGAGTCAAGCGGTTGTGCAAACCAGACATTTTGAGTATGTGCTCACCGACGAACTATTTTCCTCCATCTTACAACTCGAAGAACTTGTCGGAGACTTCATATCTCTCGACCCGGCATGAGCTTGGAAAACCATTTTCAGCTCTTGAACATCTCATATGCTCCGTGTTGCTCAAAACGCTTTTGGAGCCCCGGTTCTAAGTCGTAAAGCATGCCGCCCGAACGAGGGAGTAATCATCAGCAGGAGACTGCCAAGCGTTCATAACGTCTTGGTTCTTTGGGATGGGTGCTTCACCTAGCGGTGCTTCTAGGACATAATCTTTCTTGGCAGCTATGAGGATGATCCTCAGGTTCCGGACCCAATCCGTATAGTTGCTGCCATCATATTTCAGCTTGGTTTTCTCTAGGAACGCGTTGAAGTTCATGTTGACATGAGCGTTGGCCATTTATCTACAAAACATTTTTGCAAAGATTTTAGACTAATGTTCATGATAATTAAGTTCATCTAATCAAATTATATAATGAACTCCCACTCTGATTTGACATCCCTCTAGTCATCTAAGTGTTACATGATCCGAGTCGACTAGGCCGTGTCTGATCATCACGTGAGACGGACTAGTCATCGTCGGTGAACATCTCCATGTCGATCGTATCTTCCATACGTCTCATGTTCGACCTTTCGGTCTCTTGTGTTCCGAGGCCATGTCTGTACATGCTAGGCTCGTCAAGTTAACCTAAGTGTTTTGCATGTGTAAAACTGTCTTACACCCGTTGTATGTGAACGTAGGAATCTATCACACCCGATCATCACGTGGTGCTTGAAACGATTTAACTTTAGCAACGACGCACAGTTAGGGAGAACATTTTCTTGAAATTATTATAAGGGATCATCTTATTTACTACCGTCGTTCTAAGTAAACAAGATGCATAAACATAATAAACATCACATGCAATTATATAGTAGTGACATGATATGGCCAATATTATATAGCTCCTTTGATCTCCATCTTCGGGCTCCATGATCATCTTGTCACCGGCATGACACCATGATCTCCATCATCGTGTCTCCATGAAGTTGCTTGCCAACTATTACTTCTACTACTATAGCTAACGGTTTAGCGATAAAGCAAAGTAATTACATGGCGTTGAATCAATGACACGCAGGTCATACAATAATTAAGACAACTCCTATGGCTCCTGCCAGTTGTCATACTCATCGACATGCAAGTCGTGACTCCTATTACAAGAACATGATCTCATACATCACAATATATCATTCATCATTCATCACAACTTTTGGCCATATCACATCACAAGGCAATTGCTGCAAAAACAAGTTAGACGTCCTCTAATTGTTGTTGCATCTTTTACGTGGCTGCAATAGGGTTCTAGCAAGAACGTTTTCTTACCTACGAAAAAGCCACAACGTGATTTGTCAACTTCTATTTACCCTTCATAAGGACCTTTTTCGTCGAATCCGCTCCAACTAAAGTGGGAGAGACAGACACCCGCTAGCCACCTTATGCAACTAGTGCATGTCAGTCGGTGGAACCTGTCTCACGTAAGCGTACGTGTAACTTCGGTCCGGGCCGCTTCATCCCACAATACCGCTGAAGCAAAATAAGACTAGTAGCGGCAAGAAAGTTGACAACATCTACGCCCACAACAAATTGTGTTCTACTCGTGCAATAGAGAACTACGCATAGACCTAGCTCATGATGCCACTGTTGGGAACGCGTTGCAGAAAATAAAAATTTTCCTACGGTTTCACCAAGATCCATCTATGAGTTCATCTAGCAACGAGTGATAGGAGTGCATCTACATACCATTGTAGATCGCGAGTGGAAGCGTTCAAGTGAACGGGGTTGAGGGAGTCGTACTCGTCGTGATCCAAATCACCGATGACCAAGTGCCGAACGGACAACACCTTCGCGTTCAACACACATACGGAGCGGATGACGTCTCCCACGCCTTGATCCAGCAAGGAGGAGGGAGAGGTTGATGAAGATCCAAAGAAGACGACAGTGGTGGTGGATGCAGCAGAAGTTCCCAGCAGGCTTCGCCAAGCGACTACGGGAGGAGGAGGTGTAGCAAGGGGAAGGGGGCGCCAAGTGCAGGTGCGGCTGCCCTCCCTCCCCCTATATATATAGGGTCCCTGTGGGCGCAGCCCTAGGAGATGGGATCTCCTAGGGCGGGCGGCCAAGGGGGTGGAGTACCCCCAAGGCAAGTGGGGCGCCCCCTCCCTTAGGGTTCCCAACCCTAGGCGCAGAGGGGGGCCCAGGGGGGCGCACCAGCCCACCATGGGCTGGTTCCCCTCCCACTTCAGCCAATCGGGCCCTCCGGGATAGGTGGCCCCACCCGGTGGACCCCCGGGACCCTTCCGGTGGTCCTGGTACAATACCTGTGGACCCCGAAACTTTCCCGATGGCCGAAACTCGACTTCCCATATATAATTCTTTACCTCCGGACCATTCCGAAACTCCTCGTGACGTCCGAGATCTCATCCAGGACTCCGAACAACTTTCGGTTTGCTGCATACTCATATTCATACAACCCTAAGCGCCACCGAACCTTAAGTGTGTAGACCCTACGGGTTCGGAGACACGTAGACATGACCGAGACGGCTCTCCGGTCAATAACCAACAGCGGATCTGGATACCCATGTTGGCTCCCACATGCTCCTCGATGATCTCATCGGATGAACCAAGATGTCGAGGATTCAAGCAACCCGTATACAATTCCCTTTGTCAATCGGTATATACTTGCCCGAGATTCGATCGTCGGTATCCCAATACCTCGTTCAATCTCACATCGCAAGTCACTTTACTCATACCGTAATGCATGATCCCGTGACCAAACACTTGGTCACTTTGAGCTCATTATGATGATGCATTACCGAGTGGGCCCAATGATACCTCTCTCAGAATACGGAGTGACAAATCCCAGCCTCGATCCGTGACAACCCAATGAACACTTTCGGAGATACCGTAGTGCACCTTTATAGTCACCCGATTACGTTGTGACGCTTTGGTACACCCAAAGCACTCCTACGGTATCCGGGAGTTACACGATCTCATGGTCTAAGGAAAAGATACTTGACATTGGAAAAGCTCTAGCAAAACGAACTACACGATCTTGTGCTATGCTTAGGATTGGGTCTTGTCCATCACATCATTCTCCTAATGATGTGATCCCGTTATCAATGACATCCAATGTCCATAGCCACGAAACCATGACTATCTATTGATCAACGAGCTAGTCAACTAGAGGCTCACTAGGGACATATTGTAGTCTACGTATTCACACGTGTATTACGATTTCCAGATAATACAATTATAGCATGAATAAAAGACAATTATCATGAACAAGAAATACAATAATAATCCTTTTATTATTGCCTCTAGGGCATATTTCCAACATATGTCTTGTAGATCAAATGGCCCACGTTAATGTTGCCCTCAACTTCAACGCGTTCCTAGAGAAAACCAAGCTGAAAGATGATGGCAACAACTATACGGACTGGGTCCGGAACCTGAGGATCATCCTCATAGCTGCCAAGAAAGATTATGTACTAGAAGCACCGCTAGGTGAAGCACCCATCCCAGAGAACCAAGACGTTATGAACGATTGGCAGTCTCATGCTGATGATTACTCCCTCATTCAGTGCGGCATGCTTTACAGCTTAGAACCGGGGCTCCAAAAGCGTTTTGAGCAACATGGAGCATATGAGATGTTCGAAGAGCTGAAAATGGTTTTCCAAGATCATGCCCGGGTCAAGAGATATGATGTCTCCGACAAGTTCTTCAGCTGTAAGATGGAGGAAAATAGTTCTGTCAGTGAACACATACTCAAAATATCTGGGTTTGCACAACCGCCTGACTCAGCTGGGGGTTAATCTCCCGGATGACGCGGTCATTGACAGGATCCTTCAGTCGCTTCCACCGAGCTACAAGAGCTTTGTGATGAACTTCAATATGCAGGGGATGGAAAAGACCATTCCTGAGGTATATTCAATGCTGAAATCAGCGGAGGTGGAGATCAAAAAGGAACATCAAGTGTTGATGGTGAATAAAACCATTAAGTTTAAGAAAGGCAAGGGTAAGAAGAACTTCAAGAAGGACGGCAAGGGAGTTGCCGCCCGATAAGCCAGTTGCCGTGAAGAAGCCAAAGAATGGACCCAAGCACGAGATCGAAGTGCTTTTATTGCAAGGGAAGTGGTCATCGAAGCGGAACTGCCCCAAATACTTAGCGGACAAGAAGGCCGGCAACACTAAAGGTATATGTGATATACATGTAATTGATGTGTACCTTACCAGTACTCGTAGTAGCTCCTGGGTATTTGATGCCGGTGTGGTTGCTCATATTTGTAACCCAAAGCAGGAGCTGCGGAATAAGCGGAGCTGGCGAAGGACGAGGTGACGATGCGCGTCGGGAATGGTTCCAAGGTCGATGTGATCGCCGTCGGCACGCTACCTCTATATTTACCTACGGGATTAGTTTTAAACCTCAATAATTGTTATTTAGTGCCAGCTTTGAGCATGAACATTGTATCAGGATCTCGTTTAATTCGAGATGGCTACTCATTTAAATCCGAGAATAATGGTTGTTCTATTTATATGAGAGATATGTTTTATGGTCATGCCGCGCTGGTGAATGGTTTATTCTTAATGAATCTAATGTTACACATATTCATAGTGTGAATACCAAAAGATGTAAAGTTGATAATGATAGTCCCACATACTTGTGGCACTGCCGCCTTGGTCACGTAGGTGTCAAACGCATGAAGAAGCTCCATGCAGATGGACTTTTGGAGTCTCTTGATTACGAATCATTTGACACATGCGAACCATGCCTCATGGGTAAAATGATTAAGACTCCATTCTCCGGAACAATGGAGCGAGCAACCGACTTATTGGAAATCATACATACTGATGTGTGCGGTCCAATGAGTGTTGAGGCTCGCGGTGGCTATCGTTATGTTCTCACTCTCACTGATGACTTGAGTAGATATGGGTATGTTTACTTAATGAAACACAAGTCTGGGACTTTTGAAAAGTTTAAGAAATTTCAGAGTGAGGTTGAGAATCAACGTGACAGGAAAATAAAGTTTTTACGATCAAATCGTGGGGGAGAATATTTAAATCACGACCCCAATCAAAGCCAATAGCGATGTCATCGTCCGATCAAGAAGACCGGATTTCCTACCATGTTGAAAAGGCAGAAATGCTACATCAATTCCTTCAACAAGGTCACAGTGCCCGTAGGCAGCACCATCGACAACTCCGGCCACAATTGGAGTAGGGCTTTCGCCGGACCCGGCCAGCCCATCCACCCTACCACCTCCATGATGCGCAAGCATCGCGCCACGTCTCGGTCCTGTGTAGCATAGAGCAAGGACGCCGGCTGGGCCGCCGGCGACGCGCGCAACCTGTTCCTGGTGAGAACGACGTGGACTGCGTGAAACTGTCACATTTTCAGCTGCAGTGCAGCACGCAATTGCGCTGCTGTTCCTCCGAAATCTTCGCAACCTTTCCTCTTCTTTTCGCTGGGAAGTATGTTCGCGTCACGGCGTCCGCGCGAGTTGATCACGTTTCCCTCTCATCATCTCAATCATCAACAGACAAAGTCCGGTAGTTATCTTTTGCAAAAGCTGCATCGCAGAACTGTCCGTTTGCCCGGGAAGAAACAATGGCGTGGGAAGGTTTACAGACCCTTTTCCTCCTACCGTCCGCGAATCCACGACGCTAACCGCCACCGCGGGCGCCGAGTGCGACGTCGTGCTTGGTCACGGCCAAAATCCAGTAGGAAACCACGGCACCTTTCAGCGAGCCCAGGCGTGCATTTCGAGGCCAAAAAACGGGAAATTTGCCCACGCCACGCAAATCCGACGGATGCGCGGCTGCGGGAGCGAACCGCCTCGTCGGCGTCTCCCACGTTTCGCCTTCGCAGGGCGACGACCCGCACACCACGGCGCAGGGCTTACCTCGCGCACCACGTGTCCGCGGGGAGCATGCCGCCGCGGCTATAAAATGCGGCCCCAATCCCCGCCGGCACGATAGCACTTTACTCTCTGCTTTCTCTGTGTCTCTCTCTGGCACACGCACTGGTTTTCGGAGGTGGCGATGCGTGCGTGGTGGGTTTGTGGATTCCTCCCGCTCCTGGCGGCCGCCGCGACCGCCGCGGATCCGGCCAAGGGGAGCTGGGAGCCGCTGATTCGGTTGCCGACCGAGAAGGGTGATGCCCCTGCCCCTGCCCCTGCCCCTGCCGCGTCAGCGGCGGAGGACGGGGTGACGAAGTGGGCCGTCCTCGTTGCCGGCTCCTCCGGCTACGGGAACTACCGGCACCAGGTGAGACTCTGTTGACGGCGGCCTCGGATGCGAGTAGCATTGTTAGGGTCTAGAGGGACTGCGAGCTTAAACTTCAAAAACTTTTGGTCAACTTTCCCTTTCCTCACTTCCTGTGGGAGGTTGCACGCCATTCTTTGCTCTCTTCTTTCTAGTTACTTGCTCTGTTGGAAAGCCCCAGCCAGTAGCCCACTACAATAGGGATAAGTAGGTTTTTTTTTTTTTTGCGGGTAAATAGGGATAAGTAGTTAATTACTCTGAATCTCTGATCAGAGATGTTTAGTACTTGCTTCCTGTCTAAGTGCATACATTTGATTGGAAGATAAATTTAGTCCGGCTGAGCACCATTGGTGAAAACTTGATTTTTATATTATTATTATGGTCATAATAATAACTCAATGCCGCTCGTATATCAGTACTTGGTCAAAATACTATCACTGAACAATTCTTTGAGTGCTTGCTCATTGCTCAATGGTTATAGTGTTGTTGATGCACGTACGACCTACAGGCCGATGTGTGCCACGCGTACCAGATCCTGAGGAAGGGGGGCCTAAAGGAGGAGAACATTGTGGTGTTTATGTACGATGATATCGCCAAAAACAGCCTCAACCCAAGGCCTGGAGTCATCATCAACCATCCTAAAGGCGAAGATGTTTACGCCGGTGTTCCCAAGGTATCATTGCCTGGCTGCGTTCCCTTTAATTCAGACAAGAACTCTAATTTCACACCTTCAAGTAGATTGCGCTTTTTAATCGGAGACGGAGTGCTAGCTTTAGTGCTGTTTGATGTACAAAAGGCATATACTGTTGTGTGCTTGTGTTCCTACAAGACTGACCAACTTAACATGCATTACAGGACTACACTGGTAAACAGGTCACCGCTAAAAACTTCTTTGCAGTTCTATTGGGGAACAAAACTGCGGTTACTGGAGGCAGTAGGAAGGTGATAAACAGCAAACCAAAGGATCACATCTTCATCTATTACGCGGATCATGGGGGTCCTGGTGTTCTAGGTGCATACTCCCACTTGAACGTTGTTCTCTAGCTGATTTGTTTTGTATAACTTAGCTAACCGCAGCAAGTTTATAGGTATGCCCAACAGGCCATATATTTATGCTGGTGACTTCATCAAAGTGTTACGAGATAAGCATGCTTCCAAAAGCTATTCCAAAATGGTATGTATCCTTTCTTCTCTTTTCCCTTGAGATAAAAGGTATATTTTTAATCTGATACAGTATGCTTGCGGTCTTATCCCTAATTAGAATTGCAATTTTGGCAGATTATATATGTTGAAGCGTGTGAAAGTGGCAGTATATTTGAGGGTTTATTGCCAGAAGATCTTAATATTTATGTTACAACAGCATCAAATGCGGTCGAAAATAGTTGGGGAGCATACTGCCCTGGGATGAAATCATCACCTCCTACTGAATATGATACCTGTTTAGGAGACATCTACAGTGTTTCTTGGATGGAAGACAGGTATGCACCAACTGTAATATATTATGCTTGGCACCTGATCTGTTTTCTGACATCTCATAAACCTGCATTATTTTTAAAATTTGTCGAAAGATATGTCTACAGGGCTTTATATATTTGATTTTAATTAGCTGCATGATTTGCATTAACAATACTTGGTATATGGTTATGTTTGGATTGTTGCTCAATGCTCTTGTTGAGACTTCTTTTCATTGTTAACCCTCAAAGTTTGTATCTGTCACCTGATATTCAGACCCAAGACAAAATAAATTCTTTATCACTCTCTACAAGACACACTTTAGTATTTTTTGTTGGATAATAATGTCTTATCGCACTAGAAGGCACAACATAAGTGTGTGTTATTGCGATCATTGGCTACCTGAGTAACACATAAACTATTCATAAGTCGCACTGCACCTGCAAATGGTAATAACAAAGATGCGCAAATACATAAAGAAGATGACTTAATAGGCTTGGCCGCTTGGGAAGTATCACTGCTAGAGCATTTATGTCGTAGCAGTTATTTATGACCATGGTGCTTGCAGTTCTGAACCATTTGATCCTATTCTGCAGTGAGACTCACAATCTAAAGAAGGAAACACTCAAGCAGCAGTACGAGGTGGTAAGTCTCGAGTACACTTTTTCATACTGGTTAGTGGCATCTAGTCACTGTTTTCTTGGGCAGGTTAAAACGAGAACATCAAAATCAAAGGAATTCGATAAGGGTTCTCATGTCATGGAGTATGGTGACAAGACATTCAAGGACGAGAAGCTTTTCCTTTATCAAGGCTTCGATCCTGCAAATTCCAATGTCGCAAACAGGATAGTTTTGCCTGACCTGGAGGGTGCAATCAATCAAAGAGATGCTGATATTCTATTCATGTGGAAAAGGGTAAATTCCAGTTTGTTCTATGTGTTGCTGCTCAAAACGATGCATCTTAAGCCCCGAAAAAAAAACGATGCATCCTTTTCTGTTATAACTGATGAATTCCTATGTATACGACTGTACTACAACAAATGCTCCATGGATGCATGCATGTAGAGGTTATTAAATCTTGATTTTTATTATTTAGAATATTTCAAATTGTATGTAAGAAATTCTAGAAAAAAGGAGATGTTTTAGAAGAGTTTTCGAAATGAAACTAGTTACGCCCTCCGATCCATATTAATTGGATCAGAGGGAGTGACTTATTTGTTAGTTCAGCCTTAGCATACAAATGTAGCTTCATGGTGCTGAGAAGATATGGCAACAGTACTCTGAAACTATAGCATACAACTTGAAGGGCTTGAGCTCATATACTAACTTTCAGCTTAAGCTCATGCCCTCTCATGATAGACCCAAATTTTGCGCATAAATTTTTGTAGCCAGTGCTTTGTTTTGCCAACTTTGTCTGCTGACAATGTATCTTCTCACTTTCAGTATGAGAAGTTAAATGGGGGATCGGAAGAGAAGCAGAGGGTTCTCAGGGAGATCAAAGAAACTGTGGTACACAGGAAGCATCTCGACAGCAGTATCGATTTCATCGGGAAGCTTGTCTTTGGATTTGAAAATGGGCCTTCAATGCTTGAGGCTGCTAGAAGCTCTGGCCAACCATTAGTCGACGATTGGGGTTGCCTGAAGAGGACGGTGAGTGTAACAGTTTCTTACTTGAATTCCATAAATATGCAACACATGGAGATTCTGCTGTTGCTCGTCTTCACCATTTGCACTCCCTCACTCTTTCTGTTTCCGGTTGAACTTACTCTGTACTGATGCCAATTGTCAGGTGCGAGTTTTTGAATCCCAGTGTGGATCACTTACTCAGTATGGCATGAAACACATGAGGGCGTTTGCAAACATATGCAACAATGGCTTCTCCGGGGCCGAAATGAGGGAAGCAAGCATCAGCGCTTGTGGCGGTTACGACTCGGCCAAGTGGAGCCCACTGGCTCTAGGGCACAGTGCCTGATCTGCTGTTGAACTACAGTACAGGGGAGCAAGTAGCAAATGCTCCAGAGGTTCCTAGACCTCATATGGTGTACATACATGCACTGATTTACAAGAAACCACCCAACGATGCGCCCCATGTGGTGTTGGGTTAATCAGTAGTTTGTGGCCGTGCCTTTGTAAGTTTCAGTGTTTCACTACAATCAATTGAAAGGCAATTAGTACTAATTAACAAAAGCGTGTGGGTTTTCCTTTAGCTCTAGTGGCTCTAGCTTGGCCACTTGAAGCATCACTTAGCAATTTGGCTGCAACCTTTGCTTGAGAAGCTGTGACTTCATCCACTTCTTGCTCTTTCTCTTGGGAATCCACAATCTTTGGTGGTCTCTTCCTTGGAGCTCTTGGCTTGGAAGGAGGCTTAGAAGCTAAGACCTTCCCTTTCCATGTTGGTGTCTTCTCAACAACCGGATTCTTACTATGTGGAGCACTTGGAGTTATGAATTCAATATTCTAAGTGACACCTTTGATGGTAGGATTGTAGACGGTGAAAATTGTAAAAGTACCTATGTATACATCGTGTAGCCAGAGGAAGGTTTAAGGAGGAATTCTAGAAAAAAATTATTCTCGCCTCTCGGTGACTTTGCTCTCACCTGAGCATCACCCATAATCAAGTACATGGCATCAGAGAGCAGATTGACGGCCCCGGCTACTGGAAGGCGAAGGCAGAGGCTTTAGGGCCCAATTGGCGGCGACAAGATGTTGAATCGGGGTTGCACCACCCATAATCAAGTACATGACATGAGAGCAGATTGACAGCCCCGAGTACTGGAAGTCGAAGGCAGAGGCTTTGGGGCCTGATTTGTGGCGACGTGAAGTTGAATGAGGGCTGCCTTGGCTGGCTGTGTGCTTGGCTGCGGTGGAGCAGGGTAGCCAGTAGCGAGCAGCGCAAACAACCAACATACGAGAGACAAATGTGAGTTTTACCTCGAAGGTGCAATACATCCGCTGCTACGATGGGTCGAGTAGGACTTCTTTAGGCGATGTCGAGAGCGGTGAGTTGGTTATTTGAGTGCTAGGCTTGAGGGTTTGATTTGAGGAGAGGTTGAAGTGCAACTAGAAGGTAAGCTGCATGATTGATTCGCAGGGTGAGATCATTGGTTTTTAGTTGGTGATTCAAGGTAGTACAATACTACATACTACAGTGTGACCCAGAGGAACTTGCAAGATATGAGATAACGCGAATGCTCCCGCGGCAGTTACAATCAAGGAACTTGCAGTTCATCTTCAGTCTATACTGAGAAATACAAAGAACTCTTGATGCAATGAGTAGGCAGGCTGGAAGCTCTAGATTAGAGATAAAGCCAAGGAAGAGATTCATCTGTTGCAAAAGGCACACGTGAAGCTAGAGCGCACATAAAATTATTCCAGTTGGACAGAGCATGCCAAGACCATCCTAGTCTCAAGGAGACGACATGGGTATATACTCGGAACAATGGAGAACCATACAGAGGAAAATTCAAAAGAGGGCAAGAAGTGGAAGGTGACAAATGAATTGATGAGAGCTTGACTTTTGAGCTCAATATTATCTCATATAGCAAGTTGGAAGGATCAAGGAAGCCTCAACTATATGGAGGCTTCGGGAGGGGACATATTCAGCAGTAGGGAATGTGATGTTGGCATATAGATTTAGAAGGATCTACAAAAGTTGGGCCACGGTAAGAAGACTGTTGTGTCAGAGCGGAATATATTGTGGAGTGATCTTGTTTACTGTGATCTAGTTAAGATGGAATGTGGGAGATGTGTGGAGCAATACAGTAAGTGGACTGAAAGAAGGCATGTTAACGACTTCTTAAATTGTCTCCATTTTAAGTTTGAAAATAGCAGAGCAACACTTACGATAGTGGGAAGTTACGTTGCCTAGTCTAGAGGAAGCAATTGTTGCAATTGTAAGTCAAGAGACTCGATTGAAATTGGAGGCAACATGACTTGTGGCCCAAGGTGTGTGGTGCGGAGCAACCCCTGAACATTGTGGAGTGATCTTGTTTATTGTGATCTAGTTAAGATGGAATGTGGGAGATGTGTGGAGCAATACAGTAAGTGGACTGAAAGAAGGCATGTTAACGACTTCTTAAATTGTCTCCATTTTAAGTTTGAAAATAGCAGAGCAACACTTACGATAGTGGGAAGTTACGTTGCCTAGTCTAGAGGAAGCAATTGTTGCAATTGTAAGTCAAGAGACTCGATTGAAATTGGAGGCAACATGACTTGTGGCCCAAGGTGTGTGGTGCGGAGCAACCCCTGAACATCACCGTGAACTTAGCATCAACCACAAAAGCCTCACATGGACCAATGACAACACTACAAAAAAATATACTTCCGTGATGATACGTGTTTGTCACAGTAGGTCATGTTTTCTGTCATGCATGTACATCCATGACGATTTTATGACAGAATCAAGATAGTCATACCGTCGTCAGAGAAGTGTTCCATGACATTACCAAAATTATCATCACGGAAGTGTCCACTTCCATGACGATAAATCGCGCGTCATAGAAGTGCTTTCGTCAAGGGTGACCGACATGTGGCATCCACCGTATCGGGTCGCCGTTAAGATATCGGGTTCCGGTTTGGATTTGATAACCCGTTAACAGCCTGGACCAATGGGCATTTTCCACGTGTAAAATCATCATTGGCTGGAGGAAACACGTGTCTGCTCCTCGGTGGGCCAGATGGCGTCCGTCCATTGGAGGAGACATGCCTATGATACGTCGACACGTGGCAGGGACCAATAGAGGCCCATATAGGTTAAAAAGGCCGGCCCAGTCAAAGGCATGTAGTTCTTACTCATGTACTAGTGGTCCAGCCCAATAACGGCATGTTTAAACATGGTCCATTTATGGCCCGAAGCCAGATCTGGCCCGTTAATTGTTCGCCGAATATTTGGGTCCAATTACGGCCCAGTGACTTTCGGCCTGTTAGAGGCCTGATGTAGACATGGGCCCATTTCAGCCTGGTGTGTCTTTCGGCCTGGGAATGGCACGTGCTGCCCATGGGCCATATATGGTCTGACGCGACATTTGGCCCACTAACGGCCCGTGATAAAGGTGGCAACAGTTCATCCCAATGTGACTTTGGGCCTGTTAAAGGCCTGTCGTATAATTCGGCCCGTTGATGCCTGTACAAAGCTTTCGTCCTCTTAAAGGCCCATCATATAAGTGGGCCAACTAAGGCCCGAGATATGTTTCGGCCTGGTAACGGACCGTCATATAACTGGGCCAAAAAAGACCCGGTCTACATTTCAGCCTGCTGAAGGCCCGTCGATGACTAGTGAAAATTGAGGCCCAACATGCGTTTCGGCCTGCTAAAGGCTCATGGTTTCTTCTGGGCCGTAACAGGCCAGCTGAATATTCAGCCTGTTAATGACCCAAAGCTACATGGGCCAAACTCACTACAAGAAATATGTCAACTAGTGACCTTCTGTCAGTGACCCTGGAAGAATTTGTTGGGGAACGTTGCAGAAAGTTAAAATTTTTCCTATGGTTTCACCAAGATCCATCTATGAGTTCATCTAGCAACGAGTCATGGGAGAGTGATTGCATCTACATACCACTTGTAGATCGCGTGCGGAAGCGTTCAATGAAACGGGGATGATGGAGTCGTACTCGCCGTGATTCGGATCACCGATGACCTAGTGTCGAGCGGACAGCACCTCCGCGTTCAACACACGTGCGGAGCGGATGACGTCTCCTCCTTCTTGATCCAGCAAGGGGGAAGGAGAGGTTGAGGATGATCCAGCACGACGGTGTGGTGGTGGATGCAGCAGAACTCCGGCAGGGCTTCGCTAAGCAACTACGGGAGGAGGAGGAGGTGTTGCGGAGGAGGGAGGCGCCAGGCTTATGGGTGCGGCCACCCTCCCTCCCTCCCTTTATATAGGTGCAAGAGAGGGGAGGCGCAGCCTTGCCCCTTCCTCCAAGGAATGGAGTGCGGCCAAGAGGGGGAGGAGTCCATCCTCCCCAAGGCACCCTCAGGTGCCTTCCCGTTTAGGACTCTCCCTCTCTCTTATCTCCAAAGCATGGGCCTCTTGGGGCTGGTGCCCTTGGCCCATATAGGCCAAGGCGCACCCCCACAGCCCATGTGGCCCCTCGCAGGTGGACCCCCGGACCCCTTTCGACTTCCAGACAATACCGATAAAGTGCGAAACTTTTCCGGCGACCAAAATAAGACTTCACATATATAAATATTTACCTCCGGACCATTCCTAACTCCTCGTGACGTCTGGGATCTCATCCGGACTCAACAACATTCGGTTTGCTGCATACTCATATTCATACAACCCTAAGCGTCCACCGAACCTTAAGTGTAGACCCTACGGGTTCGGAGACATGCGAACATGACCGAGACGGCTCTCGGGCAATAACCAACAGCGGGATCTGGATACCCATGTTGGCTCCCACATGCTCCTCGATGATATCATCGGATGAACCACGATGTCGAGGATTCAATCAACCCGTATACTATTCCCTTTGTCAATCGGTATTTTACTTGCCCGAGATTCGATCGTCGGTATCCCAATACCTCGTTCAATCTCGTTGCCGGCAAGTCACTTTACTCGCATCAGTAATGCATGATCCCGTGACCAAACACTTGGTCACTTTGAGCTCATTATGATGATGCACTACCGAGTGGGCCCAGTGATACCTCTCCGTCATACGGAGTGACAAATCCCAGTCTCGATCCGTGTCAACCCAACAGACACTTTTGGAGATACCTGTAATGCACCTTTATAGTCACCCAGTTACGTTGTGACGTTTGGTACACCCAAAGCACTCCTACGGTATCCGGGAGTTACACGATCTCATGGTCTAAGGAAGAGATACTTGACATTGGAAAAGCTCTAGCAAAACGAACTACACGATCTTGTGCTATGCTTAGAATTGGGTCTTGTCCATCATATCATTCTCCTAATGATGTGATCCCGTTATCAATGACATCCAATGTCCATAGTCAGGAAACCATGACTATCTGTTGATCAACGAGCTAGTCAACTAGAGGCTTACTAGGGACATGGTGTTGTCTATGTACCCACACATGTATCCGAGTTTCCTTTCAATACAATTATAGCATGGATAATAAACGATTATCATGAACAAGGAAATATACTAATAACTAATTTATTATTGCCTCTAGGGCATATTTCCAACAGTCTCCCACTTGCACTAGAGTCAATAATCTAGTTCACATCGTCATGTGATTAACACTGATAGGTCACATTGCCATGTGACCAACATCCAAAGAGTTTACTAGTGTCTGTAAACTAGTTCACATCATCATGTGATTAAGACTCAATGAGTTCTGAGGTTTGATCATGTTTTGCTTGTGAGAGAGGTTTTAGTCAACGGGTCTGAACCTTTCAGATCCGTGTGTGCTTTGCAAATTTCTAGGTCATATTGTAAACGCTGCTTCCACTCTCCACTTGGAGCTATTCCAAATGGTTGCTCCACTATATGTATCCGGTTTGCTACTCAGAGTCACTCGGATAGGTGTTAAAGCTTGCACCAACGTAACCCTTTACGCCGAACTCTTTATCACCTCCATAATCGAGAAACATGTCCTTATTTACTCCAAGGACAACTTTGACCGTTGTCCAATGATCCATTCTGGATCATTCTTGTACCCCTTGACCGACTCATGGCAAGGCACACTTCCTGATGCGGTACACATAGCAGCATACCGTAGAGCCTACGTCTAAGGCATAGGGGACGACCTTCGTCCTTTCTCTCTTTTCTGCCGTGGTCGAGCTTTAAGTCTTAACTTCATACCTTACATCTCGTGCAAGAACTCCTTCTTTGGTGATCCATCTTGAACACCTTCAAGATCATGTCAAGGTATATGCTCATTTGAAAGTACCATCGAGCGGTTTTGATCTATCCTCATAGATCTTGATGCTCAATGTTCAAGTAGCTTAATCCAGGTTTTCACTTGAAAAACACTTTTCAAATAACCCTATATGCTTTACAGAAAATTCTACATCATTTCTTATCATCAATATGTCAACGACATATACTCATCAGAAATTCTATAGTGCTCCCACTCACTTCTTTGGAAATACAAGTTTCTCATAAACTTTGTATAAACCCAAAAAAATTTGATCATCTCATCAAAGCACACATTCCAACTCTGAGATGCTTACTCCAGTCCTTAGAAGGATTGCTGGAGTTTTGCATATTTGTTAGCGTTCTTCAGGATTGTCAAAACCTTCTGGTTGTATCACATACAACCTTTCCTCAAGAAAACTGTCAAGGAAACAATGTTTGACATTCTATCTGCAAGATTTCATAAATGATGCAGTAAATGCTAATCCATTTCCAACAGACTCTTAGCATCGCTACAAGCCAGAAAGCCTCACCGTAGTCAACTCCTTGAACTTGTCGGAAAACATCTTAACGACAAGTCGAGCTTTCTTAATGGTAATTCTTACCATCATTGTCTGTCTTCCTTTCAAAATCCATCCGTACCCAATGGCCTTACGACCATCAAGTATTTCTTCCAAAGTCATGGATCCGTTCTCGGATTTTATGGCCTCGAGCCATTCGTCGGAATCCGTGCCCACCATCGCTTCTCCATAGCTCGTAGGTTCATTGTTGTCTAGCAACATGACCTCTAAGATGTGATTAGTGCATCACTGAAGTACTACGCATCCTTGTCACCCTACGAGGTACGTTAGTGACTTGATCCGAAACTTCATGATCACTATCATAAGCTTCTACTTCAATTGGTGTAGGTGCCATGGGAACAACTTCCTGTGCCCTGCTACACACTAGTTGAAGTGACGGTTCAATAACCTCATCAAGTCTTCACCATCCTCCCACTCAATTCTTTCGAGAGAAACTTTTCCTCAAGAAAGGACCCGTTTCTAGAAACAATTACTTTTGCTTCCGGATCCGAGATAGGAGGTATACCCAACCATTTTGGGTATCCTATGAAGATGTATTTATCCGTTTTGGGTTCGAGCTTATCACGATGAAACTTTTTCACATAAGCATCGCAGCCCCAAACTTTTAAGAAACGACAACTTAGGTTTCTCCAAACCATAGTTCAAACGGTGTCGTCTCAACGGAATTACGTGGTGCCCTATTAAAGTGAGTGTGGTTGTCTCTAATGCCTAACCCATGAGCGATAGTGGTAATTCGATAAGAGACATCATGGTACGCACCATATCCAATAGGGTGCAACTATGATGTTCGGACACACCATCACACTATGGTGTTCCAAAGCGGTATTAATTGTGAAACAATTTCCACAATGTCTTAATTATGCGTACAAAGCTCAGAATCTCAGATACTCATCTCTATGATCATATCATAGACATTTTATCCTCTTGTCACGATGATCTTCAACTTCACTCTGAAATTACTTGAACCATTCAATAATTCAGACTTGTGTTTCATCAAGTAAATATACTCAACATCTACTCAAATCATCCTGTGAAGTAAGAACATAACGATATTCATTGCATGCCTCGGCACTCATTGGACTGCACACATCAAAATGTGTTACTTCCAACAAGTTGCTATCTTGTTCCATCTAACCTGAAAAACGAGGCTTTTCACCATCTTGCCCATGTGGTATGATTTGCATATCTCAAGTGATTCAAAATCAAGTGAGTCCAAAGCGATCCATCTGCATGGAGTTTCTTCATGCGTATACACCAATAGACATGGTTCACATGTCTCAAACTTTTCAAAAACGAGTGAGTCCAAAGATCCATCAACATGGAGCTTCTTCATGCGTTTTACACCAATGTGACTTACATGGCAGTGCCATAAGTAAGTGGTACTATCATTACTATCTTATATCTTTTGGCATGAAGATGTGTATCACTACGATCGAGATTTCAATAAACCATTCATTTTTAGGTGCAAGACCATTGAAGGTATTATTCAAATAAACAGAGTAACCATTATTATCCTTAAATGAATAACCGTACTGCGGTAGACATAATCCAATCATGTCTATGCTCAACGCAAACACCAAATCTCGATGGTAGAGGGAGCGTGTGATGCTTGATCACATCAACCTTGGAAACACTTCCAACACATATCGTCAGCTCACCTTTAGCTAGTCTCCGTTTATTCCGTAGCTTTTATTTCAAGTTACTAACACTTAGCAACCAAACCGGTATCTAATAACCTGGTGCTACTAGGAGTACTAGCAAAGTACACATTAACGTAATGTATATCCAATATACTTCTATCGACTTTGCCAGCCTTCTCATCTACCAAGTATCTAGGGTGGTTCTGCTTCAGTGTCCGTTCCTCTCATCACAGAAGCACTTAGTCTCGGGTTTGGGTACAACCTTGGGTTTCTTCATTGGAGCAAGAATCGATTTGCCGTTTCAGAAGTACCCCTTCTTGCCCTTGCCCTTCTTGAAACTAGTGGTTTCATTAACCATCAACAATTGATGCTCCTTCTTGATTTCTACATTCGCGGTGTCAAACATCGCGAATACCTCAAGGATCATCATATCTATCCCTGATATGTTATAGTTCATCACGAAGCTCTAGCAGCTTGGTGGCAATGACTTTGGAGAAACATCACTATCTCACCTAGAAGATCAACTCCCACTCGATTTAGGTGATTGTTGCACTCAAACAATTTGAGCACAAGCTCAACGATTGAGCTTTTCTCCCTTAGTTTGCAGGCTAAGAAAATCGTCGGAGGTCTTATACCTCTTGACGTGGGCACGATCCTGAAATCCCAATTTCAGCCCTCGAAACATCTCATATGTTCCGTGACGTTTTGAAAAACGTCTTTGGTGCCTCAACTCTATACCGTTTAACTGAACTATCACGTAGTTATCAAAACGTGTATGTCCGATGTTTGCAACATCCACAGACGACGTTTGGGGTTCAACACACTGAGTGGTGCATTAAGGACATAAGCTTTCTACTGTCCGCATAATCGCCATCGTCAACTTTCAACTATATTTTCTCTAGGAACATATCTAAACAGTAGAACTAAAGCGCGAGCTGCGACATAATTTGCAAAGGGCTTTTGACTATGTTCAGGATAATTAAGTTCATCTAATGAACTCCCACTCAGATAGACATCCCTCTAGTCATCTAAGTGATTACATGATCCGAGTCAACTAGGCCGTGTCCGATCATCACGTGAGACGGACTAGTCATCATCGGTGAACATCTTCATGTTGATCGTATCTACTATACGACTCATGCTCGACCTTTCGGTCTCTTGTGTTCCAAGGCCATGTCTATACATGCTAGGCTCATCAAGTCAACCTAAGTGTTTCGCGTGTGTAAATCTGGCTTACACCCGTTGTATGTGAACGTAAGGATCTATCACACCCGATCATCACGTGGTGCTTTGAAACGACGAACTTTAGCAACGGTGCACGTTAGGGAGAACACTTTCTTGAAATTGTTATGAGGATCATCTTATTTACTATCGTCGTTCTAAGTAAACAAGATGCATAAACATAATAAACATCACATGCAATTATATATAGTAGTGACATGATATGGCCAATATCATATAGCTCCTTTGATCTCCATCTTGAGGCTCCATGATCATCCTCACACCGCATGACACCATGATCTCCATCATCATGATCTCCATCATCGTGTCTTCATGAAGTTGTCACGCCAACGACTACTTCTACTTCTATGGCTAACGCGTTTAGCAATAAAGTAAAGTAATTTACATGGCGTTCTTCAATGACACGCAGTCATACAAAAATAAAGACAACTCCTATGGCTCCTGCCGGTTGTCATACTCATCGACATGCAAGTCGTGATTCCTATTACAAGAACATGATCTCATACATCACATATATCATTCATCATTCATCACAACTTTGGCCATATCATATCACAAAACACTTGCTGCAAAAACAAGTTAGGCGTCCTCTAATTGTTGTTGCAAGTTTTACGTGGCTGCAATAGGGTTCTAGCAAGAACGTTTTCTTACCTACGTGAAAGCCACAACGTGATTTGTCAACTTCTATTTACCCTTCATAAGGATCCTTTTCATCGAATCCGCTCCAACTAAAGTGGGAGAGACAGACACCCGCTAGCCACCTTATGCAACTAGTGCATGTCAGTCGGTGGAACCAGTCTCACGTAAGCGTACGTGTAAGGTTGGTCCGGGCCGCTTCATCCCACAATGCTGCTAAAGCAAGATAAGACTAGTAGCGGCAAGAAAGTTGACAACATCTACGCCCACAACAAATTGTGTTCTACTCGTGCAATAGAGAACTACGCATAGACCTAGCTCATGATGCCACTGTTGGGGAACGTTGCGAAAATTAAAATTTTTCCTACGGTTTCACCAAGATCCATCTATGAGTTCATCTAGCAACGAGTCATGGGAGAGTGATTGCATCTACATACCACTTGTAGATCGCGTGCGGAAGCGTTCAATGGAACGGGATGATGGAGTCAGATTCGCCGTGATTCAGATCACCGATGACCTAGTGCCGAGCGGACAGCACCTCCGCGTTCAACACACGACGGAGCGGATGACGTCTCCTCCTTCTTGATCCAACAAGGGGAGGGAGAGGTTGATGATCCAGCAAGACGACGGCGTGGTGGTGGATGCAGATAGAACTCCGGCAGGCTTCGCTAAGCAACTACGGGAGGAGGAGGAGGTGTTGCGGAGGAGGAGGAGGCGCCAGGCTTATGGGTGCGGCCACCCTCCCTCCCTCCCTTTATATAGGTGCAAGAGAGGGGAGGGTGCAGCCTGCCCCTTCCTCCAAGGAAGGGGTGCGGCCAAGAGGGGGAGGAGTCCATCCTCCCAAGGCGCCTCGGAGGTGCCTTCCCCTTTAGGACTCCCCTCTCTCTTATCTCCAGCCGCATGGGCCTCTTGGGGCTGGTGCCCTTGGCCCATATAGGCCAAGGCGCACCCCCTACAGCCCATGTGGCCCCCGGGGGCAGGTGGACCCCCCCGGTGGACCCCCGGACCCCTTTCGGCATTCCTGCATAATACCGATAAAGTGCGAAACTTTTCCTGACCAAAATAAGACTTCCCATATATAAAACTTTACCACCGGACCATTCCTGAACTCATCATGAACACCGTGATCTCATCCGTGACACCGAACAACATACGGTTTGCTGCATACTCATATTCATACAACCCTAAGCGTCCACCGAACCTTAAGTGTAGACCCTACGGGTTCGGGAGACATCTTGAGACATGACCGAGATGGCTCTCGGGCAATAACCAACAGCGGGATCTGGATACCCATGTTGGCTCCCACATGCTCCTCGATGATATCATCGGATGAACCACGATGTCGAGGATTCAATCAACCCCGTATACTATTCCCTTTGTCAATCGGTATTTTACTTGCCCGAGATTCGATCGTCGGTATCCCAATACCTCGTTCAATCTCGTTCTTGCAAGTCACTTTACTCGTCATCGTAATGCATGATCCCGTGACCAAACACTTGGTCACTTTGAGCTCATTATGATGATGCACTACCGAGTGGGCCCGGTGATACCTCTCCGTCATACGGAGTGACAAATCCGATCTCGATCCGTGTCAACCCAACAGACACTTTTGGAGATACCTGTAATGCACCTTTATAGTCACCCACTTACGTTGTGACGTTTGGTACACCCAAAGCACTCCTAAGGTATCCGGGAGTTACACGATCTCATGGTCTAAGGAAGAGATACTTGACATTGGAAAAGCTCTAGCAAAACGAACTACACGATCTTGTGCTATGCTTAGAATTGGGTCTTGTCCATCACATCATTCTCCTAATGATGTGATCCCGTTATCAATGACATCCAATGTCCATAGTCATGAAACCATGACTATATGTTGATCAATGAGTTAGTCAACTAGAGGCTTACTAGGGACATGGTGTTGTCTATGTACCCACACATGTATCTGAGTTTCCTTTCAATACAATTATAGCATGGATAATAAACGATTATCATGAACAAGGAAATATACTAATAACTAATTTATTATTGCCTCTAGGGCATATTTCCAACAGAATTGGTCATAGATCTATGACCATTTTAGACCAATTGGTCAAAAGTTGTTCGAGGGGCTCCAAACCCTAAACCATTGCGACCATTTTGGTCAGAAAGGTCGTAATTTCCTGACACGAAAAGGTCATAAAGCAAACAGCGCTAGTCCGCTGCCTTATTTCTAGTTGTTAACGACCAATATAGATGGTCATAGCCTTGTAAATTGTGCTGGGTTGCTATGACTAGGCGCCACCACATCAGTTTTGCCTATGTGTCATGTCCATGTGGCAGTTTTTGCCCTAGGTTGTGAAGCAACCTATATTTCTGTCATTCCAAAAATTCCCAAAAAAATCTCATAAATTCTTTGGGTCATTTCTTCATCAAATATGTAAAAAACTTCCTTGCCTAGTTAAAAAATAATTCAAAAATATTCATTTTCCTATTACATTCGTAACAACAGTTTGTGAAGGAAGTACCACTTTGGCATGTCCAAATAGTATCCATTTTCTACAGTGCTTTTCCATGCCCAAATAACCATCCTCCACCAAATGCCAGCTCAATCCATTCATTATTTTGAGCCGAGCTTCAACATTCGTATTTATGTCCAGTGTGGTAGTTTGCAAAGCAAGTACCACATAGGCTCCTCCTTTTGAGCTGAAAATTTATGAAGATGGTCTTCTTAGTAACTGATCATCCTCAGCCAAAACTCACACCCCTTAGCCTTGTGCATTTCCCGTCTGTAAATCAAACACTTGGTCGCTTATTCATGTTTGAGCATCGATCGGTCTCCTAGTGAGAATCTTATGTTGTGATTTTCTTCCTAGCACCTACCTGGGGAGTGCCCAACCCACTAGACATACCTAGGCCGCCCAGAACACATGGCAACGCCACGGTCACGCGGTGACCACGCGGCGGGCATGCGAGTTTACGCGCTCTAGAGTTGGGGCCTCGGCCACCGCCCAAACCTCGACGTATCGCCACCAAACCATGTATTTATGATTAAATAGGTACTTATGTAACTAGAAATGATTTTTGGAAAAAATAAATAGCAAACTATGAGGCATTGCAGTTCAAATTTGACCCGCTTCCAACCCAATAATGGAAATTTGTCTTTTTCATGAGAGGTGGATCAAAACTTTTTGCACCCAACCATTTTGTCAATTGTGCATTAAATATGTCCTAGTATTTTAGAAAATTGATTTGGTCCAATTTTGCAACAATTATTTGGTAGTTCCTTCACAAAAAACCTCCTTTTGGGCACTTTCGGAAAATGAAAAATGGTTTTTGTCCAAAGAAAATGAAAACTTCCTTAGGCAACATTGTTTTCCATTCCAATATGCACCCTTGTGCACAATATGAGATCATTTGAACAAACTATGCCACGAATGTGGCCATAAGATTGATCATTTGGCTTGAAAGCCATGAATCTTCGTGAGATGATAGCTCATTTCGAGAACACTTTTTAAAATAATTGTCGACATTACAAGTTCGTTATTTTTCACAGGAACTTGGCCACATATAATGACACAATGCGAAGGTTTCCCAATTTTTTGATTTTTTTGAATTTTTTATGCCCGTTTAAAAATGCGGTCAAAACGGCGGGAATGATCGTTCCTAGCTAGTGGTTGAATCTTGGAATTCTTTTGGTGTTTCTCTGATTAAATAGGTACTTATGTAACTAGAAATGATTCTTGGAAAAAATAAATAGCAAACTATGAGGCAGCTTCAGTTCAAATTTGACCCGCTTCCAACTGAATCGGCGGGAATTTGTCTTTTTCACCGGAGGTGGATCAAAACTTTTTACACCCAACCATTTGGTAAATTGTGCATTAAATATGGCCTAGTATTTTATAAAATTGATTAGGTCCAATTTTGCAACAATTATTTGGTAGGTCCTTCACAAAAAAAACTCATTTCAGGCACATGGAAAATGGAAAATTAATTTTCCATGCAAAGAAAGTGAAAAATCCCTTAGAAAACATTGTTTGTAATTCCAATATGCACCCTTGTGCACAATATGAGATCATTTGAACAAACTATGCCATGAATGTGGCCATAAGATTGATCATTTGGCTTGAAAGCCATGAATCTTCACACTTGATAACTCATTTCTGAGAACACTTTTCTAAAATAATTTCCGTATTACAAGTTTATTATTTTTCCTGGAAACTTGATCACATAAAATGACACAATGCGAAGGTTTTCTAATTTTTTGAATTTTTTTGAATTTTTTATGCCCGTTTCAAAATGCGGTCAAAACGGCGGGAATGACCGTTCCTAGGTAGTGGTTGAATCTTGGAATTTTTTTGGTGTTTCTATGATTAAATAGATACTTATGTACCTAGAAATGATTTTTGGAAAAAATAAAGAGCAAACTATGCGGCAGCTACAGTTCAAATTTGACCCGTTTCCAACTGAATCGACGATAATTTGTCTTTTTCACCAGAGGTGGATCAAAACTTTTTTCACCCAATCATTAGGTCAATTGTGCATTATATATGTCCTAGTATTTTATAAAATTGATTTGGTCCATTTTTGCAACAATTATTTGGTAGGTCCTTCACAAAAAAACCTCCTTTCGGGCACTCGAAAAATGGAAAATGAATTTTCCGTGCAAAGAAAATGAAAACTTCCTTAGGCAACATTGTTTGGAATTCCAAGATGCACCCTTGTGCACAATATAAGATCATTTGAACAAACTATGCCATGAATGTGGCCATAAGATTGATCATTTGGCTTGAAAGCCATGAATCTTCACACTTGATAGCTCATTTCTGAGAACACTTTTCTAAAATAATTTCCGTATTACAAGTTTATTATTTTTCCTGGAAACTTGGTCACATATAATGACACAATGCGAAGGTTTTCCAATTTTTTGATTTTTTTGAATTTTTTATGCCCGTTTCAAAATGCGGTCAAAACGGCGGGAATGACCGTTCCTAGCTAGTGGTTGAATCTTGGAAAACTTTTGGTGTTTCTCTGATTAAATAGATACTTATGTACCTAGAAATGATTTTTGGAAAAAATAAATAGCAAACTATGAGGCAGCTGCAGTTCAAATTTGACCCGCTTCCGGTGATTCAAGGGAATTTGTCTTTTTCACCAGAGGTGGATCAAAACTTTTTACACCCAACCATTTGGTCAATTGTGCATTAAATATGGCCTAGTATTTTAGAAAAATGATTTGGTCCAATTTTGTAATAATTATTTGGTAGGTTCTTCACAAAAAAGCCTCATTTCTGCACTTTCGGAAAATGGAAAATGAATTTTCCATGCAAAGAACATGAAAAATTCTTTAGTCAACATTGTTTGTCATTCAAGATACAAACTTGTGCACAATGTGAGACCATTTTTTTTGATTTTTTCATGTGTAAAAGTAGAAGAAAAACAAAAGAAAAAACACAATTATATGTGCTCTATTCTCATTGGTTGGTTTAGTTGTCACACGGATCGATGACATGGCCACCCATCCATCCGTCCAACTCTCCACCTCTCCATCCATCCATCCATCTGCAGCCCAAACCCTAACCCGCACCCGTCCACCTCTCCTCCCTCAGCTCCTCGCCGCCGCCACCTCCTCCCAGATCTCCCCTCTCCCTTACCTCCCTCTCTCTGCCATCCCAACCCCATCACGGGCCTCCCCATCCCCACCGCCGACGACCTCCTCATCGCCCCAGCTCCAGCCATCCTCCTTCCACCACCCCTCCTGTCTGAAGTCGCCTCGCAACCAAATCTCATGAGCCAATTCCTCCCTCCCTCCTCCTCCCACCCCCACGCGCGCGATTCAGATCCACCAGCCGCCGCCCACCTCCGCCACCCCCACGCGAGGGAGCGAGATCCAACGTGATCCAGCCTCGGCCTCCAAGAAACCAAATCCCACCACCACTTGCTGCTGCTCCGGGATCGAGGCCCGTGCGGCGGTGATGGCGATCGAGAAGAAGGGGATGTCGGCGTACGAGGCGGAGCGGGAGAGGACGGTGGAGGAGAACAAGCGCAAGATGGAGGCGCTCAACCTGCGCCACCTCTCCGCCGCCGTCGCCACCTACGCCCCCAAGACCCCCTCCCCCATGGTACCACCCTCCTTGCCGCCTTCTATTTACGCTCCAGTCGTCTGTTCGACGAATCGGTCACTACCGCCATTAATCGAGCATTTCCCTTTCTTGTTTTCGCTACCGGCAGCACAAGCGGCCTTGAGATCATCCACGCTGGCGAACCCGTCCGTCACCGCCGAGGAGGTCCGCCGGCTCGCCCACCTCCCCGAGGTCAAGTACGCCGACGCCTGCGCGGAGGTATCCATCTGTCCGTCCATATCGTCCTGCTCCCTTGCCTGATCTGTACCAAGCTTTTGGGGGAAATGCTTATAATGAATGATTGCACATGTTTCTTGTGATTTTTGCATACAAACGGTTTCTACTTCGTCCCTTGCGCGGCTAATTTGCCTTTTGCTGTGAGATGCGACTGATTTTGTCCATCTTTTGGTGTGAGATGGCAACCGATTTTGCCTCTTGCTCGCCGTTTTTTATCGCCTATTGTTGCTCATATCAGAATCGCAAGTACACTTTGTTGAACTGCAAGATGATGTTTACTTCACATTTTTAATCGTTGATAATGAGTTGTCTTGTCCCAGATTATGTCAATTTATTACGAACTAGTTTAAGAGTTAAAGCAACTAATTTGACCTTTCCTCACTGTTTTTACTGTCTAGTGCTGCTCATACTGTAAGTGGTACAGCCTGTTGCTCAACTGAAGATGATATTTGCTTCACGTTTTTTTTATTGAACTGACCTAGATTATGTAAATTTTGTACTCCTAAAAGTATGAACCAGTAAATCAAGTATAGGGGCAGCATTAGCATAGGTGCTCTAGAACTGCTCTGCTTCTGTTCAGAGGCATCTGAACAGAAGGCTTTTAATGGATGCCTGGACTATTTTACAAGGATTCCTTTTTGCGCACCTGTACTGAACTGCTTGATTGCTTTCAGTTCAGTACCAATTTGTCTTACCACTCGTAATCTACGTTGCACATTGCACTGCTGTATGAGATAAACAAACTATGCATCTAACATATGCTTGTACTGGATGCCCCCCTAAAACACATGAATTTGTTTTACCTTTTCCCCTTCGTGGTTACTGGTTTTTGGCTTAAGGACACACATGCGTTAGTTGTTAGTATTCACTTTTTATTTATTTTTGCAGAATACTTAGTATTCACTTTGCTTTGCTCGCTTTATACATGTGGTCGGTGTTAGTCTACTTACTTGGTTCAGACTTGAGGGCACACCTATGTTGTGTGGTGGTATTTTACTTTTCTGTTCGGTTTTATACCTGTCCATGGTGTATATATGAATGTCCTGAAATCAGATAACCCTCATAGCATAGGAAATTGGTAGTTTAGCTCAGATAGATGATCTTATAGTGAACAGCTTCAGTTGTTTGATGCATGTCGCTGCTATTTATCGCCAGATCTATGTTGGTTCAGTATTAGCTCATTGGATCTATGCCCATGCATTGTATTCTCTTCTTTCCATATATGCACTGCATTTCTATATGCCAATGTGCTTTACACATGTGTTCTAAGTTGTCGTAGGCGTGCAAACTGCAGTCTTCTTTGTGGCTCCCTGGTGGCGGTGAGCATGAAGTCGGCCCCACATCGCCGCAACGCAGTGGAGGTGATGGAGAGGCGTCGGCCAAGGATGACTTCCCGAGTACTACGATGGCAAGGCAGGCGGTACATCGGGAAGCGATCGCGCAAGTTCCAGACGTGGTCGGTGGCGGTCGGCCATCACGCAAGCGGCGTGGGCCCGTGTTCGTCTTCGGCCAGAACACCATCCAGGTCCACTCCCGCTCCGTCTGTCCCCTGTCGCTCCATATTCCAGTCGGTTGGATGCTTCCGATTGATTGGTTCCTTCCAGCATTACCACGATCTATGTTTTTCTTCTCTGGTTAAAGTTTGCACGTGATGAGGCCAATTGACTAGTTCAACTAAAATCACTAGTATTGAATCCACTACAATAGTCAAATTAACTAGTTCAAGTTCTTGGCTGGTTAAATGTCGGAAGTGATTGGTCCCAATCGAGTAATGGCCAATAGGACTAATTAACTATATCATGTTGAGTTCAGAAGCTAAATTAACTACTACTGGAAACTGGATACATTACAATAGGGCTAAAGTTCAGTTCGTGCTTTCTTCTTTGTCAATTACGTGTTTGTAAATGCTTTTGTTAGTGAAAAATCTTGTGCTTCAGTGTGCTGCAGCAGTAGCATTTTGCTAACCTTTTGCCTAAATTGTCAAGAACAAAACTGGAGACATTATTGTGAAGACGTCTGCACCACCTGCCCCCATCAAATCTGTCAAAACCCACCTGCTTATATACGTATTTTGTTCTTTCCAAAGCGATATGTACCCAACTGCTTATATACGTATTTTGTTCTTAATCGTAGATTTCCTCTCACGAAGGTTGAAAGGAGAAGGAGAGTTTGTATGTCGCTATAGAAGGACTGAAGGAGGTCCATGGTGAAGGTCGATAGAAGCGATATCTTGTCATTGCCGGTCTGTAGCTGTGAAATCCCTACGCCCGGCCAGCGGTGTTGCTACAAGATGCGTCTTGTAGCTACAGGCGCGATCAGAGCTGCATTATCTGAAGAGTTTTCTCTTCACGCCCGAGCCACGGCCAGAGCTGCCACAGCCACAGCTACGCCGGTCATTGCCATTGTGTTTGTATTGTATGATGTATCCGTGTTTACCCACAAAAAATGTATTCATGTTGTAATACCGTGATTGCCATTCTGGCTACTATTTCAAGCAGTGTATTTTGCCAGTGCTGATTTAGATATTGGTTACTTATTTACTATGAAGTGAAATGTAAAGAACTTGACAGTGACAAGCGGGTCCCATTACTAGAAACTGACAAGTGGGACCAATCTTCTAAGAAAAAGAAAAACTGAAACTCTTGGGACAAATGTAAAACAGTGGAAAATAAAATGGCAAAAAATAAAAGATTATACGCTGTAAAAGGCCGCATCTAGAAATAAAAAGGCCGAATTGCTGGGCCAGCCCATGTAGCTAGCAAAAATCAATAGGAAAAATAAATATTAAAAAGGCTGAATTAATGGGCTCGACCCATGTAGAAAACCGAATTGGACCGGGCTGAATCTTGTGCCACATCGACTTGCCCATTTGGATGCCTACGTGGCACAGGGAGTTTGCTATTGACCAAAACGCCACAGTAGGAATATTTTGGTCGTAAACGTCCACGACCTTCTCATAGAGAAGGTCGCTATAGTCAGTTAACGACCCTCAGCTTTTGACCTTCTGCTTTTGGTCAAAAAAAGGTCACAAATGAAAAACAATGACCTTTTAGTGACCAATAGTCAAGGTCACAAGTTGACATATTTCTTGTAGTGACTAAGCGCTGGGTCCACAAAAGGCCCAACTAAAATTTGGGCCGAATATAGGCCGGAGTAAGTTGTGGGCCTGGCGCAAATTGTGAGGGCCCAATGGCCATTCGGGCCCAAGAAAGTTGCAGGCCGGCCCAATTGTGGCCCGCTAAAACCAAGCCCGTTAGAGGCGAATATTTCGGCCCGGTCGACTACATCAGATTTTTTTTCAGATAGCGAATGATGGCAGTAACTAGTAGAAATTAAGAACAAACCTACTCTATACAATGAAGAAATTACAATATAGTAACTTAGAATAAACCTACACTATACAATAAAGGATTTATGGTATATTACATCCACTAGGCATCGAAGTTCGCCACCGGTGATCATCAAGCGCAACGAAGAAGCAGATTACAAAAACTGGGCACCATTGCGGTAGTAACAAAATAATCTTGAATGAAACCACTTCCAAGGCAGTTCAAAAGATTAGCCTTCTTGAGGCTAACTGCGTCATAATTTCTTGAAACAAAAGGCTGTGAGACCCGGCCTAGCATGTCGGTCATAGCTTCCAGGTGTAGCTGTTTAGCAATGAGGTTCTCATTGGTGTTCTCCGCAATCTTAGAGATAGGACTTCAAGTCGATGTTGAGTTGCAGAATGCCTTTCTACTAGAACTTGGGAGTGAAGAAGTCGAACTGATTCAGACAGCGAATTCTGTGAGCTTATCTGACTGCTAGTCTCAAGTAACTTGAACACTGCATCAAGACAAGACTTTGGGGTTGTCTCGCTATCTTCAAGATGTTTTGCCTTCTTTGCTGCAATATATGTTGGGTTTGTCTCACAGCCTTCAGCCTGCCCACAACTAATTGGAGGAGGCCATAGTAGAGGTCTGGACTGGCGTGGTAGAGGTCATGATCACGAGTTTCAAGGACATAAGGTGGTCTTGGAAGAGCTATGTGACCAGCAAGAATGACACCCACTTATGTTGTTGGTGAGGAATCATCTAGGACTGCGAGCATCGAGATGACAACCGATGAGTTAGAGAAATGACGTCAATTCAAGAATTTGGGTCTTGGTGGCGGGCTGTCGGAGACACAAGCATCATCTTCATCAGCCAAGTTCTCCAGTAAGAACTCTCATATTGTGGCATGTAATGATAATTTTACAGCTGGGGCACAAAGTTTAATTGACTCTGGTGCATCTAGACATATGGCTGGATCTAACAAGGGGTCTTACAATTGTGTTTCAAATCTAAGAAAGGAAAGTGTAAAATTAGCTGATGATTCTACTCGAGCTATTGTTGTGTCTGGAATGGTAAGTGCAATCCAAATGTGTCACTTTCTTCTCTCTTACATGTCCCTGCATTCCCAATTAATCTTTTTGTCGACCAACTGTGTTACTAAAGATCCGAATTAATCCGAATTGTGCTGAATTCAAGTGGAAATGGATGATTTACATGCCCATGGAGGCCTTACATAACTTAGGGTTTCTTGACCAAGGCTACCCTTTAGGAGAGTAGGTGGGAGTGTAGAACTAGGTAATTTGATGTCCTTTGACTCATATGCCTTTAGTTGGGCTTGGAGATGGGTTTTATCCCACTAAGGGGAGAATCTCTATACTATTTGAAGGTTCCTTCGTTTGGGATTGGGCTTCTTTGCTCCATTGGTTTCATCTTTAACTTATTTTTTTACAAGTTCTTCGTACTTTGACTTGTTAATCATGAAGATTTGCTTGCACTTTCGTTGTTCAGATGGCTCCTTTTTTTTGGAGATGGGCTCCTTGGTCCCACGGGGCTTGCTTGGACCATCATTGTTCTCCTTGCTTCATGTTGACCAACATTGACCTTTTTTGACTGCATAGTGGGTGGGACCTCAGTAGGGTTGAAGTCGTTACTACACCATCTCATATTTGTACTAAAAATGTAACGTATCAACATCGATTTTTATCTACGTGACTAGTCTGTGACAGGTTTACTAAAGTAGGAGTGAATGATTTATAGGAAGAGGAGACGGGAGTGTAAAATTTTGTGTCCTTTGGCCCATATAGGCCTAGTCGGGCTTGGAAGCCTGTAGCGCACTAAAAGAAGAATCCCTACACTATTTGAAGGCTCTTTGTTTGAGTGCCCACCACAACATATAGACGGCTTGGTCGTGACCTCCTTGACTCGTGTTAACCGGCATTGACCTTTGTTAGCCGCTCATGTGGCATGATGGGTAGGACGTGAAGTGAGAAGGTCGCAGCCATTACTACAACATCCAACATTTTTATTAAAAATCACAATGTGCAAGCATTGATTTTATTTTGCACGGCACGGGAGTTCGCAACCAGCCCACCAGGGTTCAAGTCTCGGCTTGAGCATTTGGTGCTCACGGAATTTTCTTTTATAAAAAATTGCCAACAGGCTAGTATAGCCCGGGTTGGTCCCGTTTTTATTTGCATTTTTCAATTGCTAATTTGCTACTGATAAGGATCTTGACAAGGTGAACAAGGTGAGTCCTTCGACGTTTTCAGCTGCACCACCGAAGCTGCATACGCTGCCCCTCTCAAGTCGTCACGTTTTCAGCTGCAAGCGCAAAAAGTGCATGCATACGCTGCTCCTCTCAGGTCGTCGCACGTTCCATATATATTAATTTCTTCTCCAAAAAAATCGATTCACACCATGCGCCTGCATGCGTTACTAGGTCGTGTTCTCCTTCCCGGCTTTCGCCACCTCAACAGCCACTGTCCGGTAGCTATATCAAGAAGCAGTACCGTGGGAAGACCACCTGCTACAAATTTGGAGCCTCGGTGCGCAAGGCGTCCGTACCTCTCCTTTCCCCTTCCGTGCGATGGATGCACCCAAACCACGGAGCTGTGTCCGCCTGCTAATTCATGGTGCTAACCGCCATCGCCGGAGCCGAGTGGGCAGTTCCTTCGCACACCCTATTTTTCCTTTTTAGCTGAGAAGTCCGTCCGCGTCATCGTGAGTTGATCACGTTCCTCTGTCATCCTTCCATCATTTGCAAAAGCTGCATCATGAAGAAACAGTAGCGTGCGAGGGTCTACTCCCCTGTCCTTTCCTCTTATCATCGTCCGCTAATTCATCACGCTAACCTGCGACCGCCGTGCTTGGCCACGGCCGAGATCACGGCAGTTTAGCTAGTTTTAGGCGGGCATTATCAAGTCAAAAATGGGAAATTGTGCACGCCACGCAAATCCCACTACGGATACGGAGGCGCTGCGCCTGCGCGCCCGCGCGAGCGAACTGCTAGGCGACCATCACACTTCACTCCTCCCTGCACGCCGCCGCGGCTATAAAATGCGGCCCCAGCCCCGCCGGAACGATCACACTTCACTCTCTGCCTGCTCTTCCTCTCTAGCACCCCCGCACACACACAGATGATCTCGAGGATGGCTGCGTGGTGGGTCTGTGGATTCCTGCCGCTCCTGGTGGTGGCCGCGGCCGCCGGGGATCCGGCCAAGGGGAACTCCGAGCCACTGATCCGGCTTCCGACTGAGAGTGGGCATGCCCCTGCCCCTGCGCCTGGCCCTGCCGCGTCGGCGGCGGAGGAAGGGGTGACGAAGTGGGCCGTGCTTGTTGCCGGCTCCTCCGGCTACGAGAACTACCGGCACCAGGTGAGAGTCCTCACTAATGCAGCTCGTATATCATTCATTCACTATATGAAAATTATGGCAGCGTGTGTCAAAATTCTGTGAGTGCTTGCTCAATGATACTCGTGTTGTTGACGCACGCACAACGTACAGGCCGATGTGTGCCACGCGTACCAGATCCTGAAGAAGGGAGGACTCAAGGATGAGAACATTGTGGTGTTTATGTACGATGACATCGCCGACAGCCCTGACAACCCAAGGCGTGGAACCGTCATCAACCATCCCAAAGGCAAAGATGTCTACGCTGGTGTTCCCAAGGTATCATTACCTTATACTGACTCGGCTGTGTTCCCTGTAATAATTCAAATAAGAGATGGATTGGTAGCTTCAAATAGCGTTGTAGTGCTATAGAAGACTGATGGTCAGCTTAATATGCATTGCAGGATTACACAGGTGACCAGGTCACTGCCAAGAACTTCTATGCAGTTCTCTTGGGGAACAAAACCGCGGTTACCGGAGGGAGTAGGAAGGTGATAAACAGCAAACCAGAGGATCACATCTTCATCTTCTACTCGGATCATGGGTCTCCTGGTTCACTTGGTACATGCATATAATCCCACATAATTAAACGACCTTGTAGTTCAGCTGATATGCTTTGTGCCATAACTTAGCTAACTTTATCAAACTTGCAGGTATGCCCAACTCACCAGATGTTTATGCTGACGACTTCATCAGAGTGTTACGGCAAAAGCATGCTTCCAAAAGCTATTCGAAAATGGTATGTATCCTTTCTTTTCTTTTTCCCTTCAAAATTATACTATATATTTTCTAAATCTGAAACATCATGTATGCTTTGAGTCCCACCTCTAATGAGAGTTACTACAATTTTGGCAGGTCATATATGTTGAAGCGTGTGAAAGTGGCAGCATCTTTGAGGGTTTGATGCCACAAGATCACAATATTTATGTTACAACGGCATCAAATGCGGTAGAAAGTAGCTGGGCAGCATACTGCCCTGAGGATGGAACGCCACCTCCTCCTGAATATTTTACCTGTTTAGGTGACTTATACAGTGTTTCTTGGATGGAAGACAGGTAATAATTAGCATCAGCTAGCTGTAATATATGTAGCACAATGTACAAGTTTGTATCAGTTGTCCACAATCATGACGCTTGCTTGCTATTCTTAACCATTCGATCCTGATTAATTTGCAGTGAAACTCAAAATCTAAAGAACGAAACCATCAAGCAGCAGTACGAGGTGGTTAAAGCGAGAACGGCACCCCGAAATGAGTCCATTAGAGGTTCTCATGTCATGGAGTATGGCGACAAGACTTTCAAGGATGACATGCTTTTCCTCTACCAAGGTTTCGATCCGGCAAAGTCAAGCATCAGAAACAGGCCGCTGCCTATGCCCAGCTTCAAGGGTGCAATCAAGCAAAGAGATGCCGATGTTCTTTTCATGTGGAAGAAGGTAACAAAATTCCCACTTAGTATTTCTTGTCTAGTTCATCTTCTCTGTTACAGTACTAAGTTTCATGTGTGTGTTTTTTTGACTAATTTGTCTGCTAATTTATCTTCTCGCTTTCAGTATGAGAAGTTGAATGGGGGATCGGAAGAGAAGCAGAGGGCCCTCAGGGAGCTCAAAGAAACCGTGCTGCACAGGAAGCATCTGGACACCAGTGTCGATTTCATCGGGAAGCTTGTCTTTGGGTTCGACAAGGGGCCTTCGGTGCTCGAGGCTGCTAGAGGCTCTGGCCAGCCATTGGTCGACGATTGGGATTGTCTGAAGACGATGGTGAGTGTAACAGTTTCTTACTCTGCAACACCCTGCACTCTTTCTGTTTCCGGTTGGAACTTACTCTGCTGTGCTTGATGCCAACTGCCAGGTGCGAGTGTTCGAGTCCCAGTGCGGATCGCTCACTCAGTACGGCATGAAGCACACGAGGGCGTTCGCAAACATGTGCAACAATGGCGTCTCCGAGGCCGAGATGAAGGAGGCGAGCGTCAGCGCTTGCGACGGCTACGACATGGGGACGTGGAGCCCGCTGGTTCGAGGGCACAGCGCCTGATCCGCTGCACTGCAGTAGCAAATGCTCCGGAGGTTCCTAGCTAGACCTCGTATGGTGTACATACACACATTGGTATACCGTATACGTACAAGAAAGAAGAAAAGAAACTGCCCAACAACGGCGCCCCTGTGGTGTTGGGTTAATCAGTAGTGTATATGGTCGTGCCTTTGTAAATCAAATTTGACTGCAATCAATTGGAAGGCAATGATCATTATATAACAAAAGTGTGTTAATGTCTTTGCATGACCGTGCCATCTTTTTTTTTGAGAATGCTTGACAGTGCCATCTGATTTGGTAATAATAATAAACAGGTGAGCCATGATTAGTGGAGCAAAACTGGTGACCCATTGTAGTAGGGTAGTGATCCTCCTACAGCCAGCCCTACCAAGATCACTTACATAAGCTATTGCTGACAATATGAGATCAAGATCTTTGTGAAGCTCCCTTGATGCTAGCGTGGATCTGTCTTTCGCAGGTCGTTCGGTCTCGGGCCCGCATGCCAGTATGCGAGAACTGAAGGTTCTTCCACGAGGCAACCTACTTACATTAACCTGCAATTGATACGCCAGTTTTCAGCAGGTTAGTGACTTAGTTCTTCAGACTCGTAGTGTAATATAGAAGGGCATTCAGATGCTCTACGAACTGAAAACAAGAGAGAGTTCTTGAGGAGGCCTTACATGATTTCTTGAGGAAGGAGATGAAGACCACGATGAGGGCCAGCCCTGCCAAGATGCCTATGATTATGGCCAGGGTCCGCCCCACGTCATCTTGCGAATAATCTTCTTATCACCAAAAGAAAACCAGACGATCGGATTAGAATAAGCATGTACAGTAGTACTAGTACAAAGTCAGACGCGCACTCTGGCCGAGTGGCTCTTTTCATCTAGTTTATCGGGAATATATTCGGAATTGGAGTGGTTGGCCGGCCGTCAGCAATCAGCCGCCGGCAAGGTCTATTGTCAGTCCCACAATGTGCGCGCCTATCGCGGCCGCCGCACGGCCGCAGCGCTAGGCCCCCGATATGCTGAAAAACCCGTGTCGTTTGGTGGCCATCAGAAAGTTCTCTGAACCTCTACTAGATCAACAAGTAAAGTTCGAATTTATGATAATGTGATGGCAGTCGCCTTTGGTGTTTCATTGGACCAAATCAGAGAGAGAACATATCATCATGACTTGTTGATGTCACGTCAAAGTTCAGATCGCCTTAATGGCACTGTTTGTCTCGCCTAATGGATTCCGATGATTAGCATATCTTAGGGATACGACTAAATGGTGTCCGTGGAGCTTAGCGGCTGATATGGCTGAATAAGCGGTGTTCCAAATGATGATGCCAAGCTTTGGTGCTCTCTGTAATCGAGTGACTGATCTCATGTCCCTTTCTCTGGTGCTACTCGGGACACACACGCACACCGCTAATTAAGTATGTGCTCCTATTTTACAGTAGACAAGTGGACGTGCTGTGATAAGGCCATCCATTGTGCAAGCCTAAAGATAGATAGATGAAAAAGAGGGTGTCAGAGGACATATTCCGACCGATCTCACTTATCAACTTTGGTAAGTTTACCCATTGCCCATCGGAATCAATTCCAACAGTGCAACTTGCTCCGCAATTGGCAGTTGATCCCATCTAACGGTGACACCAGGGCATCACGAGGTAGTGTTGCAGAGAACGAATTCTGGCAATATTTCATTGGGATTGTCTAGGACACATCTAGATGTGGCATAGTTATTACGCATTTAGGTGAGTCAATCAAACTAAAAAGAAAAAGAAAAAAGACAAAAAAATGCTTTCACGAATCTTAACATAAAATCAACGACATAGAATTTTTAGACGTTCAATACTAGAGCACATCTAGATGTGCTTTAACAAAACTGTATTTCATTCGCTGGTTCAAAGTTGAGACGAACAGGGGAGGACGGGAGGTGCATGGTAAGTAACGTAGTACCTTGTGATGGGCGGAAGTAGTAGCCGCTGGCCCAGTACCGGACGTAGCACTGCGCCAGGTGCACGTCCGCGGCCAGCGCCGCGCTGCAGGTGCCCTTGAGCCACCTGACCGCCTGCGCCAGGCACACCGTGCGGTCGGCCGCGGCCAGGTCGCCCAGGCACTTTGAGACCCCCTACACGTTGCCGGAGATGCTCACCTTGTACCCGCCGGCCACTGCCTGCAGGACGCCCAGCACGGCTTCCCGGTCCCGGAGGAACCCGGCGTCGGCGCTGGTGCTGGCGCTGCACTTGCGGTACACCATGGCCGTGTCCGGCCGGCCCACGAAGTTGGTGCCGTCGTAGCGGACGTAGCACCCCTCCAGCTGCAGCGACGCCGCGTAGGCGCCCGGGCACACCTGGCCGAGCTGCGCCAGCGCGTCCCGCACGCACGCCGCGCACTCGCCGTTGCCCAGGTCGCCGCGGCACTGGTACAGCCCGTACGCGGCGGCGCCGTCGCCCGTGCCGTTGGCGAAGCTGCTGTACGCGGCGTTGGGCGCCGCGTTGGTGATGGAGGCGAGGAGCGACTTGAGGTTGCCCTCGTAGGGGGTCCCCGGCTGGTACTTGGATGGCGAGCACCCCGCGTAGATGAACGTGTCGGTGTCCGCCCCCGTGAACCCGGCGCTGAGGCCGATCACGAGCAGGATGGCGGCGGCGGCGGCGAGGACGCGCCCAAAGCAGAGTTGGTTGCGAAGGTGCATGGCCGACGACACGAACGTGAACATGATGCGCGCGCGCGCGTGTCCGGGGAGTGAAGAGAAGGTGATGGGGAGGAGACAGAATAAATGCGAGCTCTGTGGTTAAGCTTTGCGAGGATTTGTGGTGTGCGAGGCCGACTCAGAGACGAGACGACGGTGCCTCCTGGTCACGGTTGGGTCCGGGTCCGACGACTCTGCTCTGATCTCCTCGATACAACTACTATGTTTCTTCAAATTATTAGACAGGACCGATGGCGGGGAACGTTCGGCTTTCGTTCTGCTTTACTACCAGCACCAGCTGGCGATAAGATAGCAGCATGGCTATATGGGGGTGGCATACTGGACGATAGATAGCGCTGGTGCCGTTTTGACGAGTGCACTGTCGTAAAATGAGTTTAAGGCGATTGCGATTTGGTGACTGGCGCGACGTTCCCCGGTGCTTCTACACCGGCGGCGCAGGACGACGGGTTCGGGAGTTTGCGCACTTCTCTTTCCTGTTGGTGAGCAACTGTCGTTTCGAAATCTCAGATTATCCCCGACCCACACGACACGAGCACCGGCGGCACTTTTCCTTGTCCATGATTGATAGTACCGGTACAAGTAGTATGGTGGTTACGCGATTCCGGCGGATACTTCAGCAGCGAGCCGGAAACTGGGCGGTGGTTGTGCCAAGCCTACCGCAGCAGGGCCCTCGATCCATCGGATCACCAAACTTTCAGTTACCTGTGTCTCGACCGGAGGGAGCCCCCGGGGAAGGCTGGATTCCTCGAGAGAAAGAGCATCGCCTGAAAAAGGCACCGGCGTAGCCCGACGAGGATTCAGGCGGGCGACAGCTGGGCCGACCGCACCGGGCCGGAGCGTCGCGGCGGGCAACCACCGTGCCCCGCCTTTTGAGCGCATTGCATGGTTCCTGAACGTTCGTAGGCCCCGGTGCTATGCACCTGCGCATCACGGCCATGCGCTCGGGGACACGCGAATTCAGGGCTCGCTTCGGCTCTTCCGCGTAGCCATACCGATGGACAGCGATGCTGCCGTCCTCGCGTGCCGCCCGACCAGGTGCAACTGCAGCTGCAACCCGGTGATGCTGCGTCGGTCGGTATCGTTGATTCGTCGGGGCATAGTGTTCTCGTCGGCCCAATGACCGATATCGGTATCTTCCTCCCCTGCGTGGGTTTGTTCTTCCAGAGCGCTGAGTTTGTTTTGTGTTAGATGGTCTTTGCCCTTTTGGTTTTGTAATATGGGATTGGGTGTGTGGCGGTGGTTTATCTTGGCTGTGTCAGCTGGGTTTAGGGCTCTCTTGAGCTGGGTTCTCTCGCTGATTTTGGTGTGTTTTGGCTGTAAACAGATTTGGTTTCTTTAAATGAAATCAGGGGAGTCAAGCCTTTTAATCCAAAAAAAATTATGATCGATGTCTCGGAAATACCGACCAAGGTACCGCCCACAAATGCTATGTCTCGCTTATTGCGAGACGAGCAATGCTACATCTACGTAACTGTTTTTACATAATAGCAAACGTGGCAAGTCAGGATTGGGAAGGGAGAGAGGAAGGGGCCCACCCCCATTGAAATCAGGGGGGCAGAGAGGTTTAGATTAGGTAGTTTATGTAACATCACGTAGTTGTTTATGTAGGTGTAGGATTATCGTTGCGAGACACATGAAGCGCTTCCCTATGGTATTTCCATGACAGGATCAGCCCAACAACGCATTTCTTGGATGGTCCATGGATTTGGGAACCTTCCGTCTGGTTTTGAAAAACATCCATCCTGTTTTTTCCTTTTTTTTTCTTACTCTCTACTAGTTTTTGGTTTTCCCATTTGCTTTTTTTGCTTTTCGGTTTTCTTCTACTTTATAACCTTCTTATTTTCCTTTTCATATTCCTGTTTGTTTCCTTTTGAAAAAAATGAGTGAACGTTTTTCATATGTCATGGCATTTATTTAACATTGCGCAAACGAAGTTTTAGTCTTACATGAACATTTTTGAAATGTTATGGAGTTCTTTTTAATGGCACAAACATTTCTTTTAAAGTTGAGTGGGAAAATACTACATTTCCTAGACATTTTTCTAAAATATCAAGAACAATTAAAACGTGTGAACATTTTTAAATGTCATGAGTTTTTTTTTGAATGGGATGAACTGTTTATAAAATTGCACGAACACATTTTTAGCTATCATACACCTTTTAAAAAATGGCATGAACATATTTTTATGCATGTGTATACTTTTTGAATGTCATGAATATTTTTTTGAATGATACACACATTAATTAAATTCATGAATATTTTTTTAATACATGGTGAACATTTCCAAAAAAAAGGTAAAGTATTTTTTTAATAAAAGTAATAATGAAATGTTCTTGACATTTAAAGTAGAACATTTCAAAATATAAATAAAACAAAGAAAGAAAAGCAAAATAGTAAGTGCTGCCTAGCATGTAGATGACATGTGAATAAAAAACCATGCTAGTGAGGAGGGCACGTGAGCACCCGCCTCAACGTGTTACATGAGCGGACCTTAACACAAGTTCGTTCGAGGAGAGATTAGCGTCTGTGTCACACGTCCTAACAAGCGAGGCATAGACCCGCTCGCTATCACTTAATCGTATTGTTAGGGTGCATTTGTTTCATAGGCTATCTCTGTGGTGCAGGGATAGCTGTCTTTCTAGTAGTTGTCACTTATTTGCTTTCAGGATAAGAGGGATGGAGATGGATAGGGATAGCCAATATGCATAGAATATTTCCTTGAATGGTGGTTTAGTAGAGCTGTGACAGATGAAGCCGACCACCCTCAACTCGCTCAGTTTGAGACATTTTTGGGAAATCTCACCTCCACTCAAACTGGTCAAAGCCCCTCCCCCCTTTTCTCGCTCTAATGCCACCATTGCCATGCTTCCCTATTGATTTCTCATGATCTGGCCTCCTTCGGTCCTCCCATCCCCATTTCTCCTGACCTGGCGTCCTCCGTTAGGAATAATGCATGATGGCTAGTCTAAGGTACGCCCACGCCCCCTCCTCTTTTCTCTCACATTCCCAGTGAGCTCCACTTGTTACCGCCGACGCATCCCCCATCATCTGACATACTGTGTGCACGTCGCCTCCTCTCCCTTTGGTCGAATCAGATATACTCCATCCGCAGAGCACTCCCACTCAGGACATCATGAGTGGTCACTCAAAAAGGAGAGGGGATGAATGCTAGGGTTTGGGTAGTGGATTGAGGAACCAACGATGAAATAGACTAGAGAGAGAGAGAGAGAGAGAGAGAGAGAGAGAGAGAAGAGCGTTTTGAAGAGGTCCTTCTAGTAAGGAGGGGCAAAAATGGTCCAAGAAATGTCTCAGAGACGTCGAAGCCCTTTGACTGGACGAAAAAAACAAGGGAGAATAGTTTCATTGACACAATTGACGGAACAAGGGCTAAACTAAGTAGGTCAATAAATTAAGGGCAAACTTGAGTAGTGGACACTAACTAGGGGCACATGTAAATACCCCTATTGTTTTTTAAAAAGGATGTTCACATGAATAATGTTTATTAAAATACATGCAAATTGGTTGGAAGTACCCGAATATGTATTTTATGGAGGCTTGCAATATATTTTTATTATATATTTTACTCTTTCCATTATTCAAATTGATTACATGTAAATGATTAAGATAATTTTTCAGTTATACGTGCGGTTGCCGACAACACGTTGCTCCACTCCCAATGAACGACATATAGACATGCCCACGAAGAATAGACACTATATTGCACGTGATGAGCGTTGCATAGGCCGGCCCATCTACAAGTCTTATATGATGGTTTTCATCGACGTTTTTGGTATATTCAGTTGGTTTTGTTATCTAGTTTGTTTCTTTTTCTTCGGATTTTACCGAGTTTTGTCTTGCCTATCTGGTTTTAATTTTTTCAAATTTAGTTATAATTTTATGCACATTTTTAAAATTCAGAAAATGATTTTAAGTCTGTGAATATTTTTTTAACATTCAGAAAATTTTGAAAGTTCATGAATTTAAATCATGAATTTTTGGAACAATGTATTTTTCAAATATGACAAGAAACAACTGCGAGACAATGTTCTCCAAACATGCCGCTCTGGATTTTTCAAATGTTTGAGATAAAGCCAAGTTTTATTGATCAAACACCACAATATGTGGAATACAATTTTGATCATAGGGTTGACTAACTAGCCATGGTGCCCCTGACCTAAACAACGTGAAAACTTGGCTAGACTATGTGCTTCATCATTCGCAGCACACCCTTCAAAACTAAATTTATAATGTGGGAAGTTTAGCAACAATCTATCAATGAGCATATCCACACCCTCATCGGCAATGGTTTGCGTCCTAGATTTTTCAACTAGTTTTTCTTTAGATCGAATGATGTCAGAATCTTTCTAGAGTAGGAGCACTACCTGGGACGGCCCATGCGGGCATTTTAGCAACAATCTGTCACAATGGGTTGTGTGTGGAGTGCAGTTCTCATCTTCACTTCATTTTTCTTTCTACGGTCTACATTGTGCTTTTGTCCAATAAAATTGGTTGTTAGATTTTCTTTACTGATGAAAAAAATACTCTAACACTAAAACTGCTTATTTTAAAAAATGCATGATTTTTTTTACAAAACCCCATGAATTTATAAAATGTTTATGAATTTTAAAAATTGAACAAAAAAATTTCAAAAACTTTCTTAAATTTGAAAAATGCTTAGGTAATGAAACAATGTTCTCTTATTCAATTCTTTTGACATTTCTAAAAATGCATTAATGAAATGTCAGGAAGTACAAAGAAAGAAAGAAAATAAAAATGAAATAGAAAATGACAATGTAAAAAAGGAAATCAAAGAAAAACCCTGAAGGAAAACAACTAAAACCTGCAGACCTATTTTTTCTTCTCAAAAGAACCAATTCCACGTGTCCCTGTGTAAATGGGTCGGGCCATCTGGCATGCTCTGTGCATTCGGCCTTCTATTTGACGCAAGCATTCTTTTGCTCCTATTGGATGGTCAACGCGTCCAATAGCACTATGACGCGGCCGATTAGTATTGGCTGTTCTATGCAGGAGAGAAGTACTGTTGCAATCAACGCCTTCAATAGTTGTTCCATCTGATGTTTTTAGTTGTTTTATTTAGTTTCAAACATTTTTTAAAACATGGATAAATCTTGAACATTTTTGTAAAAGCCAAACATTATTTAAATTTTAATAGTTTTATAAATGAAAATAAAATTTGAAAACTTGAGTATTTTCAAAATTTCCATCAATGTTTTCAAAGAACATTTTTTCTAAAATTCTGTAATTGTTTTTTGAAATTTGAATGTTTATGAATTTTTTCAAGTTTTTAAAGGAGCATTTAAATTCCAAATAATTTTTTGAAATACCCGAACATTTTCTGAATTTGTGAAATAAATGTTAAAACCATGACCATTGTTTGGAAGTTTTAGTTTGTTGTGAAAACTAGAACTTTTTTTAAATTCAAATAGTTTTTAAAATTTTTGCAACAAATTTGGAAAATTTTGAGCATTTTTTAACAAGGGAACTTTTCAAAAAGAAAAATACAGAAATAGAAAGAGTAAAAGAGAAATAGGAAAAGATAAAACGAGAAAAAACTGTCCACAACCGCTGAGGAACCTTGTCGGACAATATGATGCACTGTAGTAAGTTGCCCATTTACATCGTTGTTGTGCTTGGTCTCTGTGATTGGTCGATTATACAACACAGTAAGCGTCATATAAGATTTGCGCCCTGAACACGTCAAAAAGAAAACCTTGAGTGTAGTTTGTTTAGAATTCAGAGTTTCGGCCATGGTGGAAGCACCTCTTAAGTTGACAGGAGAACTTACCATTCTGACATAGTCGTCGTATGGACAGGTGCATTTGTAACAAAACCAGACAATACTCACATAGGTGAAGATAGTGTTTAATAAAGTTGCTCATGAGTTAGTGCTGAATGCTAGTAGAAGTTTGGTAGGTTTTAGCTTAATTCTACCCAGACCAATGGATTGGAGGTAGTACCAATCTTATGGATTTAATGAAATAAATCTCTCTCTTGTGTGTCATTTTTTTACAAAGATGAAATTCAGCTGTTTGTCCAGATCAGGCGAAGCGGCAGTCCTTTGGTGCCTCACTCCACCCAACTTCCACTTCAGTAGAGACCTTGTACTAACGGAACATGTACTTGAAATTTAGTTTCTTAGCGGACAAGGACCCCGGCCGTGTCTCTCCCAGCTGAAGACAAACGGTAGAGGTCCGTGTCCGGAGCTGTTTGGATTGCATCCCTCACCTGCCGATCCAAAATTTTGGTCGTTAACCAGGCTTGGTGTCCCGTTTGGATTAGCACCAATTTTTTGGTGCGCCCAGCCCACCCCAGCTCCTCCAGTTCACTTTGATGCCAAATCATTGGCAAATCTCAGGCGCCCAGATCCCGCGCCAAATATCTGGCTCGCCCAGATTCATGTGGGGATTCGTCTGGGATTTTACCTCGTTTTTTGATGGCGAGGCGGCGTTTGTTCGGTAATTGCTGGTGTGTTTCGAAGGGCACGGTCGTGGTTACTTTATCGATCGGCTTCTAAGCCGTGACGGAGTCTAAGCCGTGGGATGTCCAAATCCATCTTTAGTATAAAAAATCATCAAAAAAGGACCACAGCTAGCTCGTTTATATCATTTTATTTATTTATTATAAAAGAAACTAGCTTGTTAGAGCATCTCTAACAGCTTACATATCTCTAGGGAGTGCGTAAGTCGTCGTTCACACGCAGCTATTAATGTGAAAACAATTTGAAATCAAGAGCCGAATCATTTTGAAAAGCAAACCATTAATGCAATTAATCTCTACTGTTAAAGGGGTATATATGTACATTGTTGTTGTTCGCATGCAGCCATTAGTGCAAAATAATTTAAAAATCGATAGACGTATCAATTTGAAAATCAAGTCATTAATTCTATTAATCACGTTTAAATAGAACTCTTTTCGTGTGGAATTAATTTGGAAACCGACTCATTAATGCAATTCATTAGATGTAGGGATTTTTCCAACCTATTTTCCCCAATAGTGTGTGTGATCCACTTTTCTAATTATTTTTCACTCCCTACACGCCGCCGCGGCTATAAAATGAAGGCCCAGCCCCTGCCGGTACGATCACACTTCACTCTCCGCCTTCTCTTCCTCTCTAGCACACGCATGATGAACTTCGAGGTTGGCGATGGCTGCGTGGTGGGTTTGTGGATTCCTCCCGCTCCTAGCCGTGGCCGGCCGATGCGGATGGGGCGAAGGGAGCTCGAGTCACTGATCCGGCTGTCGACGGAGAATGGGCATGCCCCTACCCCTACGCCTGGCCCCGCGCATGGGCGGCGGAGGAAGGGGTGACGAAGTGGGCCGTGCTCGTTGCGGGCTCCTCCGGCTACGGCAACTACCGGCACCAGGTGAGAGTCCTCTCCTCAATGCAACTCGTATATCATTCACCATATGAAATTTTGTGCTCAGATACTGTGTGTTGTTGTTGATGCACGGCACGACGTATAGGCCGATGTGTGCCACGCGTACCAGATCCTGAAGAAGGGAGGACTCAAGGATGAGAACATTGTGGTGTTTATGTACGACGACATCGCCAACAGCCCTGACAACCCAAGGCGTGGGGTCGTCATCAACCATCCTAAAGGCAAAGACGTTTACCATGGTGTTCCCAAGGTATTACTATTACCTAATTACTGGGTGTGTTCCCTTTTTAATTCAAATAAGGCTGACGATCAACTTAACATGCATTGCAGGACTACACTGGCGAGCAGGTCACTGCTAAGAACTTGTACGCGGTTCTCCTGGGGAACAAAACCGCGGTTACTGGAGGGAGTAGGAAGGTGATAAACAGCAAACCAAATGATCACATCTTTATCTACTACACGGATCATGGGTCTCCTGGTTCACTTGGTACATGCATACATAATCCCACGTAAACGCGGCAATATTTCCGAATGCGTTTGATTAAATAAATGCGGCAATATTTCCCCTCAAAAAAAAAATCCCACGTAAACGGCCATGTAGTTCAGCTGATTTTGTTTTGTACTATATCTTAGCTAACCTTATCAAGCTTCTGTGCAGGCATACCCAACGGACCAAATGTTTATGCTGACGACTTCATCAAAGTGTTGCGGCAAAAGCATGCTTCCAAAAGCTATTCGAAAATGGTATGTATCCTTTCTTTTCTTTTTCCCTTAAAAAATATATTTTTTAATCTGAAACAGTATGTACGCTTTGAGTCCCACCTCTAATGAGAATTACTGCAATTTTGGCAGATCATATATATTGAAGCGTGTGAAAGTGGCAGCATCTTTGAGGGTTTGTTGCCACAAGATCTTAATATTTATGTTACAACGGCAGCAAATGCGGTAGAAAGTAGCTGGCAGCATACTGCCCTGGGATGGAAATGCCACCTCCACCTGAATATGATACATGTTTAGGTGACTTATACAGTGTTTCTTGGATGGAGGACAGGTAATAAGCATTAGCTGTAATATATGTACTAGTACAAGTTTGTATCAGTTGTCCACAACCATGACGATTGCTTGCTATTCTAAACCATTCGATCCTATTTAATTTGAAGTGAAACTCACAATCTAAAGAAGGAAACAATCAAGCAGCAGTATGAGGTAGTTAAAGCGAGAACGGCACCCCTGAATGAGTCTAGTATAGGTTCTCATGTCATGGAGTATGGTGACAAGACATTCAAGGGTGACATGCTTTTCCTCTATCAAGGTTTCGATCCTGCAAAGTTAAACATCAGAAATAGGCCGCTGCCTACGCCCAGCCTCAAGGGTGCAATCAAGCAAAGATACGCCGATATTCTTTTCATGTGGAAGAAGGTAACAAACATCCCACTTAGCATTGCTTGTCTAGATCTGGAGTACTAAGTTTCATGTGTTTTGTTTTGACTAATTTGTCTGCTAATCTATCTTCTTGCTTTCAGTATGAGAAGTTGAATGTGGGATCGGAAGAGAAGCCGAGGGCCCTCAGGGAGGTCAAAGAAACCGTTCTACACAGGAAGCATCTAGACAACAGTATCGATTTCATCGGGAAGCTTGTCTTTGGATTCGAAAAGGGGCCTTCAGTGCTTGGGGCTGTTAGAGGCTCTGGCCAGCCATTAGTCGACGATTGGGATTGTCTGAAGATCATGGTGAGTGCAACAATTCCTTATTTGAATCCCATGAACATGCAACACCTTCCACTCTTTGTGTTTCTGATAGAACTTACTCTGCTATACTGATGCCAATTGCCAGGTGCGAATTTTCGAGTCCCAGTGCGGATCACTCACTTGGTATGGCATGAAACACATGAGGGCGTTCGCAAACATCTGCAACAATGGCATCTCCAAGACCAAGATGAAGGAGGCAAGCATCAACGCTTGCGACGGCTACGACTTGGGGAAGTGGAGCCCGTTGGTTCGAGGGCACAACGCCTGATCCACTGCACTCAAGTTCATGGGAGCAGTAGCAAATGCTCCGGAGGTTCCTAGACCTTGTATGGTGTACATACATGGTAGATGGTACATTGGTATACATACAAGAAACAACCTAGTAATGGTACCCCTGTGGTGTTGGGTTAATCAGTAGTGTGTGGTCATGCCTCTGAAAATCAAATTTGACTGCAATCAATTGAAAGGCAATGATTATTATAACAAAAGTGTGTTAATGTCTTTGCATGACAGTGCCACTTTTTTGAGAATGCTTGACAGTGCCATATGATTTCGTAATAGTAATAAACAGGTGAGCCATGATTAGCGGACCAAAACTGATGACCCATTGTAGCAAGGTAGTGCTCCTCCTTTTTTTTTTAGAAAAGGGGATGTACCTCAGCCTCTGCATCAGAACGATGCATACGGCTCATATTATTAAAAGGAAAATCCAGTAACAAAGTCTCGAAAGGTCGTAGTACAATCATCAACAAAAGCGCAAAAGAGGAAAGACCCAAAGCCACAACCGGCTGGCAAAACAATAGGAGCACTACATGCCTATCCTATTACATGACCGCCATCCAAACCGGTTGAAAATATCCCGAGCTACCATCTCCCATCTGGTAGACGCAGTAGCCAAACGCTCCCTTGCCTCCGTTGGAGTGAGTAGCGACCACATACGGATGAACGCCGTGGCCCTGAAGATAACCTGCAAAAAGTGAATGGTTGTTGATCTGTTAAAGACTAAATCATTTCTGCAGTTCCATATTGCCCACAATAAAGCACAAAAGCCAACCCGAATGTGTCTTGCAATGTCAGAATCCACCCCATCAAGCCATGTTCCAAATAACATGCTGATAGAGGTGGGCTGATTAATATTAAACGCAATATGAACCGACCGCCACATAATCTTAGCCAACGGACAGTCGAGAAAGAGGTGTTTGATATTCTCGTTATGATCACAAAAGCTACATCTATACGAGCCCACCCAATTTCGTTTTGCAAGGTTATCCTTAGTCAAAATGACTTGTTTATGCACAAACCACATAAACACTTTGATACGTAAGGGTACCTTAACTTTCCAAACATGTAACTAGGTAAGGATGACGCTAGTGTTAATGACATCCAGATACATTGATTTGACCGAGAACACACCGTTCTTAGTAAGTTTCCAATGCAGCTGATCTGGCTGCTGAGACAACCGGACTTCCATTAAACGTCTAACGAGATGGAGCCAGGCCTCCCAACGATTCCCAACAAGCGTCCGTCTAAAACTAATATTGAGGGGAACGGAATGTAAAACACTAGCAACATAGGCTTCTCTACGTCGGGCAATGTTGTACAAAGAAGGATATTGAAGTGCAAGGGGGGTCTCCCCAAGCCACGTATCCTCCCAAAACCTCGTAGTGGCACCATTCCCAACAATAAATTTAGTCTTGTTGAAAAAGAGTTGTTTAACTCTCATCAAACCCTTCCAAAAGGGAGAGTCGGAAGGCCTCACATTCACACGGGCCAAAGTTTTAGCATAGAGATACTTATTGCGCAAAAATCTGTGCCCAAGTGGCCTCCGACTCAGATGATGACTTAAATAGCCACTTGCTAAGGAGACATATGTTTTTGACTTCCAGATTTTCAATACCTAGACCACCTTGGTCCTTAGGCCTACAAATAATATCCCACTTAGCAAGCCTGTACTTACGTTTAAGCTCATCATTTTGCCAAAAGAATCGTGATCCGTAGAAATCTAACCTTTTCCTGACGCCCACTGGAACCAAGAAAAAGGATAAGAGAAACATAGGCATACTAGTAAGGACCGAATTAATCAGAATCAATCGTCCTCCGTATGACATGAGCTTTCCTTTCCAACAGCTCAGTTTCTTTTCAAACCGATCCTCAATGCATTTCCACTCAAAATTAGTCAGCTTACGATGATGAATGGGTATACGTAAGTATGTAAATGGTAATGAGCCCAATTCACATCCGAACAATTGTTGATACGACTCCCGGTCCTCATTGGCTCTTCCAAAGCAAAACAATTCGCTCTTGTGGAAGTTGATTTTGAGCCTGCATAATTGTTGAAATAAGCATAACAGCAGCTTCATGTTTCTTGCTTTCGCCAAATCGTGCTCCATAAAGATGATAGTATCATCAAGACATCAAGAATGGAGATCCCGCCGTCAATTAGATGTGGAACCAGGCCACCTACCTGCCTGCATCCTTTGCCCAACCTATTAAAATAGTCAGATATCAGCCACTATGTTAAACAGGATTGGTGACATAGGGTCTCCTTGCCGTAGCCCCTTGTGTGTCCGGAAATAGTGACCCACGTCATCATTCACCTTAATCCCTACTCCCTTTTGCGTAAAGGAATCAATCTGGTTTCTCCAGCCGGATCAAAACCTTTCATACGCAAAGCTTGTTGAAGGAAAGGCCATTTGACTTTATCATATGCTTTTTCAAAATCCACTTTAAAACTACGCCATCAAGTTTTTTGGAGTGGATTTCATGGAGCGTTCATGCAAGACAACAACCCCTTCCAGGATGCTTCTATCGGGCATGAAAGCGATGCAGACGGCTGAACTCTGAGTGTGCAATCTGCATAAGTCTATTTGTCCCGACCTTGGTGAAGATTTTGAAACTCACATTAAGCTGCATATATAGGTCTGCAATCGCTCAATGCGAACAACCTCTGTCTTCTTAGGAAGAAGAGTTATCGTCCCAAAATTCAGCTTAAACAATTGAAGCTGCCCCTCAAAAAACTCCTGAAACATGGGCATCAAATCATCCTTGATAAAATGCCAACACTTCTTGTAGAACTCCGTCGGAAACCCATCCGGACCTGGAGCCTTATTATTCTCCATTTGAGCAATAGCCTCAAACACCTCTTTCTCCGAGAATGGAGCAGTCAGGAGCTCATTCTCAGCAGTCTCAAGTTGAGGCACATCCTCAACCCTAGACTCATCCAACGACACAAAAGTCTCTACCGGGGGACCAAACAACTGCTTATAATAATTGGTAATGTAAACTTTCAGATTATCCTGACCAACTATGGTCCCTTCATCTTGTTCTAGTTGGAAAATTCTCTTTTTACGATGCTTCCCATTAGCAATCAAATGAAAGAATTGAGTGTTATCCTCGCCTTCTACGATTTTGCGAACCTTAGCTCGCAACGCCCACTTCAATTCCTCCTCATGAAGAAGCTTTTTAAGTTGCAGCTCCGCTTCTATCTTTGTTTCCAGCTCATTGGAATCCAAGATAGAGGTTTCTGCTTTAGCTTCAAGGTTTTGAATAAGTAGAAGAAGTCTCCTTCTCCACCTTATAAATCCCATGCGTGTGCTTAGCCCAACCACGAAGGAACCTTCGAGATGACGAATCTTGCAATCGCCATCGCTCGATAGGCGTCCTACCTCCCGAGTCCTTAGCCCACTCTCTAGCTAGCAACTCAAGGAACCCTTCTCTTTCAAACCAGGCAAGTTCAAACGAAAAAATATTTTTGTTGCCCACAAAATTTTGAACGCCGGAGTCGACTAGTAACGGTGTATGATCCGAGACACCTCGAGTCATAGCCTGCACAGTTACCAAGGGAAACTTCTGTTCCCATTCGACACTTGCTAGTACACGGTCCAGTTTCTCAAAGGTCGGAACCGGCAACGAATTAGCCCAAGTGAATTTCCTACCCGAAAGCTCAATCTCTCTGAGATCCAAGCTTTCGATAATAGTGTTGAACATAAACGGCCATCGGATGTCAAAATTTTCATTGTTCTTATCCTCTTTTCTTCGGATAATGTTGAAATCCTCTCCCACTAAGAGAGGTAGTTGTTCGTTACCACAAATGCGTACCAGATCCGCCAAAAAATCTGGCTTGAGTTCTGCTGCGCCATTCAAAACTGCCACCAAGGCCCAATCAAACCCATCTGCCTTAGTTCTAACTCGAAACTTGACAGCGAACTCTCCCATAACTACGCTCCGAACTTCCAACGTCTCGCACTTAACCCCGAGTAAAACCCCACCGGATCTTCCTCGAGGGGGGAGGCAATGCCAATCAAAATCTACCCCCCAGACAAAGTGGCAAGAAATTGAGAAGTGAAATTGCTTCTTCCAGTCTCAGACAAAGCAATAAAATCTAAATGATGTTCAAGAGAAGCACCCGCTAGAAACCTCCTTTTAGCCAAGTCTCTAAGACCTCTCGCTATTCCGAAAATGCCTCTCATAAATCATCATGAATTTTTTAGCGAGACGGATCCGAGCACTCCTACGCATCATGGACATTGGATAAACCTTTCGTTTCCATGTCCGCTTAGGCTTTATGTGACCATCAGCCTGATCACCGCCCTCATTCTCAGCTTCTAGCCCTAAAGGCTCATCTACATGAAGAGACGTCTCAGGATTGGTGTCTTCCTCTGTCTCAAGTAGAGCAGGGTCAAGATCAGCACACATGCCAACAAGAACCCTAACCCCAAGCGCATCAATCTCCGAGTCATTCATTGGTTTAACGGCAGCAATGTGACGAATCATATCTACCGCACGATCGCCTTCCAAATCAAGAATGTCGTTAACCGACTTGGCAATTTCAAGATCATTATTACCAAGTGAAATTCCTAATTGATTTGAATTATGAATAATTTCATTATCAGTAAAATGCAAAATGGAATTCGACTTAATAATGCATATACCGGTGGAGATCTCGACGTCATGCAACTTGGCAGCCCTCAAAGCACACCTCGGTTGTATGTCATCAACGTCCGGCTGCTCCTGCAGCCTCCTCACGATCCGCCTCCCCCGGGAGACAGGATCCGGGATACCACCAAAGGCGATGACCTCCTCGCGAGAAGGTCCGCTAGGGGAAAGGCCTCCTGCCCGTCCCCCAACAGCGGCGCCTCAGGTCGCAGACACCGGAGCAGGAGAGTAACGAGCCGGTGTCACCTGCAGCCCACGCGCAGCGCACCGGGGATAAAGCAGGAACACTGGCCGCGTCGCCCAGCCCTCCCACCACAACGGGGACCAGCGAGCCGGCGACCACCTGCCTAGCCACACCCACGCCCGCGCGTGGTGACGAGGAGATGAACGCCGCCCCAGCCAAAGGGGCGGGTCTGGTCGGAGAAGCGGCAGCCGGCCCGTGGCCGTCCCCAACGGCCGACCCTCCCAAGGAAACTCCCACCGCCTCAGAAGATGCCAGGGCGAGAGAAAGTGGTGCGCAGGCCTCCTGCCCGCTTGTCCCACTCGAGGCCGCCCGAGCCCCCGGGGGAGCCAAAACCTCCGCGCAGGCCAAGGGCCCCATCGAAGGCGCCGCAGGAGCGCGGGAGGGCCGGACCTCACGCCCGCCCGAAACCGCCGAGCCGTCCAGCGTAGCCTTCACCTCCGGCCTAGGCAACGGCGATGAAGGAGGAGTAACGTGAACCTCCTGTCCAGTCGTTCCTCTCGGTCCATCGACAAATAAGACAGCATCAACCCCCGAAATTGCCGGCGGCAAATGCTCAGACGGGTCATCCATGTCCACCCGATCACTCCAGAGACGAGGAGGCGCAGAGAAAGCTCCTACAGAACCAAGTTGCAACATGTTGGACGGGACCGAAACCAGCAATTTCCCACAGGCAGGCTCTCCCGCCTTAGACGAATCCGCAGGCCTGGAATCCCTATCACCATCATTATGTGCGTCATCACCATGGTTCCCAGAAGCACCTCCCCCCTCAGAAGTATCCATATGATGCACCTCCTCAAAATCCTGAAACAAGTTAGGGTCCTCATACTCGACATTCAACATGTAAGCAATACCCTCGTGACACCATCTGACCACCTCCGGCAAGAACTCGATGTTAGCCACGCTAACCAGCAAGCGCGCCACACCATGAGCACGAGTGAATGGCATATCTACCTGCTCCGTCTTACCGAGCAAGGATCCCAAGCTCCATGTGACAAAGAAATCATCCAAGGGCTCAGAAGGTGCCCCCAGAAAATGAACCCATATCTGAGTCAGAGGCGTGCACTGCGGCTCCTTTTTCCACTCATCAAACTGCAACACAAAACTAGTGCCGGTAACTCTACTCATGCCAAACTTGAGAATTCTCTTCTGATCCTCCTTAGAAGGAAATTCCACTTTGTAAGACTGATCTGATAGTTTCAACAAGGACCAATTAAAATTCCCCGGAGCCAACTCCCCGCAGAATCAAGAATAATCTGGGCTTCATGAGAGGTCCGGTGACCACCTTAACCACCCCGGGGAAGGAGGTTTCAATGACAGGAGCCACCGGAGCCACGGTCGGTGACTCAAAGAACATCAACTCAAAGCAACAGAGCCCATAGATATTAAGTGTCGGTTTAGGGCCCAGAAGAAGCGGACACTCAGCCGCCACATGCTTAGGTTTCCGACAAATATCACATAACTCAGCAGAGCAATCAACCATAAAGTGACCCGTCTCATCGCACCGGAAACAGATCAATTTCTTCTTCTTAGCCGCCCACTTGGACAGCTTGTCACCCCCGGCCTTTTCCGAACCTTTGTCAGAATCAGCATCATCAGGTTGCATGGTCGCCGGGACTGACACATCGGCGAGTGCCCGAACCGTCTCCACCACCGCCTGAGTGAGACCAGCGTCATCAGTGGACATCTCTGTGACGTCCGAACCCGTGGCCCCCGGCAAGTTGCGCGGATGATAGCGGCGGTAACCGCCACGACCACCGCGAAAGCGGCCCCGAAAACGACTCGGGCCAACCGCCCCCTCAACAAAATTCCTCGGAGGTCCTTGAAATCCTCGACCGACAGCCCCGTGATCCGTCCAACCATAGCCCCTCCCACCACCGGTGGACGACGAACCTCGATGAAGACCTTGACCGTAAGCGTCGTATCCATCGTCACCCCACTAACCACGGGGAGGGTTGCGGCTGTCACCCGTGAACGCACCCGACCCGCGGCCCGCAGCACCATTAGCAGCTCCTCCCCGCCCGGCAGCCATCTGTCTAGGCCATGGGCGCTGCGTCAGAGGTGGTGCGGCCCCAGGCGGCGGCGGCGGCACCGCAGCCCTGGCGGTAGGATTCGCAGCCTTTGCAGGCGCCGCAGCCGCAGCCGACGCCGGCACAATCGTATTCGGACCACCCGGCGCAGCCCTCGCAGGCGGCTTCGCCGGCAGCGGACCCTTGGCCAGCGGTGGGGCCTTGGGTGGCATGACGTCCTCGCCGGTTACCGTCGGAACGCTGCGGCAATCTTGGAGCCCCCGCCTCACATGTCGGATCGCAGCAGAGGGGAAGCCAACCTGACTGCGGCGGCGAACCCTAGTAGAATCTATGTATCGGCCGAGAGAGACCGAGCGTGCATGAGATAACACACGATCCGATGCGATCACATGCAGTTGAGCCTCCGCAGCCCCTGCGTCGGCGGCCGGTTTTGCCTGGGTCTGAAACCCTGCTAATCCCGGCCCATCCTCGGTCATATTTCCCTGGCCCAACGGCCTAAAAGAGGACGGGCCCTCACAGCAGCCCACCGGTTCAAGCCCATTAGCGCGCAGCAAAAATTTCAAACGTGAGATCCGCTCCGCTCGGATCACGCTCGCTCGGTCGATCGCCGGCGCCGGCGCCGGCGCCGGCGCCTGCGCCGCCGACGTTCGCCGATTCTTCTTCCTCTTCACTACTTTCCACGATCCCTCTGTAATGAAATCGGACAAGATAGGTTTTGGAAGATTTACCTTAGGAATTGGCCCCTTCCATGGCCGGATCGCAGCTGCGGTCGTCCGTCGATGAACCATGCGTCGAACGATCTCGATCTTGTCCTCTGCCCCCAATCCTTGCAGCGCCGGATCATCAATCGACACAACACCATCAACAATCGTGGCCACTTCCTCTTCCGAATACCCGGGACCGAACGCCTCGTAGATCACCGACGACGGCGTCGGCGAGTACACGTCCGGCGAGCGACCGGTGCAGACCCCGTCGTCTTCGTCCTCCGCATCAGAATCCGCGAGGGCCCAGAACCTCCCACCGACGTGCCCCACGCCGGAGATGGTCGCCGGCGGCAGGCCCGCGGTGGACGCCACAGGCGTCGCCCGTGTCGCCCTGGTACCTAAGGTCTGTCTTTCACAAATCGTTTGGTGTCGGGCCCGTATGCCAGTATGCGAGAACTGAAGGTTCTACCGTGAGGCAATCTAATTAAATTAGCTAACTTACATTCATACTCTAGTTTTTCAGCAGGTTAGTGACTTTACACTCATCTATGCTATTAAAGGGGAATGGAACGTCGTGATGGTTCTATGACACATTGATTTGTTGACAATTGTGGCCATCAGCAAGTTATTTAGACCTCTAGATCAAAAGTTTGAATATATGATAATGTGATGGCAGTCACCTTTGGTGTTTCATTGGACCAAATCAGAGAACATATCATCATGACTTGTTGTTGTCACGTCAGAGTTCAGATCTCCTTAATGGCACTGTTTGTCTCACCTAAACGAGTCTAATTATGATACTTACTGTGGTCCCCGGGATGATTAGTGTATCTTAGGGTTGTGATTAAATGGTGTCTCTGGAGCTTAGTGGCCGATATGGCCGACTGTGTTTCAAATGATGACGGCAAGCTTTGGTGCTCTTTGCAATTGAGTGATTGATTTCCAGCATGGTGTCCCAGTCCCTGAGGAAGCCGGCGTCGACTCTGGTGCTAGTGCTGCACTTGCGGTACACCATGGCCGTGTCGGGCCGACCCACGAAGTTGGTGCCATCGTAGCGCACATAGCACCCCTCCAGCTGCAACGACGCCACGTATGCGCCCGGGCACACCTGGCTGAGCTCCGCCAGCGCGTCTCGCATGCACGCCGCACACTCACCATTGGCCAGGTTACCGCAACATTGAAAGTGCAATCATGCTCTTAATCTTATTTTGATGTTGATGACAATATACTCATAGGGGACTAACAAAGTTTGTCAAGTATATCTCAAGTTTTAGTCTCCTCGGGAGCGTGTGTGTGGATTATGACTTCAGATATATTTATCTTCCTCAAGAATGAAGAAACAAGTCTACTGGCTTAGGCACCTTTTTTATGCTTTTTCTTGAGTATAGGGATGCTGCATTATTAAGAGGGGAACATGGGGTCTCGCTAAAAGTCTTGCTCAAATGATCTTCTTTAGGATGTCTTCTTGTGTACCTTAGTTCTGTCGGACGACCGACGCGGGTCAGACGACCTGTATTTACCGGACGTCCGACACTTCCTCATCAATACCAAAACATCGGCAATCCGGTATTCATTGGTTGTCCGGTACCTTCTCATCAGTACCAAAACACCAGACGTCCGGGATCCTCCGGTCGTCCGGTACTTTCTCTACCGTGCCAAAACATCAGACTTCCGGGATCCTCCGGTCGTCTGATAACTTTCTCTACCGTGCCAAAACATAGGACATTCGGGATCCTCCGGTTGTCTGGTACTTTCTTTATCGTGCCAAGACATCGGACGTCCGGTGTCTGTCGAGGCCTCGGTCGTCCGGTGTATATCGAGTGTCCGACGATGCTGTGCTCATTTGGTCCCAACGGCCACTTATTGAGGCATACTATAAATATCCACTACAAGAAATACATCAACTTGCAACAATCACTATTGGTCACTGAATGGTCATTGTTTTCCATTTGCGACCTTTTTGTGACAAAAAACAGATAGTCAAAAGCTGGCCGTCGTAAACTGAAATTAACGACGTTCTTTGTGATAAGGTCGTGGAAGGCAACGACCAAAACAAAAGATCGTTGATCCGACGACCTTCTGTTTTGGTCGCTAGCTGTCTGCCCAGGCCACGTCGGATCCGATGTGGCAAGCTGACGTGGCAAAATTGCGACCAATTGAATTGGTTGTTGGTAGGATTCATCCCGGTCCGATTGGGTGTTTTACATGGCCAAGCCCAACAATTCAGCATTTTATATATTTTTCCCTATTAATCCTGGACAGCCACATGGGCCAGGCCCAACACTATAGCCTTTTTATTTCATGGGTCGTGGCCTTTTTGTGATCCATTTCTTTCTTGGGCCTCTATTTTTTACCATCCAATTTCTTTTTAATTTTCAGCCTTTGTTACTATCAACATATTTTGTGCCATAGATTTTTCAAAGCCCAAATAGATTTTGTTCAATACACATTCCAGCCACTTCTTGATTTGGCCCATGCCTATTTTTATCAAATAATACATAAAGCCAGCCCGGATTCAATGCCAACATATTTTCCAATTAGAATAGTATTCCAAGAATATGTACATATAACAAATATGCCAGCATTTGAATTTTGTTAGCATGCAAATGTACATCAAATTCTCAGCAAAATCTGCACTACATCCAAGTTCCATGAAAATTCAGCATTACAAGAAAGCATTACAAAGTCCTGAAACAAAGATATGAGTGTGCATGCATGCCTTGCTTCTTTCGACTTCTTCTTCATAGTGCTCGCGACGAAAAATTAATGAAGGCCATCATCTGAATGTTATAAAATAGAATGGTTAGAAACAAAATAAAAGCACATCTAACAACATGTCACAAACAGCATCATAAAGACATCAATGTGGATGCCACAACTGAAAGGAGCAAGTTATTTTGTATTTGAGAAAAAAAATGCACCAACAATTTCTCAAAAGATAACTTAACTTGTGTGCATGCATTTAGACAGATCCAAGTGCTTGGACTATACACATTAATTAGAACATGATCGCAAGACACGAATATAAGCTTAGAATTCACAAGTACACATTAATTGTAATCACTTAGTAGTTATCCTCCTAAGCAAACACAGAAGTACAATGCTTGAGATACATGTATGCAGCAAGAAAACAGGCAATGTGATGACAGTATGAGCACACAATAATTCTGGGAGTAAAAAGAATATAAAAAATACAACAATCTCTGGAGCACCTAGGTAGTAACTAGTATGGTTGCTTGCTGTTCATGAGTGCCAATCATCTGCATGTGTGTACATCAAAAAGAAAACAACAGGATGCAATTCATCTTGCCCATATACAACAACTAGTAGACATCTAACATCATTAGATTACCACAAAAGAAAAGTCTAGAATTCCCAAAAGGTTGCATTCTAACAAAATTACAAATTCACCTAAATGAGATTAATGGATGTCACCTGCAAGCAAAGCAGTGGCAAGGTACTCGGTTTCTTGTTGCCATGCCTCCTCCTTCTCCCTCTCCATCTTCTTTTACCTAGCTCGACTCTGTGTTTTCTTCTACCTAGTCCGCCTAAGTAAAAGAAATTGTTATAATCGTATTTTCATTTACCATAGCACAGAACAAAGAACCGTTACTTGACATCGAATGATCTGACATAATTAAAGTTTACAAAACAAGGAACGAGGTATAATGGTTTCCCTTGCTCGGTCCCTTAAGCCACAAACTGAAAGACGAAATCACGATGATAGGTCCACATGCTTCTGTTGTCAGCATGATAAATTGATATGCATAGAACTTGCATGATGTTTGATGAACTTTGTGCACTACTATACTGATATGCATCAGTTCCAAATTGGCTGTGCACTACTGTTGTCAGCATGATAAATTGATATGCACTGCTGTTGTTGCTGCTGTTAAACAAATCACTACTGCTACTCCTGAGAGCAATTCCTACTCCAGCAGAGAAAGTTTACTCCTAGGAGTATAATGGAAAAGTTTACTCCAATAGACAAAGAGAAGACAAGAGAGAAGAGAAAGAGAAACTTAACAGAAGCAACAAGTCCTATACTACTGTTGTCCCACACTAAACTACTGCAACCAGTACTGATGCAAGCTTAACTACAGCAGCAAGTGCTATACTATTGCTGTCCAGAGTACACTTAAATGAAAAGATTCATTTATTTTTAAAAGTACTGATGCAAGCAATAGACTACACAAAACCTTCATCAAAGGAGTACTCCAATTCATCTTTAAAAAAGTTTATGCGAGCACTAAAGGAATAGTTTCAGTTAATTTTAAATACTCCAGCAACAAATACTGCTAACACTAATAGGCTAGTTGTCACAGCCCTAGAAGTTGGTTGTAAATAGTTGCATAATCATGCATGCATCATGTGTAAATTCGAATGAATTTGAAATGGGGGATGTCCAAACCCTAGCACCAAATGGAACTCCACTAGGTTCAAGTTAAAAATATTTTCAATAAACCCAAAAATGCCTTCATTTGATAAATTTGGCAAGGGTTTTGATCCAAACCAAAAATAGTGAACATTTTTAGGGAATTATTTGGGACTTTGAATTAAATCACTAATGTATTTGAGTTGGGGCAAATAAATCCTATAAATATTTTTATTGCTCCAATAATTCTGAGACTTTTGTGGAGCTCTTGGATAAACCAATTTGCATCCAAATTTGTGTCCAGAAGCTGCAAAAATAATTTGGTTAGCAAACCAAATTCAAAACAGAAGCAGAAAATAGAAAACAGTAATAAAGGAGAGAGAGAAAGTACCTGGCGCTCACCTGGAAGCCCACCTGGCCCAACCCCAGCTGGCCCAGCCCACCACCGCCTCCTTCCCTGTCGTCTTCCTCCTTTGCCAGAGGACGAAGGCAGCGTGCACAATCTTGTGGCACGCCTGCCACCACCTCCTGCTTCTCGCTGACGCCTGGCGACCCCAGACGACGCCACGCACCCCCTGGCTCCCTCTTGACTCTTCCCGCGCCCATCCCCCTCCTCTATCTCTCTCCCTCGTTCTCCCCGTATGCACCCGAGAACGCCGACGAGCACCACCACGGACACCGACATCCCCACGCCCAGCTAGCTAGCCCATGAGCTCCGCCTCGCTGCGGCGCACCTCTACGACCAGTCCCACGAGCTCAGGCGCCCTGGAACGTCGGCTCCATCGTCTTCTTCTTCCACAGGCACCGAATGTCGTTGTCGTCGATTCGCCGGAACCCGTACTTCCCCGACCTCTCCAGCAACACCGGACGACCCGTGGTGAGCCGCTGACCCGTTGCCCCCTTGCCCCGTTGTCCCTCGCGTCCTCTAGCTGCTGCCCCGCAAGCTCCCGCGCCGTCGTCCGCCATGGCCGATGAGGTCCTCGCTCCAGAGCACCTCCGCTCGGTCCAGTGGCACCAGCGTGCTCCCGGAGCTCCCAGGAATTGCCCCGCCGCTTAGCTCGCTCTTCAGCCAAGCGCAGTGCCTCGCCCGTGCTAAGCCAAACTCCGGCCGCCGCCAGCCATCGTTGCAGTCGTCGTTTCCGGCCTCCTCTCGCCCAGCCGCATGCTCCGTTGGATGCGGCGCGCGTCCAGCAGCCCGTAGGGCCAAACCGCGAGTCGAACGGTCACCGGACGGCGAATCCCGAGCGCCTCCGCCGCCCTGTTTGGTCGCCGGCGGCTAACCGCCGGTGCGACGACGTGGCCGCATGATTAGCGGCTAATCACCCCACTAAACAACCCCCTGAGCCAATGACACATGGGCCCCATGCCCTAGTTAACTCCAGTTTTATTTCTGCTTAGATTAGTTATAACCCAACGGGATCCACGCGTCAGCTTTGACCAAGCTGACGTGGCTGTTGACTGGGCCCACATGTCAGCGACACTAACCAGCCCCAGCCACTGACCAGTGGACCCCACTGGTCAGGTTTGACCTGGCCGACCCAGTTGACTTGCTGACGTCACACCTATGTCATGCTGACGCAGTAAAGCATTTTCTGGATTTAAGTTTATCCAGGAAATTCCAGAAAATAGTGCTAACTTCTAAAAATCATAGGAAATCAACCGTAGCTCCAAATCAAACAAATTATATATGAAAAATCATCAAAAAAATATGAAGAATCTGTTTATGGCACTTCCATGCATGTTTGAACAAGTTAACCTCACTGAATAGGATAAATCATGATTAGGGCAATTTATGAACTAGCATTTGGAGTTGGAGTTTAACCTTGTTTGAATTCCACTTCAATTAACTTGGCTAGATATTGCATTAGGTGAATTCAGTACCTTAACATGACATGTCATTCATGTGAATGTGCATTGCATTGATTGTGTTCTTTCTCTGTCTGCCGGTGTTGCTCCCCCACGGTAAACGTATGTTCCGATGATGAGATCGATGACACCGATGAAGAGCTATACTATTTTCAGAAGTGCCAGGCAAGCAAAACCCCCTTGTTCATTCCGATACAATCCCACTCTCTTGCTCCTGCTCTCTTTTATTGCATTAGGACAACAACGTTTCAACTGTTACATGCTGCGGTAGTTGAACCCCTTTCCTCTGCATGACCTGTCATTGCCACAGTAAATAGATGAAACCCACTAGCATGAGTAGGAGTTGTTTGAGCCCTGATGTGCCTACTCATTCATGCTTGTTTGTCATGCTTGCTATTGCTTAGAGTTGAGTCAGTCCGATTCATCGGGATGAATTAGAATGTGGTGAACATGTCCTCTTGTTGAGAGCTAAGTGTGTGAACACGATTTGGTAAAGGTAGCGGTGAGAGGCCATGTAGGAGTACATGGTGGGTTGTCTCATTGCAGCCGCCCTCGTGAACTGAGTTCTGTGTTTGTGATCCATGAACAGTTACTACCACACATTGGGCTCCGGGCGCTCCAAGCTCTCTCGACTTATTAATCAACCTGATCTCTGTCCAGGAGTTGTAACTAGTTTCTGGTGTTTGTAGGTAGTGTCAGTAGTCTACCAAGTGGCCCCCGGTACAGGTGGGCTTGGGACAGACTAGGCACCATGGTCGGGTATGCCAAGCGTCGCCCGTTTGGTGGGCTTGGAACCCTGTACACATCGTTTGGGGCCGTGAGCGACACCCCGGCCGGATCTCCTTGCGGATGGAACCCGAATAGGCGATAAACCTGGACTAGAGACTTGTGTGGTTAGTCAGGTCGTGGCCGACTCCCTCGCCAGGCTTCCGCTTGAAGGTTGCCGAGATACACGACGTGTACATGGTGGTAAGTGGCGAGAGCGTGTGTGAAGAAGTACACCTGCAGGTTATAAATGATCTATTCGAATAGCCGTGTCCGCGGTAAAGGACTTCGGGTTGCATGCAGTTCATAGACAAGTGAAAGTGGATACTCTAAAATACGCAAGATAAGCGTGAGTGCTATGGATGGCGTTCTCGTAGGGAGACGGGAGCAGATCCATAGTGGTGTATTGAAATGGTGAATATGTGGACTCGTGCGCCACCTCAAAAGAGTTACTTGCAAATGTAGTTCAGGTTAGCCATCGAGTCAAAGCTGGCTTATGCGCTTAAACTCCACCACCCCTTTATTGATACCGATGCATATGTAGATAGTTACGATGTAAGTCTTCTTGCTGGGTACATCTGTACTCACGTTTGCTTAATTTATGTTTTTGCAGAGAGACTTCCGTCTCGCTAGTAGTTCCGCGTGGACTTCGACGTTTAGCTTGTTACCTCAGCTACGATCTTGTGCCCTCGGCAGGATCTGGTAGATAGTCAGGCTTCTCAGCCTTTTTCATTTGTAGATGTCTGTACTCAGACATGTTAAGCTTCCGCATGTGCTTGTTGCTTGTATGCTCTGTATGTTGGGTCATTAGACCCATGTTTGTAATATCTTGCTCCTCGGAGCCTAATGAATAAATACTTGAGTCGTAGAGTTATGTTGTGATGCCATGTTGTATTTACACGTATCGAGCATATTGTGTGTATGTTTGAAATGCTTGGTATGTGTGGGATCCGGCAATCTAGTTGTTTATCCTTGGCAGCCTCTCTTATGGGGAAATGTAGTCTAGTGCTTCCTTGAGCCATAGTAGTCCGCTTCTGCCCGGTTCACGTAGTCCTGCTAGCCCAAAGACTACCGCTCAGACGCTTTGATCGGCCGACATGTGTTTCACTTCGTTCTCGTGTTCTGTCCTTCGGGAAATGTCACGCGGTGACATCCGGAGACCTGCCTAGCTCACATACCGGGTTCCCGAGTCCTGTTAGCCTAGTGCTACAGGCCGGATTCACACGCCGATCGACATGCTCGAAGTTGATTCATGTATGCCTGTCCCCATGGGTTAGTGCCGCTTTGGGTTCACGACTAGCCATGTCGGCCCGGTTCTCTCATTATATGGATGCTAGCGACACTATCATATACGTGAGCCAAAAGGCGCAAACGGTCCCGGGCCATGGTAAGGCGACACCGTGGGAATACCGTGTGAGGCCGCAAAGTGATATGAGGTGTTACCGGCTAGATCGATGTGACTTGGAATCGGGTCCCGATAGCTTTGGTATCGAGCCCGACTGGTCAGAGGATTACCAAGCCAAACCGGTCAAGTTGTGTCTAGAAATGCTTTAGTTATATAAGGAATTGATTGTGGAAGGGAACGTAAGGCTCTTTTTACTCCTTTACCTTATGGCCTTCCTCGATCCGGTCATCCTCTTCTCTTCTACGGGATTAAGAACTAGGTCTTCTCATCTATCTATCAGGATGACGAGTTGCTATGATAGAGACTTATAGGATTGATGGATTTAAGCCCCCGTTCAGTTTCTACTACTTCTGTGTGTTGTCAATTGAACCAGAACCTTGTTATGATGTTGATAAGTGCCTATGCAAATCCTTGTGAATGTCTCAAATCTTTTCCTGAGCATTTACAGCCGTTATGCTGTCCGAGTCATCCCAAGTCTCTGTCAGGACCCCGATCCTAAGTCACACCGATCTAGCATGTAACACATCATATCACTTTGCGGCCTCACGCACGGTATTCCCACGGGTGTCGCCTTACCATGGCTCGGGACCGTTTGCGTCTTTTGGCTCACGTATATGATAGTGTCGCTAGCATCCATATGACAGAGAACCCGGGCCAACATGGCTAGTCGTGAACCCAAAGCGGCGCTAACCTATGGGGACAGGCATACATGAATCACATCGAGCATGTCGGTCATCAACGTATAAATTCGGGCTGTAGCACTGGGCTAACAGGACTCCGGTATCCCGGTAGAAAGGGCTAGGCAGGACTCGAATAATACCGCGTGACATTTCCCGAAGGGGATGTATATAGGAACGGTGAAACACATGCCGGCCAGTCAAGTGTCCAAGCAGTAGTGCTGGGCTAGCAGGACTCCGGTGAACCGGGTCAGAAGCGGACTACTATCGCCGTAAGCACGAGGCTACATTTCCCCATATGAGAGGCTGCCAAGGATAAACAACTAGTTTGTCGGATCCCACACATACCAAGCATTTCAAACATACACACATTATACTTGATATGCGTAGATACAACATGGCATCACAACATAACTCTACGACTCAGATATTTATCAATAGGCTCCGAGGAGCGAGATATTACAAACATGGGTCTCATGACCCAACACTCAGAGCATACAAGTTAAAGCACAAGCGGAAGCTAATCATGTCTGGGTACAGACAACTATAAATGAAAAAGGCTGAGAAGCCTAACTATCTACCAGATCCTGCCGAGGGCACAAGATCGTAGCTGAGGTAACAAGCTAAACGTCGAAGTCCAAGAGGAACTACTAGCGAGACTGACGTCTCTCTGCAAAACATAAAATAAGCAACGTGAGTACAATTGTACTCAAGCAAGACTTACATCGTAACTAACTACATATGCATCATTATCAAAAGGGGTGGTGGAGTTTGATCGCAGCAAGAAGCCAGCCTTTGACTCGGTGGCTATCCCGAACTACGATCGCAGTAACTCTTTTGAGGTGGCGCACGAGTCCACATATTCACCATATCAATACACCACTATGGATCCGCCCCGCCCCGCCACGAGAACGCCATCCATAGCACTCACGCTTATCTTGCGCATTTTAGGGTATCCACTTTCACTTGTCTATGAACCGATATAGGCAACCCAGAAGTCCTTTTCCGTGGACACGGCTATTCAATAGATCATATTAAAACCCTGCAGGGTGTACTTCTTCACACACGCTCACCACTTACCGCCGCCATACACGACATGTACTCGGCAACCTTCTGCCGAAGCCCAACGTGGGTGTCGGCCACGGCCTACCTAAACACTCAAGTCCCTAGTCCAGGTTTATCGCCTATTCGGGTTCCATCCGCAGGAGTCCGGCCGAGGTTTCCCATACAACCCCGAACGATGTGTGCAGGGTTCCCGAGATACCAAACGGGCACTCGGTACATCAACACGGTGCCTACCGCAACACAACCCACCCCTAAGGTCAGCTATGTATGCCCCAAAGATGCTACAAACACCGTAAACTACTTGCAACTCCTGACCGAGGACAAGGGTGGTTAAGAAGCCGAGAGGGTCCATTGGTTTCGGGCCCAATGCGTGGTAGTAACTGTTTCATGGATCACAAACACAGATCTCGGCCTCGAGGACGGCTGCAATGAGACAACCCACCATGTACTCCTACATGGCCTCTCACCGCTACCTTTACCAAATCGTGTTTACACACTTAGCTCATACACAATAGGACATGTTCATAACAATTCCAATTCATTCCCGATGAATCGCACCGGCTTAACTCTAAGCAAAGAGTGTGCATGACAAACAAGCATAAATGAGTAGGCACAACATGGCTCAAACAATTCCTACTCATGCTAGTGGGTTTCATCTAATTACTGTGGAATGATAGGTCATGCAAAGGATCAAGGGGTTCAGCTACCGCAGCAAGTAACACATGATTCGCTGTTGTCCTAATGCAGTAAAATAGAGCAGGAGCGAGAGAGTGGGATTGTATCGAATGAGCAAGGGGTTTTGCTTGCCCGGCACTTCTCAAGATAATATAGTTCTTCATCGGTGTCATCGAATTCATCGCTTCAGACGCCGCTCACCGAGAGGGGACAATTAGCGGCAACAAGAGAGAACACAATCAATGCAATGCACATTCACATGAATGACATGTCATATTAAGGTACTGAATTCACCTAATGCAATAATAATCCAAGTTAGTTGAAGTGGAATTCAAACAAGGTTGAACTCCAACTCCAAATGCTATTTCATAAATTACCCTAATCATGATTCATCCTATTCAGTGATGTTAACTTGTTCAAACATGCATGATCATGGCATAAACAGATTCTTCATATTTTTCTGATCATTTTCATATATAAATTATTTCCATCCGAAGTTACGGTTGAATTTATATGATTTTTAGAAGTTTAGAGTATTTTCTGAATTTCCTAATATAGATAAATCCGTAAAAGAATATTGCGCCAAAGATTGCGTCACTATGACGTCAGCGGTCAACTGCGGCGGTCCAGGTCAAACTGGCAAAGGTCCCACGTGTCGAGTAATTAACTTAATTAGATTTTAATTAAAACTAAACCTAGTTATTAAATGTATCGGGCCCCACCGCTATTGACTCAGAGAGTCAACCGGGCCCACCCGAGGTCAAAGTCCACGTCGGCTGCAGGCGTTTAGTCACGGCGAGCGACGCTGGCGGCGCAAGTGCATTTTGTTATTCGACGACCAAATGGCCCATGGAAAGCATCTAGGAGGAGCTGGGAGGAGCCAAGCTCTTGGTGGGGTTGGCCGTGGTCGGGGTTTGAATCGACGCCGGCAGGCGTGTTTGGCGGCGGCCGGAGCTCGGGCGAAGCTCGGGCTCGGCCAGCTGGCGCACTAGAGGGGAAGCGGAGGGCGCTGCGGGTTCTCGGTGCTGCGGTGAGCCCAGAGGTGGGGTTGGCTTGAGCCACTGGGGCTCTAGCCACGCCCGGCATTTAGGCACGGCGTGGCCGGGCTTCGGCCATGTGGAATCGGTGGCTAGAGGAGGGAACGAGTCGGGAAGAGGGGAAACGACTCGGGGCTCACCGTGAGTGCGACGATGGCATCGGGCGAAGCTCGGGAGGCACCGGAGCCGATTTAATTTGTCGATGAAGTCCGCGGGTCCGAGAAGGGGAAAGTGGCGGGCGGCGCCTCGGGCGCTCCGGTGTCGGGAGGCTCAGTGAGGAGGGGAGAGAGGCTCATGGAGCTCGGGGCATGCCGGGGAGGAGAGGGGTGGTGGTGGCAGCGGCACGGGCGATCGGCGCCGGGCGGCCGCGTTCGGCGTCGTGGGGAAAGAGAGCAGGGAGGGAGATGGTCCAGGAGAGAGGAAAGAGGACGAGGGGTTCGGGAGGCGCGTGGCGTCTCCGGCGTCGAGGGGTAGCCAGCAAAGTAGCAGGGAGGAGGTGGCGAGCTCGGGCGCGGTCGCCAGAAACCCTCCTCTCGCCTCTTGGCAGAGGTAGGCTGACAATGGCGCGGCGGTTGGTGGGCTGGGCCACCAACCGGCCATGAGGGGAGGGGAGAAGGTGGGCCGGTGGAGTTGGCTGTGGGCTGAGAGGTAAGCCGTAACCCTTCTCTCTTTTTATTTGTTTTAGTTTTCTAATTTTCTGTTTTGTTTTAGTTTAGCAAAATAGTAAACCATTTAATTAAATCCTGAAAATAATTGTGGCCATTAACTGAATTATTGCATAGGCCCTTAACTATTTTCAGAATTTGTTGGAGCATTTAAAAAATATTAATAGTATTTAAATGCCCCAATTCAAATACAATATGGTTTATTCAAAAATCCAAAATGCCTTGGTAAAATATCCATCATCTCTGGATATGGGTTTCACCTTCGCATTAATCATGAACATTTTTGCAAAACCAATTTGGGTTCTTGAAAATATTTTTTTTGAATTTGAACCTATTTGAATTGCTTTAGTGCTAGGGCTTGATCATCCCCATTTCAAATTTCATGGAAATTAAACATGATGCATGGATGCAATGCTACTAGTTACAAGCAAGCTCTAGGGTTGATCTGGGTCAGGATAACTCACCCCCACTAAACAAGAATCTCGCCCCGAGATTCAAGACGTGAGGTAAGAGAAAAAGGGAAGTCACAAACTATCACAATCTTCATGATCCATTTGCCCTCCTCGAAAATGTTGATTTACTCCATCATCTTAGTCTTGATGTCTTCGAGATCTTCACCCGATACGACAACAGAAAGAAGGGGAAAACCTACATGATTCGATCTTCACGAAGATCAAGTAAACATGATCGACTCGCGGACTGAGACGGTGACACATCTCGAGTTGAGGCACAAAATACATCGAGAGGGATGGAGGAACAAACGATGGAGTTTGATTGGTGGCAACAACTCCACGCTTAGAAAGATGGTGGATGGTGTCAAGGTGGTGAGAAAATATTTACCATGATTCAATAACGGGCCACCTCGAGAAAGGTGACGCAAGAACTATTCCCTTAAGTGGCAAAAAGAATTACTTTTGATCCATAGATCATTGAAACTCTTTATACCAGCCTAAGGCAATCACAAGCGATCATTTGGTGGAATGCAAAGAATGGTACACCGGACTAAAATGGATGATGTAGACTACCTTGTTGAAGACAACGCAATGGATGATTTTTGCTTATCATCGGAGGTGGAGGGGACCCATGGTAAGTCCACTTTTGAGGATGAACCTGGACAAGAATTACTAAGAAGGCAGCCTATGGTGAAAAAGCACAAGGACGGTGCAAGCTGGGAACGAAATGCAACTGTTCGAATGTTCCAACCATCATATCTGCCTGAGATTCAGATCTGGTTGGTGTTAGGATATTTCAGACTCATCATGTCTGAAAAGAAAGGGTTGCAACACAATTCGACGAAATGGCGTTGCGAGATTCTCGGAATATGAGCTACGATAGCAAGCTCCAAAACATGAGCTCGTTTTGCTACAAACATGTGAACACGTTGTCCTAGACAAGCATGACCACAGGGTAGTCTTATAATAAAACACTACCGAGTTCGGGTGGGGGAACCATCATCGAGGATATCAAGTCTTAACATAAGTCATGATTAGCTCTTATGAAAGAACTCCTTTTCCTTGAACAAATCAATCGGTGGCTTGGTGTGCTAGGGATACATACGGAATGAAGATGATCAGTCTATCAAACCATAGAATACTTTGCACATGCATGACGGACTTGGGATGATTCCACAGAGGCAAAACAAACCTTTCTCAAGTTCATGGCGGCAACTTACATCGATGCACATGAACTAGAGGAAGTCACTACTTTCATCCAAACATATGCTTCATGAATGAAACACGAAGAAATGCTTACACAAGTTTCCAATACTAGGTTGATGCTCAACATGACTCATGGGGAGACAAAATGCTACTGATGGGCTCAACAGCAACTCATCGGAATTTCCATATCAATCGACTTCCACCATCATGTGAACACAGTGTTAGCATTGGTCGACCAAAAAAATATAATGGTGTATGCTCGAGGGATCAACCACGAGTAAGACAACATTACGAGCAATCTGGTACTGATTTGATTTGACGATAGCCCATACTCAAATCAAAGGATTGATAAGACAATAGGTCCAAAGAATCGATCACAGAACCAATTGATGAAGATGTCATCTTTCTTCAACACACACTACACCGTAATATCCCTTTGAACGAATCCAAGTTAGGCAAGCTTTTATCTTCCAACTCTCCAAGTTGTTGTTTAGCTTAACCAACTAGCCTGTGGGGTATCCAACACAGATTCTTGGAGAAAGGGTGGTTCACAAGAAACCAACTTGATCACGAGCTCAACATAACAGTCAGGAAACAACCCGGTAACACTTACAAGAAGATATTTGGAAAGTCACGAACCACCGGTATGTTACTAAGCTCGAGAACGATCTTGCTTTTCAGGGCAAAACGATATTATCTAATGAGTGAGGACTAGACAAGATCCTAACTCATCAATAGAAGTGTGCACCAGGAATAAGGACTAGGTAGCACGATTAATTTTTGGATGATGATTAAATAACCAACACGCTAAGAATGAGAATATTGTCCATCCACTACCAAGCAACGAATTGCTCGGAGTATTGATGTCACACATCACGATTCACTTGTTGGCTTTCCGTTGCATCAACACGGAACCGAGGAATGAACGATGATGGCGAGAGTATCACTACATCAAGAATTCATAAGAGAAGGTGCAATTCTTATGACATTATTGACATAAAGATGGTAACACTCTGTGGAATGTAATCAAAGCTGAATTGGCATTTTGATCTGCGGAATACAACTACTTTGACCTAATCCTAGAAATGGATGAGGTACTGGAGTTTGTTTCTCCTAGTCACTCCGGAATAGAATGGCTTGACGGACCACAGGGACAAAATGCATCGATGAACACAAATGCACACATACCCTTGGCTATCAATTGATAGATGAAGGTCAGAATGCAACTGAAGAGAGCAACTCCGAGGAACATATGACTTCCTGAGTTGTGGATGCATGGATTAGTATGTCGAGCAAACTCAACATTTCTTCCGGATAATCCATGCAGAGAAGGTAGAACTAGCGAGTCACAATTATGAATGGAGAACTCCTCAAGAGCACTCTTATTGTGATGTTTTGATTCAACAAGGAACTTTACGCCATGAACGGTTCGTAGTATTTGGAAGGAGGAAATACCACGGACCTCGAGGACTATCGCAAAGGTTACTAATATCCTAAAGGCACTAGCAAATACTAACAACATGAAGTAGGATGAATCTCGGGTTCGGAAACCCAGGAGTAGAATACCTACTACTGAACGGCATCACGGGATGCTTTCAAGAATCTTGGCGAGTAATCATCACACGGGGATACAAAAGCATTGCTAAATTGCTAGGTGACTTCCTAAACACCTAGGGTCATAATAGTAGTTCCAACATATATGTCGAGGCAGCAAAGTACCTCAACTTACCGATTAGTGTGCTTATTCTGACCAAAAGGTCATCGGGAACAGGAAGAAAGGATTTGCAAATGCATCAGACTATTTAGAGACCTGGGATGACTCGGACAAGATAACGGCTGTAAATGCTCAAAATGATTTGAGACATCCTGCAAAAATGGTGGCATAACCACTCAACAACATCATAACAAGATTCTCGAGATCAACAGTTATCATACAGAGTAGTAGGAACTGAATCGGGATTAAAACCAACAATCTTATAGGTCTATGGATTAGTAACACGTCATCCTAATAGACAGATGAGAAGCCTAGTTCTTAAACCCCGTAGAAGAGAAGAGGATGACTCAGATCAGAAGGCCATGAGGTATAAGGAGTAAAAAGAGCCTTACGTTCCTCCCACAATCAATTCCCTTACATAACTAAAGCATTTCTAGACACAACTTCACCAGTTTGGCTTGGTAATCCCACAGCAACAAAGTTCGATACCAACGCTGTCAGACCCCGATCCTAAGTCACACCGATCTAGCATGTAACACATCATATCACTTTGCGGCCTCATGCACGGTATTCCCACGGTGTCGCCTTACCATGGCTCGGGACCGCTTATGCCTTTTGGCTCACGTATATGATAGTGTCGCTAGCATCCATATGACAAAGAACCCGGGCCGACATGGCTAGTCGTGAACCCAAAGCGGCGCTAACCTATGGGGACAGTATACATGAATCACATCGAGCATGTCGGTCATCAACGTATATATTCGGGCTGTAGCACTGGCTAACAGGACTCCGGTATCCCGGCTGTAGCAGGCTAGGCAGGACTCGAATAATACCGCGTGACATTTCCCGAAGGGACGGACATAGGAACGGCAGTGAAACACATGCCGCCACCAAGTGTCCAAGCAGAGTGCTGGGCTAGCAGGACTCGGTGAACCGGGTCAGAAGCGGACTACTATCGCCGTAAGCACGAGGCTACATTTCCCCATATGAGAGGCTGCCAAGGATAAACAACTAGTTTGTCGGATCCCACACATACCAAGCATTTCAAACATACACACATTATACTTGATATGCGTAGATACAACATGGCATCACAACATAACTCTCGACTCAGATATTTATCAATAGGCTCCGAGGAGCGAGATATTACAAACATGGGTCTCATGACCCAACACTCGAAGCATACAAGTTAAAGCACAAGCGGAAGCTAATCATGTCCGGGTACGCATAACTATAAATGAAAAAGGCCGAGAAGCCTAACTATCTACCAGATTCCGCCGAGGGCACAAGATCGTAGCTGAGGTAACAAGCTAAACGTCAAGTCCAAGAGGAACTACTAGCGAGACCGACGCCTCTCGCAAAACATAAAATAAGCAACGTGAGTACAATTGTACTCGGCAAGACTTACATCGTAACTAACTACATATGCATCATTATCAAAAAGGGGTGGTGGAGTTTGACCACAAGCCAGCTTTGACTCGGTGGCTATCCCGAACTACATTGCAGGTAACTCTTTTGAGGTGGCGCACACGAGTCCACATATTCACCATATCAATACACCACTATGGATCCGCCTCCCGCTCGCCACGAGAACGCCATCCATAGCACTCACGCTTATCTTGCGCATTTTAGGGTATCCACTTTCACTTGTCTATGAACCGATATAGGCAACCCAGAAGTCCTTTTCCGTGGACACGGCTATTCAATAGATCATATTAAAACCCTGCAGGGTGTACTTCTTCACACACGCTCTCACCACTTACCGCCGTTTACACGACATGTACTCGGCAACCTTCAAGCGGAAGCCCAACGTGGGTGTCGGCCACGGCCTACCTAAACACTCAAGTCCCTAGTCCAGGTTTATCGCCTATTCGGGTTCCATCCGCAGGAGTCCGCCGAGGTTTCCCATACAGCCCCGAACGATGTGTGCAGGGTTCCCGAGATACCAAACGGGCACTCGGTACACCGGGCCACGGTGCCTACCGCAACACAACCCACCCCTAAGGTCAGCGCTATGCGCGGCCCCAAAGATGCTACAAACACCGAAACTACTTGCAACTCCCTTGACCGAGGACAAGGGTGGTTAAGAAGCCGAGAGGGTCCATTGGTTTCGGGCCCAATGCGTGGTAGTAACTGCTTTCATGGATCACAAACACAGATCTCAGTTCCTGAGGACGGCTGCAATGAGACAACCCACCATGTACTCCTACATGGCCTCTCACCGCTACCTTTACCAAATCGTGTTTACACACTTAGCTCATACACAATAGGACATGTTCATAACAATTCCAATTCATTCCCGATGAATCGCACCCGACTTAACTCTAAGCGTTAGCAGGCATGACAAACAAGCATAAATGAGTAGGCACAACATGGCTCAAACAATTCCTACTCATGCTAGTGGGTTTCATCTAATTCATCGTGGAATGACAGTCATGCAAAGGATCAAGGGGTTCAGCTACCGCAGCAAGTAACACATGATTCACCGTTGTCCTAATGCAGTAAAATAGAGCAGAGCGAGAGAGTGGGATTGTATCGGAATGAGCAAGGGGTTTTGCTTGCCTGGCACTTCAAGATAATATAGTTCTTCATCGGTGTCATCGAATTCATCGTTGCAGACGTCCGCTCACCGAGAGGGGACAATTACCGCAACAAGAGAGAACACAATCAATGCAATGCACATTCACATGAATGACATGTCATATTAAGGTACTGAATTCACCTAATGCAATAATAATCCAAGTTAGTTGAAGTGGAATTCAAACAAGGTTGAACTCCAACTCCAAATGCTATTTCATAAATTACCCTAATCATGATTCATCCTATTCAGTGATGTTAACTTGTTCAAACATGCATGATCATGGCATAAACAGATTCTTCATATTTTTCTGATCATTTTTCATATATAAATTATTTCCATCCGAGTTACGGTTGAATTTATATGATTTTTAGAAGTTTAGAGTATTTTCTGGAATTTCCTGAATATAGATAAATCCAGAAAAAGAATATTGCGCCAGCATTGCGTCACTATGACGTCAGCGGTCAACTGCGGCGGTCCAGGTCAAACTGGCAGTGGGTCCCACGTGTCAGAGTAATTAACTTAATTAGATTTTAATTAAAACTAAACCTAGTTATTAAACAGGGCTGGGCCCCACCTGTCATTGACTCAGGAGAGTCAACCGGGGCCCACCCGAGGTCAAAGTCCACGTCGGCTGCCGGCGTTTAGCCGCCGGCGAGCCCGACGCGGCGGCGCAAGTGCATTTTGTTATTCCGACGACCAAATGGCCCGCGGAAAGCATCTAGGAGGAGCTGGGGAGGAGCCGAAGCTCTTGTGGGGTTGGCCGTCGGGGTTTGAATCGACGCCGTGGCGTGTTTGGCGGCGGCCGGAGCTCAGGCGAAGCTCGGGCTCGATGGCGCACTAGAGGGAAGCGGAGGGCGCCAAGGGTTCCCGGTGCGGTGAGCCCAGAGGTGGGGTTGGCTTGAGCCACTGGGCTCTAGCCACGCTGGCGACGAGGCACGGCGGCCGGCGGGCTTCCGCGGTGGAATCGGTGGCTAGAGGAGGGAACGAGTCGGGAAGAGGGGAAACGACTGGGCTCACCGTGAGTGCGACGCTGGCATCGGGCGAAGCTCGGGTGGCACCGAGCCACGAATTTGTCGATGAAGTCCGGCTGGTCCGAAGGGGGAAAGTGGCGGGCGGCGCCTCGGGCGCCTCCGGTGTCGGGAGGCTCAGTGAGGAGGGGAGAGAGGGCTCATGGAGCTCGGGGCATGCTGGGAGGAGAGGGGTGGCGGTGGCGTACGGCGATCGGCGTCGGCGCGGCCGTTGGTGGCGTCGTGGGGAAAGAGAGCAGGGAGGGAGATGGTCCAGGAGAGAGGAAAGAGGACGAGGGGGTTCGGGAGGCGCGTGGCGTCTCCGGGCGTCGAGGGGTAGCCAGCAAAGCGAGCGTGGAGGAGGTGGCGAGCTCGGCTGTCGCCAGAAACCTCCTCTCCGCCATCGGGCAGAGGTAGGCGACAAGCGGCGCCCGGTTGGTGGGCTGGGCCACCAACTGGCCAATGAGGGGAGGGGAGAAAGGGCGGTGGAGTTGGCTGTGGGCTGAGAGGTAAGCCAGGTAACCCTTCTCTCTCTCTTTTTATTTGTTTTAGTTTTCTAATTTTCTGTTTTGTTTTAGTTTAGCAAAATACTAAACCATTTAATTAAATCCTGAAAATAATTGTGGCCATTAACTGAATTATTGCATAGGCCCTTAACTATTTTCAGAATTTGTTGGAGCATTTAAAAAATATTAATAGTATTTAAATGCCCCAATTCAAATACAATATGGTTTATTCAAAAATCCAAAAATGCCTTGGTAAAATATCCATCATCTCTGGATATGGGTTTCACCCTTTCCCATTAATCATGAACATTTTTGCAAACCAATTTGGGTTCTTGAAAATATTTTTTTTGAATTTGAACCTATTTGAATTGCTTTAGTGCTAGGGCTTGATCATCCCCATTTCAAATTTCATGGAAATTAAACATGATGCATGGATGCAATGCTACTAGTTACAAGCAAGCTCTAGGGTTGATCTGGGGCTGTGACAGTCTCTAAATAGTCTGATGCATTTGCAAATCCTTTCTTTCCATTCCCGATGTCCTTTATGGTCAGAATAAGCACACTAACCGGTGCGTTGAGGTAATTTATTGCCTTGACATATATGTTGGAGCTATTATTATGACCCTAGGTGTTTTAGGGAGCCACCTAGTAATCTAGCCATGTTTTGTGTTTCCAGTGTGATGAATCTGCGTCATTATTCCCGAAAGCATCCCGTGATGCTACCTAGTAGAAGGTATTCTACTCCTGGGTTTTGAACCCAAAATTCACTCTACTTACCTCATGTTGATAGTGTTGCTCGTACCTTTAGGTTATTAGTAACTTTTGTGATAGTCCTCGAGGTCTGTGGTATTCCCTTCTTCCAAATACCATGAACCATTTTGGCAGAAGTTCTCTTGAACCTAAAGATCACAACAAGAGTGCTCTCAATGAGTTTCCTATCCTATGTTGTGAATCTGCCAGTCCTACCTTCCCGCATGGGTTATCCGGAAGAAATGTTGAACTTGGTTCGACATACTAATCTATGCACCCACAACTCAAAAAATCATATGTTCCTTTGAGTTGTCCCCCTTTAGTTTGCCTTCTGACCTTCATCTATCAATTGATAGTCAGGAGTAGTCGTGCATTCGTGTTCATCAATGCCTTTTACTTCTGTGGTCCGTCAAGCCATTCTATTCGGAATGACTAGGAGAAACAAACTCCAGTTCCTCATCCATATCTAGGATTGGGTCAAAGCAATTGTATTCCGCGGATCAAAATGCCAAACCCGCTTTTTCTCCTCATTGTACCTTGGAGTGTTACCATCTTTATGTCAAGAGTGTCATGAGAATTGCACCACCTCTTATGAATTCTTGACGCAGTAATACTTCTTGCCATCATTGTTCATTCCTCGGTTCCCGTGTTATTGTAACCGGAATGCCGACAAGTGAACCGTGATGTGCGAAATCAATACTCCTAGCAACTCCATTTCTTGGTAGTTAATGGACAATACTCTCATTCTTAGCGTGCTGGTTATTGAATTATCATTCTAAGACTGATCGTGCTACCTAGTCCATATTTTTGGTGCACACTTCGATCAATGAATTAGGATTGTGCCAATCCCTCGCTTATTTGATCATATCGTCTTGCCCTGAAAAGCAAGATTGTTCTCGAGCTTAGTAACATATCGGTGGTTCATGATTTTCTGAATATTCTCTCGGAAGTATCACCAGGTTGTCCCCTGACCGTTATGTTGAGCTCGTGATCAAGATGGTTTCTTGCAATCCACTCCTTCTCCAAGAATCTGTGTTGGATACCCCTGAGCTAGTTCGTTAAGCTAAACAACAACTTGGAGAGTTGGAAGATAAAAAGCTTTGCCGAATTTGGTTCTTTCTGAAGGGATATCTTTGTGTTTGTGTGTGTGTTGAAGAAAGATGATATCTTCACCAATTGGTCCTCGCGATCAGTTGTTGAATCTATTGCCTTGTCAAAACTTTGACTTGAGTATGGGCTATCTTCAAGTCAAATCGTAACTAACGATGTACGTAATGTTGTCTTACTCGTGGTTGATCCCTCGAGCATACACCATTACATCTTTTGGTCTGACCAATGCTATCACCGTGTTCACATGATGGTGGAAGTCCAGTGATATGGAAATTCCGATGAGTTACTGTTGAGCCCATCAACAGCATTTTGTCTCCCCCATGACTCATGTTGAACATCATTAGTGTTGGAAACTTTGTAAACAATGCCTTCATATTCCGTTCATGAAGCATATGTTTGGATGAAAGTAGCGACTTCCTCTAAGTTCACGTGCAATCGATGCAAGTTGCCGCCGTGAATTCGAGGGAGCTTGTTTTTGCTTCCTTTGGAATCATCCCAAGTCAGTCATGCATTCGTGCGAAGTACTCTATGGATTGGTAGATTAATTACCTCCACTCCATATGTGTTCCTAGCACACCAAGCCACTGATTAATTTGTTCAAGGAAAAGAAGTTCCTTCCTAAGACCCGGGCTTATACAAGGACTTCGATATCCCCAATGATGGTTCCCCATCTGAACTCGGTAGTGTTTTATTGTAAGACTACTATGTGATCATGCTTGTCTAGGACAACGTGTTCACATGTGTGTAGCAGAACCAGCTCATGTTTTGGAGCTTGCTATTGTAGTTCATTTCTTGAGAATCTCGCAACATCGTCTTGTCGATTTGTGTTGCAAAATTTCTTTTCCAGACATGATGTCTGAAATGTCCTGTTACCGACCAGATCTGAATCACAGGCAGATATGATGGTTGGAACTCTGCCAAGATCTATGATGTAGGTCCCGACAAGGTTGATGTTGGCCGACACACCTAGCCGAAGATCTATTATTGTAGCATCTTAACTGAGCAAGTTGACCATCCTCTCCATAAGGATGTCGTGCGACTTATTTTAGAAGTTGTTCCTTATGGATCCTTTGTTCTCCCGAAGTCATACCTTTACTTGATGTTCCAGATACCGACTGGTATTGGGTTAAGCTAGTACATCAAGGAGAACATTAGAAGCGGAGTGATAAATGTCTCTCGGTCGATTATCCAGATTTCGTGACCTTGGCATTGCTAAGGTGAAATCTGAGAAGGTGTTATCTTCCTTTGCATCTGCATCGTCCATCACTATTCGTCATGGTAGTATGATGTGTTGCCAGGATCCTTGGCATGGATGTTGGTAAAACCTTGATGAATATGGAAATGCTCAAGTTCTTGAAAGCACGCTCGGTCACTAGGTTATATCCTTGGTATGAACTGGAATGTGCCTTCCATTTGCCAAGTTGTTCTATAACCATAGTTTCCTTTCCAAGTTGAGTGTGCCATTCTTTTGAATTCTTTCAAACGATCATTTGTAAATTGCCTTAGGCTGGTATGAAGAATTTCAATGATCTATGGATCAAAAGTAATTCTTTTTGCCACTTAAGGGAACAATCCAATGAGTCACCTCTGCTAAGGTGCCCCAATATGGAATCATGGCAATTATCTCCTCGCTACTTTGAAACCATGCACCATCTTACTCAAGCATGGAATTGTTGCCCACGGAATTGAACCTCCGTCATCTGTTTTACCCCATCCCTCTAGATGTATGCTTCGTGTCTCAGCTCGAGAGATGTTGCTATGTCTCATTCCGTGATTTGATCCTAATTTGCTCAAACCTCAAGAAGATTGATTCTTCTAAAATTCTCCCTTCCTACTCGTTGTCATGTTGGATGTAGTTCTCAAAGCAAGAAGTCGAGATCAAGGCGATGCAATGAACCAACATCCTCGAGAAAGACATTTGGATCGTGAAGATCGTGTTAGCTTTCTGTCCCCTCCATCTTCTTACCTCACGTCTTGAATCTCGGGACGAGATTCTTGTTTAGTGGGGGTCAGTTGTCACAGCCCTAGAAGTTGGTTGTAAATAGTTGCATAATCATGCATGCATCATGTGTAAATTCGAATGAATTTGAAATGGGGGATGTCCAAACCCTAGCACCAAATGGAACTCCACTAGGTTCAAGTTAAAAATATTTTCAATAAACCCAAAAATGCCTTCATCAATGTTTGATAACTTTGGCAAGGGTTTTGATCCAAACCAAAAAATATTGAACATTTTTAGGGAACTATTTGGGACTTTGACTTAAATCACTAATGTATTTGAGTTGGGGCAAATAAATCCTACAAATATTTTTATTGCTCCAATAATTCTGAGACTTTTGTGGAGCTCTTGGATAAACCAATTTGCATCCAAATTTGTGTCCAGAAGCTGCAAAAAATAATTTGGTTAGCAAACCAAATTCAAAAATGTATGTAAAATAGAAAACAGTAATAAAGGAGAGAGAGAAAGTACCTGGCGCTCACCTGGCCCAACCCCAGCTGGCCTAGCCCACCACCGCCTCCTCCCCTGTCGTCTTCCTCCTTTGCCAGGAGGACGAGGCGCGTGCACGATCTTGCCACACACGCCGGCTACCTCCTCGCTTCGCCGACGCCTGGCGACCCCTGCAGACGCCACGCACCCCAGCTCCCTCTCGACTCTTCCCGCGCCCATCCCCCTCCTCTGTCTCTCTCCCTCGTTCTCCCCGTATGCACCCGAGAACGCCGACGAGCACCACCGCGGACACCGACATCCCCACGCCCAGCTAGCTAGCCCACGAGCTCCGCCTCGCTGCGGCGCACCTCTACGACCAGTCCCACGAGCCCTAGCGCCCTGCAACGTCGGCTCCATCGTCTTCTTCTTCCACAGGCACCGAATGTCGTCGTCGTCGATTCGCCGGAACCCGTACTTCCCCGACCTCTCCAGCAGCACCGGACGACCCGTGGTGAGCCGACCCGTGCCCCTTGCCCCATTGTCCCTCGCGTCCTCTAGCTGCTGCCCCGCAAGCTCCCGCGCCGCCGTCCGCCATGGCCGATGAGGTCCTCGCTCCAGAGCACCTCCGCTCGGTCCAGTGGCACCAGCGTGCTCCTGGAGCTCCCAGGAATCCGCCCCGCCGCTTAGCTCGCTCTTCAGCCAAGCGCAGCGCCTCGCCCGTGCTAAGCTAAACTCCGGCCGCCGCCAGCCATCGTTCTGATAAATCGTTTCGCCTCCTCTCGCCCGCATGTTCGTTGGATGCGGCGGCAAGGCGTCAAAGAGCCCGTAGGGCCAAACCTTGAGTCGAATAAATCCGGACGGCGAATCCCGGCGCCTCGCCGCCTGTTTGGTCGCCGGCGGCTAACCGCCGGTGCGACGACGTGGCCGCATGATTAGTGGCTAATCACCCCACTAAACAACCCCCTGAGCCAATGACACATGGGCCCCACGCCCTAGTTAACTCCAGTTTTATTTCTTCTTAGATTAGTTATAACTCAATGGGACCCACGCATCAGCTTTGACCAAGCTGACGTGGCTGTTGACTGGGCCCACATGTCAGTGACACTAACCAGCCCCAGCCACTGACTAGTGGACCCCACTGGTCAGGTCTGACCTGGCTGACCCAGTTGACCTGCTGACGTCACACATATGTCATGCTGACGCAGTAAAGCATTTTCTGGATTTAAGTTTATCCAGGAAATTCCAGAAAATAGTGCTAACTTCTAAAAATCATAGGAAATCAACTGTAGCTCCAAATCAAACAAATTGTATATGAAAAATCATCAAAAAAATATGAAGAATCTGTTTATGGCACTTCCATGCATGTTTGAACAAGTTAACATCACTGAATAGGATAAATCATGATTAGGGCAATTTATGAACTAGCATTTGGAGTTGGAGTTTAACCTTGTTTGAATTCCACTTCAATTAACTTGGCTAGATATTGCATTAGGTGAATTCAGTACCTTAACATGACATGTCATTCATGTGAATGTGCATTGCATTGATTGTGTTCTTTCTCTGTCAGCCGGTGTTGCTCCCCCTCGATAAACGTATGTTCCGACGATGAGATCGATGACACCGATGAAGAGCTATACTATCTTCAGAAGTGCCAGGAAAGCAAAACCCCCTTGTTCATTCCGATACAATCCCACTCTCTCGCCTCCTGCTCTTTTACTGCATTAGGACAACAACGTTTCAACTGTTACATGTTGCGGTAGTTGAACCCCTTTCCTCTGCATGACCTGTCATTGCCACAGTAAATAGATGAAACCCACTAGCATGAGTAGGAGTTGTTTAAGCCCTGATGTGCCTACTCATTCATGCTTGTTTGTCATGCCTGCTATTTCTTAGAGTTGAGTCAGGTCTGATTCATCGGGGATGAATTAGAATGTGGTGAACATGTCCTACTGTTGAGAGCTCAGTGTGTGAACACGATTTGGTAAAGGTAGCGGTGAGAGGCCATGTAGGAGTACATGGTGGGTTGTCTCATTGCAGCCATCCTCAGGAACTGAGTTTTGTGTTTGTGATCCATGAACAGTTACTACCACACATTGGGCTCCGGGCGCTCCAAGCTCTCTCGACTTATTAATCAACCTGATCTCTGTTGGGGAACGTTGCAGAAAATTAAAATTTTTCCTACGGTTTCACCAAGATCCATCTATGAGTTCATCTAAGCAACGAGTCATGGGAGAGAGATTGCATCTACATACCACTTGTAGATCGCGTGCGGAAGCGTTCAAGGAACGGGATGATGGAGTCGTACTCGCCGTGATTCAAATCACCGATGACCAAGTGCCGAGCGGACAACACCTCCGCGTTCAACACACGCACGGAACGGACGACGGCGTCTCCTCCTTCTTGATCCAGCAAGGGGAAGGAGAGGTTGAGGAAGAAGGCTCCAGCAGCAAAGACGACGGCGTGATGATGGTGGAGAGGCAAGATCTCGGCTGTGGCTTCGCCAAGCACTCAACGGAGGAGGAGAGGTGTTGGGGAGGGGAGGGGCTGCGCCTTGGATGTGTGTTGCAGCCCTCCCCTCACCCCTCTATTTATAGGGGAAGGGGCAAGGGGGGCCAGCCCTCTAGATGAGATCTAGAGGGGGCGGCGGCTGTGGAGGGGGCTTGCCCCCAAGCAAAGGGGGCGCCCCACTAGGGTTCCCCCAACCCTAGGCGCATGGGCCCAAGGGGGGCGCCCAGCCCTCCAGGCTGGTTCCCTGCCCCTTGTGGCCCATGAGGCCCTCCGAGAGGGGTGGCCCTCCCGGTGGACCCCGAACCTCTCCGGTGGCCCCAGACAATACCGATATGACCTCGAAACTTTCCGTGTCCGTCGACAACTTCCCATATATAAATCTTTACCTCCGACCATTCCGAACTCCTCGTGACGTCCGGGATCTCATCCGGACTCGAACAACATTCGTAATTACATACAAGTCTTCCTAATAACCCTAGCGCCACCGAACCTTATGTGTAGACCCCACGGGTTCGGAGACATGCAGACATGACCGAGACGACTCTCCGGTCAATAACCAACAGCCGATCTGGATACCCATGTTGGCTCCACATACTCCTCGATGATCTCATCGGATGAACCACGATGTCGAGGATTCATGCAACCCCGTGATACTATTCCTTTTGTCGACGGTATGTTACTTGCCCGAGATTCGATCGTCGGTATCCCAATACCTCGCTCAATCTCGTTACCAGCAAGTCACTTTACTCGCACCGTAATGCATGATCCCGTGACGCACACTTGGTCACTTTGTGCTCATTATGATGATGCACTACCGAGTGGGCCTGATGATACCTCTCCGTAACACGGAGTGACAAATCCCATTCTCGATCCGTGTCAACCCAATGTACACTTTCGGAGATACCTGTAGTGTACCTTTATAGTCACCCAGTTACGTTGTGACGTTTGGTACACCCAAAGCACTCCTAAGGTATCCGGGAGTTAGACGATCTCATGGTCTAAGGAAAAGATACTTGACATTGGAAAAGCTCTAGCAAAACGAACTACACGATCTTGTGCTATGCTTAGGATTGGGTCTTGTCCATCACATCATTCTCCTAATGACGTGATCCCGTTGTCAATGACATCTAATGTCCATAGTCAGGAAACCATGACTATCTGTTGACCAACGAGCTAGTCAACTAGAGGCTTACTAGGGACGTATTGTGTTCTATGTATTCACACGTGTATTACGATTTCCGTATAATACAATTATAGCATGAATAAAAGACAATTATCATGAACAAGGAAATATAATAATAATCCTTTTATTATTGCCTCTAGGGAATATTTCCAACAGTCTCCCACTTGCACTAGAGTCAATAATCTAGTTACATTGTGATGAATCGAACACCCATAGAGTTCTGTTGATCATGTTTTGCTCGCGGAAGAGGTTTAGTCAACGGATCTGCGACATTCAGATCCGTATGCACTTTGCAAATTTCTATGTCTCCATCTTGAACATTTTCACGGATGGAGTTGAAGCGACGGTTGATGTGCCTGGTCTTCTTGTGAAACCTGGGCTCCTTGGCAAGTGCAATAGCTCCAGTGTTGTCACAGAAGAGTTTGATCGGCCCCGACGCATTGGGTATGACTCCTAGGTCGGTGATGAACTCCTTCACCCAAATTGCTTCATGCGCTGCCTCCGAGGCTGCCATGTACTCCGCTTCACATGTAGATCCCGCCACGACGCTCGCTTGCAGCTGCACCAGCTTCTTGCCCCACCATTCAACATATACACGTATCCGGTTTGTGACTTAGAGTCATCCGGATCTGTGTCGAAGCTAAGCGTCTCACGTAACCCTTTACGCACGAGCTCTTCGTCACCTCCATAAACGAGAAACATGTCCTTTGTCCTTTTCGTATTTCAGGATATTCTTGACCATTGTCCGGTGTTCCTTGCGGGATTACTTTGGTACCTTCCTACCAAACTTACGGCAAGGTTTACATCAGGTCCGGTACAAAGATGGCATACATAATAGAACCTATGGCTGATGCATAGGGATGACACTCATCTCTTCTTTATCTTTTGTCGTGGTCGGGCATTGAGCCGAGCTCAATCTCACACCTTGCAATTACATGCAAGAACCCTTTCTTGGACTGATCCATTTTGAACTTCTTCAAAATCTTATCAAGGTATGTGCTTTGTGAAAGACCTATGAGGCGTCTCGATCTATCCCTATAGATCTTGATGCCTAATATGTAAGCAGCTTCTCCAAGGTCCTTCATTGAAAAACTTTTATTCAAGTAGGCCTTAATGCTGTCCAAGAGTTCTATATCATTTCCCATCAAAAGTATGTCACCTACATATAATATGAGAAATGCTACAGAGCTCCCACTCACTTTCTTGTAAACGGGCTTCTCCATAAGTCCAGATAAACCCAAACGCTTTGATCATCTCATCAAAGCGAATGTTCCAACTCCGAGATGCTTGCACCAGCCCATAAATGGATCGCTGGAGCTTGCATACTTTGTTAGCATTCTTAGGATCAACAAAACCTTCCGGCTGCATCATATACAGCTCTTCCTTAAGATAACCGTTAAGGAATGTTGTTTTAATGTCCATCTGCCATATCTCATAATCATAGTATGCGGAAATTGCTAACATGATTCAGAAGGACTTAAGCTTCGCTACGGGAGAGAAAGTCTCATCATAGTCAATCCCTTGAACTTGCCGATAACCCTTAGCGACAAGTCGAGCTTTATAGATGGTGACATTACCATCCGCGTCTGTCTTCTTCTTAAAGATCCATTTGTTTTCTATCGTCACGATCATCGGGCAAGTCTGTCAAAGTCCATACTTTGTTTTCATACATGGATCCTATCTCGGATTGCATGGCTTCAAGCCATTTGTTGGAATCTGGGCCCGCCATCGCTTCTTCATAGTTCGAAGGTTCACCGTTGTCTAACAACATGATTTCCGGTGACAGGGTTGCCATACCACTGGTGTGGAACGTGTCCTGTGTACCTCTGAGTTCAAGAGCAACTTGATTCAAGTACCTTGATTATCATCATTAATTTCCTCTCCAAGAGGGTGTAGGCACCACAGAACATTTTCTGAGCTGCACTACTTTCCGATTCAAGAGGTAGTACTTCATCGAGTTCTACTTTCCTCCCACTTACTCCTTCGAGAGAAACTCTTTTACTGAAAGGATCCGTTCTTGGCAACAAAGATCTTGCCTTCGGATCTAAGGTAGAAGGTATACCCAATGGTTTCCTTAGGGTATCCTATGAAGATGCATTTTTCCGACTTGGGTTCGAGCTTTTCAGGTTGAAGTTTCTTGACATAAGCATCGCATCCCCAAACTTTTAGAAATGACAGCTTAGGTTTCTTCCCAAACTATAATTCATACGGTGTCGTCTCAACGGATTTAGACGGTGCCCTATTTAAAGTGAATGTAGCTGTCTCTAGAGCGTATCCCCAAAATGATAGCGGTAAATCGGTAAGAGACATCATAGATTGCACCATATCCAATAGAGTGTGATTACGACGTTCAGACACACCGTTACGCTGACGTGTACCAAATTCGTGACTTAAATATTCTCCTCCACGATCTGATCGTAAGAACTTTATTTTTCGGTCACGTTGATTCTCTACCTCATTCTGAAATTCCTTGAACTTTTCAAAAGTCTCAGACTTGTGTTTCATCAAGTAGACATACCCATATCTACTCAAGTCATCAGTGAGAGTGAGAACATAACGATATCCTCCGCGAGCCTCAATGCTCATTGGACCGCACACATCGGTATGTATGATTTCCAATAAGTTGGTTGCTCGCTCCATTGTGCCGGAGAATGGAGTCTTGGTCATTGTCGATGTCAAAACCGGCGGATCTCGGGTAGGGGGTCCCGAACTGTGCGTCTAGGCGGATGGTAACAGGAGACAAGGGACACGATGTTTTACCCAGGTTCGGGCCCTCTTGATGGAGGTAAAACCCTCGTCCTGCTTGATTAATATTGATGATGTGTCTTACAAGAGTGGATCTACCACGAGATCAAAGAGGCTAAACCCTAGAAGCTAGCCTATGGTATGATTGTTGTTCGTCCCCACGGACTAAAACCCTCCGGTTTATATAGACACCGGATAGGGTTAGGGTTACACAGAGTCGGTTACAATGGTAGGAGATCTACATATCCGTATCGCCAAGCTTGCCTTCCACGCCAAGGAAAGTCCCATCCGGACACGGGACGAAGTCTTCAATCTTGTATCTTCATAGTCTTGGAGTCCGGCCGATGATGATAGTTCGGCTATCCGGACACCCCCTAGTCCGAAACTCCCTCAGTAGCCCCTGAACCAGGCTTCAATGAAGACGAGTCCGGCGCGCATGTTGTCTTCGGCATTGCAAGGCAGGTTCTTCCTCCGAATAATTTATAGAAGATTGTGAACACCAGGGTAGTGTCCGGCTCTGCAAAAATAAATTCCACATACCTCCGTAGAGAGAATAATATTACACAAGATCAATCTGGCGGCGATTCTGTGGGCGTGACGTCGCACCACTACCAAGCCTTTACTCAAATTGTTTTTATTGTTCCACCTCGGTAGCGTTTAGCGAAGCGGTTTCCTTGGCACGCCTTGTCGAAGCAGAGATCGTGTTCCCCTTATTCCGGATTCCCATCAATAAGGACGTGGGTAACCCAACCGCGCCATTGATTGTGGCCTTCGGGGATAAGCGAGTTTTACCAGGCCGGTGGGGACACATGTTTCTGTCCGCCCATATAAGGGGATAAAGATCCAACCCTTTTACCTGCGCCTTCTTCCTCCTTGGATTATCCATCTCCGCAAACTCAAGCTCTAGCGCCCAAGTCCGCACTTCTCACCTCAACCTTCTCCAACTATGTCCGGAGCGGGAGGCAAGTGGATGGCCTCCTCCGTCATGGAGGGGCAGATCCAGAAGCTGCGCGGCGCCGGATATTTTCCAAAGAATATCGCCAAGATCGGCTCCCCGACGAGGAGAGCTCATTCCCAACCCCAGGCCCCATGAGAGGGTAGTATTTCTTCCCCATTTCCTCCGCGGACTGGGCTTCCCGCTTCATCCCTTTGTCCGGGGGCTCATGTTCTACTACGGCCTAGATTTCCATGATCTGGCCCCGAATTTCATCCTCAACATCTCGGCGTTTATCGTCGTGTGCGAGGCCTTACTCAGCATCCAGCCCCACATCCGCTTGTGGCTCAAGACCATCAGTGTAAAGCCGAAGGTTGTGAAGGGCCGCCAAGCGGAGTGCGGAGGCGCCAAGGTGGGCGGGATGTCCCACGTTACGTGGTGGAGGGCACTTTCGTGGAAACCATTAAGGGTGGCAATCGGGTGGTTCTACATCACCGAGCCGCGTGACCCTGATTGGGCAGCGCCCCGAATTCAGATCCGGCATCCCTACACGGCTCACCTCCGGAAAGAGAGTGGCCCGATTTGGGGAATTCGGAGGAGCTGACCGACTCCAAGCCTGTATCCGTAAGCTGGTGGACAAGAAGCTCAAGCTTGTCAACGTAGTCCGTGTCATGCTCATCCGCCGGATTCTCCGTGCTAGCGATGGGGCTTCAACCTGTGGGAGTTTGATCCGCGCAGCACCGGACCTGAGCGGGCTCTTCGACACTACGTACGAAGATGTCTGGAAGGTGCTGTTCAAGGGCGCCGAAGCTCCCGCATCCACTACCGAAGATCGCGGATTCCGCTCGCAGCGTCCAGCTGACGAGGTAAGTGATTTCACCACTTGTTTTGCATAGTTTGACTCTATGCAGGATCTAAACTCCCATTACCTTTGACAGGAATGGCTGGCGAAGACCGAACGGATTACCTGTCCGGCCCCATTGCCAGAGGACCCAGCGGATGCCCGCCTAACGGGGCTGCTGGCTCCGGCACCCCACGTGGTGCCGGAGAAGAAGGCCAAGAAGACGGCCACGGGGACTCGGAAGAGTTCCCGTTTTCAGGTGCTATCGGATGATGAATCCGAGGCCGACTCCTCCCACCAAGGTGAGGAGGATAAGAAGAAAGCCTCTCCCTCAGCGGGGGGAGGGAAGAAAAGGAAGGCCTCCCCAACAAGGGAGGCCGAAGGGTCCAAGAAGGGAAAAACTCTTCCCCGGATCTGCTCCGCCAACGCCAAAGGATTTATTTATTTAGGATCGGCCTCCAAGGGCCAAGCCTCGGCGAGATCGTAAGTATCCGGACTCCCGAATAACTTCAAGGTTTTTTCTTTTCCCCACATAATGTCTTTCTAATGCCGCATACAACCCTGCAGTCCGCCTAAGGATGATCTTCCCGTTTCGTCGAGCGGGTCCTTGGGTGCGTCGGATATGGATTCCCTTCCGACTGCCTCCACCCCGTGCATGGACGACGCTGAGGTGAGATACCAAGAAAGTACCCACCAGGAGGAGGAGGCCCCGAAGGTGTCACAGGACACCCTCCCGGACTTTGCACCGGACTCAGCCCCGGAGGCCAAAGTGGCTCCAGAGTCCGGCGGGCGACCCCTTCGTAAGAAGGGCAAGATTGCGGACGCCGGCTACCTCCGCCCAACCGGAGGTGCCGGATATTTGGCCGGAGGCGCCAACGGCGCCTCCATCGAAGAGAACCACCGCACTGTTATGCGTGCGGTGATTCAGCAGGTTCAGCTCGCCAAGAGCGGGCTGGCCGAAGCCTGCAGCAGCCTTCTAACAGGCTTTGAGGTAAGAATTTCAATATATGTAAAAATGGTACCGCATAGACAGTAGCCCCTGATGCTCGGTTCGGTGTTCGGAAAGAAAAGCCGGACTGAGGATCTTTAGAAAGATAAACACAGGAGTCATCAAAAATATGTCAATATGGGATTGCAAGCTGTCTTTCTTGACCTCCGCCGCGACCTTGGCGGAGGTCAATACTTTGAAGGAAAACCTCGAGCGGTCCGAGAACGATCTCGGCCATGCCAAGAAGCAGCTCGAGGAAAAGGAAGGTGAGTAATACCTTATGAAAATTGTACCTTACAGAAAAGGATTTGGTTGCAAGAAAAATGACAAGGATAACGTGGGTATTGTAGGAGCCACTAACGAGGTGGTGACCCTGAAGGAGGCGGTGGCCACGGCCGAACGCAATGCGGCCGCGGAACGGACCGAGCGAGAAAAGCAGGATGCGCGGGTGGCGGAGGTACAGCAAGAGCTCCAAGATCTCGTGAAAAAACATGAGATCTTGGAGCGTGACTCGAAGACTCGAGAGTCTGAGCTTGCAACGGCTCTTGAGAGTGCCAAAGCCGCTAAGGCCGAAGCCTACAAGGCCCTCCAGGAGATTGAGGTGGTGAAGAAAATAGCAGCGGGTAAGGCATTTTTCATGCAAAGTAAGCATGTGAGTGTTAATTACCTGTCGCTTACCCGAATTCGGAGCTCTCCAGGAGCGTTCACAGATCTTCCCCCCAGCGTGCCTGATGCTGCCGCATTCTACTGGGCCAAGGAGGGGAGCTCGACGGAGAAGGTCTTCTGGTCTCAAAGATGTCGAGGCCGGACATCCGGTGCCCTTAGCGACCAGCTGAAGCAGCTGGTCGAGCTCCACAAGGCGGCCGAACAGGCCATGAAGGGCCTCATAGTTCGGTTGTGGCCTAAGGAGGCCATGCACAGGAGCTACTTGACTGTGCGGCGGCCGATGGATGCGTGCCCGTCGGTAGAAGTCATCAAGCATTCCGCTTGTATTGAGGTGCCCGTCGGGCCCTTGCCCAAGAAGGTGCGCTGGGCAATATGGATGCCTGTAAGCTCGTGGACGGACCCGCCACCAGAGGGCAAGGAGCATCGCACGCCCGAGATGTATTATAAGAGTGTGTCAAGGCGCCCGCACTATTGCGGGTGAGTGCTCCAAAGATGTAATATTTGAGTAGACTCGCATTTTGTTATCCTGTCTTACTGAAAACTTAGTTTATATGCGCTTAAGAAACGCTTGTTAATTTAAAATATTACCTTCAGGCGGCTGTTTATCAAATCGAGAGATGGCAAGTCGTCGGCTTCAGCCCCCATGCCACAGTCTTTGGGGTGTTCGGGATAAACTTGAGCGCTCTTGTTCCCATTTTTGGGTCCATCTAGGGAGGCGCTCAACACAGCGAACAAGGCAACCGGACTTATAATGCTTGAACACTCTCACTTAGCCATATAATTCTATAATTTTAAATTTCGGCGAAGCCCCTATTCTTTGGAAGGCCGAATTTGGGGCGCTATCCACGCCTTGGCCGGACAGTATCCGGCTCCTCGCTCTAAGCGGCATAAGTCTTTAAGAACTCGCAAAAAACCCCTCGAACAGCGACCGGCTCTCGCCTCATCATGACGGTCAGTTTTAGCTTTCTCCACTGAGGCGTTAACCCAGCTCAACTGGGGCGGAATTGCAGTGGTTCTCCCAGTGCTACCTTAGCCGATATAACGGAACGTAAGGTACCAAAACATGGGAGCCGGGCAAACCCAACTATTGACCCAAGACATGATTCGGAGCCGATGCATATAGTGCTATAAGTACGGGGTGCCGCACTTGTGAAAGTGGTCGGACTCATCACACCATAATGCGGGAAACATAAGCCCTCGGTGTATATTAGCTGCACCAAAGTGTACGGATGCAACATGCCGTGAATGAACATATGTATGAAAAAGAAATGCAATTATAAGCAAAAAGGTGCTGCATTGTTTTATTCAATAAGTGCTGCTACGAATGCAGAACGATACAAATAGTGCGATAAGCAAGGTATGGGACTGTTAAACATGTCCCCCTCCAGGGGTAGGATGCAGATTGGTGTATAAAAATGCTCGTAATGTAGACCACATGTATATTCGTTGTAGCCTTTATCCTTCCCTGGCTGTTGCATCGTGAGTTCGGCAGGTCTGCACGCCGGACAGGCTTCGACAAACGGAGTCCTGTGGGTAAAAAGTAAAAGGTAAAAAGAAAAGAAAAGGAGCGACACACTTGAGAGCCCCCGTGTGGTTGAGCTGCGATGCAGGTTTATCGTGGTCGTGCCCTCTCCCCATGCCCATGGTATCTTGAGCATAATGGTGTACGTGAAGGACCTGCTTTGACGCTTTCGCAGAGCTGGGTTGGGGCCGCACTGCTGCACGTGCTCGGAACGTGCTGTGGTCTTGTTGTAAGTTACTCCGGCGCGCTTAGCCAGAGTCCGGCCGCTTAGCGGCCGGACTCGAGAATTGCCTTAAGAGGCTGCATTGCACTTCGCCGCGAGAGCCAGATGTTCCTCCGCGGAGAGAACGTTCAGTGTTTCCGTTGACCGTGATGACTCCTCGAGGGTCTCGCATCTTGAGCTTGAGGTATGCGTGGTGCGGCACCGCGTTGAACTTTGCAAGCAGCAGTGCGTCCGAGCAAGGCATGATAGCCGCCATGAACGGGACTATGTCGAAGATTAACTCCTCGCCGGAGGTTATCCGGGATCCGAAGACCACTTCCAAGTAATTGAGCCTATACAATTGGCTTCTACACCTGGTATGACGCCTTTAAAGGTCGTTTTGGTAGGTTTAATCCTTGAGGGTCTATGCCCATTTTAGCGCTTGTATCACTGGTAAAGCAGGTTCAGGCTGCTGCCGCCGTCCATCAGGACTGGTTAGGTGAAATCCATCGACGATTGGGTCTAAGACCAGTGCGGCGAATCCGCCGTGGCGGATGCTGGTGGGGTGGTCCCTTCGGTCAAAAGTGATCGGGCAGGAGGACCATGGGTTGAACTTCGGGGCAACTGGCTCCATCGCGTAGACATCCCTGAGTGCACGCTTCCGCTCCCTTTTGGGTATATGCGTTGCGTATATCATGTTCACCGTCCGCACCTGTGGGGGGAAACCCTTCTGTCCTTTATTGTTAGGCGGTTGGGTCTCGTCCTCGTCACCGCTATGCAGCCCCTTGTCATTGTTTTCGGCAATTAACTTGCCTGCCTGCTTGAATACCCAACAGTCCCTGTTGGTGTGGTTAAGCTGGCTTTTCGGGGTGCCGTGTATCCGCACAAGCAGTCGAGTATTCGGTCCAAATTGGACGGACCCGGAGTAGTTCTTTTGAATGGCTTTTTCCGCTGACCGGGTTTAGAGCCTCTGAATCTGGCATTGATTGCCGTATCCTCAATATTGTCGCCGTTAATGCGGCGTTTGTTTTTGTTACGACGCGGCCTGCCATTTCGGTCCTTGAAGTCCGGACTGCCAGAATTTTTGCTGAGGTTGTTGCTGCATGCTAGCCAGCTGTCCTCACCCGCGCAGAAGCGGGTCATGAGTGATGTGAGGGCTGCCATGGATTTCGGCTTTCCTGTCCTAGGTGCCGGGCAAGCCACTCGTCGCGGATGTTATGCTTGAAGGCTGCAAGGGCCTCCGCATCCGGACAGTCGATGATTTGGTTTTTCTTGGTTAAGAACCGTGTCCGGAATTGTCTCCCCGATTCGTCTGGCTGCTGAATTATGTGGCTTAGGTCATCAGCGTCTGGTGGTCGCACATAAGTGCCCTGGAAGTTATCGAGGAATGCGGCTTCCAGGTCCTCCCAGCTCCCAATTGACTCTGCTGGCAAGCTGTTGAGCCAATGCCCGGCTGGTCCTTTAAGCTTGAGGGGGAGGTATTTGATGGCGTGAAGATCGTCACCGCGGGCCATGTGGATGTGAAGGAGATAGTCTTTGATCCAAACCGTGGGGTCTGTTGTGCCATCATAGGATTCAATATTGACGGGTTTAAACCCTTCGGGGATTTGATGATTCATTACTTAAATGCAGGAAGCGAGAGGGTGTGCAGCGCCTACATCGGGCGATATCACGACGGAGCTCAAAAGAGCTTTGTCTGTTTTGTTCGGCCCGGCCGGACTTATCGTGTCCGCGCGACGGTTGTCGCCACGCACGTCGTGGCGCCCGCGATCCATAGATCGATCTTGATTGTCTTGCCTTGTCCTCCAATATATCTCGCAGGTCCAGAGCGTTCCCCTTTGGCCGTGTGCTTTTTGAGCGAAGCCGGGGTACGGTTCTAGTGAAGGGCCTAGAGGCCTCTCTGTCGCGACCACGGGGTGGTCGGTCAGCCGTATTGTCTCCTAGTGATGCGGGTTCATAAGCCTCCTCCTCTAATCGGGGGAGCAGCTTACGTTTAGGGTAGCTTTTGGAGGCGTTGAGCTCATGCTCTTCGGCCGCGAGGACTTCAGTCCATCTGTCGGCTAGCAGGTCCTGATCAGCTCTAAGCTGTTGCTGCTTTTTCTTGAGGCTGTTCGTCGTGGCCATAAGCCTGCGTCTAAAACGCTCTTGATCGACAGGATCCTCAGGCACGACGAATTCATCGTCGTCGAGGCTTGCTTCGTCTCCGGAGGGAGGCATATAATCCTCTACCTCTTCTTCTGCCGCTCTCTCGTGCGGACTTGCTTCTCCCTCCTCCTGCGCTGAGTCCTGCTGGAGGGGGTTTTCTTCGGCACTGTCCGGGGTGTTATTATCTCCCGTGCCGGAATCACCGTTTTTGCTGTGGCGGGATTTAGAGCGGCGCCGCTGACGTCGGCGCTTCTGTTGCTTCTTGGAGGGGTCATCCTCCGTTGTTCCATCGCCGTTCCCATCTTTTGGGATGTCCACCATGTATATGTCGTATGACGAGGTGGCCTTCGAATGCCACAGTAGGCGCTGGGTCTTGGTCGTCTCGCATCGTCGTCCATACCGTCGATGTCTCTGGTCGAAGTCGAGCATGTCGGTTAAATCATCGGCGATTGGCTAAAAAGTGGGTGGTGGGTGGGCGTTGAATTTCTTCGTCATCCGCATCCCAACCTTCATGACCGTAATCCGCCAGGGCTCTCCGGATAAAGAGAGAGACTTTAGTGAATTCAGGATGTCGCCAAAGGGCGAGTCTTTGAAAGATGTCCGCGACGATGAACTCCATGACGGGCGCCCAATCGGATTCGATTAGCGGTAGCGCGAGGTTCGGAGTCCGACACCCTGGAGTCAAGGTCTTCGCAAAGGACAGGGATGGAGTTTGGCTCGATCGCCGTAGAGATTAAAGCCCCCGAGGCGGTGTCCAACCACTCGTCCTCGATTGGGGAACCCGGCTCCGGACTAAGGGTCGGAGCGAGTTCTGGTGCGGCCTCCGTGGCAATCGCTCGCCGCAGAGCTAGATCATGCCCATCGAGACAAGTGGCGCGCTTGGCTGCGGCTCGTGTCATCAAAGATCAAGTCTCCGGAAATCGGCCGTATAGTTTAAACTTCCAAATCTGACTGGTGGCCAGGGCGTAGCTTTCGATCTGCTCCAGATGGCCAAGCGAATTGGCCCGCAGCAAAAGCTGCCGAATCTGAAGATCTGTCCGGGAGAAAGGTCTCACCCTGGACTGCGTCGTTGTTGATGATCGAAGGAGCCATCGGGCCTATCGATGACGACACGTAGGAACTCTCAATGAAAGCACCAATGTCGGTGTCAAAACCGCGGATCTCGGGTAGGGGTCCCGAACTGTGCGTCTAGGCGGATGGTAACAGGAGACAAGGGACACGATGTTTTACCCAGGTTCGGGCCCTCTTGATGGAGGTAAAACCCTACGTCCTGCTTGATTAATATTGATGATGTGTGTTACAAGAGTGGATCTACCACGAGATCAAAGAGGCTAAACCCTAGAAGCTAGCCTATGGTATGATTGTTGTTCGTCCTACGGACTAAAACCCTCCGGTTTATATAGCCACCGGATAGGGTTAGGGTTACAGAGTCGGTTAAAATGGTAGGAGATCTACATATCCGTATCGCCAAGCTTGCCTTCCACGCCAAGGAAAGTTCCATCCGGACACGGGACGAAGTCTTCAATCTTGTATCTTCATAGTCTTGGAGTCCGGCCGATGATGATAGTTCGGCTATCCGGACACCCCCTAGTCCGAAACTCCCTCAGTCATTTTGCCCATGAGGCATGGTTCGCATGTGTCAAATGATTCATAATCGAGAGACTCTAAAAGTCCATCAGAATGGAGCTTCTTCATGCGCTTGACACCAATGTGACCAAGACGGCAGTGCCACAAGTATGTGGGACTATCGTTATCAACTTTACATCTTTTGGTATTCACACTATGAATATGTGTAACATTACGCTCGAGATTCATTAAGAATAAACCATTGACCATCGGAGCATGACCATAAAACATATCTCTCATATAAATAGAACAACCATTATTCTCGGATTTAAATGAGTAGCCATCTCCCATTAAACGAGATCCTGATACAATGTTCATGCTCAAACTTGGCACTAAATAACAATTATTGAGGTTTAAAACTAATCCCGTAGGTAAATGTAGAGGTAGCGTGCCGACGGCGATCACATCGAACTTGGAACCATTCCCGACGCGCATCGTCACCTCATCCTTCGCCAGTCTCCGTTTATTCCGCAGCTCCTGCTGTGAGTTACAAATATGAGCAACGGCACCGGTATCAAATACCCAGGAGTTAATACGAGTACTGGTATGGTACACATCAATTACATGTATATCAAATATACCTTTAGTGTTGCTGGCCTTCTTGTCCGCTAAGTATTTGGGGCAGTTCCGCTTCCAGTGGCCCTTCCCTTTGCAATAAAAGCACTCTGTCTCAGGCTTGGGTCCATTCTTTGACTTCTTCCCGGCAACTTGCTTACCGGGCGCGACAACATCTTTGCCGTCCTTCTTGAAGTTCTTCTTACCCTTGCCCTTTTTTAACTTAGTGGTTTTATTGACCATCAACACTTGATGTTCTTTCTTGATTTCAACCTCTGCTGACTTCAGCATTGAGAATACTTCAGGAATGGTCTTCACCATCCCCTGCATATTGTAGTTCATCACAAAGCTCTTGTAGCTTGGTGGGAGCGATCAAGGATTCTATCAATGACCGCCTCGTCCGGGAGGTTGATCTCCAGTGGGACAGGCGGTTGTGCAACCTGCACATTTTGAGTATGTGCTTCTTGTAACTGTTTTCCTCCATCTTACAATCAGTAGGACTTGTCGGAGACTTCATATCTCGACCGGGCATGAGCTTGTAAAACCATTTTCAGCTCCTCGAACATCTCATATGCTCCGTGTTGCTCAAAACGCTTTTGGAGCCCGGTTCTAAGTTGTAAAGCATGCCGCACCGAACGAGGGAGTAATCATCAAGACGAGACTGCCAAGCATTCATAATGTCTTGGTTCTCTAGGATGGGTGCTTCACCTAGCGGTACTTCTAGGACATATTGTTTCTTGGCTGCTATGAGGATGATCCTCAGGTTCCGGACCCAGTCCGAATAGTTGCTGCCATCATCTTTCAACTTGGTTTTCTCTAGGAACGTTGAAGTTCATGTTGAAATGAGCGTTGGCCATTTGATCTACAAGACATATTTCGCAAAGACTTTAGACTAAGTTCATGATAATTAAGTTCATCTAATCAAATATTTAATGAACTCACACTCAGATTGACATCCCTCTAGTCATCTAAGTGTTACACGATCCGAGTCGACTAGGCCGTGTCCGATCATCACGTGAGACGGACTAGTCATCGTCGGTGAACATCTCCATGTTGATCGTATCTTCCATACGACTCATGTTCGACCTTTCGGTCTCTTGTGTTCCGAGGCCATGTCTATACATGCTAGGCTCGTCAAGTTAACCCTAAGTGTTTTGCATGTGTAAAACCGTCTTACACCCGTTGTATGTGAACGTAAGGATCTATCACACCCGATCATCACGTGGTGCTTGAAGCATTTAACTTTAGCAACGGTGCACGCTTAGGGGAACACTTTCTTGAAATTATTATAAGGGATCATCTTATTTACTACCGTCGTTCTAAGTAAACAAGATGCATAAACATAATAAACGTCACATGCAATTATATAAAGTAGTGACATGATATGGCCAATATCATATAGCTCCTTTGATCTCCATCTTCAGGGCTCCATGATCATCTTCGTCACCGGCATGACACCATGATCTCCATCATCATGATCTCCATCATCGTGTCTCCATGAAGTTGCTCGCCAACTATTACTTCTACTACTATGGCTAACACGTTTAGCGATAAAGTAAAGTAATTTACATGGCGTTGAATCAATGACACGCAGGTCATACAATAATTAAGACAACTCCTATGGCTCCTGCCGTTGTCATACTCATCGACATGCAAGTCGTGATTCCTATTACAAGAACATGATCTCATACATCACAATATATCATTCATCATTCATCACAACTTCTGGCCATATCACATCACATGACAATTGCTGCAAAAACAAGTTAGACGTCCTCTAATTGTTGTTGCATCTTTTACGTGGCTGCAATTGGGTTCTAGCAAGAACGTTTTCTTACCTACTGAATAACCACAACGTGATTTTGTCAACTTCTATTTACCCTTCATAAGGACCCTTTTCATCTAATCCGCTCCAACTAAAGTAGGAGAGACACACCGCTAGCCACCTTATGCAACTAGTGCATGTCGATTGTGGAACCTGTCTCACGTAAGCGTGCACTGTAAGGTCGGTCCGGCCGCCTCATCCCACAATACCGCTGAAGCAAGAAAAGACTAGTAGCGGCAAGCAAGTTGACAAGATCTACGCCCACAACAAATTTGTGTTCTACTCGTGCAATAGAGAACTACGCATAGACCTAGCTCATGATGCCACTGTTGGGGAACGTTGCAGAAAATTAAAAATTTTCCTACGGTTTCACCAAGATCCATCTATGAGTTCATCTAAGCAACGAGTCATGGCGGAGAGATTGCATCTACATACCACTTGTAGATCGCGTGCGGAAGCGTTCAAGGGAACGGGGATGATGGAGTCGTACTCACCGTGATTCAAATCACCGATGACCAAGTGCGAACGGACAGCACCTCCGCGTTCAACACACGTGCACACGCATTTACATCTCCTCCTTCTTGATCCAGCAAGGGGGAAGGAGAGGTTGAGGAAGAAGGCTCCAAAGCAGCACGACGGGCGTGATGATGGTGGAGAGGCAAGATCTCGGCAGGCTTCGCCAAGCACTCAACGGAGGAGAGGTGTTGGGGAGGGGAGGGGCTGCGCCTTGGATGTGTGTTGCAGCCCTCCCCTCACCCCTCTATTTATAGGGGATGGGGCAAGGGGGGCCGGCCCCTCTAGATGAGATCTAGAGGGGTGCGACGGCTGAGGAGGGCTTGCCCCCCAAGCAAGGGCGCCCCACTAGGGTTCCCCCAACCCCTAGGCGCATGGGCCCAAGGGGGGCGCCCAGCCCTCCAGGGCTGGTTCCCTACCCTTGTGGCCCATGAGGCCCTCTCGAGAGGTGGACCCTCCGGTGGACCCTGGAACCTCTCCGGTGGCCCCGGTACAATACCGATATGACCCGAAACTTTCCGGTGTCCGCTTGACAACTTCCCATATATAAATCTTTACCTCTGGACCATTCCGGAACTCCTCGTGACGTCCTGATCTCATCCGGACTCGAACAACATTCGGTAATCACATACAAGTCCTCCGAATAACCCTAGCGTCACCGAACCTTAAGTGTGTAGACCCTACGGGTTCGGAGACATGCTGAGACATGGCCGAGACGACTCTCCGGTCAATAACCAACAAGAGGATCTGGATACCCATGTTGGCTCCCACATACTCCTCGATGATCTCATCGGATGAACCCACGATGTCGAGGATTCATGCAACCCGTATACTATTCCTTTTGTCGACGGTATGTTACTTGCCGAGATACGATCGTCGGTATCCCAATACCTCGTTCAATCTCGTTACGGCAAGTCACTTTACTCGCACCGTAATGCATGATCCCGTGACCGGACACTTGGTCACTTTGAGCTCATTATGATGATGCACTACCGAGTGGGCCCAGTGATACCTCTCCGTAACACGGAGTGACAAATCCATTCTCGATCCGTGTCAACCCAATGCACACTTTCGGAGAGACCTGTAGTGTACCTTTATAGTCACCCAGTTACGTTGTGACGTTTGGTACACCCAAAGCACTCCTACGGTATCCGGGAGTTACACGATCTCATGGTCTAAGGAAAAGATACTTAACATTAGAAAAGCTCTAGCAAAACGAACTACACGATCTTGTGCTATGCTTAGGATTGGGTCTTGTCCATCACATCATTCTCCTAATGATGTGATCTCGTTGTCAACGACATCTAATGTCCATAGTCAGGAAACCATGACTATCTGTTGACCAACGAGCTAGTCAACTAGAGGCTTACTAGGGACGTATTGTGTTCTATGTATTCACACGTGTATTACGATTTTTGGATAATACAATTATAGCATGAATAAAAGACAATTATCATGAACAAGGAAATATAATAATAATCCTTTTATTATTGCCTCTAGGGCATATTTCCAACAATCTCTGTCCAGGAGTTGCAACTAGTTTCTGGTGTTTGTAGGTAGTGTTAGTAGTCTACCAAGTGGCACCCGGTACAGGTGGGCTTGGGACAGACTAGGCACCGTGGCCGGGTATGCCAAGCGTCGCCCGTTTGGTGGGCTTGGAACCATGTACACATCGTTTGGGGCCGTGAGCGACAGCCCGGCCGGATCTCCTTGCGGATGGAACCCGAATAGGCGATAAACCTGGACTAGAGACTTGTGTGGTTAGTCGTCGTGGCCGACTCCCTCGCTAGGCTTCCGCTTGAAGGTTGCCGAGATACATGACGTGTATATGGTGGTAAGTGGCGAGAGCGTGTGTGAAGAAGTACACCCATGCAGGGTTATAAATGATCTATTCGAATAGCCGTGTCCGCGGTAAAGGACTTCTGGGTTGCACTGCAGTTCATAGACAAGTGAAAGTGGATACTCTAAAATACACAAGATAAGCGTGAGTGCTATGGATGGCGTTCTCGTGAGGAGACGGAGCAGATCCATAGTGGTGTATTGAAATGGTGAATATGTGGACTCGTGTGCGCCACCTCAAAAGAGTTACTTGCGATGCGTAGTTCGGGTTAGCCACCGAGTCAAAGCTGGCTTATGCGCTTAAACTCCACCACCCCTTTATTGATACCGATGCATATGTAGATAGTTCGATGTAAGTCTTGCTTTGGGTACATCTGTACTCACGTTTGCTTAATTTATGTTTTTGCAGAGACTTTCGTCTACTAGTAGTTCAGCGTGGACTTGACGTTTAGCTTGTTACCTCAGCTACGATCTTGTGCCCTCGGCAAGATATGGTAGATAGTCAGGCTTCTCAGCCTTTTTCATTTGTAGATGTCTGTACTCAGACATGTTAAGCTTCCGCATGTGCTTGTTGCTTGTATGCTCTGTATGTTGGGTCATTAGACCCAAGTTTGTAATATCTCGCTCCTCAGAGCCTAATGAATAAATACTTGAGTCGTAGAGTTATGTTGTGATGCCATGTTGTATTTACACATATCGAGCATATTGTGTGTATGTTTGAAATGCTTGGTATGTGTGGGATCCGACAATCTAGTTGTTTATCCTTGGCAGCCTCTCTTATGGGGAAATGTAGTCTAGTGCTTCCTTGAGCCATAGTAGTCCGCTACAGCCAGGTTCACCGGAGTCCTGCTAGCCCAACACTACTGCCAGACGCTGATCGGCCGGCATGTGTTTCACTTCGTTCCTGTGGTTCTGTCCCTTCAGCGAAATGTCACGCGGTGACATCCGGAGTCCTGCCTAGCCTGCTACAGCCCGGGTTCCCGGAGTCCTGTTAGCCTAGTGCTACAGCCCGGATTCACACGCTGCTGACCGACATGCTCGAAGTTGATTCATGTATGCTTGTCCCCATGGGTTAGTGCCACTTTGGTTTCACGACTAGCCATGTCGTCCCGGGTTCTCTGTCATATGGATGCTAGCGACACTATCATATACGTGAGCCAAAAGGCGCAAACGGTCCCGGGCCATGGTAAGGCGACACCCGTGGGAATACCGTGCGTGAGGCCGCAAAGTGATATGAGGTGTTACCGGCTAGATCTATGTGACTTGGAATCGGGGTCCTGACACTAGTAGAAAATACTGCATTTTTGGAGTGTTAACAAATGTTCAGTAATTTATGGTGTACAACAGCAACATCACATTAAGAAAGTGAGATCAATTTTATAGTGCACATAATCACTGGTTGTGCACAGAATCACAACATTTATGGTGTACAGTAGCAGCAGCAACGTCACTGGTTGTCCACAAAATCACAAATGCCAGAGCATATAGTTTCATGCCAGGGGTGCACAACACTAAACTATAGGCTATCAACAAAATTACAGGAGGGAAGAATAAGGGGTAGCGATGACCTGATATGGCCTAGATCCGGGAAGGCCGCTGTCGAGCTTCGACAAGTCGGGGAGATGTCCATGTTTCCGTACCCTAGTCGTGGTTGTGGTCGGCCACGAGTACCCACTAGGAGGTCCTGTTGATATCTCTAAAGCATTATAGACCTTCAAAGATAGGACCCATATGTGAAATGTACAGATCATCAGGTAGCAGTGCATACAAATTCTCTGTGTGTACAAGATCACCATACAAAATATTGCAAAGAAATCACTCATCTTACTGTCATTTGCCAATCGTTGCTATAAAGCTCATGGTTCAGATGAAAACAAATTCAGAGCCAAATATCTCAAGATTTAGTGTTCCTAATGTTGGCTAGCTGCTGCTCTAACTAGCTTTTATGGTCAAGGTAACTAGACTAACAGTTGGGTAATTCATGGTTTCGACTAACACTTATACTTCCTATGTACTAAATTAAATTAAATCAGGACACACTTGAGATTTTATGTTTGGTTGTTGTTTTTACCTTGGTGGAATTACTGGCGGAGTGCTTTCTTTCGGACCGATGTTTCTGCTGCTCCTTTTCCAGCAAGCACATCAGCCTATTGTTCGCTTCGTCGACGGCTCTGTTCTCCTCGAATGGTGGCTTAACCTTGAATTGAAAAATTCAAGAAACTTCTAACCATCAGAACCACATTAGTGCCGCACAAATCTATTGACATTCACTGAGAAGGCGATAAGAGTCGCAATTGCAGAACATGGGTGTTGCAAGGACAAGAGAGGTTCAGTATATACCGTACCTCCTCTGCTTTGTTTAGGTTTGTCTTGAGTATCTCCTTGTCCCTCTGCAGTGCTTACACTTGTTTAGTAAGCTGCTGGTGAGTAAGATGAATGTTGGAGGATCAGGTTGGTTAAACAGATACAGTGAATGGAACATATCATAGATAGGCTACTATAGCAGAGATAGGCTAGTATAGCTCCAGTTTTAGTCATCCCAAAGGAATATTCATAGCAGAGCAAGATAGGTTGAAGATGGACAAGAAGATTTGAGTGCTGATAAGCAAATCTGAGCATTGCACGTAAATACACAATTGAAAAAACTTTGATTTGGATCTGGAGGTAGAGAGTGGAATCTTACCCCGTTCACTAGGCGGGGAGAGGAGGCAGGGCGAAGTGCTCCTCCATCTCCTCTGGCCACTAGGAGAGCTCGTCGTGTACGACTGCTTGGGGAGGAGGATGCGAATCCGCGTGCGGACGTCGCCTTCACTGGTGGGGAACGTACGGGGCCGGATAAGATTCCCTGGTGGTGGGAGGGGGGGCGTGGCCGGCATGTAGCTTCGGTGGATCCTCCTCGAGGAGCTTGGCCTTGGCGCGGCGGATCTCGGTGTTGAGCACGCTCCGTCGATGGTGGGAGAGGCGGCCACCCGAGCAAATCAATGAGAAGGGGTCATAGGTCGCGGCCGTGCGAGGAAAATCGCCAGTAAAACGACTCAGCTGCAGGAGGAGACATACCTGATTTGGCCGGCGGGGACCGCCGCGTGTCCTCTCCGTCGTGGATCTGGCCGCCGTCTCGCCCGCACGGCCTGGATCTGCCCGCCGCGTCATGGTAGGAGTGGAGAAGATGGCGAGGTCGGGGGCGGAGCCGAAGGGGCCGGGGACGAAGGCTGGCCGCACCGGGGATGCCATGAGATGCTCTGCGATCCTTGGCTGCGTGTTTCCTCTGGTTGGACCGCGAACGGGAGGAACGGGGTGGAAGGCGGGACGAGCGCAACGGCCCTGCGACGGAAGGTGGCGAGTGAGGCCTCCGAGACGGGATGGGTCGGCGGGTGCTACGTCTTGAGCTTGCGTTAGTTTTCCCCGAAGAGGAGAGGATGATGCGACAAGATGGCGTAAGTATTTCCCTCGCTTTTTGAGAACCAAGATATCAATCCGATAGGAGGCCACGCACAAGTCCCTCGTACCTGCACAAAACGATAGCTACTCGCAACCAACGCGATTAGGGGTTGTCAATCCCTTCACGGTCACTTACGAGAGTGAGATCTGATAGAGATAATATTTTTGGTATAAAGATGCAAAGTGAAAAGTAAAAAGCAAAGTAAAAACAAAGCAAGTATAAAAGTGATGGAGATTGATATGATATGAATAGACCCGGTGGCCATAGGTTTCACTAGTGGCTTCTCTCAAGAGCATAAGTATTCTATGATGGGTGAACAAATTACCGTTGAGCAATTGATAGAATTGAGCATAGTTATGAGGTTATCTAGGTATGATCATGTATATAGGCATCATGTCCGAGACAAGTAGACCGAAACGATTCTGCATCTACTACTATTACTCCACTCATCGACCGCTATCCATCATGCATCTAGAGTATTAAGTTAAAAACAGAGTAACGCCTTAAGCAAGATGACATGATGTAGAGGAATAAATTCATGCAATATGATAAATACCCCATCTTGTTATCCTCGATGGCAACAATACAATACATGCCTTGCAACCCTTTCTATCATCGGTAAGGACACCGCAAGATTGAACCCAAAGCCATGCACTTCTCCCATTGCAAGAACTACCAATCTAGTTGGCCAAACCAAACGGATAATTCAAGAGACTTGCAAAGATAACTCAATCATACATAAAAGAATTCAGAGAAGATTCAAATATTATTCATAGATAAGCTGGATCATAAACCCACAATTCATCGGTCTCAACAAACACACCAAAAAACAAGATTACATCGAATAGATCTCCACAAGAGAGGGGAGAACATTGTATTGAGATCCAAAAGAGAGAAGAAGCCATCTAGCTACTATGGACCCAAGGTCTGAAGTAAACTACTCACACTTCATCGGAGAGGCTATGGTGTTGATGTAGAATCCTCCGTGGTGGATGCCCTCCTCGTGAGCTCCTAACAGGCCCCAACATGGGATCTCGTGAATACAGGAAGTTACGGCGGTGGAATTAGGTTTTTGGCTCATGTTCTGATCGTTTGGGGGTACGTAGGTATATATAGGAGGAAGGAGTACGTTGGTGGAGCTTCGAGGGGCCCACGAGGCAGGGGGCGCGCCCTAGGGGGGGGGCGCACCCTCATGACCGCCTCTCTGGTTCCTTGGCGTAGGGTACAAGTCTCCTGGATCACGTCCGGTGAGAAAATCACGTTTCCGAAGGTTTCATTCCGTTTGGACTCCGTTTGATATTTTGTTTCTTCGAAATACTAAAAAAGGCAAAAAACAGCAATTCTGGGCTGGGCCTCCGGTTAATAGGTTAGTCCCAAAAGTAATATAAAAGTGGAAAATAAAACCCATTATACTCCAAAACAGTAGATAAAGTAGCATGGAGCAATCAAAAATTATAGATACGTTGGAGACGTATCAGGCATCCCCAAGCTTAATTCCTGCTCATTCCTCGAGTAGGTAAATGATAAAAATAGAACTTTTGATGCGGAGTGATACTTTGGCATAATTTCAATGTAAATCTTCTTAATCATGGTATGAATATTCAGATCCGAAAGATTCAAGACAAAAGTTCATATTGATATAAAAATAATAATACTTCAAGCATACTAACTAAGCAACTATGTCTTCTCAAAATAACATGGCCAAAGAAAGTCATCCCTACAAAATCATATAGTCTGGCTATGCTCCATCTTCCCCACACAACGTATTTAAATCGTGCACAACCCTGATGACAAGCCAAGCAATTGTTTCATACTTTAACATTTTCAAAACTTTTTCAATCTTCATGCAATACATGAGCGTGAGCCATGGATATAGCACTATATGTGGAATAGAACGGTGGTTGTGGAGAAGACAAAAGGAGGGAAGATAGTCTCACATCAACTAGGCGTATCAACAGGCTATGGAGATGCCCCAAAGTAGATATCAATGTGAGTGAGTAGGGATTGCCATGCAACGGATGCACTAGAGCTATAAGTATATGAAAGCTCAACAAAAGAAACTAAGTGGGTGCGCATCCAACTCGCTTGCTCACCTAGGGCATTTGAGGAAGCCCATCATTGGAATATACAAGCCAAGTTCTATAATGAAAAATTCCCACTAGTATATGAAAGTGACAAAATGAGAGACTCTCTATCATGAAGATCATGGCGCTACTTTGAAGCACAAGTGTGGTAAAAGGATAGTAACATTGTCCCTTCTATTTTTTCTCTCATTTTTTATATTTTTTATTTGGGCCTTTTTTTGTGGCCTCTTTTTTTTTCGTCCGGAGTCTCATCCCGACTTGTGGGGGAATCATAATCTCCATCATCCTTTCCTCACTTGGGACAATGCTCTAATAATGATGATCATCACACTTTTATTTTTCTTACAACTCAACAATTACAACTCGATACTTAGAACAAAATATGACTCTATATGAATGCCTCCGTGATGTACCGGATATGCAATTGTCGGGAAGCTGATCTGGCCCACGAACACCTATGGGACCGGGCGGACCGAGCCCCTTTCGTTCGGGCGGCGGAGGTCGACGAAGAGCAGATCGAGGCGGCACACGAGCAGTTTACCCAGCTTCGGAGCTCTCTGGAGAGATAACACTCCTACTGCTGCATGTCTGAGTGTATTGAGTTCTTGCTCAGGAGCGCTGAGTGCTATAGTACACACAAGCTCCTAACGAGACCGAGCGTGAGTGTTCTCTGGCTTCGAACCTCCCCCACTCTTCTTCCCTACGTTGCGCATGGGCCTCCTTTTATATGCTAAAGGGGTCTCCGACAGGTGGCAACGTAGACAAGGGTAAAAATGGAAAAAGAGTGGTTGGTACAGCTACTTGTACAGTGTATCATACCTAACCCTGACGGCAGGGGACAAAGGCATTAAATGCCCGCTCACGCCGCCTCTAACAGTGCGTAAAGGGACCGTCGGGCGCCACCGCTTGCCACGATGGCAATCTTGTCACGCTTGCCACACGCTCGGCCGGCCGCCGGGCCTCTTGCCATGCGCTGGCCGGAAAGGTCCTGTATGCGACACGTTAGTGGATGTGCTAGATCGCAGGTACAGAGTGGTGGTCTGCCGCGGCAAGCGCCTTGCCGCGGTTGTTGTCTTGTCGCGTCCGGAAGCTTGTCGCTCACCGGGCCTTCCCGACAAGCTCCTCTTGCCGGGGCCTTGTCTCCTAGGTGCCTTGGGTGGCCTTCCCGGCAAGCTCATCTTGCCGGGGCCTTGTCTCCTTGGCTTGAATACTTTGATCTTGAATGGCTCCAAAGGAACCACGGAGGACCTTGGCGGTCACCCGGTAAGCCTTGCCGCGGAGGGCCGCAACTGCCCGTGCACAAGTTCGGGATACTAGGGTACCCCTACTCTAGTACACCGACAGGAGCCCCCGGGCCTGGGCCACACACGGTGCCGAGCGCTGTTGGGCCAGGCCCAAAACAGGGCACGGGCACGCGCGGCCTGTTTACGCCGTAACTCAGCCCGGACCCACCACGCCCTCCACGAACGGCACGCGTCGAATGCGGCGTCGTGTGAGAGATCGTGGGTGAGATCGTGGATGGTTTCTTTATTCGGAAAGACGGAATGTCCGCCCCCTCCCTCTTTATAAGCAGGGGAAACAGGGGCAGTTCGCCCATCTCGCCAGTTGCTGTCCAATCTCGAAAAAACCCCGCTGCTTCCCCCTTCTTCCCAAGGCTGAAGAGAGAGCGGCGCTCACCCGCCATCGCCACCAAAGATCACCAACGCCTTCGATCTCCCTCACCACCTCCGCCATGGTCTCAAAGCCGACAAGGGAAGGCCGTGAAGTCGGCCGAGGCGCAGCTTCTTGCGGCCGCCATGAAGGAGCGGCAATCTTTCCCCAGCTACCGCGAGGAGCCGAGGGAGTACTACTACCTCTTCTGGTCGACGGAGACGCTGAGCGCATCCAGCGCACGAAGGTACTCCCAAATTGCCGCTGAACTGGCTCGAATGGGTACCCTTTCTTCGCATTGTTCTTCTACCGCAGGCTCTCGCCTGCCTTTCTCTGAATTTTTCTGCGATATCATGAACACCTACGGGTTCCGCCTCCTTGACTTCACCCCCAATGTTGTTCTGACCATGGCAGTTTTCGCACATCTCTGCGAAAACTTTGTCGGAGTCCATCCAAACGTAGCCCTTTTCCGCCACTTATTTATGCCCCGAGTTGAGAGAGGGAAGCCTCCTTCCGTGGGATCGCCGGATCTTGAGGACCGGCAAGAAGGAAGCTTATCTGGAGGGAGAGCTCCGCAGCAAATGGGATGAGTGGAGAGCAGACTGGTGCTGGATTGTCGAGGAGAACCCGCAGCCGTTTACCGCCCAACGCCAAACCTCAGTAGTGCACGGCAACGATTGGAGCAGTCTGGACCCGGAAGACGCTAGGCTGAAGATTGCCATCATCCGGATCCTACTCCTGAGGCTTGCCGGACTCACTGTAGGCGCCGTTGGCACAGATTTCCTTCGCCGCCAGACGCTTCGCAGGAGAGGAGGAGACCCGCTGGGAGTTCCGTAACGCGGCGGATATCATGAGGCTGCGCCGGGCCTCAACTTCAATTTCACTGCCCCGAATCGACGCGATGCTCTTGGAGCTGTTCAAGCACGATCCTGAGCATCCCGGAGCATTCAGTTTGCCGAAGAATGTCATCCCGCTGTGCAACAATTCCTCGCTCGACCGCATCCGTGCAATGATGCCATTGTGCGACTCACATGGAATCGTTCCAACCTGGCAAGAGCCTGCAGATGACGTCGTGCGAGTGTTCTTTGACAGCCTAGTAGAAGTGCTGGTCCGCCCGATGAATGTAAGAGCCTCACCCATGACACCACCGATGATGAGATGCAGCGACGCCACCAAAGCTGGAAGAGGCGGCAGCAGCCGCTGCTGCAGGCGAGTTCGGATTCACCGTGGAGGAGGCAGAGGCAGCAGAGGCGGCAAGCCTTGTCGAGCGAGGGAGTTTGCCGGCGAGGAAGAGCTTGTCGGGCCTGAAGCTGAGTCGAAGCGAGCCACGAGGGCGCCTCCTCCCCTCCTTCAGACAGCTTGCCGCGAGCGGAGCCCCCAGCTCCACCAAGAAGGCGTCTCCTCAAGGCCGGAGACGTAGCGGGGCGGCAGACGGGTCAACAGCGGCCGCGCCGCGTGATGCGCTCCACCACGGCAAGCACTGTTGCCGCAGGAGCACCTCACGCCGCTGCGGCAACTGGAGCGGGGCCCTCGCAGACCGCCGCTTCTGCTCCCGCCAAGCGGCCAAGGGAACCTACTCCTCCGCCTCGTCGTCTTGAGGCGAGCCAGAATTGATCTCTCCGCGCTCGGCTCCGACGAGGAAGAAGAAGAGTAAGATTCTTTGCAGCATTTGTAGTTCTTGACTTGTTGCTTTGTCTTGTATCCGATTTGCTTCACTCTAAACCCATTCCTTTTCAAGACGCTGGCCCGTAGAGCGTCGAAGAGAGCCAAGGCCCCGTGATTGTCATCGAGGACGAACCCACCATGACAGCAGGAGGCGCGTCTGAGACCACCTTGCCGGACGCTGCAACTCTTCCTCAAAGCAGCCCCAACAGCAGCCCCCCAGCAGTAAGTATATGGTTTACTTCTCGCTGCTAGGCGTGCATGGGTGCCCTTTCTTTGCTGATATCGGCTCACTGATTTGTGTAGGAGCAGAGCAGCCTTACCAGAGTGCCACAAGCCGCCCCTGACATGCCTTCTGCTTCGACTACACCGCCAAGGGAGGATTCCCCGGCAAGGGAGCGTTCTCCGGCAAGGGAGACTTCTCCGGCAAGGGGCAGTTCTCCGGCAAGGGACAGCTCTCCGGCAAGGGACAACACCAGCGATCCCCTGGTGGCGGAGACCATGACTGCAGACCCTAGCACAGGTAATCCTCTTGCTTGAAAACTTTCCTTGTGTTCTTCTTCTTCCGATTTTCTTTTTGAATATTTGCTTGACTCTTCTTCATTTTCTGGTCGTCAGATCCATCCGCCACAGAGCCAATGGAGACCGAGGTCGCCGGCGAGGAGGACGCGCGCGACAATACTGACGACGCCGCTGCCATCGGAGGAGAAGTCGGTGCCGACGAGCCCGCCGGTGAAGAGGCCGCCAAAGCTGCCGCCGCAGCCGGGCGAGGGGTCCGCGATCGTGACCGACGGCCCCGAGGCCGCAGGAGCGCCAGCGCCACGCCGACCGCCGATCCCTCCGCCCACAGCAGCGTCGGGCTCAAGAGCCCCAGCCCAGCCTATTTGAAGGCCGGCGATGGCATCTTCATCAAGCTCCCATGGGCGTCGAGCTCCAGGGCGCCGGCCGAAGGAGAAACTTTTGATGAAGAGTTGCTCGCCTCCGCCGGACTGACGCTGGTCGACGCACCAAACAGCAAAGAAGCAGTCTCGAGGAGGAGCGGTTGTCATGGAAGCTGCTGTCGCTCTACCGCGCCCGACAAGCCAAGCTGGAATCCTGGGAAGCGCTTGTCGCGAAGGCGGGAGCAGACATCGAGAAGCGCGCGGAGGAGCTCCGGGGCCTCAACTAGGAAGCTCTATGGTCCCTGGCAGAGGAGCGGGAGCGACTCGCCGAGGAGCGCAAAGCCTTCCTCCTCGAGAAGGTCAAGCCGAGGAGCAACAGCTGCTTGCCGCCGAGAAGCTATCTCGCGCAGGAAGGCGAGTTGGCGCAGAGGAAGGTTAATCTTGACAGCCATGAGGAGGATCTAGCCACGCCATGAGCAAACATTTGGCGGGGCTCTCAAGGAAGCAAAGGATGCCGCCGCAATGCCGAGGCCGCCAAGAAGGAGCCGGAGACGAAGGTGATGCAGCCGGAGGCCAATCCTCAAGGAGAGCGGCGAGGAGCTTGCTGCACTCAAGCATGAGCGCCGAGAAGGACGCCTACACTCTTGGCAAGCTGCAGGGCCGTCTCGCCGAGAGGAGCAAGGAGCTCAGCCGCCAAGGACTCCAACGCAGATCTTGAGTTGAAGCCGACCACCTTGACTCAAAGCGCCGGACGGTGCAGGGAGCAGGAGGTGGCCTTGAAGGAGAAGATCAAGGCCGACGAGGCGCCGTCAGCGAAGTCTTGCCGCCGCCTGAGAATACCTTTAGGGAGAATGTGGAGCACCGGACCGAGGGTCTCGTGGATGTTGCTGCAGCCATCGATAGGGAGCCGGGCGCACTGGGATGGAGGATCTTGGATATTCCTCCGATGAGCACCTCCGGCACAGCGCCAAGCTCAGTTTGTTCTTCAAGGCGTGGCGGCGGCCCTCCAAATGACTCCGGGAAGAAATCCCAAAGCAGCTGGCCGAGGAGTCGCGCCAGATCTGCGCTGGAGCTCTTCAAAAGGTGTCGATGAAGGTGGCCTTCCGCAACCCAGGCCTCAACCTCACCAACGCCCTCAAGTCTTTGCCGCCGGATGCTGATGTGGAAGCGCTCAAGACCCTTGTCGCACCCATCGTGGGATGTGGTGAGCGGGATCAAGAGGGTTGAAGGCGATCGCGTAGATTAGGCCGCCCGCTTTCTCTTTTTCTTGCCGCTGCTGGTCATGTTATGAGAACAATCTATTAGAGCTGCGACAAGCTATCTTTTAATATAACTCTATCTCGGGTAGCAATTGCTATGTTATTTCCTTTACTTGGTTCCTTCCTTTGTATGTTTTTGCCCTACGCTTTTAGGGAACTTGTCAGCGCAGGCACCTCGTCATGAAGGCCGAAAAGGGACGTCAAGAGCTCAAGGCGGTGCTGCTACTGACAAGAAACCTTGTCGCAACTAGTCGCAGCTCACTTAAGTTGTTGAGCGGACTCGAAACAAAGTAAGGGCGCAACTAGCTACGAGTTGGTTCCTCCGCGCACAGGTTTTCCATACAAAGTACGGTCGTTCGAGGAAGATAACTTAAATTTTTTTAAAACTGATTGCTCAAACTTTAGCAACTTAGCTTTTCTGTCGTTTGCTTCCCGGTAAGGCTAGACTTCCTTGAGCGACGCTTGGTCCACACCATTATCTTCTCCTTTCCCCCCGGCAAACTTGTGGGCGAGGGACCCTTCCTTTCTTTGAGAAAGAGAAAGAAGAGAAAATAAAGATATGGAGCCTTATGGCTCGTTATTGCTTACCGGGGTAGGTGCTGCACAAAGTGTCGATAACGCATGCAAAATAGAAGTAGAAAGCATGAAATTGACAAGATGTGCGAAGCATTAGCTTTTACTTATGCACGGGTCTGCGCCGCTTTGTACAAAGGATTACATGCAACATCGGCAAGACTTGTACAAAAGGTGGTTGCCGGAACAGGTTCCGGCAACCGCACCCTACGGGTAAAACTTACAAAGATGCTCAATGTTCCAGGAGTTGCTCACCGGAATGCCATCTTCGGTCTCGAGGCAGACTGTGCCAGGCCTAGTGACTCGTTTCACCCGATAAGGGCCTTCCCACTTCAAGGCCAACTTGTTGGAATTCTTGGCGGACTGAACGCGCCGAAGAACAAGGTCGCCTTCCTCGAGACTTCTGGCATTAACTTTGCGGCTATGGTAGCGGCACAAAGCTTGCTGGTATCGAGCAGCTCGTACAACAGCCTGAAGACGATCCTCCTCAAGGAGCAGCGCGTCATGTTGTCGCAACTGCTCTTGCTCAAGCTCATCATAAGCGAGCACTCGAGGTGATCCGATATCTGAGTTCCGTGGGGAGAACTGCCTCTGCTCCATAGACTAGAGCGAAAGGTGTCCGCCGATGGCTCGATTTCGCCGTCGTCTGATCGACCAAAGAACCATCGGCAGCTCCTCAATCCAGCTTCTTTCCGCACTTGTGCAGCCCGTCGAAAGTTCTGGTCTTGAGCCCGCAGAAGACTTCAAAGATTCGCCCTCTCCGCTCGACCGCTACTTCTCGGATGAGCAATGGGAAGCGGCAGACCTTGGCGCCAAGATCTTGGACGTCTGCATGAAGGTGCGGCTCGTGAATTGCGTGCCGTTGTCGGTGATGATCCCGTTAGGGATTCCAAATGGTAAACAATCGACCTAAAGAACTTGATCACGCCGTGGCTGTCACCTTCCTCATCGCTTCCACTTCCGCCACTTTGTGAACTTGTCGATTGCAACTTACAAGTACTCAAAGCCCCGACAGCTTCGGGAAAGGGGCCGAGGATGTCGAGCCCCAGACCAAAATGGCCGGATAAAGGGATCGTCAGAGCTTGAGCTGGCTGGTGTATCTGCTTGGAATGGAACCGCACGCTTCACACTTGGTTACTTGTGCAGTTGCATCCTGGAGGGCTGTCGGCCAAAAGAAACCTTGCTTAGGAGCGCTTTGCGGCAAGTGCTCTGGCCAATGTGGTGACCACATATGCCTCCATGTATCTCTCGCCAACAGCTTTTCTCGCCTTCCCGGTGAATACACTTCAATTTCACACCGTTGAGTCTTCTTCGCATGCAGTGTGTTGTCGACAAACCGTACATACTTGACCGCCGGGCTACTCTTTCCGCTTCTTCTTGCTCTTCGGAAGTTCTCCTGTCTGAAGGAAGCGGACAATCTGCCGTGCCCATGCCGGAGCTTAGGCTCGACAACAAGGACTAAAGGCACATCTCGCTGCTGGGAACATCTGCTTCCACGGCGAGAACATGCGGCTCAGCGAGCTTGACGTTCCGGCAAGTTTGCCGGAGCAAAACTTGTCGGGAGCGCTCGCTTCAACGGAACAAACCCTAGGGCTTGCCGGAGCAGCATCGCTTCTCGGCACCCTTGGTGTTGATCTTGAGGACCTTCTTGACGGCGACTTCGAAGCTCTGCCGAAAATAGTCACCAGAGATCAACTTCCTCTTCTTGCTCTGTCCGGTTGATGGCGTTCTGAGACGGTTGAGTCAGCTTGAGCACAAAATCCCTGGTTCCATTGTGTAACTTAAGTGCGGCGCACTTGACAGAACCATCGGCAATGTCGTTTCTGAGCTCTTGGAACATGTTCCATTTGTAGGCCGTCAAAGTGCTCTTCTAGCTTTCTCACTTCATCAACATAAGCTTCCATCAGCGGACTCGATAACTCTTGTTCACTTGGCGGATGACAAGTCGTGAGTCACCCTCATAATGAGCTTCTTGATCCCAAGGTTCATCTGCGATCTCGAGACCGGCAAGCAAACCTTCATACTGCAAGATTGTTTGTTGCTTGCTCCTTGGGAAAGTGCATCTGGACTACGTACTTGAGGTGCTCTCCGGTGGGTGCAACAAGTAGGACGCCAAGACCGGCGCCTTTGCAGCGAGAAGGCACCATCAAAGTACATCAGCCACTCTTTGCTTGCTTCCTTGACGGGATGCTCGTTTCTGGAATTTCTTCATCTTGTGTTGGCGTCCATTCTGCTATGAACTCCGCCAATGCTCGCTTTGGATAGTTGAAGTGCTCTCAAACTTGAGGCCAAAGCTTGATAGTTCGAGTGCCCACTCGACAATTACACTGTTGCCTCTGGATTTTGCAAGATCCTCTTCACGGAAAACGAGTGACGATCGTGATCTCATGTGCCCGGAAGTAATGGCGCAGCTTTCTCGAGGCCATGAGGAGGCCGAAGCAATTTCTGCACACCGTAGTACCTTGACCTAGCCCCCGCAGAAGGGAATCGACAAAGTAAACCGGCGCTGCACCATTCTTTTTCTGCATCTTCTCATGCGTCTGCGTAGATCCATCCTTGTCGGGACCAGAGCTTGCCGGTGAAGCCCCTCGCCGTCACCGGATGCATCTGCCATGGTTGCTAGCTCATCATCCGCCTCCCTCTCCGCTACTAACGCAGCACTAACCACTTGATTGGTTGCCGCTATATATAGCAGCAACTTTTCTTGTGGCTTAGGTGCGACAAGTGTTGGAGTGGAGGACATGTATCTCTTCAAGTCTGCGGCGCAGCCTCCGCTCGAGTCCATTTCATCGGACCTGCCTTTTTCAAAATTTTGAAAAATGGCGGTAGCCGCTTCAAGCAGAACCTAGAGATAAACTCACTGAGAGCAGCTACGCAACCGCAAGTCTTCGTACATCCTTGACGCGCTTTGGTGCTTCAATCTGCTCAATGGCCTTGATCTTGTCGGGATTGGCTTCAATCCCCGCTAAGATTTAAGAACCCGAGAAGCTTGCCGGAAGGGACTCCAAACACACACTTCTCGTGGTTGAGCTTGAGGTTGATCTTGCGCAGATTTGCAAAGGTTTCGTCTAAATCTTGAATCGAGTCGCCTTGTCCTTGCTTTTGACCACTATGTCATCCATGTAGGCTTCCACATTTCGTGCATTTGCGGCTCAAAAGCGTCATGGACTACTCTTGCAAATGTTGAACCAAAGCATTCTTTAATCCGAAAGGCATCCGTACAAAACAAGATGTGCCACATGGGGTGATGAATGCGGTCTTCTCCTCATCCTCTTACGCCATGAAGATCCGATGATATCCTCGAGTATGCATCCGTAAATGAAAGCAAATCACATCCGCCGTGGAGTCAACAATCTGGTCGATGCGCCGCAAGGAAATGGGTCTTTGGGACAAGCTTTATTGACATCGGTGAAGTCGATACAAAGCCTCCATTTCCCGCTTGCCTTATGCGATACAACTACAGGATTGGCCAACCACGTAGGATGGAGCACCTCCTCGACAAGGCCCGCTGCTTCCAATTTCTTGATTTCTTCTGCGATGAATTCTTGGCGCCCACCGCACGCTTCCTCGACTTTCGCTTGACGGGCGCGCATGAGGACAAACGGCAAGATGGTGCTCAATTACTTACCTGGAACACCGGGATGTCGACGGTTGCCACGCAAACACGCCGACGTTCGCTGCAGGAAAGCAACGAAGCGCCTTCCTATTTAGGGTCGAGAGTGGCAGCGATGGTGAAGGTATCACCGGTGCCGCCCTCCTTGGCGGACACCTTCTTGGTCTCTGGTGGAGCTGCCATGGTCTTCTTACACTTGCGTTGGAGCTCGATGGTGCGTCCTCGTCGGTAGCGCAGCACTGCGTAGAGGTGCGCTTGCCGGAGTGGGCTTCAGTACTCTTGCCAGACTTGGTCTTCTTCGTCGCCGGAGCTTCAGCGGCAAGTGGCTTGCAATCTGCAGCCGCCGCTTCGGTAGATCTTGTCGGCGCAGATAAGAGCATCCTTCTTGTCGCCAGGGGCGGAGATGACACTTATCGGGCTGGCATCTTCAAAGCATGTTGTATGCATAGTGAGAGGCTGCCATGAATTTGGCGAGTGCCGGATTTGCCAAGTATCCCATTGTAAGGCAATGGAAAGTCAAGAACGTCAAAAGTGACCCTCTCAGTCCTGAAGTTCAACTTCGCTGCCAAATGTCACCGCAACGTGATCTTTCCCTTCGCTTGCTCCTTCCCGGATTGATTCCTTGGAATGTGCCGGCCTCTTCGAGTTCGCCATCAGGGATCTAGAGTTTCTGGAGCACCGCGAAGGAGATCAGGTTCAAGCCGGCCCAGCCGTCAACTAGCATCTTAGTGAACTTGAGGTTGCGGATAGTTGGTGAAACAAACATCGGCAAGCACCCGACCGCAGTTACGCGATCAGGGTGGTCCTCGATATCAAAGATGATAGGCGTGCTGGACCATTTCAGAGGCTTGCGTGACTCGACGGATGGTTCTCGCCGCATTGACTTCCCGCATCCACCGCTTGAGCCGGGCGGTGTGAAGTATGCGCAGAAGCACCGCCACAACGCACAGGACCTCCGTGGCTTTCTCGAACTCCTGCTCATCGGTCTCGTCATCATCCATGTCTTCATCATCGCTGCCGTCTTCATCCTTGTCGCGGCCGCGGGGAGGTCTGTCTCCTTGCCGCTGCTTGGCCTTGCCGCGGCGTCCTCCTCGGCTGGGACGTTTCTTGCTAGCTCCTCCAGCACCTTCCTGGGCCTTCTCCTTGTCGCGTCGTTCGTATTCAGCCTTCTGCTGCTCGACAAGCTGCTCGACCTTTTTGCAGCTCTGGAGGTCATGGCCCTTGGTGCGGTGGATCTTGCAGTACTGTTTGTTGGAGCCGTCCTGCTTTCGGCGACCGCCACAGCCTGGCAATTGGTGCCAGCGGCAACCTCCTTGCCGGAGCTACCAGCTTTGGCTTTCTTGGCGCCACCTCCGGTGCCGGACTGCTCAACAACTAGCACATCTTTGCCTTTCTTCTTCCTGTTGTTCCGCCGCCGGTTTTTCTTTGCCGGGGCGGTCTCCTCACTATCAGATCCTCCGCTTCAAGATTCTCTCCGGAGTCTCCTCCCTCCCTCAAAGACGCGTGCACACTTGTCGGCCAGTGGCATATAGCTCACCGACGTCTCTCGATCTTGCACATCGCCATCTCCTCCCGCATCTCGCGGTTTCGCACGCTCGATGGAACGCTGATTACAGCGGCAGGGTGGACATCCGGGATGTTCTGCAGACGCGGCTGAATCTCTCGATGTACTTGCGCAGGGCTCTCCTTCCTTCCGGGCGGCAGATGAAGGTTGCTTTCTTGGCCATGGGGCTTGTGGTCACCAGAAAGGCGCCGACAAACCGATGGCATAGATCTGCCCAAGAGGATATGGAGTTGTCCGGCAAGTGCATGAGCCAGATCGACATTGGGCTTGAGCACCGCCGGAAGTAGTTGGCCAGATCTTGTCGCTCGCCTTGGCAGCTTGCACCGCGATGGTGTAGATGCCGAGGAACTCCGACGGATGCGTCTTGCCGTTGTACTTCTTCTCGCACGTCGGCTTGAAATTCTTCTTCTTTGGGCCATCGGACTTGCCGCAGCTCACGAGTGAACGCAGGGCAACCTACCGCAGTCGGCAAGTCGCTGGTTCCCCGGCGCATGCATGTCGACAGAGGGCCCAGCCGCTGGTCGGATTGACGCCGCTTCTCTTCGCGCCGATGCGAAGTTCGAGCGTCTTCTTGCTATCGTTCGTGAAGAACTTGGCGCTGATCGCGACGAGCTCGTGGATCCGGCGATGCGGTGGAGTCGCCGCCGAGGTGGATCCGCGAGTCGGCGATCTTGGCCTTCGGGCGGAGAGTGCATGGTGGTTGCACCCCATCGGTTTCTGCCGCCACCGCTCGTGTTTGGCAGTCCTGCCGCGGCAGCGATGCACTCGGCTGCCGTGGAAGCGTCGCCGTTAGCAAAGCCGATGAGACTACGAATGGTGGCCCTCCATTCATCGACCTTGTCGGCTGTTGGAGGGTAATCCAGAGCGCTTGAGCTCTCGCCAAAGCTTCGCCGGAGTGGTGGGTGGCGATGATTTAACGGCGCGAGGAGCGGATATGCTCGGACTTCTAACTATGTTAGAAGGAGCAGTATCCCGCCCAGCGATCGCGTTTCGCCAAGCGCCAAAGATGTTGGCGTGCATGCTGGTCTTGAGCATCCCGAGATCCACCAGCTCGATCTTGGTCCAACGAGCGTATGGCGTTGTGAATACCATGATGTTGTCGGTCCCGCGCCTTTCCGAGACGGGCGCGGTGCATGTATCGGACGCCGAGGTCTGCGCAGCCTTGTCCTTGGACTTGGCAGCACCGTGGGCTCCCCCGTCGACGTCCATTCTTCCGCCGGCGTCTACCCCACCACCCGTTTGCTCCGGTGGTGGTGGGTTCGACGCGGACGGAACATCTGCCGTCGAAGCCTTCTTCTTCGGTGGCATGTCGATGAAGATGATGAAGATCTAGCTCGTGTGGACGCCGGATCAGGTTCACACAATCTCGACGCCTTTACCGGGCGCGCCAAAGATGTCGGGAAGCTGATCCGCCCACGAACACCTATGGGACCGGGCGGACCGAGCCCCTTTCGGTTCGGCGGGGGCGGAGGTCGACGAAGAGCAGATCGAGGCGAAGCACACGAGCAGTTTACCCAGCTTCGGAGCTCTCCGGAGAGATAACACTCCTACTGCTGCATGTCTGAGTGTATTGAGTTCTTGCTCAGGAGCGCTGAGTGCTATAGTACACACAAGCTCCTAACGAGACCGAGCGTGAGTGTTCTCCGCTTCAACCTCCCCTCTTCTTCCCTACGCTATGCATGGGCCTCCTTTTATATGCTAAAGGGTCTCCGAGCAAGTGGCAACGTAGACAAGGATAAAAATGGAAAAGGAGTGGTTGGTACAGCTACTTGTACAGTGTATCATACCTAACCCCGACGGCAGGGACAAAGGCATTAAATGCCCGCTTCACGCCGCCCTAACAGTGCGTAAAGGGACCGTCAGGCGCCACCGCTTGCCACGATGGCAATCTTGTCACGCTTGCCACATCACAGCGCTCCGCTGGCCGCGACGGCTCTTGCCACGCTGGCGCCTAGAAAGGTCCCAGGCGACACGTTAGTGGATGTGCTTTGGAGCGCAGTCTGAGCGGTGGTCTGCGCGGCAAGCGCCTTTGTCATGTTGTTGTCTTGTCGCGTCCGGAAGCTTGTCGCTCATCGGGCCTTCCCGCAAGCTCCTCTTGCCGGGCCTTGTCTCCTAGGTGCCTTGGGTGGCCTTCCGGCAAGCTCCTCTTGCCGGGCCTTGTCTCCTTGGCTTGAATACTTTGTTCTTGAATGGCTCCAAAGGAACCACGGAGGACCTTGGCGGTCACCCTAAGCCTTGTCATGAGGGTCAGCAATCGCCTGCCCGTGCACAAGTTCGGGATACTAGGGTACCCCTACTCTAGTACACCGACAGCAATGAAACATGAGTGACATGTATGAAATAATTATGAATGGTGGCTTTGCCACAAATACAATGTCAACTACATGATCATGCTAGCAATATGACAATGATGGAGCGTGTCATAATAAACGGAACGGTGGAAAGTTGCATGGCAATATATCTCGGAATGGCTATGAAAATGCCATGACAGGTAGGTATGGTGGCTGTTTTGAGGAAGATATATGGTGGGTATATGATACCGGCGAAATGTGCGCGGTATTAGAGAGGCTGGCAATGGTGGAAGGATGGGAAAAGTGCGTATAATCCATGGACTCAACATTAGTCATAAAGAACTCATATACTTATTGCAAAAATCTAGAAGTTATCAAAGCAAAGTATTATGCGCATGCTCCTAGGGGGATAGATTGGTAGGAAAAGACCATCGCTCGTCCCCGACCGCCACTAATAAGGAAGACAATCAATAAATAAATCATGCTCCGAGTTCATCACATAACGGTTCACCATACGTGCATGCTACGGGAATGACAAACTTTAACACAAGTATTCTTTAAATTCACAACTACTCAACTAGAATGACTCTAATATCATCATCTTCATATCTCAAAACAATTATCAAGCATCAAACTTATCTTAGTATTCAACGCACTCAAAAGAAAGTTTCACATATCTTGAATACCAAGTATATTAACATTAAGCAAATTACCATGCTATTAACGACTCTCAAAATAATCTAAGTGAAGCATGAGAGATCAAGTTTCTTTAAAACAAATCCACCACCGTGCTCTAAAAGATCTATGTGAAGCACTAGAGCAAAAATTATCACGCTCAAAAGATATAAGTGAAGCACTATGAGCAAAACTATCAAGCTCAAAAGACATAAGTGAAGCACATAGAGTATTCTATCAAATTTCAATTCATGTATGGCTCTCTCAAAAGGTGTGTACAGCAAGGATGATTGTGGTAAACTAACAAGCAAATACGCAAATAATACAAGACGCTCCAAGCAAAACAGTTATCATGTGGTGAACAAAAATATAGCTCCAAGTAAACTACCGATGGAAGTGGACGAAAGAGGGGATGCCTTCCGGGGCATCCTCAAGCTTTGAATTTTTGGTGTACTTGGATTATCTTGGGGGTGCCATGGGCATCCCCAAGCTTAGGCTCTTGCCACTCCTTGTTCCATAATCCATCAAAAAGAATTCACCCAAAACTTGAAAACTTCACAACACAAAACTCAATAGAAATCTCGTGAGCTCCGTTAGAGAAAGAAAACAAAAGACTACTTTAAGGTACTGTAATGAACTCAGTCTTTATTTATATTGGTGTTAAACCTACTGTATTCCAACTTCTATATGGGCTATAAATTATTTTACTAGCCATAGATTCATCAAAATAAGCAAACAACACACGCAAAACAGAATCTGTCAAAAACAGAACAGTCTGTAGTAATCTGTAACTAACGCAAACTTCTGGAAGTCAAAAAATTCTACCAAACTTAGAAAACCTGGAAAATTTGTTTATTGATCAGCAGAAATTTAAATCAGTATTTTATCATGTTCTGGTGATTTTTAACAATTCGGGCACTGAGCGCAAAGTTTCTGGAAATTACAGCAAGATCAAATAACTATCACCCAAGAAGATCCAATAGGTTTAACTTGGCACAAACACTAATTAAAAGATAAAACCACATCTAAACAGAGGCTAGATGGATTATTTATTCCTAAACAGAAGCAAAAACAAAAACTAAAAATAAAATTGGGTTGCCTCCCAACAAGCGCTATCGCTTAACGCCCTAGCTAGGCATAAAAGCAAAGATAGATCTAGGTATTGCCATCTTTGCTAGGCAATCCATAAGTGGCTCTCATAATAGATTCATATGGTAATTTTATTTTATTTCTAGGGAAGTGTTCCATGCCTTTCTTTAATGGAAATTGGAATCTAATATTCCCTTCCTTCATATCAATAATTGCACCAATCGTTCTAAGGAAAGGTCTACCAAGAATAATAGGACATGAAGGTTTGCAATCTATATCAAGAACGATAAAATCTACGGGAACATAAGTCCTATTTGTAACAATAAGAACATCATTAATTCTTCCCATAGGCTTTTTAATAGTGGAATCCGCAAGATGCAAGTTTAGAGAGCAATCATCAAAGTCACGAAAATCTAGCAAATCACACAAAGTTTTGGGAATAGTGGAGACACTAGCACCCAAATCACACAAAGCAATAAACTCATGATCTTTGATTTTAATTTTGATAGTAGGTTCCCACTAATCATAGAGTTTCCTAGGGATAGAAACTTTCAACTCAAGTTTTTCTTCATAAGATTGCATCAAGGCATCAACAAGGTGTTCGGTAAAGGCCTTATTTTGACTATAGGCATGAGGAGAATTTAGCACGGTTTGCAACAAGGAAATACAATCAATTAAAGAGCAATTTTCATAATTAAATTCCTTGAGATCCAATATAGTGGGTTTAGCAACATCTAGATTTTGATTTCTTTAAATCCCACCTTTATCAATTTAATCATCAAGATCTAAAAACTCTGAATTCTTAGAACACCTTCTAGGTAAAGGAAGATCATACTCAGTTTCATCAAGATTCATATCGCAAAACAAATATTTAATAGGGGACGCATCAACAACTTTTAGATCTTCATCTTGATTTTCATAAAAATTAGAAGAACACACTTTAATAAAGGCATCTTTTGTAGCACGCATCCTAGCGGTTCTTTCTTTGCACTCATCAATGGAAATTCTCATAGCTTTGAGAGACTCATTGATATCATGCTTAGGAGGAATAGATCTAATCTTTAAAGAATCAACCTTAAGAGAAATTCTATCAACGTTCCTAGCCAAATCATCAACTTTAAGCAATTTCTCCTCAAGCAAAGCATTAAAATTCTTTTGTGAATTCATAAACTCTTTAACACTACTATCAAATTCAGAGGGCATCTTATTAAAATTTCCATAAGAGTTGTTGTAGGAATTTCCATAATTATTAGAAGGATTACTAGGATAAGGCCCAGGATTAAAATTCCCTCTATACGCGTTGTTACCAAAATTATTCCTACCAACAAAATTCACATCCATAGATTCATTATTATTCTCAATCAAGGTAGACAAAGGCATATCATTAGGATGAGAAGAAACACTATTAGTAGCAAATAATTTCATAAGTTCATCCATCTTTCCACTCAAAGCATTGATTTCTTCTATCGCATGCACTTTTTTATTAGTAGATCTTTCAGTATGCCATTGAGAAATAATATTATCTAGGAGTTTAGTAGCATCTCCTAAAGTAATTTCCATAAAAGTGCCTCCCGCAGCCGAATCTAAAAGATTTCTAGAAGCAAAATTCAATCCAGCATCAAAGTTTTGTATAATCATCCATAAGTTCAAACCATGAGTAGGACAATTACGTATCATTAATTTCATTATCTCCCATGCTTGTGCAACATGTTCATGATCAAGTTGCTTAAAATTCATAATATCGCTCCTAAGAGAGATAATCTTAGCGGAGGAAAATACTTAGAGATAAAAGCATCTTTGCACTTGTTCCACGAATCAATACTATTTTTAGGCAAACATGAAAACCACGCTTTAGCACGATCTCTAAGCGAAAAAGGAAATAGCTTCAATTTAACGACATCATTATCGACATCTTTTTTCTTTTGCATATCACATAAATCAACGGGTTATTCAGATGAGTAGCGGCATCTTCACTAGGAAGGCCGGTGAATTGATCTTTCATAACAAGATTCAATAAAGCAGTATTGATTTCACAAGATTCAAGATTGGCAAGAGGAGCAATCGGAGTGCTAAGGAAATCATTATTATTGGTATTGGTGAAGTCACACAATTTGGTAGCATCTTGAGCCATCGCGACAAACAAGCAATCCAACACACGAGCAAACAAGCGGACGAGGAAAAGGCAACGGAAAAAAGAGGAGGAGATTGGGAAAGAGAGGGCGAATAAAACGGCAAGGGTGAAGTGGGGGAGAGGAAAACGAGAGGCAAATGGCAAATAATGTAATGCGAGAGGTAGGGATTGTGATGGGTGCTTGGTATGTTGACTCTTGCGTAGACTCCCCGTCAACGGCGCCAGAAATCCTTCTTGCTACTTCTTGAGCTTGCGTTGGTTTTCCCCGAAGAGGAGAGGATGATGCAGCACAGTAGCGTAAGTATTTCCCTCAGGTTTTGAGAACCAAAGTATCAATCCAGTAGGAGGCCACACACAAGTCCCTCGTACTTGCACAAAATGATAGCTACTCGCAACCAACGCGATTAGGGGTTGTCAATCCCTTCACGGTCACTTACGAGAGCGAGATCTAATAGAGATAATATTTTTGGTATTTTTGGTATAAATATGCAAAGTGAAAAGTAAAAAAGCAAAGTAAAAACAAAGCAAGTATAAAAGTGATGGAGATTGATATGATATGAATAGACCCGGGGGCCATAGGTTTCACTAGTGGCTTCTCTCAAGAGCATAAGTATTCTACGGTGGGTGAACAAATTACTGTTGAGCAATTGATAGAACAGAGCATAGTTATGAGGATATCTAGGTATGATCATGTATATAGACATCACGTGCGAGACAAGTAGACCAAAACGATTCTGCATCTACTACTATTACTCCACTCATCGACCGCTATCCAAAGATGCATCTAGAGTATTAAGTTAAAAACAGAGTAACGCCTTAAGCAAGATGACATGATGTAGAGGAATAAATTCAGGCAATATGATAAATACCCCATCTTGTTATCCTCGATGGCAACAATACAATACGTGCCTTGCAACCCTTTCTATCACTGGGTAAGGACACCACAAGATTCAACCCAAAGCCATGAACTTCTCCCATTGCAAGAACTACCAATCTAGTTGGCCAAACCAAACGGATAATTCGAAGAGACTTGCAAAGATAACTCAATCATACATAACAGAATTCAGAGAGGATTCAAATATTATTCGTAGATAAGCTGGATCATAAACCCACAATTCATCGGTCTCAACAAACACACCGCAAAAAGAAGATTACATCGAATAGATCTCCACAAGAGAGGGGGAGAACATTGTATTGAGATCCAAAAATAGAGAAGAAGCCATCTAGCTACTAACTATGGACCCGAAGGTCTGAAGTAAACTACTCACACTTCATCGGAAAGGCTATGGTGTTGATGTAGAAGCCCTCCGTGGTGGATGCCCCCTTCGGCGGAGCTCCGGAACAGGCCCCAAGATGGGATCTCGTGGATATAGGAAGTTACGATGGTGGAATTAGGTTTTTGGCTCCTGTTCTGATCGTTTGGGGAATGAGGTATATATAGGAGGAAGGAGTACGTCGGTGGAGCTTGAGGGGCCCACGAGGTAGGGGCGCGCCCTAGGGGGAGCGCGCCCCACCCTCGTGACCGCCTCTGGTTCCTTGGCGTGAGGGTCCAAGTCTCCTGGATCACGTTCGGTGAGAAAATCACGTTTCGAAGGTTTCATTCCGTTTGGACTCCGTTTGATATTCTGCTTCTTGAAATCTTGAAAAAGGCAAAAACAGCAATTACAGGCTGGGCCTCCGGTTAATAGGTTAGTCCCAAAAGTAATATAAAAGTGGAAAATAAAGCCCATTATAGTCCAAAACAGTAGATAAAGTAGCATGGAGCAATCAAAAATTATAGATATGTTGGAGACGTATCAGCGGGCAGAGGAAGAGCGACGTGGGGTCGGGGAGCGGGTGGTGGCGCGTGGGCGCGGGCGGCAGGATTGGCTTGAGGTAGGTGGCGGCAGCGAGGAGTGGGTCTGAATGGGGGGAGAGGGGTCCGACTGGAGGAGTGGAGTTAGGGTTTGGGCTGCGGGTCATTGATCCATGGCACAAACATCTCCACCAATGAGAATTAAGCTTATGCAAACGTGTTTTTTCTTTTTGTTTCTCTTCTTTGTTTTCACCTATGTGAAGAACCTATCAAATATTAGTTGCAAAATTGGACCGCAACGATTTTCAAAAATATTCGACCGTATTTTATGTACAAATTGACCAAATGGTTCTCTCTTAAAAGTTTTCCGTTCACCTCTCATCCATTTTTCGAGTGTCCAAAATGAGTTTTTTTGTGAAGAACCTAGCAAACATTTGCTGCAAATTTGGACCAAATAAATTTTATAAAACTTTATGCCATATTTAGTGTTCAATTGACCAAATGGTCGGGTGTCAAAAGTTTTGATCCACCTCTCGTGAAAAAGACAAATTCCCGCCGATTCACTTGAAAGTGGGTCGAGTTTGCTCGTGATTTTTTTCAAAAAACATTTCTAGGTACATAAGTATCTATTTAGTCAGAGAAACACCAAAAGTTTTCCAAGATTCAACCACTAGCTAGGAATGGTCATTCCCGCCGTTTTGACCGCACTTTGAAACGGGCATAAAATTTCAAAAAAAAAACAAAAAAAATGGAAAACATTCGCATTGTGTCATTATATGTGGCCAAGTTACCAAGAAAAATAATAAACTTGTAATATGGTAATTATTTTAAAAAAGTGTTCTCAGAAATGAGCTATAATGTGAGAAGATTCATGGCTTTCAAGTCAAATGATCAATCTTATAGTAGCATTCATGACATAGTTTGTTCAAATGATCCCATATCGTGCACAAGGGTGCATATTGGAATGAAAAACAATGTTTCCTAAGGAAGTTTTCATTTTCTTTGGACGAAAAATTCATTTTCCATTTTCTTGAGTGCCCAAAATGAGTTTTTTTTGTGAAGGACCTATCATATATTTGTTGCAAAATTGGACCAAATCAATTTTATAAAATATTAGGCCATGTTTAATGCACAATTTACCAAATGGTTGGGTGTCAAAAGTTTTTATCCACCTCTGGTGAAAAAGACAAATTTCCGCTGATCCAGCTGGAAGCGGGTCAAGTTTGAACTGCAGCTGCCTTATAGTTTGCTCTTTATTTTGACAAAAATCATTTCTAGATACATAAGTATTTATTTAATCATAGAAACACCAAAAGTTTTCCAAGATTCAACAACTAGCTAGGAACGGTCATGCCCGCCGTTTTGACCGCATTTTGAAACGGGCATAAAAAATTCAAAAAAATCAAAAAAATGGAAAACCTTCATATTGTGTCATTATTTGTAAACACGTTACCATAAAAAATAATAAACTTGTAATATGGTAATTATTTTAAAAATGTGTTCTCGGAAATGAGCTATCATGTGTGAAGATTCATGGCTTCCAAGTCAAATGATCAATTTTATGGCCACATTCATGACATAGTTTGTTCAAATGATCCCATATCGTGCACAATGGTGCATCTTGGAATGAAAAACAATGTTGCCAAAGAAAGTTTTCATTTTCTTTGGACGAACAATTCTTTTTCCATTTTTTAGTGCCCAAAATAAGTTTTTTTGTGAAGGACCTACCATATATTTGTTGCAAAATTAGACCAAATCAATTTTATAAAATATTAGGTCATGTTTAATTCACAATTTACCAAATGGTTGGGTGTCAAAAGATTCGACCCACCTCTAGTGAAAAAGACAAATTTCTGCCGATCCAGTTGGAAGCGGGTCAAGTTTGAACTGCAGGTACCTTATAGTTTGCTCTTTATTTTCTCCAAAAATCATTTCTAGGTACAAAAATATCTATTTAATCAGAGATAATTCAAAAGTTTTGTAAGATTCAACCCCTAGCGATTTGAACTACCGTTGTTTCATAGTTTGTTCTTTATTTTTCCAAAAATCATTTCTACGTACACAAATAGTTATTTCATCAGAGATCCAACAAAAGTTTTGCAAGACACCCTCACGATTCTAGGATGTTTTATTTTCCTATTCTCGTGATTTTATATTATTAAGTTGATTCAAAATTTTCCTATAATGAATAACCTTTTTTGGAGAGATAAATTTTAGATTTTTTATTAAATTCAAAAAGTTTTCATCATATTTCAATAATGTTCATGATATTTTGAAAAATGTTTGTTGAATTAAAAAATGTTCTTGAATTCAAAACATTTCAGTAAATAAAAATGTTTTCATTGAATTTAAAGACTTTTTGACACACTTCTGAATTCGTGAACGTTGTCTTGCATTAGTGTACATTTTTTTAGTTATAATTTTTTTTGAAATCCCCAACTTTTTTTATGAAGCAAAAAATAAAAACGGGAAAAGAAAACACAAAGCAAAAAACTAATGAAAAAGGAGGGAGCCCAAGCACGCATAGAGTCGACAACAACCTTTATTCCTGAATGGGCCAAAGCCTAGGCGAATCAAGATAATGCTAAAAGAAAAAAACTGGAGGTGGCCTCGTCCGAATGAGGCCCAAGCCTAGTCGGACAGATACTTTAAATACGCCGCGCACGCCAATGATACACCAACGTTGTCGTAGCCTGGTGGTAATGTCCTTTGAAGGAGACGCTCGAGGTCGCGTGTTCTAGTCCTGCAGGAGGCTCTTTTTGCTGCTTTTAGTTGCCAAGCCCAAGTCCAGTCGGATAGATCCTTTAAATAAGTCATCCATGCTATTGATACAACAACCTTGTGGTAGCCTAGTGGTAATCACCTTTGAAGGGCATGCGAGAAGTCGCAGGTTAGTTTGCTTCTTTTATTCACCAATTTGCAAGTCCTTTACTCTAAGGGATGACGGTCCCACATGCCATAGGTACTGTGTTAGTTGGTCCCGCTTGTCAGTAGTAGGCCTCATATGTCAGTGTAGTCAACAAGTTAATATGTGAGTGGACAACGGGTCCCACGTGTCATTGACATTGTGTTAGTTGGCCCCGCATGTCAGTGGTAGGCCCACAGATCATTTTAGTAAATATGTGAGTGGGGAAACCAACTGCTAGAAGTGACACATAAGCCAAACTGACATGACACGTAGGCTGAATTGATGATGTGGCCGTCCAGTCATATCAATGCATCCATGTTTAAAATGTTGTGACCATCTATATCGATCGTTATCAACTAGAAATAAGGCAGCGGATCAATGCTGTTTGCTTTACGACCATTTCGTATAAGGAAATTACGACCTTTCTGACCAAAATGGTCGTTATGGTTTAGGGTATGAAGCCCCCCGAACAACGTTTGACCAATTGATCTCAAATGGTTGTAAATTTATGACCAATTTTTTCAGGATCACTGACAGAAGGTCACAAGTTGACATATTTCTTGTAGTGATCTCTCACCTATCCCGTGGGAGAGTGGACCATTCATTTTGAACATCCTCAAGAACACTTTTCACTCTCTCTCACTCTCCTACACCAAATCTTAGATCCCTAAGGCCTCGTTTGGTAGAAGCGGATCAGAGGGTTTTTTAGCGGAATTTCCTCGCATGGCCCAGAATCCTCCCAAATCCCCGTTGGCCCATTTGGTACACAGGGTTTTCACGGCCCAATTCCATCGAACCCCTCCTTTCCATGCGACTCTCAGCCCTCGAGTCACCTCCTCGAGGATTTTGAGGAGACGCCGCCGCCACCACCCGGCTCCTCCTCAAGACACCACTGCCCGACTCCTCAACACGCCGCCGACCGATGCCTCGACGCTGATGTACCTCCTCCGTCGTACTGGCCTTCTCCCCGATGGCAAGCCCTCGCCTCGCGTCCCCTCCTTTCCCCTCGTCGTCTAGGTTTCCTCCATCTACCCGGTCATGGCTGCTGGCTCGTCTGCCTCGGCGAGCTCGCGGAGCATGCCGTCTTCGAGGGCACCAAGGCCGTCACCAAGTTCACCTCCTCTTAGATCGCTAGTTTTTGGCGGTGCTTGTAGTTACCTTGGTGTTTGACTTGTTTGTCTGAATCTAGAAGTGTTATTAATGAATGAAATTTGTTGGATGTTCTTGGGAAGCTCTAATATGGAATAGAAATGCGCACTTCCTGCTATGTGACTTGTTCTGTAACCTAAATTAACGATAGATTTTCCTCTGGATTGTAGTTATACTCCTTTTTAAGTATTTTTACCACTGGATGCGTATTTGATATGTGGAGTCAGTTCATCCTCGTGGGCCACCAGCGGTATATATTCGCATGTAAACACTGAACAGAGCCGAGAAATAAACAAAAAGAAGCAGGCTTGATTCAAGCTTGTGGCAATACATCGGTTTTGTGTGCGCATGTGTACCATAAATGAAAAGAATCAGATTCAGGAGCTGTGTACGTGTGTTCCTTCAGGAAAGAATCAATTATCTTGAATTCTTGATGCTACTGCTTGCCGCTGCTGCTACTTGCTGCTCGTTGTTGCTGCACACACAGTGTAAAATGAGTCAACTGAAGTCAGGAGAGTAGATGATTGGCATGCTGTAGAAAATTCCGTTGATTAGATGATTGGCTGCCAACTGAAGTCAGGAGATGTACCAGCTACAGATTGTTGTACCAATGGAAAGTTTTTATTTGATCAGACTTGTTAAGTTTTTACTGAATTTTAATCAGATTGTTGTAACAACTCCTTCGCTTGTTGTTCCGCATCGGTGTTCCTGTGAGACTAGACTGCATAAAGAACATGCCGTGCTTTCTGCGGCATTCATAATCTGGTAGATTACTTTATTCTCGTGTAATTTGGCCGTAAGGATGGTAGGTTTCAAAAGCGTGGTTAGTTTTGGGTCCGTCTATGCTTGCTGGCGATACACATAAATTATTTTACGGTTGCTTGTGCCTGCTTTTCCTGAACTCGGATATTTCTAAGTTTTCAATCGAGAGGTGAAGGCGATGGTACAAATAAATATTTCAGAAGTAGGTGCTCCTTTATGCTGATCGTAATTTCTCAGTGGAAGTGCTCTCTTGTTCTGGTTTTAACCTTTGAAGATTTCGTTGAATACCGTTGACGTAGGTCTTGATTTAACTCTAGTCTAGCTGTTGATTTAAGTTCTAGAGCTGCTGTTCATTTCTTATCGTCTGTTATTTTCTAAACAACAGTGGAGATCTAGACTACTTGCTTGCCTCCCTGTTTATCGACTACAAGTTACAAGTCTGATTTCTGTGCACTTTTGGTGAAGCAAATAGTCCTCTAGCTAGCTAGCTAACTTGGTCTTGTATTGACAGTATCACACAGATTGGTTCTTATTTCTATCATCGATTTATTATATAGCTACTAGCTAAATTGGTCCATTTCCATTGAACTAAAACTAAATTTGTTACCCCTGGTCGCCCCTTGGACAAAATTTGTACATTGGGATCAGTTATCTTGAACGCTCCTTCTTTTCGTCTCAGTGACCATGGCCATAGTGTGACATGAAGTTTTATCTTTGCTCCTCAGCATACTAGTGCTTTGTTGATATCCTCTTGCACTATTCATTGTTTCATTAGCCTTCCAATTCTACATAAATATCCTTTGTCCTGACAAAAGGTTGTTCCTGAAAAAAGATTTACAATTCCTGCCATAGTATGCCTTTTGTTTAGCTATTTCGGTACAGATGGTAGAGCCGAATGTGTGCGTGATCCCCGGGATGTTCTTGTTGTTTATTGAGTGGATGGCCTTGTTTGACAGATGTTAATGTCAAACACTGAACTTTGAGTGCATTGTACTGTGAACTAAATGTTCAGTTTAGTGTTGCGTGTTAACTGAATTTTTAGTTGAGATATGTATGCTCACTTGTATTCCTGATTCCATTGTTGGCAGAAAAGTTATATCTGATATCTAGTCTATATGGCTCTAGTGTAGTTGGTTCTAGTTTAATTTATGGGAACATTGGTTCTCATTTATGGAAACATTGGTTCTCTATTCTCTGACTATATGTGTCTTCTAGTCTAGTCTGCTTGTACTATCTTCCATGCTCAGATTATATAATACAATATGAAAATTTCTTAAACATCTAAGCAATGAAATTTTGTTTGTAGTTTCTCATTATTTAAGCAAGGAAATTATGGAGCTAGCTTATTATGCATCCATCTGTTCATTGTTTTTCCGCATCTAACCCTTCGACCAATTCATCTGTTTATTATAGGGACCTGATCTCGCGGAAGACGGGCGACGACGCTTTGCTGCCACAAGTCTCCTCCACTCTGTGCAGCCCGCAAACATGTCTCGGAGCATTCGCCTATCAAACGTGTGTTTATGTTGTAATGAGCCATTGACTTTTGTTGATCGAACATCTTGTATTTTTCATTTGGACCATGGCATGCATGCATGTAACATTTTCATTTGAACCGTTGATAGTGTACTTGCAACAGATTATATGTGCCTTTTTGTTATTTTGCGTAATCTAGTTGCACCGTTGTTGCAAGTACATTTCTTCTATGAGCTTCTGAAGCTTTTGAAGTTGTAAAAATTGCATCTTTAATTATAGTATACTAATTTTGCAAACCCTCTGTACCAATCCCTGTGTACCAAATAGAAAGGGAATGTGAGGGGTTTGGCGATTAGGAGAATTTGAGAGGATTGAGTGGAAGAGAGGGATTCACCAAATCCTCCCAAATCCCCTCCTCCCAAAACCTCTCAAATACTCTTCTACCAAACAAGGCCTAAGGGATTTGACAGCGTTTGAGACAAGTTTTCCACCCAAGTGATAGATCCACTCCTTCCCCTTCTTAGCATCAAAGGAATTTGTGTTTTGAGCAAGTCTTGACCTTTTCCCCATCGTTCTTGTTACTGTTGGAGGTTGAAGACTCCTAGGTGGTAGGAGTCTTTCAGAGAGGAATCGACCATTGTGATTACCCCCGGAAAGTTTGTGAGGGTTTGGATACCACCCCAAGGTCTACCACTAGTGGTTGAGAAATGCCTTCGTGGTGTTGTCTCAAAGGGAGAGTAGGGTGAGCCTTCGTGGCGTTGGTGTGCCGTTGTGGTAACGTCCACCTCTCTAACGGTGACGTAGCTTCCCTCCAAGGAAGTGAACATCGGCATACATCCTCGTCTCTCGAAGATTCGGTTATCCCTAACAATAACCTCCTACTTGTGGTTACTTGTCTCTTAGGTTTTACTTATATCATACTGTGCTTGCTTACTCACATACTTGTGTCACTCATTTACCTTGATTAGCTCTTAGCATCATATTTGCAATTGTTAGGCTCACTTTCATATTCCGCATTATTGCCTAAAATTGCTAAGTAATAATTAAAATTTGTAATTGTACCTATTCACCCCCCTCTAGGTCCATCTCGATTCTTTCAATTAGTATCAGAGCCCCGTGCTCTATTCTTGTGGCTTAATGATAACCCACAAGTATAGGGGATCGCAACAGTTTTCGAGGATAGAGTATTCAACCCAAATTTATTGATTCGACACAAGGGGAGCCAAAGAATATTCTCAAGTATTAGCAGTTGAGTTGTCAATTCAACCACACCGGATAACTTAGTATCTGCAGCAAAGTATTTAGTAGCAAAGTAGTATGGAAGTAACGGTAATAAAGGGCAAAAGTAACAATGATAGTTTTGTAGTGATTGTAACAGTAGCAACGGAAAAGTAAATAAGCGAAGAACAATATGTGAAAAGCTCGTAGGCATTGGTTCGGTGATGGAGAATTATGCCAGATGCGATTATTCATGCAACAGTTATAACGTAGGGTGACACAGAACTAGCTCCAATTCATCAATGTTATGTAGGCATGTATTCCGAATATAGTCATACGTGCTTATGGAAAAGAACTTGCATGACATCTTTTGTCCTACCCTCCCGTGTCAGCGGGGTCCTAATGGAAACTAAGGGATATTAAGGCCTCCTTTTAATAGAGTACCGGACCAAAGCATTAACACATAGCGAATACATGAACTCCTCAAACTACGGTCATCACCGGGAGTGGTCCCGATTATTGTCACTTGAGGTTGCCGGATCATAACACATAGTAGGTGACTATAGAATTGCAAGATAGGATCAAGAACTCACATATATTCATGAAAACATAATAGGTCCAGATCTGAAATCATGGCACTCGGGCCCTAGTGACAAGCATTAAGCATACCAAAGTCATAGCAACATCAATCTCAGAACATAGTGGATACTAGGGATCAAACCCTAAGAAAACTAACTGGATTACATGATAAATCTCATCCAACCCACCATCGTCCAGCAAGCCTACGATGGAATTACTCACGCACGGAGGTGAGCATCATGAAATTGGTGATGGAGGATGGTTGATGATGAAGATGGCGATGGATTCCCCTCTCCGGAGCCCCGAACGGACTCCAGATCAGGCATCCCGAGAGACTAGGGCTTGGCGGCGGCTCCGTATCGTAAAACGCGATGAATCCTTCTCTCTGATTTTTTTCTCCCCGAACATGAATATATAGAGTTGGAGTTGAGGTCGGTGGAGCTCCAGGGGGCCCACGAGGCAGGGGGCGCGCCCAGGGGGGTAGGTGCGCCCCCACCCTCGTGGACAGGGTGTGGGCCCCCTGGCCTTGATTCTTTCGCCAGTATTTTTTATTAATTCCAAAATAATTATCCGTTGATTTTCAGGTCATTCCGAGAACTTTTATTTCTGCACAAAAATAACACCATGGCAATTCTGCTGAAAACAGCGTCAGTCCGGGTTAGTTCCATTCAATCATGCAAGTTAGAGTCCAAAACAAGGGAAAAAGTGTTTGGAAAAGTAGATACGACGGAGACGTATCAACTCCCCCAAGCTTAAACCTTTGCTTGTCCTCAAGCAATTGAGTTGATAAACTGAAAGTGATAAAGAAAAACTTTTACAAACTCTGTTTGCTCTTGTTGTTGTAAACATGTAAAGCCAGCATTCAAGTTTTCAGCAAATATTATGAACTAACCATATTCACAATAACATTTAGGTCTCATGTTTACTCATGTCAATGGCATAATCAACTAGTGAGCAATAATAATAAATCTCTAATGACAACACTTTCTCAAAACAATCATGATATGATATAACAAGATGGTATCTCGCTAGCCCTTTCTGAGACCGCAAAACATAAATGCAGAGCACCTTTAAAGATCAAGGATTGACTAAACATTGTAATTCATGGTAAAAGAGATCCAGTCATAGGCATACCCAATATGAACTAATAGTAATGGATGCAAATGACAGCGGTGCTCTCCAGCCGGTGCTTTTAATAAGAGGGTGATGACTCAACATAAAGTAAATAGATAGGCCCTTCGCAGAGGGAAGCAGAGATTTGTAGAGGTGCCAGAGCTCGATTTTAAAGCAGAGATAAATAATATTTCGAGCGGCATACTTTCATTGTCAACATAACAACCAAGAGATGGCGATATCTTCCATGCTACACACATTATAGGCGGTTCCCAAACAGAATGGTAAAGTTTATACCCCTCCACCAACAAGCATCAATCCATGGCTTGCTCGAAACAACAAGTGCCTCCAACTAACAAGAGTCCCGGGGGAGTTTTGTTTGCAATTATTTCGATTTGATTTGCATAAAGCATGGGACTGGGCATCCCGGTGACCAGCCATTTTCTCGTGAGTGAGGAGCGGAGTCCACTCCTCTTGAGAATAACCCGCCTAGCATGGAAGATACAGACAGCCCTAATTGATAATGAGCTATTTGAGCATGCAAAACATAATTTCATTTGAAGGTTTAGAGTTTGGCACATACAAATTTACTTGGAACGGCAGGTAGATACCACATATATAGGAAGGTATAGTGGAATCATATGGAATAACTTTGGGGTTTAAGGGATTGGATGCATAAGCAGTATTCCCGCTTAGTACAAGCGAAGGCTAGCAAAAGACTGGGAAGCGACCAACTAGAGAGCGACAACAGTCATGAACATGCATTAAAATTAATAAACATTGGGTGCAAGCATGAGTAGGATATAATACACCATGAACATAAATATCATGAAGGCTATGTTGATTTTTTTCAACTACATGCATGAACATGTGCCAAGTCAAGCCACTCGAATCATTCAAAGAAGGATACCACCCTATTATACCACATCATAACCATTTTAATAGCATGTTGGCACGCAAGGTAAACCATTATAAACTCCTAGCTAATTAAGCATGGCATAAGCAACTATAATCTCTAATTGTCATTGCAAACATGTTTATTCATAATAGGCTGAATCAGGAACGATGAACTAATCATATTTACAAAAACAAGAGAGGTCGAGTTCATACCAGCTTCTCTCATCTCAATAAGTCCATCATATATCGTCATTATTGCCTTTCACTTGCACGACCGAACGATGTGAATAATAATAATAGTGCACGTGCATTGGACTAATTTGGAATCATGCGAGCATTCAATAAACAGGAGGAGACAAGGCAATATGGGATCTTGGTTAAATCAACAATAATGCATATAAGAACCACTTCAACAATTTTATTATGGTCTTCTCCTACCGACCCCCAAAGAAAAGAAAAGAAATAAAACTATTTACACGGGAAAGCTCCCAACAAGAAAAAGAAGAACATGAAATCTTTTTGGGTTTTCTTTTAGTTGTTACTACAAGCAAGAAACTAAACAAGCTAAAAGCTAAAACTAATTTTTTTCTTAAGGTTTATCAAACACACAAGAAGAAAGCATAAAAAGGAAAATAAACTGGCATGGATATTACAGTGAAAAAGTATGAGCACCGACAACTAGCATGAGTGTGTGAACATAAATGTAATGTCGGTGAGAAATACGTACTCCCCCAAGATTAGGCTTTTGGCCTAATTTGGTCTATGGCCACGGCTGGCCTGGCGGATATCCGAAGTTGTAACTGGGGTCGTACTGAGATGCGGCGGCTATTGCATCATGGGCTGTGGCTTGGAGGCGGGTTGTCTCCGTCCTCCTCTTATACTCGTCCGCCTCCTCTCTGGTTATAAAATATCTCCCTTTTTCCTGAAAGTCAAAGAAAGTAGGAGCAGGTAGAGCGACGTGATAGGTGCGTCGTCTGTCAAAGATTTGTCGGTACTGGAGGAACTGATCGTTCCTCTCAACAAACTGATGACGAACCATAGCCTCATAATCTAAATAAATAGGAGGCAACTCAACATCATACTCACATATGGGTATATCAAGAAAATTAGCTAGACGGGTTGCATAAATTCCGCCAAATAAATCTCCATTAAATCTATTATTATGCAACTACGTGCAACAATGGTTCCCAAATTATAATGTTTATCTCCTAATACAACACTACTGAGAAAATTGAGATCAGGGACACACATGTGACATGCTTCATCCTTACCATTTATGCACCTACCTATGAAGAGACCAAAATAATGTATAGCAGGAAAATGAATGCTCCCTATGGTAGCTTGTGTTATATCTCTAGACTCCCCCACAGTTATACTAGCAAGAAAATCTCGAAATTCAGATTTACGAGGCTCACTAGTGCTACCCCATTGTGGAAGTTTGCAAGCAGTATTAAAATCCTCTAAGTCCATAGTATAATAATTTTCATAAAGATCAAACACGACATTTTGAGAATTGCGTGAAGATGAAAATTCAAACCTTCTCACAAAGGAATCAGTGAGATAGTGGTACTGGCGGCACTTATCTGCCTCGAACCTCTCAAGATCAACGTTACGCACATATGCGTTAAATTCTTCCTTGATTCCTTCTTGATCCATAAAGTCCTCTGAAGGCCATTCACAAGCCCGCACTTGAGCTTCCCTCGGTGGTTCATCGTTGGTATCGCGCATTGCGAGCCTAGGCCCTTGCTTCCTTGAAGGGCCACCTTGGTACATTTTCCTAAACATATTTCTTCCTCTAAAAATTTTAGTAACTTCAAATAAAAGTGAACCAAGCTCAGCAAAATTGATAGTAACTACTCCCACAAGTGCTTAGAGACTAATGCTACGTCTTGAGCTTGCGTTGGTTTTCCCCGAAGAGGAGAGGATAATGCAGCACAGTAGCGTAAGTATTTCCCTCAGTTTTTGAGAACCAAGGTATCAATCCAGTAGGAGGCCACACACAAGTCCCTCGTGCACTGCACAAAGCGATAGCTACTGCAACCAACGCGATTAGGGGTTGTCAATCCCTTCACGGTCACTTACGAGAGTGAGATCTGATAGAGATAATTTTTTTGGTATTTTTGGTATATAGATGCAAAGTGAAAAGTAAAGGCAAAGTAAAAAAAGAAAGCAAGTATAAAAGTGATGGAGATTGATATGATGAGAATAGACCCGGGGGCCACAGGTTTCACTAGTGGCTTCTCTCAAGAGCATAAGTATTCTACGGTGGGTGAACAAATTACTGTTGAGCAATTGATAGAATTGAGCATAGTTATGAGGTTATCTAGGTATGATCATGTATATAGGCATCACGTCCGAGAGAAGTAGATTGAAACGATTCTGCATCTACTACTATTACTCCACTCATCGACCGCTATCCAAAGATGCATCTAGAGTATTAAGTTAAAAAGCAGTAATGCCTTAAGCAAGATGACATGATGTAGAGGAATAAATTCATGCAATATGATAAATACCCCATCTTGTTATCCTCGATGGCAACAATACAATATGTGCCTTGCAACCCTTTCTCACATCGGGTAAGGACACCGCAAGATTGAACCCAAAGCCATGCACTTCTCCCATTGCAAGAACTACCAATCTAGTTGGCCAAACCAAAGCGGATAATTCAAGAGACTTGCAAAGATAACTCAATCATACATAAAAGAATTCAGAGAATAATCAAATATTATTCATAGATAAGCTGGATCATAAACCCACAATTCATCGGTCTCAACAAACACACCGCAAAAACAAGATTACATCGAATATATCTCCACGAGAGAGGAGGAGAACATTGTATTGAGATCCAAAAAGAGACAAGAAGCCATCTAGCTACTAGCTATGGACCCGAAGGTCTGAAGTAAACTACTCACACTTCATCGGAGAGGCTATGGTGTTGATGTAGAAGCCCTCCATGGTGGATGCCCCCCTCGTGAAGCTCCTAACAGGCCCCAAGATGGGATCTCGTGGATACAGGAAGTTGCGGCGGTGGAATTAGGTTTTTGGCTCCTGTTCTGATCGTTTGGGGGTACGTAGGTATATATAGGAGGAAGGAGTACGTCGGTGGAGCTTCGAGGGGCCCACGAGGCAGGGGGCGCGCCCTAGGGGGGGCGCCCTCCACCCTCGTGACCGCCTCTCTGGTTCCTTGGCGTAGGGTCCAAGTCTCCTGGATCACGTTCGGTGAGAAAATCACGTTTCCGAAGGTTTCATTCCGTTTGGACTCCGTTTGATATTCTGTTTCTTCGAAATACTGAAAAAGGCAAAAACTGACAATTACATTTGGGCCTCCGGTTAATAGGTTAGTCCCAAAATTAATATAAAAGTGGAAAATAAAGCCCATAATAGTCCAAAACAATAGATAAAGTAGCATGGATCAATAAAAAATTATAGATACGTTGGAGACGTATCAGGCATCCCCAAGTTTAATTCCTGCTCGTCCTCGAGTAGGTAAATGATAAAAGGAGAATTTTTGATGCGGAGTGATACTTTGGCATAATTTCAATGTAAATCTTCTTAATCATCGTATGAATATTCAGATCCGAAAGATTCAAGACAAAAGTTCATATTGACATAAAAATAATAATACTTCAAGCATACTAACTAAGCAATTATGTCTTCTCAAAATAACATGGCCAAAGAAAGTTATCCCTACAAAATCATATAGTCTGGCTTTGCTCCATCTTCCCCACACAAAGTATTTAAATCATGCACAATCCCGATGGCAAGCCAAGCAATTGTTTCATACTTTAACATTTTCAAAACTTTTTCAATCTTCACGCAATACATGAGCGTGAGCCATGGATATAGCACTATATGTGGAATAGAACGGTGGTTGTGGAAAAGACAAAAAGAGGGAAGATAGTCTCACATCAACTAGGCGTAACAACGGGCTATGGAGATGCCCATCAATAGATATCAATGTGAGTGAGTAGGGATTGCCATGCAACGGACGCACTAGAGCTATAAGTATATGAAAGCTCAACAAAAGAAACTAAGTGGGTGTGCATCCAACTCGCTTGCTCACGAAGACCTAGGGCATTTGAGGAAGCCCATCATTGGAATATACAAGCCAAGTTCTATAATGAAAAATTCCCACTAGTATATGAAAGTGACAAAATGAGAGACTCTCTATCATGAAGATCATGGTGCTACTTTGAAGCACAAGTGTGGTAAAAGGATAGTAACATTATCCCTTCTCTCTTTTTCTCTCATTTTTTTATTTTTTTATTAGGGCCTTTTCTCTTTTTTTATGGCCTCTTTTTTTATTTTATTTTTATTTTTCGTCCGGAGTCTCATCCTGACTTGTGGGGGAATCATAGTCTCCATCGTCCTTTCCTCACTTGGGACTATGCTCTAATAATGATGATCATCACACTTTTATTTTTCTTACAACTCAACAATTACAACTCGATACTTAGAACAAAATATGACTCTATATGAATGCCTCCGGTGATGTGCGGGATATGCAATGAAACATGAGTGACATGTATGAAAGAATTATGAACGGTGGCTTTGCCACAAATACAATGTCAACTACATGATCATGCTAGCAATATGACAATGATGGAGCGTGTCATAATAAACGGAACGGTGGAAAGTTGCATGGCAATATATCTCGGAATGGCTATGGAAATGCCATGATAGGTAGGTATGGTGGCTGTTTTGAGGAAGGTATATGGTGGGTGTATGATACCGCGGAAGGTGCGGTATTAGAGAGGCTAGCAACGGTGGAAGGATGGGAAAAAGTGTGTATAATCCATGGACTCAACATTAGTCATAAAGAACTCATATACTTATTGCAAAAATCTAGAAGTTATCAAAGCAAAGTATTACGCGCATGCTCCTAGGTGGATAGATTGGTAGGAAAAGACCATGGCTCGTCCCCGACCGCCACTCATAAGGAAGACAATCAATAAATAAATCGTGCTCCGAGTACATCGCATAACGGTTCACCATACGTGCATGCTACGGGAATCACAAACTTTAACACAAGTATTCTTTAAATTCACAACTACTCAACTAGCATGACTCTAATATCACCATCTTCATATCTCAAAACAATTATCAAGCATCAAACTTATCTTAGTATCCAACGCACTCAAAAGAAAGTTTCACATATCTTGAATAAAAAGTATATTAACATTAAGCAAATTACCATGCTATTAATGACTCTCAAAATAATCTAAGTGAAGCATGAGAGATAAAGTTTCTTTAAAATGAATCCACCACCGTGATCTAAAAGATCTAAGTGAAGTACTAGAGCATAAATTATCACGCTCAAAGATATAAGTGAAGCACTATGAGCAAACTATCAAGCTCAAAAAATATAAGTAAAGCGCATAGAGTATTCTATCAAATTTCTATTCATGTATGGCTCTCTCAAAAGGTGTGTACAGCAAGGATGATTGTGGTAAACTAACAAGCAAAGATGCAAATAATACAAGACGCGCCAAGCAAAACACATATCATGTGGTGAATAAAAATATAGCTCCAAGTAAATTACCGATGGAAGTGGATTTAAAGAGGGGATGCCTTCCGGGGCATCCCCAAGCTTTGACTTTTTGGTGTCCTCGGATTATCTTGGGGGTGCCATGGGCATCCCCAAGATTAGGCTCTTGCCACTCCTTGTTCCATAATCCATCAAAAAGAATTCACCCAAAACTTGAAACCTTCACAACACAAAACTCAATAGAAATCTCGTGAGCTCCATTAGAGAAAGAAAACAAAAGACTACTTTAAGATACTGTAATGAACTCATTCTTTATTTTTATTGGTGTTAAACCTACTGTATTCCAACTTCTCTATGGATCATAAACTATTTTACTAGCCATATATTCATCAAAATAAGCAAACAACACACGCAAAACAGAATCTGTCAAAAACAGAACAGTCTGTAGTAATTTGTAACTAACGCAAACTTCTGGAACTCAACAAATTCTACAAAAATTAGACGACCTGGAAACTTTGTTTATTGATCAGCAGCAATTGGAATCAATATTTTATCACGTTCTGGTAATTTTTAACAATTCGGGCACTGAGCGCAAAGTTTCTGGAAATTACAGCAAGATCAAATAACTATCACCCAAGAAGATCCAATAGGTTTAACTTGGCACAAACACTAATTAAAAGATAAAACCACATCTAAACAGAGGCTAGATGGATTATTTATTCCTAAATATAAGCAAAAACAAAAAACTAAAAATAAAATTGGGTTGCCTTCCAACAAGCGCTATCGTTTAACGCCCCTAGCTAGGCATAAAAGCAAGGATAGATCTAGGTATTGCCATCTTTGGTAGGCAATCCATAAGTGGCTCTCATGATAGATTCATATGGTAATTTTATTTTCTTTCTAGGAAAGTGTTCCATGCCTTTCTTTAATGGAAATTGGAATCTAATATTTCCTTCCTTCATATCAATAATTGCACCAATCGTTCTAAGGAAAGGTCTACCAAGAATAATAGGACATGAAGGATTGCAATCTATATCAAGAACGATAAAATCTACGGGCACATAATTCCTATTTGCAACAATAAGAACATCATTAATTCTTCCCATAGGCTTTTTAATAGTGGAATCCGCAAGATGCAAGTTTAGCGAGCAATCATCAAAGTCACGGAAATCTAGCAAATCACACAAAGTTTTGGGAATAGTGGAGACACTAGCACCCAAATCACAGAAAGCATTAAACTCATAATCTTTAATTTTAATTTTGATAGTAGGTTCCCACTCATCATAGAGTTTCCTAGGGATAGAAACTTTCAACTCAAGTTTTTCTTCATAAGATTGTATCAAGGCATCAACAATGTGTTCAGTAAAGGCCTTATTTTGACTATAGGCACGAGGAGAATTTAACACGGTTTGCAACAAGGAAATACAATCAATTAAAGAGCAATTTTCATAATTAAATTCCTTGAGATCCAATATAGTGGGTTTAGCGATATCTAGATCTTTATTTCTTTCAATCCCACTTTTATCAATTTCATCATCAAGATCTAAAAACTCCGAATTCTTAGAACGCCTTCTAGGTAAAGGAAGATCATATTCAGTTTCATCAAGATTCATATTGCAAAACAAAGATTTAATAGGGGATACATAAATAACTTTTAGATCTTCATCTTGATTTTCATAGGAATTAGAAGAACACGCTTTAATAAAGGCATCTTTTGAAGCACGCATCCTAGCGGTTCTTTCTTTGCACTGATCAATCGAAATTCTCATGGCTTTGAGAGACTCATTGATATCATGCTTAGGAGGAATATATCTAAGCTTTAAAGAATCAACCTCAAGAGAAATTCTATCAATGTTCCTAGCCAAATCATCAACTTTAAGCAATTTCTCTTCAAGCAAAGCATTAAAATTCTTTTGTGAATTCATAAACTCTTTAACACTATTCTCAAATTCAGAGGGCATCTTATTAAAATTTCAATAAGAGTTGTTGTAGGAATTTCCATAATTATTAGAAGGATTACTAGGATAAGGCCTAGGATTAAAATTCCCTCTATACGCGTTGTTACCCAAATTATTCCTACCAACAAAATTCACATCCATAGATTCATTATTATTCTCAATCAAGGTAGACAAAGGCATATCATTAGCAGAAGAAACACTCTTAGCAGCAAATAATTTCATAAGTTCATCTATCTTTCCACTCAAAACATTATTTTCTTCTATAGCATGCACTTTTTTATTAGTAGATCTTTCAGTATGCCATTGAGAATAATTAACCATAATATTATCTAGGAGTTTAGTGACATCTCCTAAAGTGATTTCCATAAAAGTGCCTCCCGCGGCCGAATCTAAAAGATTTCTAGAAGCAAAATTCAATCAAGCATAAATGTTTTGTATAATCATCCACAAGTTCAAACCATGAGTAGGACAATTACGTATCATTAATTTCATTCTCTCCCAAGCTTGTGCAACATGTTCATGATCAAGTTGCTTAAAATTCATAATATCGTTTCTAAGAGAGATAATCTTAGCGGGAGGAAAATACTTAGAGATAAAAGCATCTTTGCACTTGTTCCACGAATCAATACTATTTTTAGGCAAAGATGAAAACCACGCTTTAGCACGATCTCTAAGCGAAAAAGGAAATAGCTTCAATTTAACGACATCATTATCGACATCTTTTTTTTGCATATCACATAAATGAACGAAGCTATTCAGATGAGTAGCGACATCTTCACTAGGAAGGCCGGCGAATTGATCTTTCATAAAAATATTCAACAAAGCAGCATTGATTTCACAAGATTCAGTATTGGCAAGAGGAGCAATCAGAGTGCTAAGGAAATCATTATTATTGGTATTGGTGAAGTCGCACAATTTGGTAGCATCTAGAGCCATCGCGACAAACAAGCAAACTAACACACGACCAAACAAAAGGCAAAGGGAAAAAGAGGAGGAGATTGGGAAAGAGAGGGCGAATAAAACGGCAAGGGTGAAGTGGGGGAGAGGAAAACAAGAGGCAAATGGCAAATAATGTAATGCGAGAGATAGGGATTGTGATGGGTACTTGGTATGTTGACTTTTGCGTAGACTCCCGACAGCGGCGCCGTAAATCCTTCTTGCTATGTCTTGAGCTTGCGTTGGTTTTCCCTGAAGAGGAGAGGATGATGCAGCACAAGAGCGTAAGTATTTCCCTCAGGTTTTGAGAACCAAGGTATCAATCCAGGAGGAGGCCACGACAAGTCCCTCGTACCTGCACAAAGCGATAGCTACTCGCAACCAACGCGATTAGGGGTTGTCAATCCCTTCACGGTCACTTACGAGAGTGAGATCTGATAGAGATAATATTTTTGGTATTTTTGGTATATAGATGCAAAGTGAAAAGTAAAGGCAATGTAAAAACAAAGCAAGTATAAAAGTGATGGATGTTGATATGATGAGAATAGACCCGGGGGCCATAGGTTTCACTAGTGGCTTCTCTCAAGAGCTTAAGTATTCTACGGTGGGTGAACAAATTACTGTTGAGCAATTGACAGAATTGAGCATAGTTCTGAGGTTATCTAGGTATGATCATGTATATAGGCATCACGTCCGAGACAAGTAGTTCGAAACGATTCTGCATCTACTACTATTACTCCACTCATCGACCGCTATCCATCATGCATCTAGAGTATTAAGTTAAAAACAGAGTAACGCCTTAAGCAAGATGACATGATGTAGAGGAATAAATTCATGCAATATGATAAATACCCCATCTTGTTATCCTCGATGGCAACAATACAATACGTGCCTTGCAACCCTTTACATCCTTTGGGTAAGGACACCGCAAGATTGAACCCAAAGCCATGCACTTCTCCCATTGCAAGAACTACCAATCTAGTTGGCCAAACCAAACGGATAATTCGAAGATACTTGCAAACATAACTCAATCATACATAAAAGAATTCAGAGAAGAATCAAATATTATTCATAGATAAGCTGGATCATAAACCCACAATTCATCAGTCTCAACAAACACACCGCAAAAAGAAGATTACATCGAATAGATCTCCACGAGAGGGGAGAAAATTGTATTGAGATCCAAAAGAGAGAAGAAACCATCTAGCTACTAGCTATGGACCAAGGTCTGAAGTAAACTACTCCCACTTCATCCGGAGGCTTTGATGATGATGTAGAAGCCCTCCGTGATGGATGCCCCCTCCAGCGGAGCTCCGTAACAGGCCCCAAGATGGGATCTCGTGGATATAGGAAGTTGCGGCAGTGGAATTAGGTTTTTGGCTCCTCTTCTGGTCGTTTGGGGGTACGTAGGTATATATAGGAGGAAGGAGTACGTCGATGGAGCTTCAAGGGGCCCACGAGGCAGGGGGGCGCGCCCTCCACCCTCGTGACCGCCTCTCTGGTTCCTTGGTGTAGGGTCCAAGTCTCCTGGATCACGTTCGGTGAGAAAATCACGTTTCCGAAGGTTTCATTCCGTTTGGACTCCGTTTGATATTCTGTTTCTTGAAATCTTGAAAAAAGGCAAAAACAACAATTCTGGGCTGGGCCTCCGGTTAATAGGTTAGTCCCAAAAGTAATATAAAAGTGGAAAATAAAGCCCATAATAGTCCAAAACAATAGATAAAGTAGCATGGAGCAATCAAAAATTATAGATACGTTGGAGACGTATCAACTATATCATGCATTGGAACTACTTGGAACCATATAAATTTGACATGCAAGCTCAAGAATATGGACACCTAGGCAGCAAAAATTTGCAATGAATAAAGCACTAGAACAAAAAATAATTGGACCATTGGAGGAGTCACATACCAATGAACAATCCCCAAAGCAGTTTTGTGAGAGGTGCTTTGAGCTAGGAGATCAAAAATCGCAGCAAAATGAGCTAGAACTCATGCTTGAGCTGGTTGGTGATTTTTTGGGAGGAAGATGGAGTGTGTGGTGGCAGGAATAAGTGGAGGTGAGCCACCATGGGCCCACGAGGCAGGGGGCGCGCCCTGGACCCTCGTGGCCAGGTGCCAGCTCCCCCTGATGTGTTCTCAGTGCCAGATATTCTCAAATATTCCAGAAAAAAAATCATATTTCAATTTCAGGGCATTTGGAGAACTTTTATTTTTGGGGTATTTTTATTGCACGGATAATTCAGAAAACTGACAGAAAATACTATTTTTACTTTATTCATTCTAAATAACAGAAAATAAAAGGAGGGTACAGAAGGTTGTGCTTTCTAACTTCATCCATCTCATGCTCATCAAAAGGAATCCACTAACAAGGTTTATTAAGTCTTGTTAACAAACTCATTCCGAATAACATGGAACTAGAGAAATTTCGAATAACACTATGTTACCTCAACGGGGATATGCACGTCCCCAATAATAAGAATATCATATCTCTTTTGACAAGAGGGAAGAGGAAATTCAAAACCTCCAAAAATAATCAATGGAATTTTTCCAATAGAATTGATACTATGGACTTGAGGTTGTTTCCTCGGAAAGTGTACCGTATGCTCATTACCATTAACATGAAAAGTGACATTGCCTTTGTTGCAATCAATAACAGCCCCTGCAGTATTCAAAAAGGGTCTTCCAAGAATAATAAACATACTATCGTCCTCAGGAATATCAAGAATAACAAAGTCCGTTAAAATAGTAACGTTTGCAACCACAACAGGCACATCCTCACAAATACCGACAGGTATAGCAGTTGATTTATCAGCCATTTGCAAAGATATTTCAGTAGGTGTCAACTTATTCAAATCAAGTCTTCGACACAAAGAGAGAGGCATAACACTAACACCGGCTCCAAGATCACATAAAGCAGTTCTAACATAATTTCTTTTAATGGAGCATGGTATAGTGGGTACTCCTGGATCTCCTAACTTCTTTGGTATTCCACCCTTAAAAGTATAATTAGCAAGCATGGTGGAAATTTCAGCTTCTGGTATCTTTCTTTTATTTGTAACAATATCTTCCATATACTTAGCATAAGGATTCATTTTGAGCATATCATTTAAACGCATACGCAAAAAGATAGGTCTAATCATTTCCTCATCATCCTTTTTCTTGGATGGTTTGGGAGGAAAAGGCATGGGTTTCTGAACCCATGGTTCTCTTTCTTTACCGTGCTTCCTAGCAACAAAGTCTCTTTTATCAAAACGTTGATTCTTTGATTGTGGGTTATCAAGATCAACAGCAGGTTCAGTTTCTACATCATTATCATTGCTAGGTTGAGCATCAATATGAACATTATCATTGACATTATCACTAGGTTCATGTTCATCACCAGATTGTGTTTCATCATCAGAAATAGAAATATCATTCGGATTCTCAGGTGTGTCTACAACAGGTTCACTAGAAGCATGCAAAGTCCTATCATTTTTCTTTTTCTTCCTTTTAGAAGGACTAGGTGTATCAACATTATTTCTTTGAGAATCCTGCTCAATTCTCTTAGGGTGACCTTCAGGATACAAAGGTTCCTGAGTCACTTTACCTCCTCTAGTTGCAACTCTAACCGCAAAGTCATTATTCTTACTATTCAATTCATTAAGCAAATCATTCTGAGCTTTAAGTACTTGTTCTACTTGAGTGGTAACCATAGAAGCATGTTTACTAATGAGTTTAAGTTCACCTTTAACTCTAGACATATAATCACCCAAGTGTTCAATCATATAAGCATTGCGTTTTAATTCTCTGCCGAAATAAGCATTGAAGTTTTCTTGCTTAACCATAAAGTTATCAAAATCATCCAAACATTGGCTAACAAACTTAGTAGGAGGGATTTCAGCTTTATCATATCTATAGAGAGAATTTACCTTACTACCTGTGTTGGGTTATCAAGACCATGTGTTTCTTCAATAGGTGATGAATTAAGACCATGTATTTCTTCAATAGGAGGTAAATTCTTAACATATTCAGCTTTAATACCTTTTTCCTTCATAGATTTCTTTGCCTCTTGCATATCTTCAGGACTAAGAAATAGAATACCCCTTTTCTTCGGGGTTTACTTAGGAGTTGGTTCAGGAAGTGTCCAATTATTTTCATTATTCAGCATATTATTCAATAGAATTTCAGCTTGACCGACTGTTCTTTCCCTAAAAATACAACCAGCACAACTATCTAGGTGGTCTCTGGAAGTATTGGTTAGTCCATTATAAAAGATATCAAGTATTTCATTTTTCTTGAGAGGATGATCAGGCAAAGCATTAAATAATTGGAGAAGCCTCCCCCAAGCTTGTGGGAGACTCTCTTCTTCAATTTGCACAAAATTATATATTTCCCTCAAAGCAGCTTGTTTCTTATGAGCAGGGAAATATTTAGCAGAGAAGTAATAAATCATATCCTGGGGAATTCGCACACAACCAGGATCAAGAGAATTGAACCATATCTTAGCATCACCCTTTATTGACAACGGAAATAATTTAAGGATATAATAGTAGCGAGTTTTCTCATCATTAGTGAATAGGGTGGCTATACCATTTAATTTAGTAAGATGTGCCACAACAGTTTCAGATTCATAGCCATAAAAAGGATCAGATTCAACCGAAGCAATTATCTCAGGATCAACAGAGAATTCATAATCCTTATCAGTAACAAAGATAGGTGAAGTAGCATAAGCAGGATCATATTTGATTCTAGCATTCAGAGATTTTTCTTTCAGCTTAGCTAATAATTTTTTAAGATAACTTCTATCATTGCAAGCAAGAAAGTCCCTAGCAGTTTCTTCATCCATAACATATCCCTCAGGCACAACAGGCAATTCGTATCTAGGGGGAGAATCTTCATCATCACTTTCATCAATATTATCAGTTTCAATAATTTCATTCTCTCTAGCCCTAGCAAGTTGTTCATCAAGAAATTCACCTAGTGGCACAGTAGTATCAAGCATAGAAGTAGTTTCATCATAAGTATCATGCATAGCGAAGTGGCATCATCAATAACATGCGACATATCGTAATTAATAGCAGAAGCAGGTTTAGGTGTCGCAAGCTTACTCAAAACAGAAGGTGAATCAAGTGCAGAGCTATATGGCAGTTCCTTACCTCCCCTCGTAGTTGAGGGATAAATTTTTGTTTTCTCGTCTTTCAAGTTCTTCATAATGACCAGTAGATATAAATCCCAAGTGACTCAAAGAATAGAGCTATGCTCCCCGGTAGCGGCGCCAGAAAATAGTCTTGATAAAACACAAGTATAGGGGATCACAACAGTTTTCGAGGGTAGAGTATTCAACCCAAATTTATTGATTCGACACAAGGGGAGCCAAAGAATATTCTCAAGTATTAGCAGTTGAGTTGTCAATTCAACCACACCTAGATAACTTAGTATCTGCAACAAAGTATTTAGTAGCAAAGTAGTATGGAAGTAACGGTAACAGTGGCAAAAGTAACAGTGATAGTTTTGTAGTGATTGTAACAGTAGCAACGGAAAAGTAAATAAGCGAAGAACAATATGTGAAAAGCTCATAGGCATTGGATCGGTGATGGAGAATTATGCCGCATGCGATTATTCATGCAACAGTTATAACATAGGGTGACACAGAACTAGCTCCAATTCATCAATGCAATGTAGGCATGCATTCCGAATATAGTCATACGTGCTTATGGAAAAGAACTTGCATGACATCTTTTGTCCTACCCTCCCATGGCAGCGGGGTCCTAATGGAAACTAAGGGATATTAAGGCCTCCTTTTAATAGAGTACCGGACCAAAGCATTAACACATGGTGAATACATGAACTCCTCAAACTACAGTCATCACCGGGAGAGGTCCTGATTATTGTCACTTCGGGGTTGCCGGATCATAACACATAGTAGGTGACTATAGACTTGCAAGATAGGATCAAGAACTCACATATATTCAAGAAAACATAATAGGTTCATATCTGAAATCATGGCACTCGAGCCCTAGTGACAAGCATTAAGCATAGCAAAGTCATAGCAACATCAATCTCAGAACATATTGGATACTAGGGATCAAACCCTAACAAAACTAACTAGATTACATGATAAATCTCATCCAACCCATCACCGTCCAGCAAGCCTACGATGGAATTACTCACGCATTTACGATGAGCATCATGAAATTGGTGATGGAGGATGGTTGATGATGACGATGGCAACGGATTCCTCTCCGAGCCCCTGAGCAGACTCCAGATCAGCCCTCCCAAAGAGATTAGGGCTTGGCGGCTCCGTGTCGTAAAACGCGATGAATCCTTCTCTCTGATTTTTTCTCCCGAACACGAATATATAGAGTTGGAGTTGAGGTCGATGGAGCTCAGGGGCCCACAAAGGCGGCGCGCGCCAGGGTATCTGGCGCCCCACCCTCGTGGACAGGATGTGGCCCCCCTGGCCTTGATTCTTTCGCCAGTATTTTTAATTAATTCCAAAATAATTCTCCGTTGATTTTCAGGTCATTCCGAGAACTTTTATTTCTGCACAAAAATAACACCATGGAAACTCTGCTGAAAACAGCGTCATTCCGGGTTAGTTCCATTCAAATCATGCAAGTTATAGTCCAAAACAAGGGCAAACGTGTTTGGAAAAGTAGATACGACGGAGACGTATCACTTAACCGCCCTAGAGCAAGATGAACCCCGATGGGACTCCCCTTGTTGCGGATCCGAAGGATAAGGGCGCGACTTCCACGGAAGACAAGTCCTTCACTTTTGAGGGTCTGGAACGGGCGCTTGCTAAGTAAAAGGAGGATCATGATGCTTCTCTTGAGTCCTTGGTCCAAATGAGACTAGCCACATTAACCATGATGCTTGTACCACTTTTTGGTGGTGCGGCCACGAGGCCAACTGTGCCTACTCCTTCACTTGGCCAACAACCTCCTAGTAATGTATACTCCAGTGTTCCTTGACTTTATGTAAGACCTCAAATAGAGAAACCAAAGTATAACCCTCAAGGCAAACCTTCTTTACTAGATGACACTATCGATTTTTCTTTGTGGAGAGTTGCTATGCAGGATCATTGATACGTCTCCAATGTATCTATAATTTTTTATTGTTCCATGCTATTATATTATCTGTTTTGGATGTTTAATGGGATTTAATATAACTTTTTATATTATTTTTGGGACTAACCTATTAACCGAAGGCCCAGTGTAAATTGCTGCTTTTTTTGCCTATTTCAGTGTTTCGCAGAAAAGGAATATCAAACGGAATCCAAATGGAACGAAACCTTTGCGAGGATCTTTTTTGGAACAAACGCAATCCAGGAGACTTGGAGTGGACGTCAAGGAAGCAACAAGGCGGCCACGAGGTAGGAGGGCGTGCCCAGGGGGTAGGCACGCCCCCACCCTCGTGGGGCCCTCGTGGCTCCACCGACCTACTTCTTTCGCCTATATATACTCTTCCTGAAAACATCCAGGAGAGCCACAATAACACTTTTCCACCGCTGCAACCTTCTGTACCCGTGAGGTCCCATCTTGGGGACTTTTCCAGCGATTTGCCAGAGGGGGATTCGATCATGGAGGGCTTCTACATCAACACCATAGCCTCTCCGATGATGTGTGAGTAGTTTACCACAGACCTTCGGGTCCATAGTTATTAGCTAGATGGCTTCTTCTCTCTCTTTGGATCTCATTACAAAGTTCTTCTCGATCTTCTTGGAGATCTATTCGATGTAATTCTTTTTGCGGTGTGTTTGCCGAGATCCGATGAATTGGGGGTTTATGATCAAGATTATCTATGAACAATATTTGATTCTTCTCTGAATTCTTATATGCATGATTTAATATCTTTGCAAGTCTCTTCGAATTATCGGTTTAGTTGGCCTACTAGATTGATCTTTCTTGCAATGGGAGAAGTCCTTAGCTTTGGGTTCAATCTTGCGGTGCTCGATCCCAGTGACAGAAAGGGAACCGACACGTATTGTATTGTTGCCATCGAGGATAAAAATATGGGGTTTATATCATATTGCTTGAGTTTATCCCTGTACATCATGTCATCTTGCCTAATGCGTTACTCTGTTCTTATGAACTTAATACTCTAGATGCATGCTGGATAGCGGTCGATGTGTGGAGTAATAGTAGTAGATGCAGAATCGTTTCGGTCTACTTGACACGGACGTGATGCCTATGTTCATGATCATGCCTAGATATTCTCATAACTATGCGCTTTTCTATCAATTGCTCGACAGTAATTTGTTCACCCACCGTAATATATGCTATCTTGAGAGAAGCCACTAGTGAAACCTATGGCCCCCGGGTCTATTTTACATCATATTAGTTTCCCGTCAACTAGCTATTTCTGTCACCGTTTATTTTGCAATCTTTACTTTCCAATCTATACAACAAAAATACCAAAAATATGATCTTATTATCTTTATCAGATCTCACTTTTGCAAGTGGCCGTGAAGGGATTGACAACCCATTTATCGCGTTGGTTGCAAGGTTCTTGATTGTTTGTGCAGGTACTAGGCGATTTGCGTGTAGTCTCCTACTGGATTCATACCTTGGTTCTCAAAAACCGAGGGAAATACATACGCTACTTTGCTGCATCACCCTTTCCTCTTCAAGGGAAAACCGACGCATGCTCAAGAGGTAACAAGAAGGATTTCTGGCGCCGTTACCGGGGAGATCTACGCACAAGTCAAGACATACCAAGTACCCATCACAAACTCTTCCCCCTCGCATTACATTATTTTCCATTTGCCTCTCGTTTTCCTCTCCCCCACTTCACCCTTGCCGTTTTATTCGCCCTTTTTTCCGTCCGTCTCTTTACGCTCGTTTCTTGTGTGTCCGTGTGTTAGATCGTTTGTTTTGCCGTTATGGCCAATCCTTCTATCATTGTTTGTACTCCCGATCATGTAGTTCTTAATTTTAAACAAAGGGAGGGAGAAAATCTAAAATATGCTTGGTATAGAATTTGCAATGCTCAGAATAGATCCACTAGGAAGCAATCTACTTCCGTTCTTCTTCACAATTTTTATGTAGGCATCACTACTTGGAACATATATATTCTTGACACCATTACAGGAGGGAATTTCTTGGATAGCCATACTTTTGATTCTTATAATGCTTTGATAGATCTGTTTGGCCCACCACCTCTTTTGGTTAATGTAACTATTTTAACTTTGGAATATGTGATGCAAAGGCTTGAAATTATCAAAAATAAAGTTGTCACTATAGAGTTGATCGAGAATTTGGATAAAAAGATCCACAATCAAATTACCCAATACGGACCTAAGGTAGGAGTTACTCTGAAATTTTTTCGAGAAAAAGAACCCATAGTTAATGAAAAGATAGATCAAGATTCCACTAGAATTGATAAACTTGAGGATATTATTACCAACCTAGGGTCTGCCTTTTCTTCCATAAGGAACAATTCAAACCCTCCTACTACCAAAGTTGCCAAATTTGTGTATGTTCCTAAAAATAAGGGTGGATCTTCTAGTAAGGAAAGTGCGGATCTCAAATCAATAAGTGTTCGCCCAACCTTTTCGCTATCATTAAGGAACCTTTTACTACAAATGAATTTCTTGATTTCTTGCCTAGGAGTTCGATCATTAATAAAAAGAAGGAAATTCCTAAGGGTTATAATTTTTCAATTGAATAATTGCATACCAAAGATGACAACACCTAGATCTATTCTTGTTTTTTATGCCTAGCTAGGGGCGTTAAACGATAGTGCTTGTTGGGAGGCAACCCAATTTTATTTTTGTTTCTTGTTTTTTGTTTCTGTTTAGTAATAAATAATTCATCTAGCCTCTGTTTAGATTTTTTTATGTTTTAATTAGTGTTTTTGCCAAGTAGAACCAATAGGATCTTCTTGGGTGATAGTTGTTTGATCTTGATGAAAAAGACAGAAACTTTACGCTCACAAAAACAATTGTTAAAATTCACCACATGAATCGTAATTTATTAGAATACTCTATGTGCTTCACTTATATCTTTTGAGTTAGATAATTTTGCTCTAGTGCTTCACTTACATCTTTTTAGAGCACGGTGGTGGTTTTATTTTGTAGAAATTATTGATCTCTCATGCTTCACTTATATTATTTAGAGAGTCTTTTAGAACAGCATGGTAATTTCCTTTGGCTATAAAATTAGTCCTAATATGATAGGCATCCAAGATGGGTATAATAAAAACTTTCATATAGAGTGCATTGAATACTATGAGAAGTTTGATACTTGATGATTGTTTTGAGATATGAAGATGGTAATATTAGAGTCGTGCTAGTTGAGTAATTGTGGAATTGAGAAATACTTATGTTCAGGTATGAAAGTCCCGTAGCAAGAATGTATGGTAAACGTTGTGTGACAAATTTGAAGCATGAGGTGTTTCTTTGATTGTCTTCCTTATGAGTGGTGGTCGGGGACGAGCGATGGTATTTTCCTACCAATCTATCACCCTAGGAGCAAGCGCGTAGTGCTTGGTTTTGATGACTTGTAGATTTTTGCAATAAGTATGTGACTTCTTTATGACTAATGTTGAGTCCATGGATTATACACACTCTCACCCTTACATCATTGCTATCCTCTTCACTACCGAGCATTGCCCTTTCTCACCTCGAGGCTTGGTGCAAACTTCGCCGGTGCATCCAAACCCCATGATATGATACACTCTATCACACATAAGCCTCCTTATATCTTCCTCAAAACAGCCACCATACCTACCTATTATGGCATTTCCATAGCCATTCCGAGATATATTGCCATGCAACTTTCCACCATTCTGTTTACCATGACACGCTTCATCATTGTCATATTGCCTTGCATGATCATGTAGTTGACATCGTATTTGTGGCAAAGCCACCATGCATAATTTTTCATACATGTCACTCTTGATTCATTGCCCATCCCGGTACACACGAGGCATTCATATAGAGTCATACTTTGTTCTAGTATCGAGTTGTAATCTTTGAGTTGTAAATAAATAGAAGTGTGATGATCATCATTATTAGAGCATTGTCCCGAAAAAAAAGAGAAAGGCAAAAAAAGGCCAAATAGAAAAAGAAAAAAAGGATAAAAGGGACAATGCTACTATTCTTTTTCCACACTTGTGCTTCAAAGTAGCACCATGATCTTCATGATAGAGAGTCTTTTATTTTGTCACTTTCATATACTAGTGGGGATTTTTCATTATAGAACTTGGCTTGTATATTCCAACAATGGGCTTCCTCAAATGCCCTAGGTCTTCGTGAGCAAGCAAGTTGGATGCACACCCACTTAGTTTCTTTTGTTGAGCTTTCATACATTTATAGCTCTAGTGCATCCGTTGCATGGCAATCCCTACTCCTCGCATTGACATTAATTGATGGGCATCTACATAGCCCGTTGATTAGCTCACACTCATGTATTGCGTGAAAGTTGAAAAAGTTTGAAAATACTAAAGCATGAAACAATTGCTTCGCTTGTCATCGGGGTTGTGCATGATGAGAGCATTTTTGTGTGACGAAAATGAAGCATAGCCGATTTTGTAGGGGTGAGCTTTCTTTGGCTATGTTATTTTGATAAGACATAATTTCTTAGTTAGTAAGCTTGAAGTATTGTTACTTTTATGTCAATATTAAACATTTCTCTTGAATCTTTCGGATCTGAACATTCATGCCACAATAAAGAAAATTACACTGAAAATTATGTTAGGTAGCATTCCACATCAAGAATTCTGTTTTTATCATTCCTACTCGAGGACGAGAAAGAATTAAGCTTGGGGATGCTTGATACGTCTCATATATATCTATATTTTTTGATTGTTCCATGCTATTATATTATCTGTTTTGGATGTTTAATGGGCTTTAATATACCTTTTTATAATATTTTTGCGACTAACCTATTAACCGAAGGCCCAGTGCAAATTGCTGTTTTTTTGCATATTTCAGTGTTTCGCAGAAAAGGAATATCAAACGGAACGAAACCTTCGCGAGGATCTTTTTGGAGCAAACACAATCTAGGAGACTTGGAGTGGACGTCAAGGAAGCAACGAGGCGGCCACGAGGTAGGAGGGCGCGCCCCCACCCTCGTGGGCCCCTCGTGGTTCACCGACCTACTTCTTTCGCCTATATATACTCTTATACGCTGAAAACATCCAGGAGAGCCACGAAACCACTTTTCCACCGCCGCAACCTTCTGTACTCATGAGATCCCATCTTGGGTCCTTTTTCGGCGATCTCCGGGAGGGGGATTTGATCACGGAGGGCTTCTACATCAACACCATAGCCTCTCCGATGATGTGTGAGTAGTTTACCACAGACCTTCGGGTCCATAGTTATTAGCTAGATGGCTTCTTCTCTCTCTTTGGATCTCAATACAAAGTTCTCCTTGATCTTCTTGAAGATTTATTCGATGTAATTCTTTTTGCGGTGTGTTTGCCGAGATCCGATGAATTCTGGGTTTATGATCAAGATTATCTATGAACAATATTTGATTCTTCTCTGAATTCTTATATGCATGATTTTATATCTTTGCAAGTCTCTTCGAGTTATAGGTTTAGTTTGGCCTACTAGATTGATCTTTCTTGCAATGGGAGAAGTGCTTAGCTTTGGGTTCAATCTTGCGGTGCTCGATCCCAGTGACAGAAAGGGAACCAACACGTATTTTATTGTTTCCATCGAGGATAAAATGATGGGGTTTATATCATATTGCTTGAGTTTATCCCTGTACATCATGTCATCTTGCCTAATGCGTTACTCTGTTCTTATGAACTTAATACTCTAGATGCATGCTGGATAGCGGTCGATGTGTGGAGTAATAGTAGTAGATGAAGAATCATTTCGGTCTACTTGACACAGACGTGATGCCTATGTTCATGATCATGCCTAGATATTCTCATAACTATGCGCTTTTCTATCAATTGCTCGGCAGTAATTTGTTCACCCACCGTAATATATGATATCTGATACGTCTCCAACGTATCTATAATTTTTGATTGCTCCATGCTATATTATCTACTGTTTTGGGCAATATTGGGCTTTATTTTCCGCTTTTATATTATTTTTGGGACTAACCTATTAACCGGAGGCCCATCCTGCATTGCTATTTTTGCCTATTTCAGTTTGAAGAAAAGGAATATCAAACGGAGTCCAAAAGACCTGAAACTCCACGGAACCAATTTTTGGACCAGAAGAAGCCCATTGAGTAAGGAAGCTCACCAGGGGAGTCCCGGGCTGCCCACGAGGGTGGGGGCGCGCCCACCCCCTGGGGCGCGCCCACCTACCTCGTGGCCAGCCTGGAAGTCCACCGACGTACCTCCTGCACCCATATATACTCTCGTACCCTAAAACTTCCAGAACAGAGATTGGATCAGTTCCGCCCGCTGCAAGCCTCCTCAGAGCCACGATAAATCAATATAGGCCCTCTCCGGCGCCCTGCCGGAGGGGGCCATCATCACCGGTGGCCATGGTGGAGTATCCCGGAGGGGTCTTCATCATCATGAAGGCCAAGGATCAGAGAGTGGAGGCCATGAAGGAGGAAGCACAAGGGGAAGAACCTCTGCTCCTCTCTCTTGGTGGCACCAGAGTGCCATCGGGAGGGGAATCATCGCCACGGTGATCGTCTTCATCAACATCACCATCATCATCACCATCCCCATCTCTTTTACGCGGTCCACTCTCCCGCACCCCGCTATAATCCCTACTTCAACATGGTGCTTTATGCCACATATTATGATCCAATGATGTGTTGCCATGCTATGATGTTTTGAGTAGATATCTTTTTTCTTTGGGTTGATTGATGATCTAGATTGGTATGAGTTGTATGTTTTACTTTGGTGCTGTCCTATGGTGCCCTCCGTGTCGGCAAGCGTGAGGGATTCCGTTGTAGGGTGTTGCAATATGTTCATGATTAAACTTATAGTGGGTTGGTGAGTGACTGAAACACAAACCCGAGTAAGAGGGATTGTTGCGTATGGGAATAAAGAGGACTTGATGCTTTAATGCTATGGTTGGGTTTTACCTTAATGATCTTTAGCAGTTGTGAATGCTTGCTAGAGTTCCAATCATAAGTGCATATGATCCAAGTAGAGAAAGTATGTTAGCTTATGCCTCTCCCTCATATGAAACTGCAATAGTGATTACCGGTCTTGTTAATAATTGCCTAGAATAATTCCGCACACCGATCCACCATTATTCCACACTCGCTATTTATATTATTTATTATTATATTCTAACTTTATGATAACATCACCTACTTTTATGTTCTATCTCTCCGATATCATACAAAGTTATCCTCTTCATACCCACAACGAAGTTTTATTTCTTGTTGCTAGTTGGAAGCAAACGTCACATGCGTGAAATCGTGTCGATGGCAGATAGGGCTTGAGAGAATATTGATCTTACCTTTAGCTCCTTGTGGGTTCGACACTCCATACTTATCGCTTCCACCTTTGGAAAGTGCTACAATGATTCCTTGCACCTGGGGATTATCAAGCTCTTTTCTGGCGCCGTTGCCGGGGATCAATAGCGTGGGGTTGATATTCTCGTGTGTGCTTTTTTGCTTCCTTCACTAAGTAGATTTTCTTTTTTCTTTTTGTTTCTGTTTAGTTGTGGGTGAAACATACAAAAAAAATTAAAAATTAAAATACAAAAAAAATTATTACTTGCCTCTCATGCCTAAAAAGTTTTTCAAAAAGAGAAGTGATTGGAAGGTTTTGCATTGAAGAAGTGAGGGTCGACCTTGAGCACTTGTGCTCATGCTCACGGAAACAATGTAGAATTTTTCATGAAAGTTTCTCTGAAAATAATTATACCCTTGTATATATTCATTGTATTATAAAAATAATGTGCCAACCCTTGGTTTTAGGATAATTAGATTGCTTGTTTACTTTGTGCAAAACAAAAACAGAAACTTTGGCTGTAGTGCGTGAATTTTCATTTTTTACTGGAAAGTCAAATGGGTCTGAAACTTTTTGCACATTACTTCTGTACAAATTTTCCAAATTTTAAAATTTATTTAATAATTTTAGGAGTTACAGAAGTTTGGCAAACTTCCAGATTACTACAGACTGTTCTGTTTTTAACAGATTCTGTTTTGCGTGTGTTGTTTGCTTATTTCGATGAATCTATGAGTAGTATCGGAGGGTATGAACCATAGAGAAGTTGGAATACGGTAGATTTAACATCAATACAAATAAAGAATAAGTTCATTACAGTACCTAAAGGTAGTGATTTGCTTTATTACACTAACGGATCTCACAAGGTTTTGTTAAAGTTTTGCGTGAATGAAGTGTCCGAAGGTCGAGGAGCTATCAATATGAGAAGAATAAAGAGAGTCAAGAGTTCAAGCTTGGGGATTCCCAAGGCACCCCAAGTAAATATTTCAAAGTATACTCAAACATCTAAGCTTGGGGATGCCCCGGTTGGCATCCCATCTTTCTTCTTCAACAAATATCGGTATACCTCGGTTTTTGTTTTGTTCACATGATTTGTGTCCTTTGTGTTTTTCCTTTTCTTCAAGAACCATGCTAGCATGAGATAGAACTTCATTGATTTATAGAATACTTCATGTGCTTCACTTAAATCTTTTGAGTATGGTTTTATAGAATGCTTCATGTGCTTCACTTATACATTTTGAGCTTGGATATTGGTCAATTGTAGAATGCTCCATGAACTTCATTTATAACTTTTGGAGTATGAATAATAATATCTTTTAAAGTGGGTTTCGAAGAGTGTCAACTTTAGGAATTAGTGATCCCACTATTTTGGAGGATGTTGAATCTTAGTGTGATAGTTATGAAAGTGGATTCGGAAGAGTGTCAACTTTAGCTAGTAATGATTCCACTATTTCGGAAGAGGTTCCAATTGAGTATGAGAACAAATTTGCTATCCATGATACTACTGAAAATTATTATGAGGGAGGAATACATGCTTGTAGGAGTTGCAATAATATTAAGTTTCCTCTCTATGTGCTTAAAGTTTTGAAGTTATAGTTGTTTTGCCTTCCTATGCTAGTTGATTCTTGTTCCCATAAGTTGTGTGCTCACAAAATCCCTAGGCATAGGAAGTGTGTTAGATTTAAATATGCTAGTCATATTCTTCAAGATGCTCTCTTTGTGTTTCAATTCCCATCTTTAAAGTGAGCATCATTGAAATCATCATGCCTAGCTAAAAGGCATTAAAGAAAAGCGCTTGTTGGGAGATAACCCAATATTTACCCTTACTGTTTTTGTGTGTTTACATGATTAATCTACTGTAGTAATCATGTTTTATATCTTTTGTTTCAATAAAGCGCCAAGTAAGACCTTTGGGAAGACTCGGGTGAAATTTAATGTGATCTTGCTGTAAAAAACAGAAACTTTGCGCTCACGAGAATAGATGTCATTTTTTACAGAAGAGTGATTTTGGGTTGATTCTTTTTGAATAAGATTAATAGAAAAATTCCTCACGTCCAAAAATTTATTTCATAATTTTTGGAGTAGCAGAAAAATGGTTATTGTTCAGATCATTACAGACTGTTCTGTTTCTGACAGATTCTGTTTTCATTGCATGGTCTGCTTGTTTTCTAGTTTCTATGGCTTATCTTTCTCATTATAATTTGTAGAAATGATATATTAAATTAGGAATTGTGTGAAAACAATTATGAAACTTGTCTTTGTCAGTACCAAAGTGAATGGTTTGCTCTTTATCATACTAACCTATCTCACGAAGTTTGGCTAAGTTTTGTGTGATTGAAGTTTTAAAGTTTTGGGTGAGATATCGATATGAGGAGAATAAGGAGTGGAAAGACCCTAAGCTTGGGGGATGCCCAAGGCACACCAAGGTAATATTCAAGGAAGACTCAAGCGCCTAAGCTTGGGGATGCCCCGGAAGGCATCCCCTCTTTCGTCTTCAAAACTATCGGTATACTTTACTCGGAGCTATACTTTTATTCGTCACATGATATGTGTTTTTCTTGGAGCGTCATTTTCTTTTGTTAGAATTTTCTTGATGTTATTTATAATAATGTTTTGCATTTTTAGTTTCAATAAAAATGTCAAGGATAGCCTTTACCATGCTTATTTTGCTAGTATACATGTTGCTGTTTGAAAACAGAAAGTTTACCGCTGTTGCAAAAATTCCCTAGAAAAGTCAGAGCATGATATAATGTTGAACCTTTTTTGCATAATGATCTCTGATAAATATACTACAGTGGGAATTTTCTCTCATAATTTTTGGAGTTAGGGAAGTATTGATACTCTTGCATTCTTTACAGGCTGTACTGTTTTGACAGATTGCTGTTATGTTTGCATTGTTTGCGTATGTTTGCTTGTTTAATGATTCTATTTGAGGATAGTAGTATTAAATATGCATAGACATTTAGTATGCAATGTTGAATAATAATTTTAGTGTTTTGTTACAGTAGAAAATGATAAGGTTTTGCATTGGTTTATACTAACCTATCTCACGAGTTCTTGTTGAGTTTGTTGTGAATGAAGCTTTTGATAAAAAGAGAAACCATGATATGAGAGGAATTAAGGAGACATAAAGCTCAAGCTTGGGGATGCCCAAGGCACCCCAAGATAATATTTCAAGAAGTCTCAAGCATCTAAGCTTGGGGATGCCCCGGTAGGCATCCCACCTTTCTTCTTCAACAATCATCGGTTAGTATCGGTTGAGCCTAAGTTTTTGCTTCTTCACATGAGTTGTGCTATCCTTGAAATGTAAATTTATTTTGTTTTACTTGATGTTTGAATAAAATCATTGGATCTGAATTATTGAATTGAAAAAAAAGGACCCTCCTATGGCTAGTTAATTATTTGACTACTCAGTGTCTTCCACTCATATCTTTTAGAGTAATTTGTCACTTACTCATATGCTTCATATATATCCTATGAGTAAATGGGGGAATGATTTGAATGTCATAAATCTGAATTTTTATATGTTTCATATGCTTATAACATGGTTAGTGATGAATTCACACATAGAAAGTATGAGGCATAAAAGTTATTGAGAGTTGGCAAACGTAGTTTTGATCATCGTTGCAATTAATAGGAAGTAATAAGGAAAGAGAGGTTCACATACAAATATATTATCTTGGACATCTTTTATGATTGTGAAGCACTCATTAAGTATGACATGCTAAAAGAGTTGACGTTGGACAAGGAAGACAACGTAATGGTTTATGTTTTCCGACATCTCAGTTAAAGTATATTGTCATTGACCTTCCAAACATGTTGAGCTTGCCTTTCTCCCTCATGCTAGCCAAATCCCTTGCACGAAGTTGAGATACTACTTGTGCTTCCAAATACCCGTAAACCCAGTTTTGCCATGAGAGTCCACCATACCTACCTATGGATTGAGTAAGATCCTTCAAGTAAGTTGTCATCAGTGCAAGCAACAAAAATTGCTCTCTAAATATGCATGACTTATTAGTGCAGAGAAAATAAACTTTGTACGAACTTGTTGTGGAAGTAATAAAAGCGACGGACTGGATAATAAAGGTCCACATACAAGGGGCAATATAAAGTGACATTCTTTTGCATTAAGATTTTGTGCATCAACCCTAAACGCGCATGACAACCTCTGCTTCCCTCTGCGAAGGGCCTATCTTTTACTTTATGTTTTTACTTTATGCTTGAGTCAAGGTGATCCTCACCATTCCCTTTTTCATTTTATCCTTTGGCAAGCTCCTTGTGTTTGAAAGATCATGTTATATATATATCCAATTGGATGTAAGTTAGCATGGGCTATTATTGTTGACATCACCTAAAGGTGAATATGTTGGGAGGCAACACAATAAGCCCCTATCTTTCTCAGTGTCCGCTGAAACTCCATAACCACAAGTATTGCATGAGTGTTAGCAATTGTAGAAGACTATATGATAGTTGAGTATGTGGACTTGCTGAAAAGCTCTATTCTTGACTCTTTCTGATGTTATGATAAATTGCAATTGCTTCAATGACTGAGATTATAGTTTGTTAGTTCTCAATGAAGTTTATGAACCATGCTTGACATTGTGAATAGATTGTTACTTGATCATGAAAAGTTTTATGAGATAAGCTTCTATTATGACACATATTGATGCTAGAAAAAGTGATTGGAATTATCATTGATCAAACTTAAGCACTTACTAGCATTCCGCATCAAAAATTATCTTTTTATCATTTACCTACCCGAGGACGAGCAGGAATTAAGCTTGGGGATGCCTGATACGTCTCCAACGTATCTATAATTTTTGATTGCTCCCATGCTATATTATCTACTGTTTCGAGCAATATTGGGCTTTATTTTCCACTTTTATATTATTTTTGGGACTAACCTATTAACCGGAGGCCCAGCCCAGAATTGCTATTTTTTGCCTATTTCAGTGTTTCGAAGAAAAGGAATATCAAACGGAGTCCAAAAGACCTGAAACTCCACGGAACCTATTTTTGGACCAGAAGAAGCCCATTGAGTAACGGAAGCTCACCAGGGGAGTCCCGGTCTACCCACAAGGGTGGGGGCGCGCCCCCCTACCTCGTGGCCAGCCCGGAAGTCCACCGACGTCCTCCCTGCACCCATATATACTCTCGTACCCTAAAACTTCCAGAACGGAGATTGGATCAGAAGTTCCGCCGCCGCAAGCCTCTGTAGCCACGAGAAATCAATCTAGGCCCTCTCCGGCGCCACGGAGGGGGGCCATCATCACCGGTGGCCATGGAGGAGTATCCCAGAGGGGTCTTCATCATCATGAAGGCCAAGGATCAGAGGGTGGAGGCCATGAAGGAGGAAGCACAAGGGGGAGAACCTCTCCTCCTCTCTCTTGGTGGCACCAGAGTGCCATCGGGAGGGGAATCATCGCCACGATGATCGTCTTCATCAACATCACCATCATCATCACCATCCCCATCTCTTTTACGCGGTCCACTCTCCGCACCCGCTGTAATCCCTACTTGAACATGGTGCTTTATGCCACATATTATGATCCAATGATGTGTTGCCATCCTATGATGTTTTGAGTAGATATCTTTTGTCTTTGGGTTGATTGATGATCTACATTGGTATGAGTTGTATGTTTTACTTTGGTGCTGTCCTATGGTGCCCTCCGTGTCGGCATAGCGTGAGGGATTCCAACGTAGGGTGTTGCAATACGTTCATGATTAAACTTATAGTGGGTTGGTGAGTGGTGAAACACAAACCCGAGTAAGAGGGATTGTTGCGTATGGGAATAAAGAGGACTTGATGCTTTAATGCTATGGTTGGGTTTTACCTTAATGATCTTTAGTAGTTGCGGATGCTTGCTAGAGTTCCAATCATAAGTGCATATGATCCAAGTAGAGAAAGTATGTTAGCTTATGCCTCTCCCTCATATGAAACTGCAATAGTGATTACCGGTCTTGTTAATAATTGCCTAGGACAATTCCGCACACCGATCCACCATTATTCCACACTCGCTAATTATATTATTTAGTATTATATTCTAACTTTATGATAACAGCACCTACTTTTATGTTCTAGCTCTCCGATATCATACAAAGTTATCCTCTTCATACCCACAACGAAGTTTTATTTCTTGTTGCTAGTTGGAAGCAAACGTCCGGTGCACGTAGAGTCGTATCAGTGGCAGATAGGGCTTGAGAGAATATTGATCTTACCTTTAGCTCCTTGTGGGTTCGACACTCCATACTTATCACTTCCACCTTTGGAAAGTGCTACGATGATTCCTTGCACTTGGGGATTGTCAATATCTTGAGAGAAGCCACTAGTGAAACCTATGGCCCCCGGGTCTATTTTACATCATATTAGTTTCCCGTCAACTAGCTATTTCTGTCGCCGTTTATTTTGCAACCTTTACTTTCCAAGCTATACAACAAAAATACCAAAAATATTATCTTATTATCTTCATCAGATCTCAGTTTTGCAAGTGGCCGTGAAGGGATTGACAACCCCTTTATCGTGTTGGTTGCAAGGTTCTTGATTGTTTGTGCAGGTACTAGGCGATTAGCGTGTAGTCTCCTACTGGATTGATACCTTGGTTCTCAAAAACTAAGGGAAATACTTACGCTACTTTCCTGCATCACCCTTTCCTCTTCAAGGGAAAACCAACGCATGCTCAAGAGGTTGCAATCATCTTAAATATGGAAATGATGAGATGTTGGAGATCTTGGAGTATAGTTACCAAGTTGTTGACCTGAAGAATCTTACACCAAGAGAGATATATGACAAGAATCTCAACGACATAGCAACCATGTGCATAAGGAGAGGTATGACTGACAAGCAAATGAGACCATACATACACATCACAAGTGCCAAGGAATTATGGAATAGTATTGTGAGGACCAAGAACGATACCTCCACTCTCCGGCTTGCTCAATATGAAATTGCCAAGGTCAATTGCAAAACTTTTGTATGGAGAAAAGTGAATCTCTCAAGAAGCTCCTTGAGTGTCTCATGACTCTCACCACTTACATCGAGTCTTGTGAGTGTGACAAGACACAAGATGGATTCAACTTGACTAAGCGATTTCTCGTGGACAAGTTGCTTCATGCTCTTGCTCCATATCATCACCAAATGGCGTGAGACATAAGGCAACACCATGGATTCAAGGAAATGACTCTGGATGACATCATATCCACTTTCTAACTATTTGAAGAGTCAAATGAAAATGCTACAAAACATCTTGCCATGCATGGTACCTTAACATCAAAGATCAATCTTGCATTGAAGGCCAAGCATGTATGTGAAGAAGAGCAAAGCGAAGAAGAAGAAGATGATGATGATGAAGATGGTGATGAGATTAATTGACTCCGATGAGAGCTCTTCATATGAAGACATTGCCCTCTTTGTCAAGAAGTTGAGCGCGTGAAAATTCAAGGGAAGATTCCAGAAGAAGAAAGTGAGAAAATGCTACAACTGTGAAGAAACCAACCACTTCTCCAACAATTGACCTTATGAGAAGAGGGAAGATAAACCAAGGTTTCCCAAGACCTTTCCCAACAATAAGTTGCCAAATCCTTTGAACTCCAAGCTCAAGAAGAGAGATGGCAAAGCAATGGTTGCTCATGAAGAATCCGATCCGGATGATATTAGTGGTGTTGCCGGAGTAGCTCAAGATTCTCAAAACACTTTGAGGCTAGTAAATAAGAGTGGTGATGTTGTCACCTGCAACTATATGAAAGACTACAAGGGCAACGCTCACAAGTGCCTAATGGCAAAGGTCGTGGTAGAAGATGGAGAGGGCCAAAACTCTCATGACAAGGTCAAGGTAACCCCACGATCAAACCCTCCTCTTTTCGCTCCTTCTACTCCTTGTGATGAGTATCTTGATGCGGAGGATAATTATGATGATGATGATATATATGATCCTATGCTTGCTAAACTAAATAAGTTCACGTGCTCCCTCAAAAGAAAGAAGCTCACTATGTTTCGTATGCTTATGGAGATGGTGAGTAAGCACACCATCACCATTAAGGAACTCGAAACCCTCGTCACTGAGGAAAAGGAAAAATATGAAATACTTGAGTGGAAAGTCCAATATGAGGAAGCACGAAATGATGAACTATGCTTGAAAATTAGTGCAAACATTGATGTTCATGCTAAAGAACTTGCCTCCTTGAAAAAGGCTAAGGACTCTTGCGAGGAGTTGATGAATGATAAAAGTAAGCTTGTGAAGTCTCATGCTTCTCTCTCTAAGGATTGTGAGCTTCTATCCATGTCCCTTAAGACTAAGGAAGAAGAGCTCACTCTTCTTACAAAGAGTTTCGAGATGCTCAAGCTTACTTATCTTGAAACTCTAGCCAAGGCTTACTCTTCTCCTATTATCAATGTTGATGCTTGTACTACTAACTCTAGTGGTGACCTAGCATCTATTCTTGAGGAGAATCGCTTTCTCAAGGCTCGACTCGAGAAAGGACTCGTGACATGTGCTCAAGGACAAAAGAACCTTAATGAGGTATTGAGCCAGCACAATGAGGTGTTGGTCAAAGAGGGGCTCGGGTTTGACCCAAGCACAAGCAAGAAGAAGACGTCTTCTCAAAAGTGCACCACTCCTCTAAAAGAAACGTTTGTACGAGAAGGGCACAAGGAGAAAGGTAAGGTTGTGAGTGGGAAGGCCACAAGGGGCATGCCCACTCTCAACAAGCCAAAAGAGTTCATGACTCCATCTTATGTACTTCTTAAAACTAAGGATGGAGAAGTTTATGGAAAATTTGTTGGTCCTCGAAATGCATTCCGGTTTTATGCTATTTGGGTCCCTAAGACCCTTGTGACTAACTTGAGAGGTCCCATTGCAAAATGGGTGCCTCTAACCAAGTCATAATTGTGTGTAGGTTGCTTTCTCCCTTGGAGTAAAATGGGTGATCGATAGTGGATGTACCAATCATATGTTCGGAGATAGAAAATTGCTCTACGATTTCACGGAAGCTATTCAACCATTTATGAGCATTATGTTTGGTGGAGGATCAAAACGGCAAGGTGGCTATCACAAATGACATGTCTCTTGCAAATGTCATGCTTGTCCAATCCCTTAAATACCATTTGCTTTCTGTTCGCCAATTGGCTTCTGTTGGTTATGATACACTCTTTGGGCTAATGGATGTGAAAGTCTTTAAGAGAGATAATCTCGAAGTGGCCTTTGTTGGAGAGTTGGATGGCAACATTTACACGGTCGATTTCTCGAAAGAGAGCACATTCCATGCAACTTGTCTAAGGGCCACGACCGACAAGGGGTGGCTATGGCATCGCTGGCTAGCCCATGTCGGCATAAGAAATCTTCAAGATCTCTTAAAGGGTAATCACATCCTTGGAATAACCAATGTCTCTTTTGAGAAAGATCGTGTGTGTAGTGCAAGCATAGCAGGGAAGCAACATCAATCAAAGCACCCACCCAAGAATACTGTGTATACTTCAAGGCCTTTGGAGCCCCTTCATGTGGATCTTTTTGGGCCTCCTTCATAGGATAGTCTTGGTGGGAAAAAGGATGGACTTTTCATTGTTGATGATTACTAAAGATATACATGGGTGTTTTTCCTCAAGTCCAAGGATGAGACGAAGATCACCTTCATTGATTTTGCCAAGCAAGCACAACACAAGTTTGACAAAGAAATCTTGGCGATAAGAAGTGATAATGGCTCCGAGTTCAAGAACTACACCTTGGAAGGATTTCTTAGTGATGAAGGGATTGAGCATCAATATGCCACACCATACATGCCTCAACAAAATGGTGTTGCCGAAAGGAAGAACCGTACACTTGTGGAGATGGCAAGGTCCATGTTGGATGAATACAGGTCGCCACATAGTTCTTGGGCCGAGGCTGTCAACACCGCATGCCATGCATCAAATTGGCTCTTCATCTACACATTATTGGAAAAGACTCCATATGAGAGTACTTTCATGTATTTGGTTGCAAATGTTTCATCCTCAACAAAAGATAACGGTTAGGAAAATTTCAATCCAAAACAACTAAGGGCATATTTGTTGGCTATGGACCAAACTCTCACGCCTATAGAGTCTACAACAAATCCAATGGATGTGTTGTATAAACTTGTGACGTGGTGTTTGATGAATTTAATGGCTCTCATGGGGAGCAAGTTGATCTAAGTGATGTAGGTGAAGAAGATTCTTCTCAAGATATCTTCACCATGGGTGTTGGTGCTCTTCTTCCCATGGAACAAGAACCTCATGATGATGAAGAAGAAGATGGAAGTTTCACACATCATCAAACCACTTCAACACCCATAACACCATATGCTCCTATTTCTCAACTGATTTCCATAGTTCAAGTACAAGAAGATGATCAAGTCCCTCACCATGATCATTTTCAAGAGCAAGATCATCACCAAGAGCAAGAACAAGAAAGTGCAATCATTGATGATGAACCTCAACAAATGCAATATGAAGAATAAGATCTTCTACCAGACATTAATGATCCATATGTTGAGGATGTGGATGATGGACATGAATATGAACCTCGCGAAACCCTAACCTCCATCATGCCCCGAGTGGCCGGTCGTGTTGATGTTGATAAAATTCTTACAGGCATATCGGAAGGTAGAGTCACACGTAAACAATTGAAAAACTTTTGTGGCCACTTCTTGTTTGTGTCTAGTGTTGAGCCACTCATGGTACAATATGCATTGATGGACAACGATTGGCTCATTGCTATGCAAGAAGAGTTGAACAATTTTGAACACAACCAAGTGTGGTCATTAGTAAAGAGACCAACTATGGAACACAATGTCATTGGAACAAAATGGATTTTCAAGAACAAGCAAGATGAAAATGGTGCAATCATCCGCAACAAGGCAAGGTTAGTGGCACAAGGGTTATCACAAGTTAAAGGTTTGGACTTTGGTGAGACCTTTGCTCCTGTTGCCCATCTTGAATCTATGCGCATCTTTCTTGCCTATGCTGCTTTCAATGGTTTTACATTACATCAAATGGTTGTGAAGAGTGCTTTCCTTAACGGTCCTCTACAAGAAGAACTATATGTATCACAACCACCTGGGTTCGTTGATCCCGGTCACAAAGACGTGTATAAACTTCACAAGCCTTTGTATGGCCTCAAACAAGCACCTCGTGCTTGGTATGATCGTCTTAAGAAGTTTCTACTCGATGATGGTTTTGTGAGAGGGGTGATCGATCCCACTCTTTTCTAAGAGGGACAAGGGTGATTTGATTCTATGCCAAATCTATGTAGACGACATCATTTTTGGTTCTCCTAACATTCATTTGTGCAAGAAGTTTGCGGCCTCCATGACCAATAATTTTGAAATGTCACTCAATGCGAACTTGAAGTTCTTTCTCAGATTTCAAATTCAACAATTTCAAGAAGGACTTTTCTTGTCTCAAGCAAAATACCTCAAGGATATTCTAGAGAAGTTTGGCATGTCTGATGCTAGTCCATGTAAGACACCCATGCCAACAAAAATTGTACTCACCAAAGACACAAACGGTTTCCCTTTCGACCCATCTCGTTACCGCTCTATGATTGGTTCTTTGCTTTATCTTTGTGCATCTAGACCATACATCATGTTCACTGTATGCATGTGTGCTAGATTTCAAGCTTCCCCTAGGGAAAGTCGTCATAAGCCGGTTAAGCATATTCTTAGATACCTTCTACACACCATAAAGTTGGGTCTGTTATACCCCAAGGATGCCAAGTTTGATCCCACTGGGTACACGAACGCAGATTGGGCTGGAGAAAAATTGGGAAGGAAGTCCACCTCCGGTGCATGTTAATTTCTTGGATGCTCCTTGGTAAGTTGGTCCTTGAAGAAGCAAAATCGTGTCGCCCTCTCGATCGCCAAAGCCGAATACATTGCAACTGCCGGTTGTGTAACTCAATTACTATGGATGAGGCAAACTTTGAAGGATTACGATATCACCTATAGACATGTGCCTCTTCTATGTGATAATGAAAGTGTCATCAGTATTGCTGAGAATCCCAAAGATCATCTTTGCACCAAGCACATTGATATTAGGTATCATTTATTGAGAGAGCATGTGGAAAAGGGTGACATTGATATTGCTCATGTTGGTACAGATATGAAACTTGCATACATTTTCACCAAACCATTGGATGAAGCAAGGTTTTGTCAACTTAGGCATGAACTTGGTATTTGGGAGCTTGACAAAATTATGTGAAATCTAGTACCCATGGATGCATTTACTTCATGTCTTGTATTGGTGTAGGCATATGTTTAGGGGGAGACACTCAACTCATGAGTTCTCTCACCTTATATAATGCATAAAAATAACAAACACTCTCAAATTTACTATTGTTCCTCGAACTATCACTGGTGCGCCTCGGTCCTAAACAAATGGTTTTTAACCCCTTTCCGCGACGGCATTTGGAACCATCACCAAGTGAGTGTGTGCGATAGGGTTGTCGGTGTCAAAACCGCCGGATCTCGGGTAGGAGGTCCAAAACTATGCGTCTAAGGTCAATGGTAACAGGAGACAGGGGACACGATGTTTACCCAGGTTCAGGCCCTCTCTATGGAGGTAATACCCTACTTCCTCCTTGATTGATCTTAATGAATATGAGTATTACAAGAGTTGGTCTACCACAAGATCGAGATGGCTAAACCTTAGAAGTCTAGCCTGTATGACTATGGTAATGAGTCTCCCCCTTCCGGACTAAGTCCTCCAGTTTATATAGACACTGGGAGGATCTAGGGTTACACAAGATCGGTTACAAAGGAAAGGAATCTACGTATTCGGTCGCCAAGCTTTCCTTCCATGCCAAGGAGAGTCCCATCCGAACACGGGTGCAGTCTTCGGTCTTCGTATTTTCACAGCCCATCAGTCCGGCCCAGGGCTAACAGGCCGGACGCCCGAGGACCCCTTAGTCCAGGACTCCCTCAGTAGCCCCTGAACCTGGCTTCAATGACGAGGAGTCCGGCGCCCAGATTTGTCTTCGGCATTGCAAGGCGGGTTCCCTTCTTTCGAACTCCAAAATAGTCTTCGGATGTATCGAACATGTCCGGGCCTGTAACACACACCACACACAACCGCAGAGAGAATATAACTTTTACACGAGTCCAATCCGCTGACAACTTTCTGTAACATGACATCACATCTATCCGTTCATAATTTTGAACCGTTTTGTGTCTGCCGTTCCACATTTCGAGACGCGGTTGCCATTGGCACGTCTTGTCGAAGCATAGATCGTGTCCCCTTATTGCGGGATTCTCATCAATACTGGTATGGGCAACCCAACCGTGCTGTTTACACAGCCCTTGGGAACAGGCGAGTTTTAAGGCGAGTGAGGAGGCGCCTGATATTCGCGACCCTTTATAAGGGGATAAGAATTCACCCTTGTCTACTCATGCCTTCTCCTTCCTCTGCCATTCCATCCTTGAGATCCAGCGCCCAAGTACCCATCTTTCTCCATCTCCGGAAAGCATCCGATCAAGTCTGAATCCGGAGGTCAAGGCAAATGGATGGTCTCCTCCGTCAAGGAGAAGGACATTGTCGACCTTCGGGCGGCCGGGTACTTGGCGAAGGAAATCGCCCACCGCCTTCCGGCCCAGGGGCAAGTCGTACCCACCCCGAAGCCTACTGAGAGAGTAGTTTTCCTCCCTCACTTCATCCATGGACTGGGGTTTCCACTTCACCCTTTCGCCCGCGGTCTAATGTATTATTACGGCCTAGATTTCCATGATCTGGCCCCGAACTCCTTCCTCAACATCTCGACGTTCATCGTCGTGTGTGAGGCCTTCCTCCGCATCCAACCCCACTTCGGGCTATGGCTTAAGGTCTTCAATGTGAAGCCGAAAGTGGTGGATGGCCAGCACACGGAGTGCGGAGGCGCCATGGTGAGCAAGCTGGCCAACGTCTCCTGGCCAAAAGGCACTTTGGTGGAGACGGTAAAGGAATGGCAGAAACAATGGTTCTATATCACAGAACCCCACGGAGCCACCTGGGCCGCAGTTTCCGAATTCAACTCTGGCGCTCCCATGCGACTTACCTCCTGGGTCGAGAAGAGCCTGAACTGGTGTTCGCCAGATGAGCTGACAGCGCTGTAGTCGCGCGTTCAAAGCATGGTGGACAAGGATGTCAAACTTGTCGATGTAATCCAGGTGATGCTAGTTCGCCGGATTCTCCCGTGCCAAAGCCGAAGCCGCCCTCTATGGAAGTTCAATCCGAAGAAGCACCATACCCTGAAGAGGCTCTTCGAAACCACTCACGAAGGTGCCTGGAAGTTTCTCTTTAAGGGCAATGAGAAACCGCCGGCCACAGATTCAGACCGCGGGCACAACATTAACCACCTCGCCAGCGTGGTATGTTATTTTTAACGCATCCCCTACTTGCTTGTTTCAAGGATGATGTCTGAGCTTTTATCATCATTCCTTCTTCAGGACTGGATGGAGAGGGCGAAGCGGATCCAGTGTCCGGCTCCGCTGCCTGAAGAACCAGCCATCCTGCATTTAGCGAAGATGTTGGTGCTGACGCCCTATAAGGCATCGGAGAAGAAGGCCAAGAACAAGGCCAAGGGGGCCAAAGGTGGCCCCCGTCGTAAGGGCACTTCGGACGTAACGTCCGAAGACGAAGAGACCCGTTCCTCCATCCCTAAGGACGACGACGACAAGGAGGAGGAGGAGATCCCTCCCGCGATGAGGGGAGGGAGAAGAGGGCGGCCTCCACGAATCTAGAGGTGGGGACGCCCAAGAAGAGGAAGGGCTCCCTTGCGGATAACTCCGTATGGGATGTCAACAGTAGTCCGGAGCGCCGCCCCCACGCAAAGCCTCTGGCCGCATCGTAAGAGCTATGATTCATGCATATCCATATATCCAGCCTCTTCTCGTCATTGTATTGACATGGTTAATTGTGTTATTTCAGTCCAGCCCACGACAGCTTCCAGCGATCCTCGTCAGGAGGTTCGCTGGACTCCAAGGAGATGGCCAGCATGTCACCGCCGACCGCTCACTCTCCCAAGGCCATGGACGACACCGAGGTGTTGTCCCGAAGGACCGCTCCAGGCCGAGGAGAGGCTCCGGACGCTGTTAAGGGGGCGCCAAAGGGCGAAACCTCTACCGCTGGACACACGGGGGAGCAAATCCCCACGGAGACTGGCGAGGAGGGCCGTGTTCAGTTCGGCCCTCAGCAGAATATGATTACGGAGACCCATATGGCTCCAGAATCCGGCGAGCGACCTCCTGTGAAAGAGGGGGGTGCGCCCATTCCACCGGTGGCCCCTGTCCAACCAGGGGCACTGGATAATCTGATGGAGGCGCTTTGAGGTGCCTCCATTGTGGACGAGCACCGTATCCTTATGGGTACAGTGATTGAGAGGGTCCAGTCCACCAAGAGCGGACTGACCGAAGCCTGCAGCAGCCTGCTGAAAGGTTTTGAGGTAAGCGACGTAAAAATCCCAATATAGTCAGTAGCCCCTGAGACACTGTCCGGTGTTCGGAAAGAAAGACCGGACAAAGGATCAATCCTTTATTGTAGGAAACTAACTAAATTTGTTGGGAATGAATATGCACGCGTCGCTGCTGTCCGCGGCCTCACATGCTGCCGAAGTCTCCGAACTTAAGCAAAGACTGGAGAAGGCCGAGGAGGAGCTCGGCTAGGTGAAGAGGTAGCTCCAGGAGAATCAAGGTATGTAATAACCCAAGAAGTATTCAGAAAGAGTAGGATGATATATATTGACCGAAGTGTCCCGATATGTATAGGAGCAGCGACCGAGGTCGAGGCCCTAAAAAAGGCCCTGGGCGAAGCCGAGGGGAAGGCCGTTGAGGGAGTCCTGGATTAGGGGTGTTCGGATAGCCGAACTATCACCGTTGGCCGGATACCTGGACTATGAAGATACAAGATTGAAGACTTCGTCCCGTGTCCGGATGGGACTTTCCTTGGCGTGGAAGGCAAGCTTGGCAATACGGATATGTATATCTCCTACCATTGTAACCAACTCTGTGTAACCCTAACCCTATCCGGTGTCTATATAAACTGGAGGGTTTTAGTCCGTAGGACGAACAACAATCATACCATAGGCTAGCTTCTAGGGTTTAGCCTCTACGATCTCGTGGTAGATCTACTCTTGTACTACCCATATCATCAATATTAATCAAGCAGGAGTAGGGTTTTACCTCCATCGAGAGGGCCCGAACCTGGGTAAAACATCGTGTCCCTTGTCTCCTGTTACCATCCGCCTAGACGCACAGTTCGGGACCCCCTACCCGAGATCCGCCGGTTTTGACACCGACATTGGTGCTTTTATTGAGAGTTCCTCTGTGTCCATATTTAGGCCCGATGGCTCCTTCGATCATCAACAAAGACACAGTCCAGGGTGAGAATTTTCTCCCCGGACAGATCTTCGTATTCGGCGGCTTTGCACTGCGGGCCAATTCACTTGGCCATCTGGAGCAGATCAAAAGCTACGCCCCTGGCCATCAGGTCAGATTTGGAAGTTTGAACTATACGGCCGACATCCGCGGAGACTTGATCTTCGACGGATTCGAGCCACAGCCAAGCGTGCCGCACTGTCTCGATGGGCACGATCTAGCTCTGCCGTCGAACAGTGCCCTGGAGGCCGCACCAGCGTCCGCTCCGACCCTTAGCTCGGAGCCGACTCCGTCGATCCAGGACGAGTGGTTGGACACCGCCTCGGGGGCTACGATCTCTACGGCGATTGAGCCGAACTCCATCCCTGTCCTTTGCGAAGACCTGACTCCAAGGTGTCGGACTCCTCTCCGGACTCCGAACCCTCCGCGCCCCTGCAAATCGAATCCGATTGGGCGCCGGTCATGGAGTTCACTGCCGCGGACATCTTTCAGCACTCGCCCTTTGGCGACATCCTGAATTCACTAAAGTCTCTCTCTTTATCCGGAGAGCCCTGGCCGGACTACGGTCGGGAAGGTTGAGATGCGACGACGAAGAAATTCAAGGCCCACCCACCACCCACTTTGTAGCCACTTGCCGATGATTTAACCGACATGCTAGACTTCGACTCCAAGACATCGACGGTATGGACGGCGATCACGGAGACGACCAAGAACCAGCGCCTCTACGAGGGCCTTTGGAAGGCCACCTCGTCATACGACATATACATGGTGGACATCCCAAAAGATGGGAACGGTGATGGAACAGCGGAGGATGACCCCTCCAAGAAAAAGCCCAAGCGCCGGCGTCAGCGGCGCCGCTCTAAATCCCGCCACAGCAAAAACGGCGATTCCGCACGGAGATAATAACACCCCGTGCAGTCGAAGACAACCCTCCAAGCAGGATTCAGCACAGGAGGAGGGAGAAGCCAGCCCTCGTGATAGAGTGGCAGACAGGGAGGTGGAGGACGATAATTATATGCCTCCCTCCGAAGATGAGGCAAGCCTCGACGATGAAGAATTTGTCGTGCCTGAGGATCCCGACGAACAAGAGTGTTTCAAACGCAGGCTTATGGCCATGGCAAGCAGCCTCAAGAAAAAGCAGCAGCAGCTTAGAGCTGACCAAGACCTGCTAGCTGACAGATGGACTGAAGTCCTTGCAGTCGAAGAGTACGAACTCGAACGCCCCTCCAAGAGATACCCAAAATGCAGGCCGCTACCCCAATTAGAGGAAGCAGCACCCAAACCTACATCACCAACGCATGATGCGGCCGACCGGCCACCCCGTGGTCGCGACAGAGAGGCCTCTAGACCCTCCATTCAAGCCGCACTCCGGCGTCGCTCGAAAAGTACCAAGGCACGGGGAAACGCGCCAGACCTGCGAGACATATTGGAGGACAAGGCAAGGCAAACAAGATCGATCTACGGATCGCGTAGGCGCCCCACGACACGTGATGATAACCTTCATGCCGGATACAACAATTCCGTCCAGGCCGAACACAGTAGACAAAGCTCATTTGAGCTGCGTCGTGATATAGCTCAATACAGAGGCGCCGCACACCCACTATGCTTCACAGACAAAGTGATGGATCATCAAATCCCCGAGGGTTTCAAACCCGTAAACATCAAATCATACGATGGCACAACAGATCCTGCGGTTTGGATCAAGGACTACCTCCTCCATATCCACATGGCCCTTGGTGATGATCTACACGCCATCAAATACCTCCCACTCAAGCTTAAAGGACCAGCTCGGCATTGTCTTAACAGCTTGCCAGCAGAATCAATTGGTTGTTGGGAGGACCTGGAAGCCGCATTCCTTGATAACTTCCGGGGCACATATGTGCGACCACCCGACGCTGATGACCTCAGCCACATAATTCAGCAGCGGAAGAATCGGCGGACAATTACGGACACGGTTCCTAACCAAGAAAAATCAAATCGTTGACTGTCCGGATGCAGAGGCCCTTGCAGCCTTCAAACATAACATCCATGACGAGTGGCTTGCCCGGCACCTAGGACAGGAAAAGCCGAAATCCATGCAGCCCTCGAGCGCTCATGACCCGCTTTTATGCGCGGGAGAGGACAACTGGCTAGCTTCGTAGCAACAACTTGACCAAAAACCACAGTAGTTCGGATACCAAGGACAACAATGGCAGGTCGCGTCGCAACAAGCACAAGCGCCGCGTAACGGCGATAATGATGAAGATATCTGGCGGTCAATGCCGGATTCAGAGGCTCTAAACCCGGTCGCCGGAAGAAGCCGTTAAAATAAATACTCGGGGCCCGTCCAATCTAGACCGAATACTCGATCGCTCGTGCCAAATACATGGCACCCCGAAAACCAGCCAACCACACCAACAGGATTGTTGGGTCTTCAAACAGGCAGGCAAGTTAAATGCCAAACTCAATGACAAGGGGCTGCATAGCGATGACGAGGAGGAGCCCCGGCCGCCGAACAATAGAGGACAGAAGGGTTTCCCCCCACAAGTGCGGACGGTGAACATGATATACGCAACCCACATACCCAAAAGGGAGCGGAAGCGTGCGCTAAGGGACGTATATGCGATGGAGCCAGTCGCCCCAAAGTTCAACCCATGGTCCTCCTGCCCGATCACCTTTGATCGAAGAGACGACCCCACTAGCATCCGCCACGGCGGATTCGCGCGATTGGTTCTTGATCCAATCATTGATGGATTTCACCTCACTAGAGTCTTGATGGACGGCGGTAGCAGCACGAACCTGCTCTATCGAGGATACGATGCGCCAAAATGGGCATAGACCCTCAAGGATTAAACCCACAAAGACGACCTTTAAAGGCGTCATACCAGGTGTAGAGGCCAATTCTACGAGCTCGCCATTACAATCGAAGTGGTCTTGGATCCCGGATAACTTCCGGCGAAGAGTTAATCTTCGACATAGTCCCGTTCGCAGCGGCTATCACGCACTGCTTGGACGAACCGCATTTGCAAAGTTCAATGCGGTGCCGCACTACGCATACCTCAAGCTCAAGATGCCAGGCCCTCGAGGAGTAATCACGGTCAATGGAAACACCGAACGCTCTCTCCGAGCGGAGGAGCACACGGCGGCCCTCGCGGCGGAGGTGCAAAGCAGCCTCTCACAGCAATTCTTGAGTCCGGCCACTAAGCGTCCGCCACCGTCAAAGCGCGCCGGGTAACCTACAACAAGACCGCTGGCACGATCCGAGCACGCCAGCGTAATCCGGCCCCAACCCCAGCCCTCGCGAAATTGCGAAGCCAGTACTATGCGTACATAACTACGCTCTGGAGATACCATGGGCATAAGGGGAGGGGCACGACCACGGCACGCCCAGAATGTGGCTCAACCGCACCAGGGGCTCCCGATTGTGTCATTCTTTTTCTTTCTTCTTTTCTCTTACTTTCAGGACTCCATTTTCCAGAAGCCCTGTCCGGCACTAGAATTGCCGAACTCACGATGCAACAACCAGGGAAGCAGAAAGCTACGTCGAGTGTCCAGGTGGTCTCTACTACGAGCATTATACCTTTTTTACATACCATCCCGCAGCTTACCCCTGGAGGGGGACATGTTAAATAGTCCCATCCCTTTCTTATCACACTATTTGTATCGTTCTGCTTTCATTGCAGTACCTTTCTGAATAAACAATACATAGCTTTTGCTTATTATTGCACTCCTTTTTTTTATCTATGTTCATTCATGACATGTTGCACCCGTACACTTTGGTACGGCCAATACACCAGGGGCTTAAGTACCCCAAAAGTATGGTGTGATAAGTCCGAACACTTTCACAAGTGCGGCACCCCGAACTTATAGCATTATATGCATCGGCTCCGAATCATGTCTTGGGTCAATAGTTGGGTTTGCCCGGCCACCATGTTTTGGTACCTTACGTTTTGTTATATCAGCTAAGGTAGCGCTGGGAGAACCACTGCGATTGTGCCCCGGTTGAGCTGGGTTGAGCACCTCGATGGAGAAAGCTAAAACTGACCGTCATGATAGGGCGAGAGCCGATCATTGTTCGAGAGGTTTTTTCGGGTCCCTAAAGACTTATGCCGCTTAGAGCGAGGAGTCGGCATTGTCCGGCCAAGGCGTGGATAGTGCCCCGAACTCGGTCTTCCGAATACTAGGAGCTTCGCCGAAATTTAAAATTATAGAATTCTATGGCTAAGTGAGATGTTCAAGCACTATAAGTCTGGTTGCCTTGTTCGTTGCGTTGAGCGCCTCCCTCGAAGGACCCAAGAATGGGAACAAGAGCGCTCAAGTTTATCCCAACACCCCAAAGACTTTCGTGGCATGGGGGCTGAAGCGAAACGACTTGCCATCTCTCAAATTTGATAAATGGCCGCACTGAAGGTAATATTTTAAATTCACAAGCGTTGCTTAAGCGCATATGAACAAGTTTTCAGCGTCTGAGGATAACAAATGCGAGTCTATTCAAAAATTACATCTTTGGAGCATTCACCCGCTATAAGGCGGGCACCCTTCAGGATGCCCTCATAGTACATTTCGGGCTTGCGATGCTCCTTGCCCTTTGGTGGCCCGTCCGTCACAAGCTTCTCAGCATCCAGCTTGCCCCAATGCACTTTAGCACGGGCAAGGGCCCGACGGGCACCTTCAATGCAGGCGGAGCGCTTGATGACTTCAATCCATGGACAAGCGTCCACCAGCCGCCGCACTAGACCGAAGTAGCTCCCAGGCATGGCTTCCAATGGCCACAGCCGAATTATGATGCCCTTCATGGCCTGTTCGGCGACCTTGTGGAGCTCGGCTAGCTGCTTCAGCTGGTCGCTCAGGGGCACCGGATGTCCGGCCTCAACATACTGAGACCAGAACACCTTTTCCGTCGAGCTCCCTCCTTGGCGCGGTAGAACGCGGCAGCATCAGACACACTACGTGGCAGATCTGTGAATGCTCCTGGAGAGCTCCGGATTCGGGTAAGTAATAGATAATTCAGTTTCACATGCTTGCTTTGCATAAAGAATGCCTTACCTGCCGCTATCTTCTTTAATGATTCAATTTCCTGGAGGGCTTTTTGGGCTTCGGCCTTAGCGGCTTTGGCACTCTCAAGAGCCGAGGCGAGCTCGGACTCTCGAATCTTGAGTCACGCTCCAAACTCTCGTGTTTTCCACGAGGCACAGGCTCTTGCCGCACCTCCGCCACCCGCGCCTCCTGCTTCTCTCGCTCGGTGCGCTCCTTGGCCGCTGTGCTTTCGGTCGTGGACACCGCTTCCTTCAGGGTCGCCACCTCGTTCGTGGCCCCTACAATACCCACGTTAGTCCTGTCATTTTTGCAACCAAATCCTTTCTATAAGGTATTACTTTAATAAGCTTTATTGTCCTCGAGCTGCTTCTTGGCAAGGCCGAGCTCGTTCTCGGACCGCTCGAGGCTCTGCTTCAATGCATTGACCTCCGCAGTCAGTGCGGCAGAGGTTAGCAGCACAGCCTGCATTCCCATATTGACATACTTATGTTAGACTCCTGCGTATATCTTTTTAGATCCTCAGTCTGATTTTTCTTTCCGAACACCGAACTAAGCATCAGGGGCTACTGTCTATGCGGTAATATTTTTACATATTCTAAACTTACCTCAAAACCTGTTAGAAGGCTGGTACAGGATTCAGTCAGCCCGCCCTTGGCGGACTGAACTTTATGGATCACCACACTCATAACTGTGCGGTCCTCCACCTCAATGGAGGCGCCGTTGAGCGCCTCCAGCAAGCTATCCGGTGCCTCCGGATGGACGGAGGTCACCGGCATCGCAGTCTTACCCTTCTTCTGAAGGGGCGCTTGCGGACTTCGAACCATCAAGGTTCGATGCAGAGTCCGGCACGAGGTCGGACTTAGAGCCCTCTGAGGTCACGCCCCTTTGCGCCTAGAGTCCGGAGGTCGCCTTGCGGCGCCTCCAGACCACCTCCTCTGGCTAGGCCCCTTTTGGGACTCCACCGCGGTGTCGTCGGCGACACGAGGAGAGGAGGCGGTCGGAAGTGAAGTGCTATTCACATCCGACGAATCCAGGGAGCCGCTCGACGAAACGGCAAGCTCGTCCTTGGGCGAGATACATGGTTATATTCGGCGTTAGAAGACACTATGCGACAAATAAAAAGTCATGAGCTATTCCGGAGTCCGGATACTTACGATCTCGCCAGGGGCTTGGCCCTTGGTGGCCACTCCTCCTCGTCGTTGTCGGCGTTGGTGGAGAAGTCTGAGGAAGGGTCCTTCCTTTCTTGGACCCTCCGGCCTCCCCTGTCGGGGCGGCCTTCCTTTTCTTCTCTCCCCCCGCTGGGGGAGAGGCTTCTTTTTCCTCCTCCTCTTCCTCAGGGGAGGATTCCGCCTCAGAGTCATTGTACGATGAGTCCGACAGCACCTGACGCTGGGAGCTCCTTCGAGTTCCCGTGGCCTTCTTCTTGGCCTTCTTCTCCGGCACCACGTGAGGTGCGGGAGCCAGCAGCCCCTTCAATCGGGCGTCCGCTGGGTCTTCTAGCAAGGGGGCTGGACAGTTAACCTGTCCGGACGTCTTCAGCCAGTCCTGTCAAAGGTTAGGGAGTTTTAGATCCCACGTAGAGTCAAACTATGAAAAAAGAGTCCCATAAAGGGTAAAATAACCTACCTCGCTGGCTTGACGCTGCGAGCTGAATCCGCGATCTTCGATAGCGGATGCGGGAGCTTCGGCGCCCTTGAACAGCACCTTCCAGGCATCTTCGTACGTAGTGTCGAAGAGCCTTTTCAGAGTTTGGTGATGTGCCGGATCGAACTCCCACAATTTGAAGGCCCGCTGTTGGCATGGGAGAATCCGGCGGATGAGCATCACATGGATTACGTTGACAAGCTTGAGATTCTTGTCCACCAGGTTCCGGACGCAGGTTTGGAGTCCGGACAGCTCTTCCGAATCACCCCACGTCAGGCCCGTCTCTTTCCATGATGTGAGCCGTGTGGGTAAGCCAGACCGGAATTCGAGGGCCGCCGCCCATTGAGAGTCGCGCGGCTCGGTGATGTAGAACCACCCCGATTGCCACCCCTTTATGGTCTCCACAAAGGAGCCCTCGAGCCATAGGACTTTGGCCATCTTGCCAACCATGGCACCTCCGCACTCCTCTTGGCGGCCACCCACTACCTTCGGCTTGACATTGAAGGTCTTCAGCCATAAGCCGAAGTGGGGCTGGATGCAGAGGAAGGCCTCGCACACGACGATAAACGTCGAGATGTTGAGGATAAAGTTCGGGGCCAGATCGTGGAAATCCAAGCCGTTGTAGAACACGAGCCCCCGGACAAATGGGTGCAGTGGAAAACCTAGTCCGCGGAGGAAGTGGGTGAGGAACACCACCCTCTCATGGGGCCTGGGGGTGGGAATGACCTGCCCCTCATCGGGGAGCCGGTCCGCGATGTCGCTGGACAAGTATCTGGCCTTCCGCAGCTTTTTGACTTGTCCCTCCGTGACGGAGGAGACCATCCACTTGGCTCCCGCTCCGGACATGGCTGGAGAAGGTTGAGGAGGGATGTGCGGACTTGGGCGCTGGAGCTCGGTCTTGGCGGAAATGTATGAGCAAAGGAGGAAGAAGGCATAGGTGAAAAGGTGGATCCTTATCCCCTTATATGGACGGACGAAGCTATGCGTCCCCATGACTGGTAAAACTCGCTTATCTCCCAAGCGCCGTAATCAATGGCGCGGTTGGGTTACCCACGTCCGTATTGATGGGAATCCCGAAATAAGGGGGCACGATCTCCGCTTTGATAAGACGTGCCAAGGAAACTGCCTTGCTAAACACGCTGAGGTGGAACAGTAAAAATGATTCGTATAAAGGCTTGGCCATTGTGTGATGTCACGCCGCGGAATACGTCAACAGATCTGTGCAAAAGTTATTCTCTCTACGGTGGTATGTGGAACTTGTTTTGCAGAGCCGGACACAATCCTTGTGTTCAAATCTTCTATGAAGTATTCGGAGGAGGAACCCGCCTTGTAATGCCGAAGACAATATGCGCGCCGGACTAAATGCGTCATTGAAGCCTGGTTCAGAGACTCTTGAGGAGTCTGGATTAGGGGTGTCCGGATAGCCGAACTATCACCGTTGGCGGACTCTGGACTATGAAGATACAAGATTGAAGACTTCGTCCCGTGTCCGGATGGGACTTTCCTTGGCGTGGAAGGCAAGCTTGGCGATACGGATATGTAGATCTCCTACCATTGTAACCGACTCATGTAACCCTAACCCTATCCGGTGTCTATATAAACCGGAGGGTTTTAGTCCGTGGGGCGAACAACAATCATACCATAGGCTAGCTTCTAGGGTTTAGCCTCTCTGATCTCGTGGTAGATCTACTCTTGTACTACCCATATCATCAATATTAATCAAGTAGGAGTAGGGTTTTACCTCCATCGAGAGGGCCCAAACCTGTGTAAAAACATCGTGTCCCTTGTCTCCTGTTACGATCCGCCTAGACGCACAGTTCGGGACCCCCTACCCGAGATCTGCCGGTTTTGACACCGACAGCCGTCAAAGAGCAGGCTGCCCGTAAGAAGCTCAAGGCCCGGGTCAACGAGGTCCAACAAGAGCTCCATGACGCAGTGAAGAAGTGCGAGACCTTGGAGCGTGACGCGTCGGCTAAAGAGACCGAACTCTCCAAGGCTCGTCAGAGCGCAGAGACGGCCCGGAATGAGGCCTGGGGCAGCCTCCAAGAGATCCAAGAGGCGAGGAAGATCACGGCGGGTAAGGCATTCTGTATGCAAAGAAAATATGCGAAAAGGAAGTATCTTTTACTAACCCGGATTTGGAGTTCTCCCGGGGCTTTTGCTGATCTACCGCGAAGTGTGTCCGACGCTGCAGAGTTCTTCCGAGCCGAAGAAGGGAGCTCCACGGAGAAGCTATTTTGGTCGCAATATCTTGCGCCAGAGCATCATGTGCCCTTCATTGATCAGCTGAAACAGCTGGTGGAGCTTCATAGGGTGGCCGAACTAGCCATGAAGGATTTTATAATCCGGCTATGGCCAGCCGAAGCTATGCCCGACAGCTACTTCGGACATGTGAGGCGGCTGGTGAACGCCTGTCCTCGGCTGGACGTCGTCAAGCGATCGGTCTGTATTGAAGGTGCACATATGGCCTTCGCCCGTTGCAAGATGTGGTGGGCGAAGATGAACGCCGTCGAGCTGGCCAGGGGGGAGCCAGAGGGCAAGGAGCATCGCACACCCGAGCGCTATTTTGCGGATGTCCCGGAGGGGTCTCGCATTGTGGCAACGCAGTGTGGGCAGGACATTATTTTTGAATGAATACATTCATGTTGTATTTGACTTGTATGATGAAACAAAGTGGGTTTGTAATATAATGATTTTTATGTTTTTAATTTTACCTCCTGTGCGTCCGTGTTGTATGAAATCTGAGGGTTGGCCGTTAAATTACGCTTTACGTAGGTAGTACGGAGGTGTTCGGGATGGAATCTAAACAATCTTGATCCAATTATATGGTCCTTGAAGGAGTTGTTTAGCGCAACGGACCAGGAAACCAGACTATTCGGCTTTAACGCCCTCACTTAGCCATAGGAGTTCAACAATAAAAACATGGACGCAACCCCTAGTTGCCAAACTATAGTGCTATAAGCGTCTGATCGGGAAGTACCGATCCTTCGCATTATGCGGAAGAAATCTCCAACGATTTGCAACCTCCCAACAGTTGACCGGCTCTCGACGCATCATGACTGTCAGTTTTTGGCTTTCTCTACTAAGGTGCTCCTTTGGGTAAACCAGGGCACAATCGCAGTAGTTCTCCCTTTACTACCTTAGCCGATATAGCGGAACGTAAGGTAGCAAGCACGAGGCAGACAGCAACTATTAACCAAAGACATGATTCGGAGCCAATGCATATAATGCTAAATTCGGGGTGCCAAATTATACTTTGAAAAGTGTTCGGACTTTGTTGCCATATTGTGGGGCGCTGGGGAGCCCCTGGCAAATATGAAACGTACCAAAGTGTATGGGTGCTAGAAGATATGTTATCAATGGGAAAAGAAAAACAGAAAGAGAGCAGAGGTAATATCTGGGGCCCTTAAACTTGGGCCATGAACTGCTTCCATAATAATTGGGTTAATGCGTCAAAGCGCATTAATACAAATAGTGTGATAAGCAACCGGCTATTTAACAAGCCATGACAAAGGCGAGCTGCGTGTGGGTCCTGACAAAAGGTAGAGTGGTCGTTGAATTGACCTCTAGAGCTTCCCCTATACATCTGTGCTTCTTGCCATCCTGGTATTTCTATCTTTTGACAGGACCGGTGGTCGGGCCTTCAAAGAAGGCCTATGTAAAAGAAAACTGGAAAAGGAAAAAGGAAATAGTGAAAGTATATGTGTGTCCGGGATCGGTCGAGCCAAACTGTGGATCACAAGCTAGTTGTGCCTCCGTCGGTGCCCATGGGATTTCTAGTGCGTAATTATGCACACGTGGTACGAATGCCACTACCTAATCGGGGCTAGGACTGCTACCTCTTGAGCACTGCATTGGTTTTCCCTTGAAGAGGAAAGGGTGATGCAGCAAAGTAGCATAAGTATTTCCCTTAGTTTTTGAGAACCAAGGTATCAATCCAGTAGGAGACCACACGCGAGTCCCACGCACCTACACAAACAAACAAGAACCTCGCAACCAACGTGATAAAGAAATTGATCCTTCACGGTCACTTACGAGAGTGAGATCTGATAGATATGATAAGATAATATTTTTGGTATTTTTATGATAAAGATGCAAAGTAAAATAAACAGTAATAAAAATGGCTAAGTGTTGGAAGATTAATATGACAGAGAATAGACCCGGGGGCCATAGGTTTACCTAGTGGCTTCTCTCAAGAGCATAAGTATTACGGTGGGTAAACAAATTACTGTCAAGAAATTGATAGAATTGAGCATAGTTATGAGAATATCTAGGCATGATCATCTATATAGGCATCACATCCGTGACAAGTAGAACGACTCCTGCCTGCATCTACTACTATTACTCCACACATCGACCGCTATCCAGCATGCATCTAGAGTATTAAGTTCATAAAGAACGAGTAACGATTAAGAAAGATGACATTATGTAGAGGAATAAACTCATGCAATATGATGTAAACCCCATCTTTTATCCTCGATGGCAACAATACAATACGTGCCTTGCTGCCCTAACATCCTTTGAGGAAAGGACACCGCAAGATTGAACCCAATGCTAAGTGAGGGAGTCCCGGACTAGGGGGTGTCCGGATAGCCGGACTATCGTCACGGCCGGACTCCAAGACTATGAAGATACAAGATTGAAGACTTCGTCCCGTGTCCGAATGGGACTTTCCTTGCGTGGAAGGCAAGCTTAGCAATACGGATATGTAGATCTCCTACCATTGTAACCGACTCTGTGTAACCCTAACCTATCCGGTGTCTATTTAAACCGGAGGGTTTTAGTCCGTAGGACGAACAACAATCATACCATAGGCTAGCTTCTAGGGTTTAGCCTCCTTGATCTCGTGGTAGATCTACTCTTGTACTACCCATATCATCAATATTAATTAAGCGGAGTAGGGTATTACCTCCTTGAGAGGGCCCGAACACAGGTAAAAACATCGTGTCCCTTGTCTCCTGTTACCATCCGCCTAGGCAGCATTCGGGACCCCCTACCGAGATCCGCGGTTTTGACACCGACATTGGTGCTTTCATTGAGAGTTCCTGCAGTATGCGTCACCGATAGGCCCGATGGCTCCTTCGATCATCAACAACGACGCGGTCCAGGGTGAGACTTTTCTCCCCGGACAGATCTTCGTATTCCGCGGCTTTGCACTGCGGGCCAATTCGCTTGGCCATCTGGTCAGGTTTGGAAGTTTAAACTATACGACCGATATCCGCGGAGACTTGATCTTCAACGGATTCGAGCCGCAGCCCAGCGCGCCGCACTGTCTCGATGGGCATGATCTAGCTCTGCAGAGCGATTGCCACAGAGGCCGCACTGGCATCCGCTCCGACCCTTAATCCGGGCGGATTCCCGATCGAGGGCGAGTGGTTGGACACCGCCTCGGGGCTACAATCTCTATGGCGATTGAGCGAACCCCATCCACTGTCGCTGCGAAGACCTCGACTCCGGGCGCGGACTCCTCTAGATTCCGAACCCTCCGCACCCGCCAATCGAATCCGATTGGCGCCCGGTCATGGAGTTCACCGCGTGGACATCTTTCAGCACTCGCCCTTTGGCGACATCCTAAATTCACTAAAGTCTCTTTCTTTATCCGGAGAGCCCTGGCCGGACTACGGACATGAAGGTTGGGATGCGGACGACGAAGAAATTCAACACCCACCCACCACCCACTTTGTAGCCACCGCCGATGATCTAACCGACATGCTAGACTACGACTCCGAAGACATCGACGGTATGGGCGGCGATGCGGAGGCGACCAAGACCAGCGCCTACGAGGGCCTTTGGAAGGCCACCTCGTCATATGACATATATATGGTGGACATCCCAAAAGATGGGAACGACGATGGAACAACGGAGGATGACCCCTCAAAAACAGCGAGCGCCCGGCGTCGGTGGCGCCGCTCTAAATCCCGCCACAATAAAAACGGTGATTCCGGCACGGGAGATAATAACACCCCGGACAGTGCCGAAGAGAACCCCCTCCAGCAGGACTCAGCGCAGGAGGAGGGAGAAGCAAGCCCGCACGATAGTGCGGCAGAAAAAGAGGTTGAGGACGATAATTATGCGCCTCCCTCCGAAGATGAGGCAAGCCTCGACGACAACGAGTTTGTCGTGCACGAGGATCCCGCCAACAGGAGCATTTCAAGCGGGCTCATAGCCACGGCAAGCAGCCTCAAGAAAAAGCAACAGCTTAGAGCTGATCAAGACACCTGCTAGGCGACGGATGGATGAAGTCCTTGCAGCCAAAGAGTATGAACTTCGAACGCCCCTCAAAAGCTACCCCAAACGCAGGCCGTTGCCTCGTCGGAGGAGGAAGCACCCAAGTCACCAGCGCCGCGACATGGCAGACCGGCCACCACAGCGGGTCATGACAGAGAAGCCTCTCGCCCTCCGCTCAAGCCACACCCCAACGCCGCTCAAAAAGTAGCAAGGCACGGAAAAGCAGCGCCCGGACTTGCGATATATATTGGAGGATAAGGCAAAACATACAAGATCGATCTACTGATCGGCGTGGGCGTAGCGACACGGGATGATTACCATCGCGCGGATACAGCAAACCCGGCGGGCGAACACAATAGACAAAGCTCATATGAGCTACGCCGTGATATAGCCCAATCTGAGGCTCCGCACACCCACTACGCTTCACGGATGAAGTAATGGATCATCAAATCCCGAGGGCTTCAAGCCCGTAAACATCGAATCATACGATGGTACCACAGATCCTGCGGTGCGGATCGAGATTACCTCCTCCATATCCGCATGGCCCGCGGTGATGATCTACATGCCATCAAATACCTCCCACTCAAGCTTAAAGGACCAGCTCGACATTGGCTCAACAGCTTGCCGCCAGAATCAATTGGTTGTTGGGAGGACACGGAAGCTGCATTCCTTGATAACTTCCGGGGCACATATGTGCGACCACCGACGCCGGTGACCTTAGCCACATAATTCAGCGGCCGGAAGAATCGGCGGAACAATTCTGGACTCGGTTCCTAACAAAGAAAAATCAAATCATCGATTGTCCGGATCACGATGAGAGGCCCTTGCAGCCTTCAAACACAACATCCGCGATGAGTGGCTTGCCCGGCACCTAGGACAGGAAAAGCGAAATCTATGGCAGCCCTCACAACCCTCATGACTCGCTTTTGTGCGGGAGAGGACAGCTGGCTAGCTCAAAGAAACAACTTGGCCAAACATCCTAATAGTCCGGATACCAAGGATAGCAATGGCAGGTCGCGTCATAACAAGAACAAGCGCCGCATTAACGGTGATAATACTGAAGATACGGCCGTCAATGCTGGATTCAGAGACTCTAAACCCGGTCAGCGGAAGAAGCCATTCAAAAGAAATACCCAGGGCCCGCCCAACTTGGACCGAATCCTTTATCGCTTGTGCCTGATACTTGGCACCCCTGAAAAACCAGCCAATCACACCAACAGGATTGTTGGGTGTTCAAGCGAGCGAGCAAGTTAAGTGCGAACTCAATGACAAGGGGCTGCATAGCGATGACGATGAAGAGCCCCGGCCCGAACAATAGAGGATGTAAGGGTTTTCCTACACAAGTGCGGACGGTGAACATGATATATGCAACCCACATACCCAAAAGGGAGCGGAAGCGTGCACTAAAGGGGCGTATATGCGATGGAGCCAGCCGCCCGAAGTTCAACCCATGGTCTTCCTGCCCGATCACCTTCGATAGAAGGACCACCCCACTAGCATCCGTCCACGGCGGCTTTGCCGCATTGGTTCTTGACCCAATTATTGACGGATTTCACCTCACCGTAGTCCTGATGGACGGCGGTAGCAACTGAACCTGCTTTATCGGGATACGGTCGCAAAATGGGCATAGACCCCTCAAGGATTAAACCTACAAAGGCGACCTTTAAAGGCGTCATACCGGGTGTAGAGGCCAATTATGCAGGCTCGGTCACACTCGAAGTGGTCTTCGGATCTCCGGATAACTTCCGAGCGAAGAGTTAATCTTCGACATCATCCCATTCATGGCAGCGGCTATCATGCATCGCTTTCGGACGAACCGCATTTGCAAAGTTCAATGCGGTGCCGCACTATGCATACCTCAAGCTCAAGATGCCAGGCCCTCGAGGAGTAATCACGGTCAATGGAAACACCGAACGCTCTCTCCAAACGGAGGACCATACGGCGTTCCCTCGCGCGGAGGTGCAAAGCAGCCTCTCACGACAATTCTCGAGTCCGGCCACTAAGCGTCCGGACACCGCCAAGCGCTGGAGTAACTCGCAACAAGACCACTGGCGGGATTCAAGCACGAGTAGTAATCCGCCCCAACCCCAGCCCTCACGAAATTGCGAAGCTAGTATTACGCGTACATAATTACGCTCTGGAGATACCATGGGCATATGGGGACGGGCAAGACAACGGCACGCCAAGAATGCGGCTCGACCGCACCAGGGGCTCCCGTTTGTGTCATTTCTTTTTTTTTCTTTTTCCTTTTTTCTTCCTTTTTTTTTACTTTCAGGACTCCGTCTTTGAGAAGTCCTGTCCGGCACTTGAATCGCCGAACTCACGATGCAACAGCCAGGGAAGCGGAAAGCCACGTCGAGTGTTCAGATGAACAACATGCTACACTCGTCCAGGATACGGCACAATGGAGACACAGGCGCAGACGTGCAGTAGGGACCCGTTGCAAGGATTCTTTTCAGATTAAGACCACAATGTAAACCTTTTTCACTGTCTCTTGTTGATATACATCCCCGGTTCCTTAATATAACCGAGGAGGAGGCTGGTGCTTTGGCATTGGCCGCACTGGAATTTTTGGCGTGCACTGGACACGGGGGCTTAGGGCGTTATTTTGCCCATTTTCATAAAGACCGAATACCTTAGGGAGTATTCGGCGTCTCGAAGTTAGGCCTTATATGCATCAGCTCGAATCATGTCTTTGGTCAAATGTTGGGTTTCCGGCTCACGTGTTTTGCTGCCTTACATTCTGTTTTCACGGCTAACGCGACACCGGAGAACTCTGCGATTGTGCCCGGTTGGCCGAGGGAGCACCTCGAGAGAAAGCCAAAACCGGCTGTCATGATATAGCGAGAGACTGGTCAACCACTCGATGACTCACAGGAATGTTTAGGATTCCTCCGCATTAACGAAGGACCGGTTTTCGATCGAGCACATACGCACCCTGAATTCGGGAGAGTGCGGTGCCCCCAGGGGCTATATAGTAGCCCCACCCTCGAACTCCTATGGCTAAGTGAAAGTGATAAAGCATTATAGTCCGGTTGCCTGGTTTGCTACGCTATCACCTCCTTAACATGACCAAGACGTTGGATTAAGTGTGAAAAAGTGCTTTCTTTGCAAACACCCCCGCACTATGTGCGTGGGGGCTGAAGCCAAGGACTGCCATCTTTCAGGTTATATATACATATACATAAGCGGCCGCCTGGAGTAGTTTGCTACTTGAACGCACAAGTATAAAAAGCTCTTATATTATATTAAAACATTGTTTTCACAAATCATACATGTCATTTAAACATAATATCCTTGAGCACTACGTCTCTATTAAGCGAGCGCCCGTGAGACTTCTTCAAAGTAGTGCTCGGAGGTGCTCGGCTTCTGTCTGAATCTTGGGATGCAACGTCGGTGGCCTTCATCTCTGCCCAGTATGTCTTGACACGGGCAAGAGCCATCCGCGCTCCCTCAATACACGCCGATCGCTTCATTGCGTCGATACGCGGTACCGCACCAAGAAACTGCTGCACTAAACCAATATAGCTCTTCCCTTCTGTGCCCCTTCTGGCCCCGGAAGTGCTCAACCGCGTCCGCAGCGCTCGCCGCCAAGTCCAGATAAGCATCCTCCGAACTCCACAACTTATCCAAGCGAGCATACTTTGGATCTGTATATTTCCTCCGCAGCGAAAGCGGTTTTCAGCCGCAATTGCCCGGCCGGACTCAGCTCCTCCTTGGCAGCTCTCAAAGCCGATTGGGCATTCTTGGATTCGGCGGCGGCCTTTTTAAACCCTCTTGTTCCGCTTGACGTTCTTTTTCAAGAACCTCGCAGCGATCGGTAGTATTCCTTAACTTTTTGGCCATATCGGCCATTTCCTCTTTGCTTCGGCAGTGAGCAGCCCGTTCGGCTTCTAGCTCTTCGGCCGCCTTTAAAGCGGCCGCATTACTGACCCTGGCTTGCTCTTTTGCTCGGGCGAGTTCCGCCCGCAGCTCCTCCACGGCATCGGCACCATCTGCATTAAGCATACGAATAGTAATATATGAGCGCCGCCCATTTGGTGCCCCTGGGAGCGGTGATATAAAACCACTCCCGTTGCCACAAACCAAGCTCCTCTTGAAAAGAGCCCTCGGGCCACGGAGCATCAACACATTTGCTTATGACCGCCCCTCCGCTTTCTGCTTGTTGCCCCACGATCATTTTGGCTCCACCTTGAAGGTCTTGAGCCACAATTCAAAGTGGGGGTAATATGGAGGAAGGCCTCACATACGACAATGAATGACGAGATATGGAGGATGGACTCGGATTCAAGTCATGGAAATCAAGCCCATAATAAATCATGAGCCCCCGCACTTAGGGATCCGTCTGGAAGCCTAAACCCGGAAGGAAGTGGGACACGAACACCACGTTCTCGCCTGGCTCAGGAGTGGGAATGACCTGCCCTGGAGCAGGCAGCCTATGCGAGATCTCGCCGGTTAGATACCTGGCGTCGCGCAGCTTTAGCACATCTTCTTCTGTGACGGAGGAAGACATCCATCGGCCGTGCTGGTCGGATCCGGACATTGTCGAAAGTCCGAAGCGCCTGAATCTGAAGCTTTGGGTGTTGGAACTCGAAGCGCGGGGCGAACTCGATGGAGGGTGTGAAAAGAAGAGGGCCTTGGTCTCATTATAAAGAGGTTGAATACCAAGAGCCCACCCCGTGGTCGATTAGGACTCGCCTTTCATAGAGAAGGCAGGCCAACGGGCACGGTTGGGTTACCCACGTCCGTATTGATGAGAATCCGGAATACGGGCACGATCTATGCTTTGATAAGACGTGCCAAGGAAACCGCCTCGCTAAACACGCTGAGGTGGAACAATAAAAACGATTCATATAAAGGCCTGGCCGTGGTGTGATGTCACGCCGCGGAATACGTCGGCAGATCTGTGCAAAAATTATTCTCTCTACGGTGTTATGTGGAACTTGTTTTGCAGAGCCGGACACTATCCTTGTGTTCAAAACCTTCTATAAAGTATTCGGAGGAGGAACCCGCCTTGCCATGCCAAAGACAATATGCGCGCCCGGACTCGTCGTCATTGAAGCCTGGTTCAGGAGACTCTTGAGGAGTCCCGGACTAGGGTGTCCGGATAGCGGACTATCGTCACGGCCGGACTCCAAGACTATGAAGATACAAGATTGAAGACTTCGTCCCGTGTTGGATGGGACTTTCCTTGGCGTGGAAGGCAAGCTTGGCGTCTGGATATGTAGATCTCCTACCATTGTAACCGACTCTGTGTAACCCTAACCTATCCGGTGTCTATATAAACCGGAGGGTTTTAGTCCGTGGGACGAACAACAATCATACCATAGGCTAGCTTCTAGGGTTTAGCCTCCTTGATCTCGTGGTAGATCTACTCTTGTACTACCCATATCATCAATATTAATCAAGCAGAGTAGGGTATTACCTCCATCGAGAGGGCCCGAACCTGGGTAAAAACATCGTGTCCCTTGTCTCCTGTTACCATCCGCCTAGGCGCTTACGATTCGGGACCCCCTACCCGAGATCCGCCGGTTTTGACACCGACACTAAGCACTTCTCCCATTGCAAGAAAGATCAATCTAGTAGGCCAAACCAAACTGATAATTCGAAGAGACTTGCAAAGATAACCAGTCATACATAAAAGAATTCAGAGGAGATTCAAATATTGTTTCATAGATAATCTTGATCATAAACCCACAATTCATCGGATCTTGACAAACACACCACAAAAGAAGATTACATCAAATAGATCTCCAAGAAGATCGAGGAGAACATGGTATTGAGATCCAAAAAGAGAGAAGAAGCCATCTAGCTAATAACTATGGACCCGAAGGTCTGAAGTAAACTACTTGCACATCATCGGAGAGGCTATGGTGTTGGTGTAGAAGCCCTCCATGATCAATGCCCCCTCCGGTGGAGCGCCGGAAAAGGCCCCAAGATGGGATCTCACGGGTACAGAAGGTTGCAGCGGTGGAATTAGGTTTTTGGCTCCGTATCTGGTAGTTTGGGGGTACGTAGGTATATATAGGAGGAAGAAGTACGTCGGTGGAGCAACGTGGGCCCCATGAGGGTGGAGGGCGCGCCCAGGGGGGTAGGCGCGCCCCCCTACCTCGTGGCTTCCTCGTTGGTTCCTTTACGTCCACTCCAAGTTCTCTGGATCACGTTTGTTCCGAAAATCACGTTCCCGAAGGTTTCATTTTGTTTGGACTCCGTTTGATATTCTTTTCCTTCGGAACACTGAAATAGGAAAAAACAATATGGGCTGGGCCTCCGGTTAATAGGTTAGTCCCAAAAATAATATAAAAGTGTATAATAAAGCCCATTATTCATTTAAAACAGAATATGATATAGCATGGAACAATAAAAAAAATTATAGATACGTTGGAGACGTATCAAGCATCCCCAAGCTTAATTCCTGCTCGTCCTTGAGTACGTAAATGATAAAAACAGAATTTTTGATGTGGAGTTCTATTTAGCATAATTTTCAATGTAATTATCCTATTTGTGGTATGAATATTCAGATCCGAAAGATTCAAGATAAAATTTTAATATTGACATAAAAATAATAATACTTCAAGCATACTAACTAAGCAATTATGTCTTCTCAAAATAACATGGCCAAAGAAAGTTCATCCCTACAAAATCATATAGTTTAGTCATGCTCCATTTTTGTCACACAAGAATGCTCTCATCATGCACAACCCCGATGACAAGCCAAGCAATTGTTTCATACTTTAGTAATCTCTAACCTTTTCAACTTTCACGCAATACATGAGCGTGAGCCATGGACATAGCACTTATGGGTGGAATAGAATATAATGATGGGGGTTATGTGGAGAAGACAGAAAAAGGAGAAAGTCTCACATCAACGCGGCTAATCAACGGGTTATGGAGATGCCCATCAATTGATGTTAATGTGAGGAGTAGGGATTGCCATGCAACGGATGCACTAGAGCTATAAATGTATGAAAGCTCAACAAAAGAAACTAAGTGGGTGTGCATCCAACTTGCTTGCTCACAAAGACCTAGGGCATTTGAGGAAGCCCATTGTTGGAATATACAAGTCAAGTTCTATAATGAAAAATTCCCACTAGTATATGAAAGTGACAAAACAAGAGACTATCTATCATAAGGATCATGGTGCTACTTTGAAGCACAAGTGTGGAAAAAGGATAGCAGCATTGACCCTTTTTTTTGGCCTTTTTTTCTTTTTCTTTTTGGCCTTTCTCTTTATTTTGGGAAAATGCTCTATGAATGATGATCATCACACTTCTATTTATTTACAACTCAATGATTACAACTCGATACTAGAACAAAGTATGACTCTATATGAATGCCTCCGGCGGTGTACCGGGATATGCAATGAATCAAGAGTGACATGTATGAAAAATTATGCATGGTGGCTTTGCCACAAAATACAATGTCAACTACATGACCATGCAAAGCAATATGACAATGATGAGCGTGTCATAAAAAGGAAACGGAACAGTGGAAATTTGCATGGCAATATATCTCGGAATGTCTATGGAAATGCCATAATAGGTAGGTATGGTGGCTGTTTTGAGGAAGATATAAGGAGGTTTATGTGTAATAGAGCGTATCTTATCACGGGGTTTGGATGCACCGGCGAAGTTTGCACCAACTTTAAGGTGAAAAAGGGCAATGCACGGTACCGAAGAGTCTAGCAATGATGGAAAGGCAGGAGTGCGTATAATCCATGGACTCAACATTAGTCATAAAGAACTCTCATACTTATTGCAAAAATCTATAAGTCATCAAAAACCAAGCACTACGCGCATGCTCCTAGGGGGATAGATTGGTAGGAAAAGACCATCGCTCGTCCCCGACCGCCACTCATAAGGAGGACAATCAAGGAACACCTCATGTTTCAAATTTGTTACATAACATTTACCATACGTGCATGCTACGGGATTTGCAAACTTTAACAAAAGTATTTATCAATTTCACAACTACTCAACTAGCACAACTTTAATATTACTACCTCCATATCTCAAAACGATCATCTAGCGTCAAACTTCTCTTATTATTCAACACACTTATAAGAGAGTTCTTTTTACTAACAATGCATACCTAGCATATTTTTATGATTAAAGCAAATTACCATGTTGTTTGTAGGAGTCTCAAAATAATATAAGTGAAGCATGAGAGAACAAAAGTTTCTATAAAACAATTCCACCACCATGCTCTAAAAGATTTAAGTGAAGCACTAGAGCAAAAACTATATAACTCAAAAGATATAAGTGAAGCACATAGAGTATTCTAATAATTATGAATCATGTGTGTCTCTCTCAAAAGGTGTTCACAGCAAGGATGATTGTGGTAAACTAAAAAGCAAAGACTCAAATCATACAAGACGCTCCAAGCAAAACACATATCATGTGGTGAATAAAAATATAGCTCCAAGTAAAGTTACCGATGGACGAAGCGAAAGAGGGGATGCCTTCCGGGCATCCCCAAGCTTTGGCTTTTTGGTGTCCTTGGATTATCTTGGGGTGCCATGGGCATCCCCAAGCTTAGGCACTTGCCACTCCTTGTTCCATAATCCATCAAATCTTTACCCAAAACTTGAAAACTTCACAACACAAAACTCAACAGAAAATCTTGTAAGCTCCGTTAGCGAAAGAAAACAAAACACCACTTCCAGGTATTGTATTGAACTCATTCTTTATTTATAATGGTGTTAAACCTACTGTATTCCAACTTCTCTATGGTTTATAAACTCTTTTTACTAGCCATAGATTCATCAAAATAAGCAAACAACACACGAAAAACAGAATCTGTCAAAAACAGAACAGTCTGTAGTAATCTGTAACTAACGCAAACTTCTGGAACTCAAAACATTCTACCAAAATAGGACGACCTAGACAATTTGTTTATTGATCTGCTGCAATTGGAGTCAGTAATTTACCACGTTCTGGTGAATTTAAACAATTGTTTTCGTGAACAGAAAGTTTCTGGATTTTTCAGCAAGATCAAATAATTACTATACAAGAAGATCCTATAGGTTTTACTTGGCACAAACACTAATTAAAACATAAAAACAAATCTAACCTGAGGCTATATCAAATATTTATTCCTAAACATAAGCAAAAAGCAAAAAACTAAAATAAAATTGGGTTGCCTCCCAACAAGCGCTATCGTTTAACGCCCCTAGCTAGGCATAAAAGCAAGGATAGATCTAGGTGTTGCCATAATAATAGGATAGATCACTAAAAATAATTTCATATTCTCTACGTTCAGCAGCAATTTTTCTTTGAGGCAAGCAAAAGTAATCAAAAGGGCTAAATTTAATGGGACAGAAGTCCCCAAGTTCAATTTCAGCAGGTATAGATTCCTCCTTTGGCCCTTCATATTGCACAACCAATTCATCATTATAAGCATTCTTTTGACAGAATTTCGTGAGCCTATACTCGAGATAATATCCTAGCTCATTATTTCGGATAGCAAAATCATTATTAAGTTCGGAGATTCTATCAATTAAAGCATTGGTAGGAACCTTTTTTCTAAGGTTTTCATTGAAAGCAACATACTGTAGAGATTGAAATCCCATTATTTCCTCTTGATCAAAGAGGACCGCCTCTATCGGAGGACGACCGTCGTCCACCCTATAGTGCGCGAAGATTTCTTAGGACTCTTTTATTGTAAATCTGAACTCATGAGCCAAAAAGATAGTAGCGGCACGCTTAACAGAAGAATGGTCAATATTAGAAAATTCTAAGAAAATCTTCTGCATGCAAGGATGCATGTGCATAAATTGTCTTTCAAGTTCAACTACAAGCATGGCAGTGGCGTCCGCGAGACTACTTGTTTTATGAAGAATCAAACTACCCATAGAAGGTAAAGCACCGGCACGAGTAAAGAAATCTTGAATAACTCTTTTTACAATAATATTGCCACTACCGATGCGGAATTCTTTTGTACGTAAGATAGGGGGTTCTTCAGCAAAAGCATCAGAATTTTCCATGTTATTATTATTGTCCATATCGACAATAATTTCCCCAATTTCAGACATAAAGGTAGAAAGTGCAGGGAGCAAAAAGAAAGAGAGAGGAAGGAGGACGGGAGAAAGAGGGCGAATAAAACGGCAAGGGTGAAGTGGGGGAGAGGAAAATGAGAGGCAAATGGCAACTAATGTAATGTGAGGGAGATAAGTTTGTGATGGGTACTTGGTAGGTCTTGACTTATGCGTAGACTCCCCGGCAACGGCGCCAGAAATCCTTCTTGCTACCTCTTGAGCATTGCGTTGGTTTTCCCTTGCAGAGGAAAGGGTGATGCAGCAAAGTAGCGTAAGAATTTCCCTCAGTTTTTGAGAACCAAGGTATCAATCCAGTAGGAGACCACGCGCAAGTCCCACACAACTACACAAAGAAACAAGAACCTCGCAACCAACGCGATAAAGGGGCTGTCAATCCCTTCACTGTCACTTACGAGAGTGAGATCTGATAGATATGATAAGATAATATTTTTGGTATTTTTATGATAAAGATGCAAAGTAAAATAAACGATAATAAAAATGGCTAAGTGTTGGAAGATTAATATAACATAGAATAGACCCAGGGGACATAGGTTTCACTAGTGGCTTCTCTCAAGAGCATAAGTATTACGGTGGGTAAACAAATTACTGTCACTAAATTGATAGAATTGAGCATAGTTATAGAATATAAAGGTATGATCATGTGTATAGGCATCACGTCCGTGACAAGTAGACCGACTCCTGCCTGCATCTTCAACTATTACTCCACACGTCGACCGCTATCCAGCATGCATCTAGAGTATTAATTTCATAAAGAACAGAGTAACACATTAAGAAAGATGACATGATGTAGAGGAATAAACTCATGCAATATGATGTAAACCCCATCTTTTTATCCTTGATGGAAACAATACAATACGTGCCTTGCTGCCCCTACTGTCACTGGGAAAGGACACCGCAAGATTGAACCCAAAGCTAAGCACTTCTCCCATTGCAAGAAAGATTAATCTAGTAGGCCAAACCAAACTGATAATTCGAAGAGACTTGCAAAGATAACCAATCATACATAAAAGAATTCAGAGGAGATTCAAATATTGTTCATAGATAATCTTGATCATAAACCCACAATTCGTCCTATCTTGACAAACACACCGCAAAAGAAGATTACATCGAATAGATCTCCAAGAAGATCGAGGAGAACATGGTATTGAGATCCAAAAAGAGAGAAGAAGTCATCTAGCTAATAACTATGGACCCGAAGGTCTGAAGTAAACTACTCACACATCATCGGAGAGGCTATGGTGTTGGTGCAGAAGCCCTCTGTGATCAATGCCCCCTCCGGCGGAGCGCCGGAAAAGGCCCCAAGATGGGATCTCACGGGGTACAGAAGGTTGTGGCGGTGGAATTAGGGTTTTGGCTCCGTATCTGGTAGTTTGGGGTACATAGGTATATATAGGAGGAAGAAGTACGTCGATGGAGCAACGTGGGCCCCATGAGGGTGGAGGGCACGCCCAGGGGGGTAGGCGCGCCCCCTACCTCGTGGCTTCCTCGTTGGTTGCTTTACGTCCACTTCAAGTTCTCTAGATCACGTTTGTTTCGAAAATCACGTTCCCGAAGGTTTCATTCCGTTTGGACTCCGTTTGATATTCTTTTCCTTCAGAACACTGAAATAGGCAAAAAAACAGCAATATGGGCTGAGCCTCCGGTTAATACGTTAGTCCCAAAAATAATATAAAAGTGTATAATAAAGCCCATTATTCATTTAAAATAGAATATAATATAGCATGGAACAATCAAAAATTATAGATACGTTGGAGACGTATCAGGGATGGAGGCCAAATTGCTATTCGAGCTCTTTATGAGCCGAGCTATCCTGTTGTAGCGTAGTCCGGACCCTCTTTACGATGTCCAGGGGCTCGACATCCGGATTACGATTCTTCTTGAGAAGGCCGCTCTATACTTCTGCTGCTAGGGCGGCGGTGTGCTCCTCTGTACGGAGGGAGCGTTCCGTGTTTCCGTTGACCGTTATGACGCCGCGTGGACCGGGCATCTTGAGCTTAAGATAAGCATAGTGCGGCACCGCGTTGAACCGAGCAAATGCAGTCCGTCCGAGCAGTGCGTGATAACCACTGCGGAATGGGACGATGTCGAAGATTAACTCTTCGCTTCGGAAGTTGTCGGGGGATCTGAAGACAACCTCTAGTGTGATTGAGCCCGTACAGTGGGCCTCTACACCTGGTATGACTCCTTTAAAGGTAGTCTTTGTTGGCTTGATCCTTGATGGATTAATGCTCATTTTGCGCACTGTGTCTTGATAGAGCAGATTGAGGCTGCTACCACCGTCCATGAGGACTCGCGTTAGATGGAATCCATCAATGATTGGGTCCAGGACTAGTGTGCCTGATCCGCCATGTCGGATACTGGTCGGATGATCCCAACGATCAAAAGTGACCAGGCATGATGACCATGGGTTGAACTTTGGGGCGACTGGCTCTATCGCATAAATGTCCCTTAGTGCGTGCTTGCGCTCCCTTTTGGGGATGTGTGTAGCATATATCATGTTCACCGTTTTGACTTGAGGGGGAATTTCTTCTGCCCCCCTGAGTTCGGTTGCCGGGGCTCTTCGTCATCATCCTCACTTTGTGATCCCTTTTCCTTGTTCTCGTCATTTAACTTCCCGGCCTGTTTGAAGACCCAACAATCCCTGTTGGTATGATTGGCTGGTTTGTCTAGGGTGCCATGTATCTGGCACGGACGATCGAGTATGCTGTCCAAGCTGGATGGTCCCTGATTGTTCCTTTTATACGTCTTTTTCTGTTGATCGGACTTGGAGCCGCTGAATCCGGCGTTAACTGTAGTGTCATCGGTATTATCACCATTGCTTCGGCGCTTGTGTCTGTTACGTCGGAGCTTGTCGTTGCTGTTTTTGACCTCGGAGGGGCCCGCCTCGCTGGCTGTGTTTTTGCTACGAGCTAGCCAACTATCCTCACCCGCGCAAAAGTGGGTCATGAGTGCCGTGAGGGCTGCCATAGATTTGGGCTTTTCTTGGCCGAGATGGCGGGCGAGCCATTCGTCACGGATGCTATGTTTAAAGGCCGCTAGGGCTTTGGCATCCGGACAGTCAACAATCTGGTTCTTTTTAGTTAGGAATCTAGTCCAAAATTTCCTGGCTGACTCTCCAGGCTGTTGGACTATGTGACTTAAGTCATCGGCGTCTGGTGGCCGGACGTATGTACCTTGGAAGTTGTCAAGAAAAGCTTCTTCCAAGTCCTCCCAGCTGCCGATGGAATTTTCAGGCAGGCTGTTTAACCAGTGCCGGGCTGGCCCTTTGAGCTTTAGTGGGAGGTATTTGATAGCATGGAGGTCATCTCCGCGGGCCATGTGAATGTGGAGAATAAAATCCTCGATCCATACCGCGGGATCGGTTGTTCCGTCTTATGATTCAATATTGACGGGTTTGAATCCTTCGGGGAATTCATGGTCCATTACTTCATCAGTGAAGCGAAGAGGGTGTGCGGCGCCTCTATATCTGGCCACATTGCACCATAGCTCCGATGGAGTTCGTCTGCGGTTATCGGCTCAGGTGTGACTAGGTTTGTCACGACCGAATAGGTAGCCATCATCACGTGTCGGGGGACATCCTCGCGATCCATAAATCGATCGTGTATGTCTTGCTCTACTATCCAGGGTCTGCCAGAGGTCGTATGTATGACCCCGAGCTGTTTCGTCTCTATTTTTACGAGGCGGTGGGGTAGGCTGCTGTTCGGCCTGAGTTGCCGCTCTATCCCGACCACGTGGTGGTCAGTCTGCCGCACTGTCCCGACCGCGTGGTGGTCGATCGGCCGCATTACGCGTGGGAGGTATGAGCTTCGGCGCCTCTTCATCGAACTAGGGTAGCAACCTTCGCTTTGGGTAAATCTGGGCGTCTAAGGCCGTATTCTTCGACTGCCAGGACATCAGTCCATCTGTCGACGAGCAGATCTTGGTCAGCTTGAAGCTGCTACTGTTTCTTTTTCAGGCTCCTTGCAGTGGCTATTAGTTGGCGCTTGAAGCGCTCCTGCTCGAGAGGTTCCTCTGGCACGATGAAATCTTCGTTGCCGAGGCTTTCCTCATCCTCCGAGAGTGGACGGTAACTACCGTCCTCCGAGTCGTTGGGCCTGGCCTGTTCCTTGGGGCTAGCTTGCCCGTTTTCTTGTTCCTCCTGTTCGGATGTTACCTCAGCAAGGTCTTCATAGTTTTCGGCATCGTCCGGAGTATTATTTTCGCAGGTGCCAGCATTGCTGTCTTTTGAAGGATGTGACTTAGAGCGGCGCCGAGGACGCCGGCGTTTTTGCTGTGTCTTAGGAGGTTATTCTTGACTGGGTTTTCTTTGTCATCGTCGTTGGTTGTTTTGGGTGTATCCACCATGTACACATCGTACAAAGAAGTGGACGTCCAGCGTCCAGTGAATGGCGGGTCTTGGCCTTGCTCCCTGTCAGCATCGTCGTCCATACCGTCGATGTCGTCAGAGTCGTAATCAAGCATGTCGGTTAAGTCCTCGACAGTGGCTATGAAGTGGGTGGCGGGTGGGAAGCAAAATTCTCGATCCTCAGCCCCTAGTTCGAACCGGACATAGTTTGGATGCGAGTCCCCCACCAAGGATAGGCTCTTTAATGAGTTTAGCACATCGCCCAAAGGCGAGTGCTGGAAGATGTTTGCGGCGCTGAATTCAAAGATCGATAAATGATCAAGTTCAGCGTCCGCGGGCTTACATGGTTCGGAACTTATAGCCAGAGATGAGTCCGGCATTCCAGTGACACAGATATTGTGTGAGGTTAAGTCCATGTGCGGCTCCAACGCTGGGGAATCTGTGGCCTCCGTGGTGGGGTTGAGCCTCCAATCCTCGGATGTCGCAGTGTGCTTGGGGTCTATGGCCAGAGTGGTTACACGAGCCATCTCCTGGATGCGGTCTAACGACAGATTCAGGTCATGTTCGTCAAGGTGACCAGGAGCGATCGCCGCAGTCTCGAATCCGGCGAAGATCAAATCTCCACGGATGTACGCGACGTAGTTCAAGCTCCCAAATCTGACCTGATGGCCAGGGGCATAGCTATCGATCTGCTCCAGATGACCAAGCGAATTGGCCCGCAAGGCAAAGCTGCCGAACACGAAGATCTGTCTGGGGAGGAAGGTTCCTCCTTGGACAACGTCATTGTAGATGATTGAAGGTTCCATCGAAACCTTTTAGGGATGGCACAGTGGAACTCTCAATGAAAGCACGAATGTCGGTGTCAAAACCGGCGGATCTCGGGTAGGGGGTCCCGAACTATGCGTCTAAGGTCGATGGTAACAGGAGATAGGGGACACGATGTTTACCGGAGTTGGGCCCTCTCTATGGAGGTAATACCCTACTTCCTGCTTGGTTGATCTTGATGAATATGAGTATTACAAGAGTTGATCTACCACGAGATCGAGATGGCTAAACCCTAGAAGTCTAGCCTGTATGACTATGGTAATGAGTCTCCCCCTTCCGAACTAAGTCCTCCAGTTTATATAGACACCGGGAGGATCTAGGGTTACACAAGATCGGTTACAAAGGAAAGGAATCTACGTATTCGGTCGCCAAGCTTGCCTTCCACACCAAGAAGAGTCCCATCCGGACACGGGTGCAGTCTTCGGTCTTCTTATCTTCACAGTCCATCAGACCGGCCCATGGCTAACAGGCTGGACGGCCGAGGACCCCTTAGTCCAGGACTCCGTCAAGGGTGTCCTTCCCACACGACCCAGGAATCGTCGGGGATAGGCCCTCCTGGGACACAGTCTGGGGCCGTGTCTGATCGGGCGAGGCATCGAAACCCAATCATTTCCGTAGGTATTTACATCCCACGCAGTAATCCGAGAAAATCATTTCCGTAGGTATGTACATCCCAGACGGTATATCCCAGAAAAACATTTCCGTTCATATGTATATCACACACAGTCAATCCAACGAATACGTTTCCGTTCTTATGTATATCCCACACAGTCAATCCAGGGAAAACGTTTCCATTCGTACATACATCCCACACAGTTTTATGTGTAGGCTCGTGTGTGAAAGGTGTAACTATCACACACGGTCTGCCTTGGTAAACTATTTGCTTTTATCAACTATATCACACACGATTTGATGAAGAAAACGGTGTGGCATTGGGCTATCCATCGTAAGCGCTTTTACTGCTAGAACCGTTTGCAAAGGTCCATGACACACTTAGCTGGTTTATTAGTTTACAATTAATAATTCCAGTATTACGCGAATTCACATTTCATATCGAACAACTGTTTGCCAATTTCATATCAGGCACATAAATATATTATAACATCACAGTACGATAGCTACATGAAAACAACACAGTACAACATATAGCTTGTTCAACTTCATAAGAACAATATATTCATTTCCCTAATCGAGATCATCCAGGTGATACGTCTCCAACGTATCTATAATTTTTTTATTGTTCCATGCTATATTATATTCTGTTTTAAATGATTAATGGGCTTTATTATACACTTTTATATTATTTTTGGGACTAACCTATTAACCGGAGGCCCAGCCCATATTGCTTTTTTTTGCCTATTTCAGTGTTCCGAAGGAAAAGAATATCAAACGGAGTCCAAACGGAATGAAACCTTCGGGAACGTGATTTTCGGAACAAACGTGATCCAGAGAACTTGGAGTGGACGTAAAAAATCAACGAGGAAGGCACGAGGTAGGGGGCGCGCCTACCCCCCTGGGCGCGCCCTCCACCCTCGTGGGCCCCTCGTTGCTCCACCGACGTACTTATTCCTCCTATATATACCCATATACCCTGGAAACATTATATACGGAGCCAAAACCCTATTTCCACCGCCGCAACCTTCTGTACCCGTGAGATCCCATCTCGGGGCCTTTTCCGGCGCTCCACCGGAGGGGGCATTGATCAAGGAGGGCTTCTACATCAACACCATAGCCTCTCCGATGATGTGTGAGTAGTTTACTTCAGACCTTCGGGTCCATAGTTATTAGCTAGATGGCTTCTTATCTCTCTTTGGATCTCAATACCATGTTCTCCTCGATCTTATTGGAGATCTATTCGATGTAATCTTCTTTTGCGGTGTGTTTGTCAAGATCCGATGAATTGTGGGTTTATGATCAAGATTATCTATGAAAAATATTTGAATCTCCTCTGAATTCTTTTATGTATGATTGGTTATCTTTGCAAGTCTCTTCAAATTATCAGTTTGGTTTGGCCTACTAGATTGATCTTTCTTGCAATGGGAGAAGTGCTTAGCTTTGGGTTAAATCTTGCAGTGTCCATTTCCCAGTGACAGCAGGGGCAGCAAGGCATGTATTGCATTGTTGCCATCGAGGATAAAAATATGGGGTTTACATCATATTGCATGAGTTTATTCCTCTATATCATGTCATCTTTCTTAATGCGTTACTCTGTTCTTCATGAACTTAATACTCTAGATGCAGGCAGGAGTCGGTCGATGTGTGGAGTAATAGTAGTAGATGCAGGCAGGAGTCGTTCTACTTGTCACGGACATGATCATACCTAGATATTCTCATAACTATGCTCAATTCTATCAATTGCTTGACAGTAATTCGTTTACCCACCGTAATACTTATGCTCTTGAGAGAAGCCACTAGTGAAACCTATAGCCCACGGGTCTATTCTCTATCATATTAATCTTCCAACACTTAGCTATTTTTTATTACCGTTTATTTTACTTTGCATCTTTGTCTTAAAAAATACCAAAAATATTATCTTATCACATCTATCAGATCTCACTCTCGTAAGTGACCGTGAAGGGATTGACAACCCCTTTATCGCGTTGGTTGCGATGTTCTTGTTTGTTTGTGTAGGTGCGTGAGACTCGCGCGTGGTCTCCTACTGGATTGATACCTTGGTTCTCAAAACTGAGGGAAATACTTACGCTACTTTGCTGCATCACCCTTTCCTCTTCAATGGAAAACCAAAACAGTGCTCAAGAGGTAGCAAGAAGGATTTCTGGCGCCGTTGCCGGGGAGTCTACGCACAAGTCAAGACCTACCAAGTACCCATCACAAACATATCTCCCTCGCATTACATTATTTGCCATTTGCCTCTCGTTTTCCTCTCCCCCACTTCACCCTTGCCGTTTTATTCGTCCTCTCTTTTCCGTTTGCCTTTTTCCTCGCGTGACTTACCGTCATGGCTAGTCCTTTATCCGCTCCTTTGACTCCCGAGTTTGAAGTTCTCCACTTCAAACAAAGGCAAGGAGAAAATTTAAAAGATGCTTGGTTTAGGATGATGGAATCTTATCGTAATTGTACCCTAGAGGTGAACTTTAGAATTTTGCTTCACAATTTTTATGTTGGATTGAATATGTCTCATAGACAACTCTTGGATTGCGTTGCCAAAGGAAATTTTATCGAAATTGATCCCAGTATTGCGCATGAAATTATAGAGGGTATAGTGGGAACACTGCCTCAACAAAAGGGGCCTAATCATACCCAGGAAGGAACGCAAGTTTTTGAGAAAATTTGCGAAGTAACAAATTTTTTACAAAAATCTCTTGAACCTCTTAAAAGTGTTAGTGGGAATATCCACCGTATGAATATGTTGATTACTCTTTGTAATAAACGGTTGGATTCTATAGATCTAAAAATCTCGGAATATGAAGGGAAGCGTAAATAATCTCCTGGATTCGAGCATAACTCCATAAAAAAATTAAAAACTCAAGATGATAATACCTAGATCTTTCTCTACTTTTGTGCCTAGCTAGGGGCGTTAAGCGCTTGTTGGGAGGCAACCCAATTTTATTTTAGTTTTTTTGCTTTTTTCTTATGCTAGGAATAAATATATGATCTAGCCTCTGGTTAGATTTGTTTTTATGTTTTAGTTAGTGTTTGTGCCAAGTTAAACCTATAGGATCTTTTTGGATAGTAATTGTTTGATCTTGCTGAAAATTCCAGAAACTTTCTGTTCACGAAAATAATTGTTTAAAATCACCAGAACATGATAAAATATTGATTCCAATTGCTGCAGATCAATAAACAAATTGTCTAGGCCTCCTATTTTGTTTGAATTTTTTTAGTTCCATAAGTTTGTGTTAGTTACAGATTACTACAGACTGTTCTGTCTTTGACAGATTCTGTTTTTCGTGTGTTGTTTGCTTATTTTGATGAATCTATGGCTAGTAAAAGATTTATAAACCATATAGAAGTTGTAATACAGTAGGTTTAACACCAATATAAATAAATAATGAGTTAAATACAGTACCTTGAAGTGGTGTTTTGTTTTCTTTCGCTAACGGAGCTTACGAAATTTTCTGCTGAGTTTTGTGCTGTGAAGTTTTCAAGTTTTGGGTAAAAGATTTGATGGATTATGGAACAAGGAGTGGAAAGAGCCTAATCTTTGGGATGCCCATGGCACCCCAAGATAATCTAAGGACACCAAAAAGCTAAAGCTTGGGGATGCCCCGTAAGGCATCCCTCTTTAAATCTTAGATCCATCGGTAACTTTACTTGGAGCTATATTTTTATTCACCACATGATATGTGTTTTGCTTGGAGTGTCTTGTATGATTTGAGTCTTTGCTTTTAGTTTACCACAATCATCCTTGTTGTACACACCTTTTGAGAAAGACTCACATGATTCGTAATTGATTAGAATACTCTATGTGCTTCAATTATATCTTTTGAACTATATAGTTTTTGCTCTAGTGCTTCACTTATATCTTTTAGAGCACGGTGGTGGAATTGTTGTATAGAAACTTTGTTATCTCATGCTTCACTTATATTAATTTGAGAGTCCTACAAACAGCATGGTAATTTGCTTTAATCATAAAAATATGCTAGGTATGCATTGTTAGTAAAGAACTTTCTTATAAGTATGTTGAATGCTAAGAAAAGTTTGATGCTTGATGATCATTTTGACAGATGGAGGTAGTGATATTAAAGGTGTGCTAGTTGAGTAGTTGTGAAATTGAGAAATACTTGTGTTAAAGTTTGCAAATCCCGTAGCATGCACGTATGGTAAACGTTATGTACCAAATTTGAAACATGAGATGCTCGTTGATTGTCCTCCTTATGAGTGACGGTCGGGGACGAGCGATGGTCTTTTCCTACCAATCTATCTCCTAGGAGCATGCACGTAGTGCTTGGTTTTTGATGACTTGTAGATTTTTGCAATAAGTATGAGAGTTCTTTATGACTAATGTTGAGTCCATGGACTATACGCACTCTTACCTTTCCAGCATTGCTAGCCTCTTCGGTACCGTGCATTGCCCTTTCTCACCTTGAGAGTTGGTGCAAACTTCGTCGGTGCATCCAAACCCCGTGATAAGATACGCTCTATCACACATAGACCTCCTTATATCTTCCTCAAAACAGCCACCATACCTACCTATTATGGCATTTCCATAGCCATTCCGAGATATATTGCCATGCAACTTTTCACCGTTCCGTCTTTTTTATGACACGTTCAGCATTGTCATATTGATTCGCATGATCATGTAGTTGACATCGTATTTGTGGCAAAGCCACCATGCATAATTTTTCATACATGTCACTCTTGATTCATTGCATATCCCGGTATACCGGCAGAGACATTCATATAGAGTCATACTTTGTTCTAGTATCGAGTTGTAATCATTGAGTTGTAAATAAATAGAAGTGTGATGATCATCATTCATAGAGCATTGTTCCAATGAAAAAAAGGAGAAAGGCCAAAAAAAAGGAAGACCCAAAAAAAGAGAAAATAAAAGGGGCAATGTTACTATACTTTTTCCACACTTGTGCTTTAAAGTAGCACCATGATCCTTATGATAGATATTCTCTTGTTTTGTCATTTTCATATACTAGTGGGAATTTTTCGTTATAGAACTTGGCTTGTATATTCCCACAATGGGCTTCCTTAAATGCCCTAGGTCTTCGTGAGCAAGCAAGTTGGATGCACACCCACTTAGTTTCTTTTGTTGAGCTTTCATACATTTATAGCTCTAGTGCATCCGTTGCATGGCAATCCCTATTCCTCGCATTAACATCAATTGATGGGCATCTCCATAGGCCGTTGATTAGCCGCGTTGATGTGAGACTTTCTCCCTTTTTGTCTTCTCCACATAACCCCCATTATTATATTCTATTCCACCCATACTGCTATGTCCATGGCTCACGCTCATGTATTGCGTGAAAGTTGAAAAGGTTAGAGAAAAGTATGAAATAATTGATTGGCTTGTCATCGGGGTTATGCTTGATGAGAGCATTCTTGTGTGACGAAAATGGAGCATAATAAACTATATGATTTTGTAAGGATGAACTTTCTTTGGCCATGTTATTTTGAGAAGACATAATTGTTTAGTTAGTATGCTTGAAGTATTATTATTTTTATGTTAATATTAAATTTTTATCTTGAATCTTTCGGATCTGAATATTCATACCACGAATAGGAGAATTACGTTGAAAATTATGCTAAATATCAGACTGGAACTGAATCATCAGACTGAAACTGAATCGTGCTTACGGACCGTAACCACGCAACCATGCATTGAATATGCTCCGATCGGTCCAAGCAACCCATGTTTAGACTTTGATCCCTTTGATTTGACTACTACTAGTATCTGCATAGCTGCAGGTGCTACCCAGCCTGGTCAAACTAAGTGAAGAGGGCGGGCTTTGCATTAACGTGCTAAAATGGCGTGTGTTTTGACGTGATCCGCGCAGAAGGCAACAACGACAGTTACTAAGCACGCGATGGCGCCATCCTCTCGCTGTTGTCATCTTGTACCTAATGCAGAAAGATACAATCTAGGACCAGGTGACACCGCGAGCAACAGTCCAGGCGTACTTCTCACTAGGAAATGGCAAGTGCAACTGTCATGACTCATGACTGCCTTGTGCACAAATCGTAACAAGGATCTCAATCTTATGTGCTTGCAAGTTGCTATTTTAGCTCACCGCATCGGTGCCCAGGCAGGTTTTAGTTTATCTGTTATTATTCTAAAACAATCCATTTTATGTATGTATAAAAACCTTTGTTAGTACTGTATTATTACGCGGACACTGAGTGCTGGCCAGGTTGCACTGTCCTCGATCGTTCCTCGCCAAAGGAGAAGGGAACAGAAGGAAATTACCAAGCTAGTAGTTTTACTTGTGCTTCCTTCTGGGCTCCATACGTAAGATGGTTGTATGCATCGATTGATGCAGAGGCTGGGGGTTTAACCTTCTTTAAAAAAAACATTTTAATTCAGGTTTCTCTGTCGTAGTATTTCTGTTTTCTTTGAAGAAAAGACAACTCATCAAAAGAAACTGAAGAAAAAGGCGATTCCGTAGTGGGAACGCCGATATGCTCTTGTTTAGGATTGCTGCTGGCCTCAGGATTGCTGCTGGCCTCAGGGCCCAGGCGTCGGAGGGAGAGACGGCGTCGACATGAAAGAAAGAGAGGCCGGGACGGGAGTAACGAAAAGGAAAGGATGCGACGGTTCCTGCAACGCCCGTCACAGCTTTGCCCAAAGCCGGGCGATTTCCCGGATCCATCTCGGCTTGCGTAGCCCAGTGGCGCAAGTGCACCTCCCCGGGACGGCGACCTGAATCCAACGCGTCCACTCCTCGCGGAATTCATCTGCACGGACACGACGACAGAGCGGCAAGTTGGAAAGCCACCCGTAAAACGGACGGAATCCATCGGCGTCGCGGTGGAATTCCACTGGAAGAAAAGGGTGCGGGCACGGGGGGTCCCTGTCTGTCGCCGGTGGCGCGCGAAGGCCCCGGCCGGACCCGCGGCCATGCAGATGCAGGGGCGGCACAACTGATTCGAAAGCGGGGCACAACGGTGCAAGGCACGGGACGGGAGTGACGCCGTGCTCGTTGGCTGTCGTTGCCGCTGCTAGCTGTGGCATCACGCCTATGGAGCCGCCCCTTGCACAGGCAGGGCGAACGGGGGCGGACGTTAATGGCGTGCAAAAGTGGCATGGCCAAAGGAGCGTGCTCCAACTGCCGAATCATGCGTGGGTGAGCAGGGTACGGCCGGCCGGGGAGCGTACGGTTTCGTACAGTAAGTTTGTACCGTTCCCACCTTCCTTCCTAGGTTGGGAGGAGGAGTAACTGACTGGCACGGTTCCCCGTACTCCCTGTTCAGAGATGGATAGGCATGAATTGAATGGCGTTAGTATATTGCTCGTGAGAAATTTCTAGGCTGGGCGGGATGGCCGCAAAATCCATTGCAGAGCGTAGCATCTGCTCCGATAGAACCTTTTGTGTTCATACTACCATCCTCCGGTTTTGAATTGAACGTTCGTAAGAGAAATTCGTCGGCCCGATTCGCTCGCTCGCCGGAGTTCGTCGGGGTCAGATTTGTCAACAGCAAACGCTGAAATTATAGAGATTCTGAGAAGAACTTCCCTAGATGCATCCACAATCCATAGATGAGTAAATAACCTTTCCTAGAAAAAGAAAAAGAACCGCATCCATCCACTAGTCTAGTTAAACGGCAGGAAGATGAATCAATGGAACAAAATTAGCCCCTTTGCTGATGGAAACACACATGCACTGTACACCATGTCACCATTCGCTTCCGCCGCACCGCACGCAGCGGAGGCGGTCAGGCCAGCCAGGGCCGGGGTCTGGTCTGGGTCTCCTAGGCCTACGGGCCCGATGCTACCACCTGGCGAACCCCTTCTTCCCGGCGGCGGCCACGGCGGCGGCGCGCTCGAACTTGGCGGCGGCGCAGGGGATGGTGATGCCGCCGGGGTGCTGGAAGCCGAACGCCTCCTCGGCCTCCCGCAGCAGCTCCCCGAACATGGGGTGGTTGAAGTACACCACCGGCACCACGTACCGGAGCGGCTCCCCGGGCCCGCCGCCGCCGACGTACACCGCCACCTGCCCCTTGGGGGTCTTCACCGCCTCGCCGCCGTCTCCGAGCATTCTGCACCCGCGGTCCGTCCGGCCGAGGCTGAGGAGCCGCGCCAGCGACCGCCCCCACCGCAGCACCGGCGCCAGCTTCTTGGCCTCCCGGCCCTCCATCGGGCACGGCGTGTCGAGGCGGAGGTAGCCGCCCCGGCGCCGGCTCCGGCCGCAGAGCGCCCACCGCCACGCGGTCAGCAGCTTGCGGCCCAGCCGGAACCCGCCACGCAGCCTCCTTGTCCTCGGCATGGCGAGGCCGAGATCTCACCCCAACGAACCGCCCGCTTGCTTTGTCCTCCTTTCCTGGACGAGCGAGCGAGGGGCTCTCGCCTTAATGAATGGGAGGAGACGGAAGGAACTGGTAACGGAAGTCGGAAGGAGTGTGATTAGTGGGGGAAGTGGACTGTTCTATATAGGCGTCAGCCTCGCGAGAGCGGGCTGTGGGCGGCGTTTTTGAGATCCTACTAGTAAAATTTTGATGTGTTTTCCTGCAGCTCGTCGTTTTCCGTTTTGATGAAAGGAAGGTTCCTGGCTCGGTTCGGCGTTGGGCTTGTGCCTACTGACTGGCAGGAGGAGATTTCGTGTGGGTATTTGTCTGGGATTTTATTACCTGTTTTCTTTTCTTCTTTTGACGTGATTTTACCTGGTTTTCGGTGGGAGTGAAGTCTGTTTTAAACCTCAAACTCGTAGAGCTCGTCGAAATCGAACCCCGACCTTCAAATCCTTGAAATCGGTACCCTGACCTCTGGAATCCCGGTCAATATCAACCTTGCATCCACCCTAGAGCTGTTTGTGGCATCGAAAAAAAATCTATCCTGGTCGGGATTACTAGGTTCTCTAATTGACTCGGTGACCCTACGTCATATCCATCTTCGTCTCTGCTACTATTATGTCGAGCTGCCCGGCGGCGATCGCTGACCACGGCATGCATGCCCCAAAGTCTCCCTTGCCCGTGCGGCGATGCTCACCACGGCAGCAGCGTTCTTGTGGTTTCACGTCTTGATTTAGCTCGTCGTGCTGAATTTTAGTCGAGCTAGCGACGATGCTCATGGCGGAACAGCGTGCCGGCCAGGTGTGCGCGCAGGTCCAGCATGCGTTGTGCCGCCGGCCTTTGCTCCACATGCCGCTCTACGTGTCCACAGCGTGTGCATCGCCAAGTTTCGTCAGTACAGATCGATCAAGGCCAGCGGCGGTGTGTAAGTTGCTATGTACGTGAGGTCGTGAGCTAGATACTGAAAAATCCATCCACCTGCTTGCGGCTTGCCTACTTCAAAGCCAGCTTCTATGTGAAAGTACGCTGCCTAACCCATCGCATCGTTTAAGTCAGCTAGCATCATAGCTTAGTGTTCTTGAGTACTCGGCGGCGATTCGGCGTCTTGGTGTTGTGCGTGTTCACCCACGGTGTCATCGCGCCACGGTCACCGTCTCGTACAATCCGTTTCTCACAATCAACGCGCGGTTCGCGCCTTTATACATCGCCGCGCCCACATGGTTGCGGACGATGTGATAGAATGATAGCCGAGGACTGGAGCCGCGAAGCGGCGAGCCAGCGTAATACGTCTGGCGTAGCGTCGCGCCCTTCCTGCTGGCCATCACCATGACGGAGGTCGCCGCACGCGTGGTCCGCCGCCTCGGCCCGCGGCTCGCGCCACCCGCGCTCTCCCACATGGCCACATTCCCGGCGTGCGGACATTTTCCACAGCGTCGGCGCGCCACCACCTCCGTCATGCGGCGCCGCCATAAGCCGCCCCTCGCAGCTCGGTTCTTCCTCTCGGTGTCACGTCCGCCACATAAGAGCCGCCGGTCACGTCGTGCTTTGCATGGAGCGAACCTCCATGGATGCCCCCGCGCGAACCATGCATATGACATGTGGGGCAGGGATGTCAGTGAAAGTAGCTTGTGATCCCGGGCGGGATGAATCTTTTCCCGGTGCGCCAAACTGGTCCAGGGTTAATATTGACCGGGATTATAAAGGTCAGGGTACCGATTTCAGGGATTTGTAGGTCGGGGTTCGATTCCGACGAACTCTACGAGTTCGAGGTTTAAAACAGACTTTACTCTTTCGGTGGCGAGGCGGCGTTTTTTCTTTGTTTTTTTTTTAAGAATGCGAGGCGGCGTTTTTTTTTAGGATGCGAGGCGGCGTTTTTGTTCGGTAATGGCTGGTGTTCTCCGGCGGGCACGGGCGTGGTCCATGATATCCGCTGGACTCTGGAGAGCGTCCGCCACACTACGCCCATTCGGCTAGGCTGCTTTGGGCCACAGTTAACTTCTGTCCATGCAATTACGCGCAAAAGCCTTTGCATGTCGACGGAGTGTAAGCCGTGGGATGTCCAAATCCATCTCATTTTTTAGTACGAAAATCATCGAAAAGGACCACAGCTAGCTAGTTTATACTCCATCAGTCCCATAATGTAATAGTGTTTGAGTGTTTGTTTTATTATACTCCATTCATTTCTAAATGCAAGACTTTTTAGAGATTTTTAATATGGACTATATATGAATGTATATAGACGTATTTTAGATTATGGATTCACTCATTTTTTTTGTACGTAGTTCATAGTAAAATCTCTAAAAGGTCTTATATTTAGGACCGAGAAAATAGAAGAAACTACTCCTTCTATCCCACAATATAAAACGTAGCTTGGGACAAATGGAGTAGCTCGTCAGAGCATCTACATCTTACCTAACTCTAGGAAATACGTACGTCGTCGTCGTCGTCATTCACACATGGCTATTATTGTGAAAATAATTTGGAAACCAAGAGCCGAACTAATTTACAAATCAAACTATTAACGTGATTAATCTTTACTGTTAAAAGGGTATGTGTACGTTGTCGTTGTTCGCATGTAGCCATTAGTGCAAAAATAATTTAATGTCCAAGAGCCGAATAAATTTGAATATCAAGTCATTATTGTAATTAATTTGTCAAATACTCCCTTTGTTTTTAAATATAAATATTTTAGAGATTTTAATATAGACTACATACGGAACAAAATAAGTGAATCTACACTTAAATACATCTATATACATCTGTATGTTGTTCATAGTGAAATATCTAAAAGATCTTATATTTAGAAACGGAGGGAGTAGTTAATTATATGTGCAATTAATCACATTCATTTAAATAGGGATTTTTTCGTGTGAAATTAGTTTGGAAACCGAGTCATTAATGCAACTCATCAGATGTGGGAATTTTTCTCTCAACCTATTTCCCTTATTAGTCCGTGTGATCCACTTTTTTATTTATTCTTTTCTAAATTGTCCATAATCTACCGCTTTTGCATACCACCACTCTTTCAAATATTGTTTCATCCTGTAGCAACACGCACGAATATTTATCCAGTAGCGCTTATTTATCCAGAAAAAAGGTCACAATGACCTAAAATTACTTTCCTAAATATATAGGTTTGTTATCCACATACGCTTTTATCAAATTATTTAAATTCTTTTTACGATACCTACATTCGTGCACCCACTATCCCCATTAGCTAAGACACAGACATAAGAGCTTGGTAATGGGGGTCCCACCACGGGTGTATGTTTCGCCAGAGAGGTGATCACGAAAGCGGTAGGTAGGCATCGTCAGGTGATACGTCTCCAACGTATCTATATTTTTTTATTGTAACATGCTATTATATTATTTGTTTTGGATGTTTTATATGCATTAATATTCTATTTTATATTATTTTTGGGACTAACCTATTAACCTAGAGCCCAGTGTCAGTTTCTGTTTTTTTCCTTGTTTTAGAGTTTCACAGAAAAAGCAATACCAAACGGAGTCCAAACGGAATGAAATTTTCGCGATGATTTTTTTGGACCAGAAGACATCCAGAGGACTTGGAGTACACGTCAGGGAAGCCACGAGGAACCCACAAGGTCGGAGGGCGCGCCCAGGGGGGTAGGATGCGCCCCCACCCTTATGGGCCCCTCCTGACTCCACCGACCTATTTCTTCCGTCTATATATTTTCAAATATTCCAAAACCTACCAGGAGAGCCACGAAAACACTTTTCCACCACCGCAACCTTCTGTACCCGTGAGATCCCATCGAGGGGCCTTTTTCGGCGTCCTGCCGGAGGGGGATTCGATCACGGAGGGCTTCTACATCAACACCATTGCCTCTCCGATGAAGCTGAGTAGTTTACCTCAGACCTACTGGTCCATAGCTAGTAGCTAGATGGCTTCTTCTCTCTCTTTGATTCTCAATACCATGTTCTCCTCGATGTTCTTGGAGATCTATCCGATGTAATACTCTTTTGCGGTGTGTTTGCCGAGATCCGATGAATTGTGGATTTATGATCAGCTTATCTATGAATATTATTAGAATCTTCTCTGAATTCTTATATGCATGATTTGATATCTTTGCAAGTCTCTTCGAACTATTGATTTGGTATGGCCAACTATATTGGTTTTTCTTGCGATGGGAGAAGTGCTTAGCTTTGGGTTTAATCTTGCGGTGCTCGATCCCAGTGACAGTAGTGAAGGAAATATGCCCTAGAGGCAATAATAAAGTTGTTATTTATATTTCCTTATATCATGATAAATGTTTATTATACATGCTAGAACTGTATTAACCGGAAAATTGATACCTGTGTGGATACATAGACAAAGCACAGTGTCCATAGTAAGCCTCTACTAGACTAGCTCGTTAATCAAAGATGGTTAAGCTTACTAACCATATACATGTGTTGTCATTTGATGAACGGGATCACATCACTAGGAGAATGATGTGATGGACAAGACCCATCCTTTAGCTTAGCATAATGATCGTTAAGTTTTATTGCTATTGCTTTCTTCAATACATATTCCTTTGACTATGAGATTATGCAACTCCCGGGTACCGCAGGAATACCTTGTGTGCTATCAAACGTCACAACGTATAACTGGGTGATTATAAATATGCTCTACAGGTATCTCCGAAGGTGTTTGTTGGGTTTGCATAGATCGAGATTAGGATTTGTTACTCCGAGTATGGGAGAGGTATCTCTGGGCCCTCTCGGTAATGCACATCATAATAAGCCTTGCAAGCAATGTGACTAATGAGTTAGTTGTGGGATGATGCATTACACAACGAGTAAATAGACTTGCCGGTAACGAGATTGAACTAGGTATGAAGATACCAACGATCGAATCTCGGGCAAGTAACATACCGATGACAAAGGGAATAACGTATGTTGTCATTACGGTACGACCGATAAACATCTTCGTAGAATATGTGGGAACCAATATGAGCATTCAGGTTCCGTTGTTGGTTATTGACCAGAGAGATGTCTCGGTCATGTCTACATAGTTCTCGAACCCGTAGGGTCCGCACGCTTGACGTTTGATGACGATTTTGTATTATATGAGTTATGTGATTTGGTGACCGAATGTTGTTCGGAGTCCCGGATGAGATCACACACATGACGAGGAGTCTCAAAATGGTTGAGAGGTAAAGATTCATATATAGGATGATAGTATTCGGGCACCAGAAGTGTTTCGGGGGTTATTGGATACATATCGGAGTACCCGGGGGGGGGGGGAGGGTTACCGGAACTTCCCGGGGGAATAATGGGCCTTATGGGCCGTAGGAGGGGAGAACACCACCCCACCAGGGGTGGCGCGCCCCCCCCAAAGGAAGGAGGCCGAGTGGAAGAAGGAAGAGGGGGTTCGGCCCCCCTTTCCTTCTTCCCTCCCTCTCTTCCCTTTTTCCCCCTCCGGCAAAAGGAAAGGGGGGGGGGGCGAATTGGAAAAGGAACCCCAAGTAGGATTCCTCCTACTTGGCGCGCCCTTGGCTGTCCACCTCCCCCTCCCACCTATATATATATATATATATATATATATATATATATATATATATATATATATATATATATATATATATATATATATATATGTGGGGAGGGGGCGCCTAGAAGACACATGAAAATCTGTTAGCCGTGTGCGGCGCCCCCCTCCATAGTTTACGCCTCCGGTCATATTGTCGTAGTGCTTAGGCGAAGCCCTATGCGGATCACTTCACCATCACCGTCACTATGCCGTCGTGCTAACGGATTTTTCCCTTGACACTTTGCTAGATCAAGAGTTCTAGGGACGTCATCGAGCTGAATGTGTGCAGAACTCGGAGGTGTCGTACGTTCGGTGCTTGATAGGTCGGAACGAGAAGAAGTTCGACTACATCAACCGCGTTGTCAAACGCTTCCGCTTTCGGTTTGTCGGATTCGGGGTTCCGCAGACCCTTGAGAGGTTCGAACTCTGGGGTGCGCACGAAGAACACTCTCTTCCCAGTCTGCCCACTAAACGATCTCACGGCCTAGCTCGACGAACCCAAAGAGCAAGAGACACGGGGGTTTATCCTAGTTCGGGCCACCTTGCGGTGTAATACCCTACTCCAGCTTTGTGGTGGATTGCCTCGTGGGGCTGAAGATGAATTAGTAAAGTGGTAGAACAACCTCAGGAGGTGAGGCGTTCTTGGGCTCGATGAGCTGATGGGGGTAAGGATGATCTGAATGATCCGTCCTCTGCTACGGTGGTGGCTAGGTCCTATTTAGAGTGGTATTGGTCCTCTTCCCAAATGTAGGCGAGAAGGGATCCCACAACGGCCAAATTTGAAGGGAGACAACTAGTACAAACTATCCTGACAAAAGTAGTCTTTGCCTGCCAAAGGCTCTGGTGGTGACGCTGTAGTGGGCTCCGCGATGACCTTCGTCCTGGCGGTCTTGGTCTTGTTGCACCGAAACAAAAACCTTTGCTTGATTCCTTGGGACTCCGCGCATGCGCTTGCCTCCTTAGCACCAAAGAGGAAACTGGTACATTGCGGCCGCTGGTGCCCGCCTGGCCTTGGTCGTCATGGCTCACGTCACGCGAACCTCGTGAGGTGCGCGTTGCATTGATATCTCCGCTCCTTGGGAGCCAGCCTAGTGAGGCTACCCCCAGGGAGGTCTTGATGTCGTCCGCCTCGCGAGGCTTGGACCCTCGCGAGGGACTTGAGTTGTTGCTTGCCGAAGCTGGGCCGTACCGGGCCATCGACGGAGCGACGCCACGGGCCGCAGGCAGGTAGGTCTGGGCACCCCCATTCCCAGGACGCCGGCAGTAGCCCCCGGGCCCAAGGCGCGCTCGAACTTGGCTTCGAGGCAAAGCCAAAGGGCAAGTCCGGAGCGCCATGGGCCCCAACTGCCTGGGACATCGATCGATGCGTGGTGATTGATAGGACGCGGGCGCCTCCGCTTCCCACGCTGCCTTGGCAACCGTTCTCATCTGACAAAAAGGTCTGGCGCACGCTACAGAGCTTTCATTGCCCTTCCTTCGCCTTGCTCCAGATCCCCTTCTCCTTCTCACCCAAAGAGACTCCAGATCCGTCGAAACTCTCCCCCGAGGCCGGAACTGATGGCCACCGGTAAGGCGAAGGCCGTGCGCTCGTCCTCCTAGTTTGAGCCTGCCCTGAGTGCGTCCACGGTCTCGGAGAAGAATCTCGCCGCCGCGCTCCTAGTGACGGCGAGCAGCAACAATGAGGGGGGAGAGATCGCGCTTCGGGTCGGCTTCGCAGAGCCGGAGGCCTCGGGCAGTACCTTCTATCCCTTCTTCTTGCACAGCGTCTTCGCGGGGTTGGTCCCCCCTTTCTCTGACTTCTTCTATGCCGTCCTCCCCCATTACAATTTCCACGCCATCCATTTACATCCCAACTCCGTCCTCCTCCTGTCGATCTTTGCCTTCTACTGCGGGACATTCGTGGGGATGATGCCGTTCGTGGCGCTGCTACGCCATTTCTTCTACCTCCGGAACAAGGAGGGCTAGTGCTCGGGGTGCGCTAACTACGTCGCGGCCAACGGGAGCAACACAATCTCAAGATCCGGGAAGAAGGTGGAGGGCTTCAGGAACAAGTGGGTCCTCATGGATGCCAAGAGCTCCCACCCTCGGCTGGCGCTGCCGACGGGGATGCCAGCGCCTCATGAGGGATGGAATAGCGCGAAGCTCACCGACCCCCGGGCGGAGCAGATGATGGGGAGGATGGTGGCCGACCTGAAGCTGGATGACCCGAAGGTGGAGAAGCTGACGTGGGCCATGATTGTCAAGGAGTTCCTGGCGCAGCGCCTGGCTCCGCTCCAAGCGCGCTCGCACCCCTTGTGGAAGCTCATGGACGAGGGAGGCGACCTCCGCCTGCGCCCGTACGCCTTGTCCGATGAGGAGCTCGACAAGGCCCTCCGCCTCCTGGTCGGGGAGGACCAGGGGTACTCGCCAGACACTCATCTCCCGCTATACCGCCGCCCGGATGTGGCGAAGATCACCGCCGCCATGCTCGTCTTCAACGAGCACGGGCTCGTGCCGCTGGCGCCCACTGGAGCCCCGGTGGTGTTGTCCTCCGACGAGTCCGACCAAGAGGAGGGGTCAGACTCGGAGGCGATCCGGGATGGAGCAAGGGAGACTTCTCCTCCGCGCCTCACAGATCTCCTCCGCACCCTCCACAGCAGCCTTGACGCCGGCAGCGAGCATTCGGTGAGGGAGTCGCCGCACCCCGCTGGGGTCACCACGAGGTCCAAGGGCACCCCTCTAAAGAAGCCGCAGGCCGGGGTCCCAAAGAAGAGCAGATCGACGCTGATCTCCTGAGGCGATGCCTCTGCTTCGTCGCCAGCCGGCGTTGCTGCGGATCCGACCGCTGTGCCCTTATCTGCCCCTGGGGCTCGCGCGCCGGTGCCCCATCCCGCGAAGCCTTTAAGCTTGGTGCTTCAGAAGAGGGCGAGAGAGTACGCCGCCGTGGACCAGTAAGTGCTCCGCCTTGATCTTTTGTTCCTGTCCTTACCGTAGTTTCTTGATGCCTTCCCCTTGTAATGCTAGGCCAACACCGATAGTGAAGAAGAAGAAGGGGGCGACCGCAATCTCTGAGACCCAGCAGCCTACCGCGGCCGTGCCACCTTTGGCGCGGAAGGACGGTGATGGCTCTCGAGCCTCAGTGGCCGGGTCATCCTCGCGGGATCCTGAGGCCCGACCTCAGGAGAAGGCGATCTCCATAGCCAAGCCGGCTCCGGAGGCGCCCGCCCCCAGTTCGCCTGCTGAGGTCGCGAAGGCTCAGGAGCCCTCGGCCCCTTCTGCTGCTGCTAACTTGTAGGCCTTGGTGCCGACGCCTCTTCTTCCCCCTTCCATCATGCCGCTAGGCCGCGACCCTCCTGCTTCGCTTGATGCTCTTTTCGCACTGACCTAGCTTCGCGACGACCTTCAAGGTGCCGACCGCCGGCTGTCGTCGGGGCGACTGGTGTTGGTCTCGGGGTGGCTGCGATCCGATGCGTCCATGAGGGCGGCATGGAGCCAGGCCGTGACATCCTCCGAGGAGGGTAAGCAGGCTGCCGACCTGGCCGTGGCCGCCCGCGAGGTGGTGGCGTTGAAGGATGCCGAGGCTGCCAAGGAGCGCTGCCGGGGGGCGGAGGCTGAGCTGGAGACCCTGCGCAACAAGCGCGCCGCCGAGTCCCGTCGGCGCGAGTCGTGGGATGGGAAGCTGAAGGCTCGAGAAGACGCGGTCGCCGATCGTGACACCGAGCTGGAGCAATCGGCACGGGCGCAAGCGGCGAAGCGCGACCGTCTGGAGAAGCTGAAGGAGGAGGTGGAGGCAGAGAAGGCCCAGCTGAAAGCCAAGGCAAAGGTTCTTGCTGAAGATCGTGTCGCCTTCAACTCTCTTGAGCTGAGGTCCCGTAAGGCACTGTGAGAACTCTATGGTAGGGGTTTGAAGAATCTGTTGGTGACTGCTAAGGAAGGCCCAGCCGAGCTACTCCCCCAGCTTGTCACGGCTCTCGAGGGTGTCGTCAATGGGGTCGGCCACATGGTGGAGGGGGAAGCCCGCGCGCTCTCTGCTTCGGCTATGACGCGCGTCTTCAGCCACCTCCATCTTCGCGACCCGAGCATCGACCTTGGAGCTCTGCTCGAGCCTGTAGACGAGGAGCATTGCACGGCCTCTGCCAAAGCCGTGAAGGACCGGGTGCAGACCCTACTGGAGAAGTTCCTCGCCATCGAACCCGTGCCTCCGGCTGATGGTGCCGCTGATCCTACGGCTGCGGCTGACGGCACGGGTGACGGCGACCTTGTCGGTGAAGGGGCACTCCTTATGGGCGACGACAGTGCCCAAGGCTAAAGAGAAGGCTTGCTGGCGGGCGCTTCCCTCCACTTTTATTTTCCTGCAACATGCACCAAGCCTCGTGGAGGCATTAAAACTTATGTTTGGTATTTGGAGAAACAATATGTCTTGTAATAATTTGTTAGGATTCCGCGATTTCCTTCATGTTGCTTTAATGTTCTGCGCCGGAAGGGCCCGACCCCGCACGTGCCTTAGTCGCCGTTGGGTCGTCCGGATCGCCAAGACGAGACCAAGGGGTGAGGGGCTACGTGACCAGTTAGGCTCCTGAGTCGCGATGCTCAGGAGTCCCCCTTGACGTACAAACAACCCTCGGGAAGGGAATGCGAAGGAAGCCCTTAGCATTCTGCGTCGGCAGGGCCCGGCCCCGTGAATGCCTCAGCTACCATTGGGTAGTCCGGATCACCAGGACGAGACCAAGGGGTGAGGGGCTACGTGACCAGTTAGGCTCCTGAGTCGCGATGCTCAGGAGTCCCCCTTGACGTACAAACAGACCTCCATACCTGTCCTCGCCGAGGTCCCGCTCGGGAGGGGCGCGCGACGACCAGGTTCGAGGGACCTGGCAGGGTGGCGTATGCTAGGCGTGACCCGAGCGTAGCCCCCCGTGCCCAGCCCCCTCGCGCGACTCTCCCGAGGGGAAAGTGTTGCGATGAGTCTGGACACTGAGCCTGGTGGCTCCCTGAGGTTGATGCGGCCATGGTGCCGCCACCAGTTGTTTATCACTAGCACGGAGCATAGCACTTCCGCACTTTCACGGGCATAGCCGCTCCTCGACTGCCAGCTCGGAGCATGGTGCTTCCACTGGTGCGTGGGTGGGGGCTCCCTCTGAGTGGAGCCCCCGGGGTGTGTACATCCCCGCCCTGCCATGTGGCTTGCACGACAGGGCTAGACGAGGTGTGTCTGGGCACTCATGAGCCAGCGCGGGACTCACGAGGCCCTACCTCAAGGCTAGCTGTGCCTGAATTTGATTCTCGACAGCTATGGTGGTCCTGCGAGATGGTTAGACAACCTGCACCAAATGAATCTCCTGAGGTGATCGCATGAGAAGGCCAAACACCAACGACCCCAGGAGGTGACGTGAATGGGGCCGGCCCACCAGACAGAGCTCAGTCGTTGGGTTTATCGACGCTGCAAGGACGGACCCGAGCACAGACGCTGTGTCCAGTCTTCTCATGCGAAAAAACCTGAAGAAAGACAACCGGCGCGCGACTCCGGTGGTGGCGAGGCACCGATGCGCGCCCTGGCTCGTCCGTCCGTGATTAGCTCATGCGAGAACAAGGCACCAAGGGCCATGGGAGGTGACGTACACGGGTGCTAGCCCACGAGCCAGAGCTCAGCCTCTTGGGTTTAGCGACGCCCCAGGGACGGACCCGAGCACAGACGCCGTGCCAGTCCTTAATCATGAGCCGGTTGTGGGCGGGCTTGCAAGGGCGTACGATGTTCATGGTATTGAAGTACCTGACAGGCATATAATAATCGTAAAGCAACTCATGGAAGGAGGCAAGCTAGTTCAGGTAAATGTAAGAACGATAAATGTCGCAGGGACGGACCCATGCGGCATGGGGATGATGCAGCCCGAGGGGCGCCCCCAACAGGGTAAATTAAAGATGCAAAGGATACACGTCGCAGGGACAGGCCCATGCGACATGGGGATAATGCGGCCCGAGGGGCGCCCCCAACTGAATGAACAGGAAAATGTCACCTCGCACCGTTGCTGAGGGGATGTTGAAGCAGCTATAGACGCGCGTTGGAGGAGTTGCTCCTCACGAGCCGCCTGAGTCCTTAACCTTGGGAGGCTCTGGAGGTCCCGGGGGCTCGCGAGGAACCATCGCCATTTGCGCTAGGACCGCCTGGTGCCTGGCTCCCGAGCCGCCAGAACGCTCCGCAGGCGACACTGGAAGGTAACAACCGCGTTCGGCAAGCCGAATGGCATGTCAACATAGCTGTGAGGTGGACCCTCGCACGGAATGAGGGAGTCCTGGACTAGGGGGTGTCCGGATAGCCGAACTATCATCGTGGCCGGACTCCTAGACTATGAAGATACAAGATTGAAGACTTCGTCCCGTGTCCGGATGGGACTTTCCTTGGCGTGGAAGGCAAGCTTGGCGATACGGATATGTAGATCTCCTACCATTGTAACCGACTACGTGTAACCCTAACCCTATCCGTGTCTATATAAACCGGAGGGTTTTAGTCCATAGGACGAACAACAATCATACCATAGGCTAGCTTCTAGGGTTTAGCCTCCTTGATCTCGTGGTAGATCTACTCTTGTACTACCCATATCATCAATATTAATCAAGCAGGAGTAGGGTATTACCTCCATCGAGAGGGCCCGAACACAGGTAAAACATCATGCCCCTTGTCTCCTGTTACCATCCGCCTAGACGCATAGTTCGGGACCCCCTACCGAGATCCGCCCGGTTTGACACCGACATTGGTGCTTCCATTGAGAGTTCCTCTGTATGCGTCACCTATAGGCCCGATGGCTCCTTCAATCATCAGCAACGACGCAGTCCAGGGTGAGACTTTTCTCCCCGGACAGATCTTCGTATTCGGCGGCTTTGCACTGCGGGCCAATTCATTTGGCCATCTGGAGTAGATCGGAAGCTACGCCCCTAGCCATCAGGTCAGATTTGGAAGCTTGAACTATACGGCCGATATCCGCGGAGACTTGATCTTTGACTGATTCGAGCCACAGCCAAGCGCGCCGCACTGTCTCGATGGGTACGATCTAGCTCTGCCGCCGAACAGTGCCCTAGAGGCCGCACCAGTGCCCGCTCCGACCCTTAATCCGGAGCCGGATTCCCCGATCGAGGACGAGTGGTTGGACACCGCCTCGGGGGCTACGATCTCAACGGCGATTGAGACGGACTCCATCCCTGTCCCTTGCGAAGACCATGACTCCAGGGTGTCGGACTCCTCTCCGGACTCCGAACCCTCCACACCTCTGCCAATCGAATCCGATTGGGCACCGATTATGGAGTTCACTGCCGCAGACATCTTTCAGCACTCGCCCTTTGGCGATATCCTGAACTCATTAAAGTCTCTATCTTTGTCAGGAGAGCCCTGGCCGGACTACGGTCAGGAAGGTTGGGATGCGGACGACGAAGAAATCAACGCCCACCCACCGCCCACTTTGTAGCCACTGTCGAAAGCTTAAACGACGTGCTCGATTTCGACTCCGAAGACATCGACGGTATGGACGATGATGTAGGAGACAACCATGAACCAGCACCTATAAGGGTAATCGGACAACCACCTCATCCCATGATGTATACATGGTGGATATACCTAAAGGAAGCGGCAGCGAGGAACGAAGGGACACTACGAAGCGATAAATCCCTCGGCAGTCAAAACGGCAACGTAAACGCCGCACCAAGTCCCGCCTCGACAAAGACCCAGCCATAGAGCAGGGCGAACCGGTGGACGACGAACATGCTATCGAGCAACCGTCCGAACAGGACAACTTGGATAAACAACCCGTCCCTGGCGAAGATAACAGTCCGGACGATCTCACGCCGGACAAATTGTTGGAGCAGAAGAACCTCCACAAAAGGCTCGTCGCCATTGCGCGTAGCCTGAAAAAGCAGAAGCGGAAGCTCAAAACAGCGGAAGATGCACTCAGAATCAGATGGACCAAAGTACTCAACAGCGCAGACAAATATGGCGACAGTCGCCAAACAAAGAGCTACCCAAAGAGAAAACTACTACCTGAATTTGATGAGGAGGCCGTAGAGCCCCCACAATCAAAAAGTAAGAAGGCCACCCGGTCGGATGGACGACCCCACGACAAACAGAGAGCGGCAAATGGCGCCGCACACACAAGCCGATGCAGCGATCCGCATAAGGATTCACATCAAAAGGATGGCCCGATTAGGTCCATCTATGGGTCGAGAAAGCAAGCTCTTCAAAGCAATGCAACACGCCAAATATCCGAACATCACGGCACACCCAAATATAGGGTGCCGCACACCCCTAATGTTTCACCGATGAGGTCTTTGGATCACGAATTCGGCAGGATTCAAACCTGTAAACATAGAGGCATACGACGGAACAACAGACCCTGGAGTCTGGATTGAGGATTACATCCTTCACATACACATGGCTAGAGGAGATGATCTCCACGATATAAAATACTTACCTCTCAAGCTCAAAGGGCCAACCCGGCATTGGCTCAAAAGCCTCCTTGAAAATACCATTGGAAGTTGGGAAGAGCTCGAGGATGCTTTTCGGGCAAATTTTCAAGGGACTTATGTCCGTCCTCCGGATGCACGACGATTTAAGTCACATAACTCAACAACCCGGAGAGTCAGCCGCATAAATTCTGGAACAGGTTCCTCACCAAAAAGAACCAAATAGTCGACTGTCCGGACGCCGAAGCCTTAGCAGCTTTCAAGCACAACGTCCAAGACGAATGGCTCACCAGACACCTCGGCCAGGAGAAGCCGAGAACCATGGCCGCATTAACAAGCCTCATGACCCGCTTTTGCGCGGGAGAGGATAGCTGGCTAGCAAGATGCAGCACCAGCAACCCAAGTACATCCGAGGTCAGGGATGGAAATGGGAAACCACGACGCAACAAGGACCAGCGCCAGATTAAGGGGAACGGTCCAAAGAGCGCGGCGATAACGCCGGATGCAAAAGCTCACGACAGAACAATAAAAAACTGCCCTTAAGGACAATAGCGATGAGCTATCCAACTTAAACAAAATCTTGGACAAGATATGTCAAATCCACAGTACTCACAGGAGGCACGCAAACCATACCCACAGAGATTGTTGGGTCTTCAAGCGATCCGGCAGACTCAACGCCGAACACAAGGGGCTCGACACACCAAGTGAGGATGATGACGAACCCCACAAGTAGAGCACCAGAAAACAAAAGAATTTCCCACAAGAGGTTAAAACAGTAAACTCACTTAACGTGATAAAAGGGAAAAACAGAGCGGCGCCCATTAAGATGCGCGCCGCACATACTACCCTAGCGGAGTACCAACACTGGTTGTCAAAAACAATCACCTTCGACCTTCAGGACTACTCCGAAAGTATCCGGAACGCAGGATGGACTGCCTTGATATTGGATCCTATAATCGACGGATTCCAATTTACACAAGTCCTCATGGATGGCGGCAGTGACATAAACCTGATATATCAGGATACAATCCGCAGGATGGGGATAGACCCAACCAAAATTCGCCATAGCAACACCTCCTTCAAAGGGGTAATGCCAGGCCTGTATGCCCATTGTACGGGCTCCTTACTGCTAGAAGTTGTGTTCGGCTCATCCGACAACTTCCGCCGCGAAAATTTAACCTTCCACATCGCCCCATTCGAAAGTAGCTATCAAGCACTCTTTGGGCGTGAAGCTTCGCCGCTTTAACGCAATACCGCATTATGCATCTCTTACACTTAAAATGCCGGTCCACGCAGCATCATCTCATTAAAAGGGTGTATTAAGTGTTACTCGAGCACGGAAGAACGTGAGACTGCTTTGACAGCCCCACACCAATCCGGCTCCGCTAATCAAAGCACCTGAATAGGTCATTCAAACCCCGGACACGGCTAGACGAGTCCCGCGCCTACTAGCAGCATACCCCCTACAAGGGGCTGCACGCACGTACAACAAAAGACAATAAAGCTCAATTTCATTCACCTTCCAAACCGTACTCTGTTTATTTAATATAAAGTACATTTCTCGCACGATATTTTTTCTTTTCAACTAAGTTCTTCTCTTTTACAGATGAACACCGTGCTACACCCGTCCAGGATACGGCTGCGCGGAGACACGGTAGCGGGGCGTGCAACAGGGACCCGTCGCAAGGATTCTTTTCAGATTAAGACCCTGCGTAAACCTTTCTTACTGTCTCTTGTTGATACACATCCCCCGGTTTCTTACTATAACCGAGGAGGAGGCTGGTGTTTTGGCATCGGCCGCACCCGAATTTTTGCACGTACCTGGACACCAGGGGCTTAGGGCATTATTCTGCCCGTTTTCATAAGGACCGAATACCTTAGGGAGTGTTCGACGTCTCGAGTTAGGCCTTATATGCATCAGCTCCGAATCATGTCTTTGGTCAAATGTTGGGTTTGCCCGGCTCCCATGTTTTGGTACCTTATGTTCCGTTATATCGGCTAAGGTAGCACTGGGAGAACCACTGCGATTGTGCCCCAGTTGAGCTGGGTTGAGCACCTCGATGGAGAAAGCTAAAAGCGGCTGTCATGATATAGCGTGAGACTGGTCAACCACTCGATGACTCAGTGGAATGTTTAGAATTCCCCCGCATTGACGAAGGGCCGTTTCCCGGTCAGGCACATACGTGCCCGAATTCAGGAGAGCGCGGTGCCCCTAGGGGCTATATAGTAGCCCCACCATCGAACTCCTATGGCTAAGTGAAAGTGATAAAGCATTATAGTCCGGTTGCCTAGTTTGCTACGCTATCACCTCCTTTACAGGACCAAGGCATTGGATTAAGTGTGAAAATGCGCCTCTTTTGCAAACACCCCCGCACTATGTGCGTGGGGGCTGAAGCCGAAGACTGCCATCTTTCAGGTTATGTACACATATACATCAACGGCCGCACATGAGGCGTTTTAATACTTGAACGCACAAGTATAAAAAGCTCTTATATTATATTGAAACATCGTTTTCACAAATCATACATGTCATTTAAACATAATATCCTTCGAGCACTGCGTCTCTATTAAACGAGCCCCTGCAATACTTCCTCAAAATAGTGCTCGGCTGGTACTCGGCTCCTGTCCGAGTCTTGGGATGCAACATTGGTGGCCTTCATCTCCGCCCAGTATGTCTTGACACGGGCAAGAGCCATCCGCGCTCCCTCTATACACGCCGACCACTTCATTGCGTCGATACGCGGAACCGCACCAAGGAACTGCTGTACTAAGCCAAAATAACTCTTCGGTTGGGGTCTGCCTGGCCACAAATGAGTCATGACATGCTTCATGGCAAGTCCGGATAACCGATTCAGCTCGGTCCATTCGGCCAACCGATCGGTCAATGGAAGAGGATGCTCCGGACTATGGAATTGCGACCAATATAGCTCTTCCCTTCTGTGCCCCTTCTGGCCTCGGAATTGCTCAATCTCGTCATGGCCAGCCGCCGCTAAGTCCAGATAAGCATCCTCCGAACTCCACAACTTGTCCAACCGAGCATACTTCGGATCCGTATATTTCCTCCGCAGCGAAAGCGGTTTTCCGGCCGCAATAGCCCGGCCCGACTCAGCTCCTCCTTGGCAGCTCTCATAGCGGAACGGGCATCCTTGGATTCGGCGGTGACCTTTTTCAGGTCCTCTTGCTCCGCTTGACATTCTTTTTCAAGAACCTCGCAGCGGTCGGTAGTACTCTTCAACTTTATGGCCATATCAGCCATTTCCTCTTTGCTTCGGCAGTGAGCAGCCCGTTCGGCTTTTAGCTCTTCGGCCGCCTTTAAAGCAGCCGCATTACTATTTCTGGCTTGCTCTTTCGCTCGGGCGAGTTCCGCCCGCAGCTCCTCCACAGCAGCGGCACCGTCTGCATCAAAAGCATACACGTAGTAAGGCATGGGCGTCAAGCTCCCTTACCAGGTGTCCGCGGAGAAGTCGCATACCTTGTGACTCGTCAAACTGTTTATTGACCAGCAGATGTCCGCATCCGCCTCGTCAAGCTGCCGCTTTAGTTCGGCACATTCATCAGTCCGGCTAGCCATCGGACGCCCCGCCACCTATTTAGGAGCGGCGATATGTTATAACTGAGATTATGATCCTCGGCACGCTGTCAATTTTGACAACATACCGAGTCTTAGGGGCTACTATCTATACAGGGCGCATTCTATATGCATAAGCGCCGAAGGTACATCATTTTGCGTACCTCGAACCCGTCGATAAGCTTCTGACGGCTTCATGCAATCCGCTCTCCGCGGATGCAATTATTTCAATCACCGTACCCATTAGCGCACGGTGATAGCCGCTCGCCCGAGCAGATCCTTCAGCTCCTCCGACCGCACGCCAGTTGGCGCTGGACCTTCGGCCCGCGGACTCAGAAACCCTCGCGGCGACACCTCGTGGTCGCCCGCCTCGCATGAAGGTGCGATAGGTGGAGGCGTTGGCTCTCCATCATCTTCGGAAGAAGATCCCCAAGACGAGCTCACGAGAACGGCTGAGATCCGAACTACAAGGTACAATTCGGTTATCTTGAGAAATAAATACTGAGGATGTTCTTTATTCACAGGACCCCTTCTTTTACTTACGGCTCATTGGAGGGCTGATCCTTGGGGAAATAGTGCGGTGGGGTACTTCCCAGCGCCCGAACTCTCCGACGAAGATTTCTTTCCCCTCTTTGAGGCCTTGACCTCCGGATCTTCAAGCGGTCCTCTTCTCTCCTTGGAGAGTGGGACTTTTGATCCTCCTTCCTCGGAAGCCTCCTTCATGGAGGCGATTGCTTCCTGCTCCCCCCTTCGCCTTCTTCAAAAGGCGCGGCCTTCAACATCTTGGTCAGCATGGGATCCGGCGTGGTCTCTGGGAGGGGAGCCGGACACCTTATCAACTTCGCCTTCGCTATCCACTCCTGTTCAAAAAACAGCTCCTTTAAGGGCAAGTCTATGATAAATGAACAGACAGCCTGTCCGGATACAGGACTACTTACTTGAGTATCTGGGTGATTGCAGCTTAGTCTTGCGTCCTCAGTCAGGTCCGGACACTTCTCTTGTGATCCGAAGAACAATTTATACATCTCCACGGGCGTCGTACCCATAAAATGTTGGAGAGCTCGTGGTCCCTCCGGATTGAATTCCCACAGACGGAGGGGGCGACGTTTGTAGGGCAGAAGGCGCCGAATCAACATAACCTGCGCCATCGCGGCGGATTGATCTCTCTCTTTCTTGGAGGTCTCGAATACGGCCCCGCAATGAGGAACGCCCTTCGACGGCCCCAGTCGAGCCCCCTTGTTGACCCATGACGCCAGCCATTGTGGTGGACTCTGAGCGGAAGGCGGAAGCGCCACCCATTTGGTGCCCCGGGAGCGGTGATATAAAACCACTCCCGTTGCCACAAACCAAGCTCCTCTGAAAAGAGCCCTCGGGCCACGGAGCATCAGCACACTTGCTTATGACCGCCCCTCCGGCTCTGCTTGTTGCCCCTCGATCATCTTCGGCTCCACCTTGAAGGTCTTGAGCCACAATCCAAAGTGAGGGGTAATATGGAGGAAGGCTTCACATACGACAATGAATGACGAGATATGGAGGATGGACTCCGGATTCAAGTCATGGAAATCCAGCCCATAATAAAACATGAGCCCCCGCACAAAGGGATCCGCTGGAAGCCTAAACCCGAAGGAAGTGAGACACGAACACCACACTCTCGCCGGGCTCGGGAGTGGGAATGACCTGCCTGGAGTAGGCAGCCTATGCGAAATCTCGCCCGGTTAGATACCTGGCATCTCGTAGCTTTAGCACATCTTCTTCTGTGACGGAAGAAGACATCCATCGGCCGAGCTGGTCGGAGCCGGACATCGTCGAAGGTCCGAAGCGCCTAAAATTTGAAGCTTTGGGTGTTAGAACTCGAAGCACGAGGCGAACTCGATGGAGGGTGGAAAAAAGAAGAGGGCCTTGGTCTCATTATAAAGAGGTTGAATACCAAGAGCCCTCCCCGTGGTCGATTAGGACTCGCCTTCGATAGAGGAGGCGTGCCAACGGGCACGATTGGGTTACCCACGTCCGTATTTGATGAGAATCCCGGAATAAGGGGGCACGATCTACGCTTTGATAAGACATGCCAAGGAAACCGCCTCGCTAAACGCGCTAAGGTGGGACAGTAAAAAAAGAACGATTCGTATAAAGGCTTGGCCGTGGTGTGATATCATGCCGCGGAAGACGTCAGCAGATCTGTGCAAAGGTTATTCTCTCTATGGTAGTATGTGGAAATTGTTTTGCAGAGCCGGACACTATCCTTGTGTTCAAAACCTTCTATGAAGTATTCGGAGGAGGAACCCGCCTTGCAATGCCGAAGACAATATGCGCGCCAAAATCGTCGTCATTGAAGCCTGGTTCAAGGGCTACTAAGGGAGTCCTGGACTAGGGGGTGTCCGGATAGCCAAACTATCATCGTGGCCGGACTCCTAGACTATGAAGATACAAGATTGAAGACTTCGTCCCGTGTCCGGATAGGACTTTCCTTGGCGTGGAAGGCAAGCTTGGCGATATGGATATGTAGATCTCCTACCATTGTAACCGACTCAGGTAACCCTAACCCTATCCGTGTCTATATAAACCGGAGGGTTTTAGTCCGTGGGGACGAACAACAATCATACCATAGGCTAGCTTCTAGGGTTTAGCCTCCTTGATCTCGTGGTAGATCTACTCTTGTACTACCCATATCATCAATATTAATCAAGCAGGAGTAGGGTATTACCTCCATCGAGAGGGCCCGAACCTGGGTAAAAACATCGTGTCCCTTGTCTCCTGTTACCATTCGCCTAGACGCACGGTTCGGGACCCCCTACCCGAGATCCGCCGGTTTTGACACCGACACCGACCAACACGCGAAGGCCAGAAGCGCTCCTGGGATGTGGCCATGTTGAGCCCTGGGATGTTGACGCAGACGCGCAACTCGTCGTCCTCGCTAGGACAAGGAGCTGCGCCAGATGTGTTGGGGATCGTAGCAGAAATTTAAAATTTTCTACGCATCACCAAGATCAATCTATGGAGTCATCTAGCAATGAGAGAGAGAGAGAAAGGAGTGCATCTACATACCCTTGTAGATCGCGAGCGGAAGCGTTCAAGAGAACGGGGTTGATGGAGTCGTACTCGTCGTGATCCAAATCACCGATGATCCTAGCGCCGAACGGACGGCACCTCCGCGTTCAACACACGTACGGAGCGGAGATGTCTCCTCCTTCTTGATCCAGCAAGGGGGGAGGAGAAGTTGATGGAGATCCAGCAGCACGACGGTGTGGTGGTGGAAGCGGTGATTCCAAGCAGGGCTTCGCCAAGCGCTACTGGAGGAGGAAGATGTGTTACGGGAGGGAGAGGGAGGCGCCAGGGCTTAAGGTGCGACTGCCCTCCCTCCCCTCCACTATATATAGGGGCTAGTGGGGGGGGGCGCATGCCCCCTTGGAGATCCCATTTAGACGGGGGGGGGGGGCCCTTAGGGTTTCCAACCAGGGGGCGCATGCCCCCTCGGGGGGCAACGGCCCCCTAGGGTTTCCAACCCTATGCGCCTTGGGCCCTTGAGTGGGGCGCACCAGCCCACCAGGGGCTGGTTCCCACGCCACTTCAGCCCATGGGGCCCTCTGGGATAGGTGGCCCCACCCGGTGGACCCCCGGGACCCTTCGTGTGGTCCCGGTACAATACTGGTGACCCCCGAAACTCTCCCGGTGGCCGAAACTGGACTTCCTATATATAGATCTTTACCTCCGGACCATTCCGGAACTCCTCGTGACGTCCGGGATCTCATCCGGGACTCTGAACAACTTTCGATTAACCGCATACTAATATCTCTACAACTCTAGCGTCACCGAACCTTAAGTGTGTAGACCCTACGGGTTTGGGGGACACGTAGACATGACCAAGACAACTCTCCAGTAAATAACCAACAACGGGATCTGGATACCCATGTTGGCTCCCACATGCTCCACGATAATCTCATCGGATGAACCACGATGTCGAGGATTAAATCAATCCCGTATACAATTCCCTTTGTCTATCGGTATGATACTTGCCCGAGATTCGATCGTCGGTATACCGATACCTTGTTCAATCTCGCTACGGCAAGTCTCTTTACTCGTTCCTGTAACACATCATCCCGTGAACAACTCCTTTATCATATTGATCTCATTATGATGATGTCCTACCGAGTGGGCCCAGAGATACCTCTCCGTCATACGGAGTGACAAATCCCAGTCTCGATTCGTGCCAACCCAACAGATACTTTCGGGGATTCCCGTAGTGTACCTTTATAGCCACCCGGTTACGTTGTGACGTTTGGCACACCCAAAGTACCCTTTACGGTATCCGGGAGTTGCACAATCTCATGGTCTAAGGAAAGGATACTTGACATTAGAAAAGCTTTAGCAGACGAACTACACGATCTTGTGCTATGCTTAGGACTGGGTCTTGTCCATCACATCATTATCCTAATGATGTGATTCCGTTATCAATGACATCCTATGTCCATGGTTAGGAAACCGTAACCATCTATTGATCAACGAGCTAGTCAACTAGAGGCTCACTAGGGACATGTTGTGGTCTATGTGTTCACACATGTATTACGATTTCCGGATAACACAATTATAGCATGAACAATAGAAAATTATCATGAACAAGGAAATATAATAATAACCTTTTTATTATTGCCTCTAGGGCATATTTCCAACATGATGGAGGGCGGCGGTCGCCACACATGGATCTCACCTCTTGAAGCTCCTCGGTCGTCTTGGTGATGAACTCCTGGGCACCAGGCACCAGAAACCTGGGCTCCTTGGCAAGGGCAATAGCTCCAGTGTCACAGAAGAGAGTCATCGGGCCCGACGCATTGGGAATAACTCCTAGGTTGGTAATGAACTCCTTCATCCAGATTGCTTCATGTGCTGCCGCCGAGGCTGCCATGTACTCCGCTTCACATGTAGATCCCGCCATGACGCTTTGCTTGCAACTGCACTAGCTGACTGCCCCACCATTCAAAATATACACGTATCCGATTTGTGACTTGGAGTCATCCAGATCTGTGTCGAAGCTAGCATCAACGTAACCCTTTACAACGAGCTCTTCGTCACCTCCATAAACGAGAAACATATCCTTAGTCCTCAGGTACTTCAGGATATTCTTGAACATTGTCCAGTGTTCCATGCCGGGATTACTTTGGTACCTTCCCACATACATAATAGACCCTATGGCCGAGGCATAGAGGATGACACTCATCTTTTCCCTATCTTCTGCCATGGTCGGGCATTGAGCCGTGCTCAATCTCACACCTTGCAATACAGGCAAGAACCCCTTCTGGGACTGATCCATATTGAACTTCTTCAATATCTTGTCAAGGTACGTGCTTTGTGAAAGACCAATGAGGCGTGTCGATCTATCTCTATAGATCTTGATGCCTAATATGCAAGCAGCTTCTCCAAGGTCATTCATTGAAAAACACTTATTCAAGTAGGCCTTTATGCTTTCCAAGAGTTCTATATCATTTCCCATCAATAGTATGTCATCCACATATAATATGAGAAATGCTACAGAGCTCCCACTCACTTTCTTGTAAATACAGGCTTCTCCATAATACTGCATAAACCCAAACGCTTTGATCATCTCATCAAAATGAATGTTCCAACTCCGAGATGCTTGCACCAGCCCATAGATCGAGCGTTGGAGCTTGCATACCTTGTCAGCATTCTTAGGATCGACAAAACCTTCTGGCTGCATCATATACAATTCTTCCTTAAGGAAACCATTAAGAAATGCCGTTTTGACGTCCATTTGCCATATCTCATAATCATAGAATGAGGCAATTGCTAACATGATTCGGACAGACTTCAGCTTCGCTACGCGTGAGAAGGTCTCATCGTAGTCAACCCCTTGAACTTGTCGATAACCCTTAGCGACAAGCTGAGCCTTATAGATGGTTAATTTACCATCCGCGTCTGTCTTCTTCTTAAAGATCCATTTATTTTCTATGGCTCGCCGGTCATCGGGCAAGTCTGTCAAAGTCCATACTTCCTTTTCATACATGGATCCTATCTCGGATTTCATGGCTCCAAGCCATTTGTCGGAATCCGGGCCCGCCATCGCTTCTTCATAGTTCAAAGGTTCACCATTGTCTAACAACATGATTTCCAAGACAGGGTTGCCGTACCACTCTGATGCGGAACGTGTCCTTGTGGACCTACGAAGTTCAGTAGCAACTTGATCTGAAGTTTCATGATCATCATCATTAACTTCCTCTCTAGTCGGTGCAGGCACCACAAAAACATTTTCTTGAGCTGCGCTACTCTCCGGTTCAAGAGGCAATGCTTCATCAAGTTCTACTTTCCTCCCACTTACTTCTTTCGAGAGAAACTCTTTCTCTAGAAAGGATCCATTCTTGGCAACAAAGATCTTGCCTTCGGATCTCGAGGTAGAAGGTATACCCAATAGTTTCCTTAGGGTATCCTATGAAGACGCATTTTTCCGATTTGGGTTCGAGCTTTTCAGGTTGAAGTTTCTTGACATAAGCATCGCATCCCCAAACTTTCAGAAACGACAACTTAGGTTTCTTCCCAAACCAAAATTCATACGGTGTCGTCTCAACGGATTTCGACGGAGCCCTATTTAAAGTGAATGCGGTAGTCTCTATAGCATAACCCCAAAATGATAGCGGTAGATCGGTAAGAGACATCATAGATCGCACCATATCCAATAAAGTGCGATTACGACGTTCGGACACACCATTACGTTGAGGTGTTCCAGGCGGCGTGAGTTGTGAAACAATTCCACATTTCCTTAAGCGCGTGCCAAATTCATGACTCAAATATTCTCCTCCACGATCTGATCATAAGAACTTGATTTTCCTGTCACGTTGATTATCAACCTCACTCTGAAATTCCTTGAACTTTTCAAAGGTCTCAGACTTGTGTTTCATTAAGTAGACATACCCATATCTACTTAAGTCATCAGTGAGGGTGAGAACATAACGATAACCACCGCGAGCCTCAAGCTCATTGGACCGCACACATCAGTATGTATGATTTCCAATAAGTTGGTTGCTCGCTCCATTGTTCCGGAGAACGGAGTCTTGGTCATTTTTCTCATGAGGCATGGTTCGCATGTGTCAAATGATTCATAATCAAGAGACTCCAAAAGTCCATCTGCATGGAGTTTCTTCATGCGTTTGACACCAATGTGACCAAGGCAGCAGTGCCACAGGTATGTGGGACTATCATTATCAACCTTACATCTTTTGGCATTCACACTATGAATATGTGTAACATCACGTTCGAGATTCAATAAGGATAAACCATTCACCAGCGGGGCATGACCATAAAACATGTCTCTCATATAAATAGAACAACCATTATTCTCAGATTTAAATGAGTAGCCATCTCGCATTAAACGAGATCCATATACAATGTTCATGCTCAAAGCTGGTACTAAATAACAACTATTGAGGTTTAAAACTAATCCCATAGGTAAATGTAGAGGTAGCGTGCCGACGGCGATCGACCTTGGAACCATTCCCGATGCGCATCGTCACCTCGTCCTTCGCCAGTCTCCGCTTATTCCGCAGCTCCTGTTTTGAGTTACAAATATGAGCAACCGCACCGTTATCAAATACCCAGGAGCTACTACGAGCGCTGGTTAGGTACACATCAATAACATGTATATCACATATACCTTTGGTATCGCCGCCCTTCTTATCCGCTAACTACTTGGGGCAGTTCCGCTTCCAAAGGACCGCTTTCCTTGCAATAAAAGCACTCGGCCTCGTGCTTGGGTCCATGCTTTGGCTTCTTCCCGACAATCTGGCTTATCGGGCGCGGCAACTCCCTTGCCGTCCTTCTTGAAGTTCTTCTTACCCTTGCCTTTCTTGAACTTAGTGGTTTTATTCACCATCAACACTTGATGTTCCTTTTTTATCCCCACCTCCGCTGATTTCAGCATTGAATATACCTCAGTAATGGTCTTTTCCACCCCCTGCATATTGAAGTTCATCACAAAGCTCTTGTAGCTAGGTGGGAGCGACTGAAGGATTCTGTCAACGACCGCATCATCCTGGAGATTAACTCCCAGCTGAGATAAGCGGCTGTGCAACCCAGACATTTTGAGTATGTGTTCGCTGACAGAACTATTCTCCTACATCTTACAACTGCAGAACTTGTCGGAGACTTCATATCTCTTGACCCGGGCATGAGCTTGGAAAACTATTTTCAGCTCTTGGAATATCTCATATGCTCCGTGCTGCTCAAAACGCTTTTGGAGCCCCGGTTCTAAGCCGTAAAGCATGCCGCACTGAACCAGGGAGTAATCATCACTACGCTGACCGCCAAAGCGTTCATAACGTCTTGAGTTGCTTTGGGAAAACAGGTGCTTCACCTAGCGGTGCATCAAGGACATATGCTTTCTTGGCAGCTATGAGGATAATCCTCGTGTTATGGACCCGATCCGTAGTTGCTGCCATCGTCTTTCAAATTTTGGTTTCTCTAGGAATGCGTTGAAGTTGATGGCAACATTAGCGTGGGCCATTTGATCTACAAGACATATTGCAAAGTTTTAGACTATGTTCATGATAATTAAGTTCATCTAATCAAATTATTTAATGAAATCCCACTCAGATAGACATCCCTCTAGTCATCTAAGTGATACATGATCCAAGTCAACTAGGCCGTGTCTGATCATCACGTGAGACGGACTAGTCATCATCGGTGAACATCTTCATGTTGATCGTATCTTCTATACTACTCATGTTCGACCTTCCGGTCTTCCGTGTTCCGAGGCCATGTCTGTACATGCCAGGCTCGTCAAGTCAACCTAAGTGTATTGCGTGTGTAAATCTGGCTTACACCCATTGTATGCGAACGTTAGAACCTATCACACCCGATCATCACGTGGTGCTTCGGAACAACGGAACTTAGCAACGGTGCATAGTTAGGGGGAACACAATTCTTGATATTTTAATGAGGGATCATATTATTTATGCTACCGTCGTTCTAAGCAAATAAGATGTAAAAACATGATAAACATCACGTGCAATCAAATAGTGACATGATATGGCCAATATCATTTTGCTCCTTTTGATCTCCATCTTCGGGGCGCCATGATCATCATCGTCACCGGCTTGACACCATGATCTCCATCATCATGATTTGCATCATCGTGTCTTCATGCACTACAAAAAAATACACTTCCGTGATGATACGTGTTTGTCACAGTAGGTCGCGTTTTTTGTCATGCATGTACATCCATGACAAATTTATGACAGAATCAAGATAGTCATACATGTGTTGTCGTAGAAGTGTTCCATGACATTACCAAAATTATCATCACGGAAGTGTCCACTTCCATGACGATAAATCGCGCGTCCGCGAAGTGCTTTTCGTCAAGGGTGACCGACACGCGGCATCCACCGTAATGTAACGCCGTTAAGCTATCGGGTCGGGTTTTGGATCCGATAACCCGTTAACAGCCCCGACCAATGGGGATTTTCCATGTGTAAAATCGTCATTGGCTGGAGGAAACACATGTCGGCTCATTGTTGGGACAGATGTGTGGTTAAGTAATCCCTTCCTATGCGAGGTTAGAAGGCGCCTATGATACATCGACACGTGGCCTGGCCCAACAGAGGCCCATTCCTGTGAAAAGGCCGGTCCGTTTGACTTGGTCAAAAGGTGACGGGCCGGCCCATGGTAAGCGTGTTAACGGCCTGTTCGCATATAGCCCATTTACAACCCGCTAACCCAAGGCCCGTTATGCCCTACCCGAATTAGGCCCAGTAGCATCATCTGGGCCATCCAATATGATTCCAGCCCGTTTTCACTTCTAGCCCATGTATGGCCCATGACGTCTTTCGGCCCATATGAGGCCCTATGTAACTCTTGGCCTATTAACAGCCCGTGGTGAAATCGCCCGCAATGAACAAAGGTATCACTTTAGACCCATTAACGGCCCGTGGTGAAACTGGCCCGCAATGAACAGTGTATCACTTTATACCCATTAATGGTCCGTTATTCAGTTGGGCCATTTCCAGCCCATGTTACCTTTCGGCCTTCTCAGAGCCCATTTATTCTTGGGCTCATTTCGAGCATTCGTTTACTTACGGCCCGTTACTGTAATTTTCTGCTTGTGGGCCAAATTCAGCCCGTGGTTACAGTCGGCCCGTTTGTGGTCTGTTAATACATTGGGCCGTTTTCATAGCATCATCAAATACAGCCTATTAACGATGGCCCGTTATGGTTGGCCCATGAACGGACGATTCCAACTCTAGCCCGTTTACGGCCATAATGCGGCCTGTTATTGGCCCATGTTTGGCCAATCGATCATACGGACCGTATAAGGCCCATTGATGATAGGGCCCGTGAGAAGGCCCATTGTTTCTACATACGGAGAAGGCCCAATGTTTCTACGGCCCGTAGAAGGCCTACCGCTTTCTGACCGTAGAAGGCCCATCGCTTCTCTGACCGTAGGAGGCCCAAAGGTCACTACAAGAATATGTAGCCCATGGTTACTGTGGCCTAGTTTTAAAAAATAGGTTATTGCAGCCACTAGCAAACCGCGAAAAAAGAACTGCACTGACTACAAGCAAACAAATAAACAAGAAAACAAGGAAATAAATAAGCAAGCAAGTTATGCTAGGTTATCACAGCTATTACACATATTACATCCACTGGGCATCAAAGTTCACCACCAGTGCAAATATAGGGAACACATCAGCATATAAACGCCGCAGCAAAACAAGTCTAGAACTGAAACCACTTCAGAAGAGTTCAAGAAACAATATCCTGGGTACCCATAATGCTTAGCAAGCTTATTAACTTTCTCTTGTTTGGCGCTTAAATCCTCCAGTAACTTGTCGTTGCACAAGAAAGTACGATCCCGAATTCAGAGGGACTTCCTCGCCCTTGACTTCTTGCCGCAGCACAGATGACTGATGCCTTTCAGCTTGTAGCTGAGACTAAAGAAGCCGAAGTGATTCAGGCAGCGAGTTCGAAGAGCTTGTGCCAGCTGATGCCAAGAATCCGAACACTACATCAACGCAGGATCGTGGGGTTTCTCACCGCCTACAAGATCGTTTTTATCACCTTTCTTGGAGACCAACAAGGTTGTCTCACTATCTTGAACCTTATCTGCATTACTTTCTCTACCATTGCATAGTGGGGTGCTCTTCTCCAATATTCTGTTTGCATACTACAAGATAAACAAGCAGACACATCACAGGTTTAGCTTGTAGTATACCAAACTCATTTTGTTATGTTCCCTAATCAAGATAGAGACACAGTTCAACTCATATATTTTTAAGACACAACAGCATAGACAGAATATAAGTGTGAGAAACTACACAGCATTGGCAGCACTTGTAATGTGCATCACATGAGAACATAACTGTTTATACAACTTGAACTGAAATCAACATAGAGCAAGAAGTTAGAACAAAAAATCCAGTTAAAGAAATAGGTTTAAAACATACCTGTTGCGCCATTGGAGTTTCAATTGGATCCTTCAAATTCGAAAGTAGTTGGTATGAGTAAATACAAAGTGATGCAACAAAGAAAGGAGTATGGACCATAGCTACGTAATCGACACGAGAACAATTGCTCTTCCGCTTAAACGTGGAGTTTGGGTTAGCTGTGGTGGTCTTCGTGCTTTGGGCAATCGCAATAGCTTTACAAACTGCTCGTGGGGGTACTGTGGTGGACATGGTGCTTTGTCAACTATAAGTGGGTTACTATCCTCGGGTTGCGGTTAGATGGGTTGTAGCTGGTACTCGCCTAACGGTGTAAGTGTGCAATCTAGAAGAGTCTCGATTATGTGTGGTGGGGATAGTTTGTGGGCCAAGACAACCATGGTTCTATCTGCATCGACGGGTAGCACTGTCTTTTGTGAAGAACGGGTTTTTGCTCCTTAGATACCGCCATCACCCCTCCAATTCAAGTGGCTGATAAACAAGAAAAGAAATTGAACGTCTGAGACATTGTATGATAGATGATGTGGTAATTCACATATATGTTGTCTAACCAAACAGACAAAGATGACATAATTTCACATATATGATGCCTAACTAAACAGGATAGCATGACACAGTTTCAGATATATGATGGATAACTTAACAGGATATAATGGCATAATTCAACATATGATGAGTACCTGAACAGGATGACATGACAAAACTATATGATGTATCTCTAAAATAGGTTGGGATGAAATAATTTACATACATGTTGTCTAAGTATACAGGATGGCATGATATAATTGACATAATTGATTCATATACTAAGCAGCTGACACTCGCATGTATGATCTCTAAACTAAGCAGATAGAATTCAATATTGTGCATATGATGTCTAAACTAAGCAATGCAAGACACCATATGCATCATATGAGAAATATAAACATTGCAACTTAGAGCATACACCTCGTGGGATATAGGACTGGTCATCTGTCTCTCGAATCCTCCTCCGAGGAGCTCCTCATAACCATCGAGATATATGCTTCAAGAGGTACCATTGCACCGCTCAAGACCTTGTTTTCACTCGATTTTTCCATAACCGCTCAATTGGCTGATACACATGAAGAGTAGTTCAATATACATGATTGTCGACAAATGGAATACATAATGAAAAAAAGATGGCATGAGATAATTCACATATATGATGCTTGGCTCCATGGCGGTGCATAATTCACAAATATGATAACTGGCTGAAAAACATGGCATTGCATAATTCACATATCTGATATAGAAAGCAAACAGGAGGCATTCACACAAAGCATGTCTAATCTAAGTAGATGGCATGGCAATGCAAGACACCATATGCATGAAATGAGCAATATAACCCAGCCAAGTTAGAGCATGCACCTCGAGGGGGGGGGGGGATACGACTGGTCATGTGTCTCTGAATCCTCCTCTGAGGAGCTATCTGTAACCACCAAGAAATCTGCATCGACGGGTAGCACTGACTGCTCAGAAGACCTTGTTCTCACTCCAGTTTTTCCCATGACCAACTCAAATGGCTGATGCACAGGAAGAGTAGATGAATGTATAAACACTGCTGACAAATGGAACACATTATGGAAAAAATATGGCACGATACAATTCACATATACGATGACTGGCTAAACAGGATGTCATTGCATGATTCACGTATATGATGCCTGACTAAAGAAGATGGCATTGCATAATTCCCATATACTCCCTCCGTTCCTAAATATTTTTCTTTTTAGAGATTTCAAATGGACTACCACATACGGATGTATATAGACATATTTTAGAGTGTAGATTCACTCATTTTGTTCCGTATGTAGTCACTTGTTGAAATCTCTAAAAGACAAATATTTAGGAATCGTGGGAGTATGATATAGAAACCAAACAGGTGGCATTCACACAAAGCAAATCTAAACTAAGTCGATGACATATAAGATGTATAATGTAAGAAATGCAAGGCGCCATATGCATGATATGACCAACATCAAGATGCTGAGTTAGAGCAAACACCTCGTGTGGTAAACAGGCATGGTCGGCTCCTTCCGAATCTCCATCCTAATGCTTATCTTCCTCTCGAATACAATCTGGAAATGCAGGAGAGGGGGGCACTTAGCCCACCATGGAGCAAATATTCGTGCATGACATTATATTCGCATCGTTAACGGTCTTCTCTTTTTCTCTACATGTTCAAGACGATTGTGTACAATATCCCATATGCATAATAAAAAATAGTTAGATTTTGTAAGGGCTAAGGGGTGCATGCAAAAATCAAGACTGATGGTAGCAAACGAGTGGATGGATCCAAAACTAATGATAGCATGTAGATTATAGCTTTAGTTTAAAAAGATAGACAATGGATCATCTATTGTTTGTTACCCACCCAACATGAACCACATAGAAGATCCCAGATGAACCAGATAGTAGACATATAATGTTCGTTGCTGGCTCGATATGAGACCCATGGGCAATTCAAAACTCAAGATTGAATGATAAAGTAGCAGGTAATAATAACCGATGTATAACGTAAGCAAACACGAAAGATCATGACCTCTTTCGAACTGTCTTATCCTCGGTTTCATCTGCTCGATCGATGATGGTAATGCAGTTGGCGTGGCTGCAAGAACGGGAAGATGATCTGAGCCGCGAAAGAAAGTCTGCAGGGGGATCTACTGCTGCAGTGAACGCTTCGTCGATGGTGCACCTCGTGTGGGTGGATGACGCACGGCAGAGCAGGACATAACACACGTAGTTTTCTTTGACGCCAATCTGAAAATGAAGTAAATCTGTAAGGGCTCCTTGGAATTGGAGGATTCTATAAACGCAGGGACAGGAAAACACAGAATAGGATAGGAATGCACGTGCAAAACAGCAGCATTTGGAAACATAGGATTTCGATCAACCTGGGTGTTTGGCTCACATGAATTGGAAGAACAGAGGAATGGAGAAACAAAGTGATGCGACGAGTGTACAACCTCTTTGGCATAGCCTTGTGGACCTCGGCGTCATTGGGTTGGACGTGGAGGATGGTGATGATGTCGGTGTGACTGCTTGAGGCGGGAAGAAGATCCGAGGCCTCTGGAAACAGCGCCGAGGGTACTGCTCCGCTGTGATGGACGGTTCCGTCGTTGGAGCATCTCCGCTAAGGTGTACGGCGACGAGGCTGAAGCATGACAAGATAGACAACTTTAATCTGAAGTGGGACCCTAATATCATCTGCAATAGATGATGTAAAATACATCACCAAAAAGTGCTAGATGTAAAACACATCAGCCGCGCCACGGCCGCTCCGACAGATGCTGTAAGTATTGTTCACTCGAACTTAATCAAGAAAATGAACTTCACAGTCGAAACTGAATTTTACTGTCGAAACTGATTGAACTAGTAACAGAGCATTGCAATAGATGTTTAGGGCGTTCGAGAACTAGTAGCAGAGAAACAGTGATCTAAATCAGCAGACGCTCGAGCAGGGAACGCACTAGCAGAGAGCAAGTCGCGGCAAGAGCACCGCGAAGCGAAAAGTGCTAAAGCAGCAACTCCTCAGAAGCTACCGGAGGTCGTGGCAAGAGCAAGAGCGCAAGCGAGAGCAAGAGCAGAGCAGCAGACGAACGAAAAGCAGCAGGCAAAGCAGCGACCGACAAAGAAGAACAGAGCCGCGGCTCGAGCGAGAGCCGAGCAAGCTGCAGCTAGTGCCGTTGTGGAAGTCACCGCCGAGGAAGCAACGACAAGGGGAGAGACGCCGTGGATGATGTGGCGGTGACGGGCGCTGCCGATGGAGACGCCATGTTCGCCGGTATCGAGCACCGGCAGCCCCGTAAGATCGAATAAAAGATAAAATGCAGCGGTGAGTGCAGAACCTCCTTGGTGGCGCCGAGTCGGCCTCGGCTTCATCGGAGGAATTGGTGAGGGTGCTGCGGTTCCAGTGGGGCAGGTCAAGATGGCGCTGTGGGGATTGAGGTGGCACGATAGACGAGGCGAACGTTGGGGCAGCTCCTTGGAGGTGGAGGACGGGGCGGCTGATCCGGCGAGATGACGAGATCGACAACGGATCCTCATCTGGTGCGGTGGATGAGGGACGGCTAGCTGTTGCGGTGGACGACGTAGTCGGGGAAGAGTCTCCGGCTGGGCGGCGGTCAGGAGGCCGACGGAGGAGCGTGGGGTTTCGCGGGTTTTGGCAGCCTCGGTGTACGAATGGGGGGGGGCGAAGGGGAGGGGGGAGCCAAGCTTAGGGTTGCGCTTGTCTGAAATGTAGGGTAAGTTACCAGCGTACCCCCACCGGTTTTGACACCGCGACGTGGAGCTTCATTTCCTACCGAGGGGTAGAAGGGGATTTCATGTCTGGGCTGCGGGAGCGATTTCAGATGAGGAGGGAGTTCTCGCGCGCGTCCAAATTTCGGGATAACAAGGCGCGGCACGGGTTGAAGAAGCAGGAGTTTCAAAGCAGGTGAGACAAAAGATACTCGATCTTGAAAATTTCGGGATAACAAGGTGCAGATTCCTTGTTCGGCAGAACAAACTTAACGTGTAAAAAAAATCCTACAAGACACAAGAGAGTCATGTCCCCTTTTACTATATTGCTATAGATGCCATTAAAAAACTACAAGAAAAATGTAAAAAAATCGGGAGAACATGATTACCCTGCATAGTACCAAATCGATTCGCACTTCCCTCAACAACAACAAAAAACAAATCAATTCCCACCAAAGAAAGAGTAATGTCCCTTTTATATGATTACAGATGCCATGATCTCGAATTTCAATTTTTGAATCCATGTTATGTTGAATTCGAATATATCATTAGGTGACCTTGCGGTTTATAATTGATGTAGTCATACATTTTGATCTTCCATCATATATGAACATTTTACTCCACCATGTGAACATATATATTGTCGTCTACCATATGGACTAAATTTGAATCAACTTTCCTTATTTGAATATGATTTTTGTCAAGTTATACAATAATTTAAATATCATCTTGATAAAAAAAGACATGCATATAGCAGTAATCATATTTCACTATGAACTACATGTACCATACGCTCTCCAATTCAAATATCTGTATCCATTTTATGTTGAATTCAAATCATAGTACATTATTGGTCTAGGTAGCGAGATGTTCGGGATAATCCTGTTTTCATACGTATAATTGTTGGCTGAATTGGGACAAGTTTTGGTATAAGCCTCTTGCAAAACCGGAGATTCTCTCAACAAGCCTCTTGGTTCCGAGAGGGAACGTGTCACCTTTGTGTGCGGAACGATATACGCTGCCTCCCCCTGATTTTATTTACAGAGGCAACATAGAACTATATGAGTGCCCTGTTAAATTTTGGAATTATTTTGGGTTCATTTGGCCTTTTTATAAATTAATTGAGTTTCTGGACTTTTAATGTGCATAATCTAAATATGAACTGCATGCACATGCTCCGGTGCACCAAAGTGGGTTTAAAAATCACATGTGTGTCCTTGGTTGAATTTGTAGGTCCCATGGAAGAAATGAGAATGATATTCAAATATCTGGGCGTCATGACTCTGCCGAGAACATCGAGAAACTTAGATTTTAAATTCATGTAATGAAACTTGGCATGGTGTCATGTCATGGCACTAACATGTTGTGGTAAAAAATTGGGCCGATTTGGAAGCTCGTGGTTCTAAGAGGGAACATGCCACCCCCCCTGCCCTTGAGTTTCTTAACAAAGGCAACATAAAACTACATTAGTGCCATGTTAAATTTTGGAATTATTCCGGGTTCGTTTGTCGTTTTTTATACATTAATTGAGTTTCTGGTCATTTAATGTGCATAAGTCAAATTTGAACTACAAGCACATGCTCTCGTGCACCAAAGTTGGTTGAAAAATCACATTTGTGTCCTCGGGTGAATTTCTAGGTCCCATGCAAGAAATGAGAATAAAATTAAAACATCTGGGCATCGTGGCTCGGCCGAGAACATTGAGAAACTTGGTTTTAAAATTCTTGTAAATCCAAAACACGTCTGAAAATCATGAAACTTGGTATGGATGTCATGCCATGGTACTACCATGTTGTGGTAAAAAAAATGGCCGAATAGGAACAAATTTTGGTATAAGCTTCTTGCAAACCGAAGCTTCTCTCAAGAAGGCTCGTGGTTCTGGGAGGGAACGTGTCACCTTTGAGTGTGAAACTATATACATTGTCCCCCTTGAGTTTATTTACAAAGGCAACATAGAACTACATGAGTGCCCTGTTAAATTTTGGAATTATTCCGGCTTCGTTTGGCCTTATTTACACATTAATTGAGTTTTTGGTCATTTAATGTGCATAATTAAAATTTGAACTACAAGCACGTGCTCCCGTGCACCAAAGTTGGTTGAAAATCACATTTGTGTCCTCGGGTGAATTTCTACTCCCATGCAAAAAATGAGAATAAGATTCAAACATCTGGTCATCGTGGCTCAGTCAAGAACATTGAGAAACTTGGTTTTAAAATCATGAAACTTGGCATGGTGTCATGTCATGGTAGTACCATGCCATGGTAAAAATTTTTTGGCCGAATAGGAACAAATTTTGGTATAAGCTTCTTGCAAATCGGAGCTTCTCTCAAGAAGGCTCGTGGTTCTGGGAGGGAACGTGTCACCTTTGTGTGCATAATTCAAATTTGAAATACAAGCACATGTTCCAAAGGCACCAAAGTTGGTTGAAAATCACATGTGTGTCCTCGGGTAAATTTCTAGGTTCCATGCAATAAATGGGAATGAAATTCAAAATTCAAGCGCCGTGGCTGGGTTGGAAACATTGAGAAATTTAGTTTTTAATTCCTGTAAATCCAAAACACGCATGAAAATAATGAAACTTGGCTTGGTGCCATGACATGGCACCAACATGTCAGGTAAATTTGCAGTCCGATTTATGGCGCACACATTAACAATCAACAAAGTCATTTTGGAACAAGTGTTGTCACGTTACAATCGCAAACACAAGTATTATTGAAACCGTGGGTGTTCTACTTACTAGTACCATTTACGTACGCCACGCTGCCCCCATTTTTATTAGCTAGGAGGCGCTGCAGTGGTAGCTATTTGAGTACGTAGAGGCGTGCAATCAGACTGCTGCGTGCTTATCGTGAGGAGAGCCCTTGACCTCCATCTGCCGTCCACCTCTCTCCCAAGGTCTCCATTAATGGCGCCCGAGCCTCTGTTTAATGGCGTGGCTATGTCTCACTCGACTGAGATTTAAGAGAGAAAAAAGAAAATCTGACAACACGGATCTTGATGTAAGATCTGACGGACCTATATAGCATCTACTGTGACTTATGGCAAGACTGATGAATATATAAGGACGATTTTTTTATCAAAGAAGGGCTTGCCCCTTCCGATTTTCATTACTGAAAACCACCATAATTCACAAGAAGTTCAGCACAACTCCAGCCTAACACGAAGGACTAAAAGTACCAGATTGAAATTGCAACATCCCAAGAGGCCAACAAAGGCCAAACATCTGCGCTAGAACCCAACATTTCACAACCGACGACACAATCGACATCCTAAACCGATTATTACATCAAAAGAAACCAGGAAATCAAGGAAGCCTAGCAGCAACTAGAAGAACAACATCGCTGTGGTCGCCACAAAGAAGAGTTTTCTTCATTCCAGCTCGCAACATTGATCTTCCATAGAAGATAAGGACGATTAATTGTCTTACATAATTAGAAAGATAATTAAAAAGCCACATGCGGCTACATCCGAAATACACAAGGGCAAAAGAAGAAGGAACACAAGGATCCGCTCATTGATCTCTACTTTCTTGATGCATTCTTTGTAGGGGCGGGAACTAGTCTCCGCGGGCGAAGCGGCGATGAGTTTTTCATGTCCTCAAGACGCTGCTTGAGAACATCCACGGATTCCTCCACCAGCCTTTGGCGCCGCTATGGAGCATGTCATTCTCGCCCATAAGTTTCTTGATGATGACGCCGTCCTCTTCAACAAGGCACCGGTCTCCTCCTCGCTGGTTTGCACTTCGGACGATCTTCTCCCTCGGAAGTCGCGCCGATCCGGAGCCTCTCATTGCCCTCCCTTAGTTGTCGGATGACGCCGTAGCATGTTCAAACGAGGCTTTCACGCCGTCCCGCAACCTCGCCAAGCCGGAGATCTGATCCATCCGCTATGAATGATCGCATGCATGCGCCAGTAATAGCCGTCGCCGCTGCATGAAATTTTTCAGGCGCCGCGCGCGGGAAATCTTCGCTGCATTCGTGGCGCGGCGGACATCTCGCTGCATTCGTGGCGCGGCAGACATCTCTGTTTCTCGCGGCGCGGCCGACCAGTCTGCTGCATCGACGGCGCGGCGGGACCTCCGTGTTGCTTCAGCCGCGCCGGGACCTCTCAGGTTGCTACTTCACAAGGGACATGTCGGCTGCTCGCAGCGAGGCGGGACATCTCTCGTGCTTCCACTTCCATGCTCGCCTCTCCCGGTAGCAATCTCGACCTGTAACTCACGCTGGCCATGGCGCACGCAAGGGAAGGATGCTGAATGACTTGTTTGTTTTTGTGGATGAGGAGTTGAGGAGGAATGTGCGATCATCTTGGCATACTAGTATTTATAACCGAGTACTAATACGCTCCTAAGTGGGAAACCGTTTAGGTTGTGATCGGTGTGAACATGTTTGGAATTCAATATACTAGCGTGGTACTAATACGCTCCTAAGTGGGAAACCGTTTAGGTTGTGATCGGTGTGAACAGGTTTGCAATTCAATATAGCGTGGAGTAATTTGGAATGTGACGAGACGCAAGCTCAAAACTTGTACTCTGAAGTTTAGTAGTACGTTATACAGAAGAGAAGAGGTGCACGCATGCACTCGCCCTCTCACACACGCTGCCTGTTTTTTCTCGAAACGGAGGATGATGACCCCGCCTCTGCATCCGGGAGTCACACACGATCTCGTAGCTACGAATTGTAGTGTTCTCAACAATCCGAGTGGCTCTATCATGGATGTACCTATATACTAAAACATGCCTAGATACATCTATATTTTGACAAATGGAAGGCATGTATTGTGGAACGGAGGGAGTGCTTGTCATCAAAATGGATAAAAAGGGACGTGTCTAGAACTAAAATACATCTACATACATCTCTTTTATCCATTTTGATGACAAGTAGTACTCTTACCCAGAGGAATTTTATATCCAACAGACACAAAATATCCATTCGACTGTTGGAAATTACTGATCTGATGTCGAAGTAATTGCTGCAGCGCCACCAAAACCCACCATTTCTTAAGCTAAAGTAGACCAAGGTAATCCCTATATTAGCATATTACTAAGATAAATAGAAGGCACTGTCGAAACATTTAGGACGTGAGCTTGTCAATCTGAATGTGGAGGGACACAAGCTTAGCCCCGGCCAGCAGCTTGGGCGGAACTGTCAAGAAGGTCAGCTCCTGCACGTCGACGTCGCCGAGATCCTTGCTGCTTGTCACCTCCATTTCCACCTTGACGGCGTCGGTCGTGCCTTTGGGCTCCCCCGGCAGGCCGTTCGCCCACAGCTTGGCCAAGTAGTGCGGCCATGGGGACGCCCCCGCTCTGATGCAGACGACCGACACGGCGATAGGCGCGCCGATGTCAAGCACGCCGCCGACCAAGAAAAACGCGCAGCGGTCCTCCTTCACGAACAGCAAGAGCCGTGGGTTCGGCAAAGGGCACTTGCACCGGAGCACCTTGCCGTCATCGATCCCGTGCACGGGCATGTAATGCGCGGTGCTGATGTGGTGGTAGAGCCGACGGCGGGCCTTCGTGAGCCGCAGACGGCACGGGCATTTGCAGGGCGCAGCGACACACGCCTGCGTGATCGGCGAGCTTGTGGTAAGTGACGAGCCCATGACCTTCGTGCGGGCACTCCACCCTCACCGACGAAAGGACGGAGTCCACTGCCGTGTTCCGCATGTCGAAGCCACCGCCGCGCTCGCACTTCTAGCACTGCCGCTGGTTCCAGGGGCGCTCGACACGGCAGGCTGCGCAGGACAGGTGCCCTCCCTTGCACTGCAGAAATCAATCCAACAACACATCAATCAAGAAACCTGCACCTTGCTCAATCAGCCAACGGACGAGGTGTATTCGAACCTCATACACCGGAGGCGCCAAGGGCGGAGGCACAAGGGGCAGTGGAGCATGGTGAGGTCCATCGAGACCTTAGAGAGCTCCATCGTCGGGTCATGTTCCTGTTCGGTCTGCATGATCTCGCCCTCCTCGTGCACAACCATCCTTCAAGGTGCATTAAATCAACACATGCAAGTACTATCAAAAGAAGAGTCATGGCATGCATGCATGCGTTGTAATTAATGCATCGGTAAACACAAATTATTGAAATATATCGAGTGCAGTGCTTTGATGTGTCGCACAACTCGCACATCAACGAAGTTTGATTATCCTCTCCTCGCGGACTTAATCGCACTCGCCTTTGGCTGTATGACAGGTTGGCCACACACCCGTTGGGCCCACCTGCCATACACTCAAAGACAGAGCGCCCCTCCTCGCCCATGAGTGTGGTGGCTCGCAAGACTAGGAGAAGCTTGCCACACGCTCTCCCCTCTGCACGCTGTGGACATGCAAGAGTTCAATCGGTGCCGATGGCCGAAGCGCATCGTAGTACTCCTCTAGTGCAGTAGTACACCATCATTGTTCGACTTCCCGACGAGGCGAAGAGCCAAGCGCAGCCCGAACGCTCGTGTGGCAGTTTCATGTGTAGAGTAGTCTAGATAGCGTGTACCGTGCCTGTAAGCTTAAAATCGTTGGGGTTGGCTCCATGCTATGTGGCCGTCTCAAAGTTTTTTTTTTAAATTAAAATAGTCTTCTGGCCCTACCTGTCACCCTAGTGATTGTAGATTGCACGCTCATCTGGTCAAGACAGGAATATATATTTTAATTTGTTTTTTTTTTGAAAAGGATTTCGCCTCTCGCATCGTAATGATGCATACGGCCACATATATTTTAATTTGTGGTGGGTAAATGTCGAGGTTGCAGCAAATATATTGTACATCGCGGGTCTTTCAGCCAAGTTTAGAGGCAAGCATGTGGGGCCAAGGTGCTACGATGTGTCGCGTCAACTCATAGAACGAGGAGAAGCTTGATTTTACTACACGCCTTCTCCCTCGCCCATGCGCGCGGTTGCTCGCAAACGAGGACAGGCTTTTGCTTAGTAGTAGTACTTCCACAACAAGCTATCCGTCCCGCTCTCGGTGGACGGACATGCAGCAGTGGATTCGAAACTGTAGAAGCAGTAGTAGTAACATCATTGTTCGTCTTCTCGAAGAGGCGAAGAGCCAAGCGCAAATCGAACGTTGCAGTTAAGTAACATTGGACCACGCATATAGCCGTGCTCTTGCATGAGACAAAATTGCTATGTGAGCCCACTATTGTACTAGTACATACAACTACTTGCTAGTATAGCCTCAGTAAACCGTAGCAGTATTTGCCCTTCTAGAGATTTCAACAAGTGACTAGACTACACCGAGACGGAGTACATATGGAGCAAAATGAGTGAATCTGCACCGTAAATAAATACGTACTAGTTCTATCATTTTCCTCTCCGAGGTGCACAATATTGAGTATACTGACTAGTCTCTTTTTGACACGCATTTACGTTGTTTTTTTTACACAGTACAGACGCAAGCGCTCATATACACACGCATACACTCACCCCTATGAACGCACACACGCACGGCACTATCATCTTGAAATTTACGAAGTCACCATAGGCACCTCGTCGTCGACGGGTCCATAGGTGCTTGAATGCCAAGGAGGAAGAAGGTAGCGGTTCCCGAGACGTTGAACGGTCAATGATGCATCCTCAATTACATGCAGAGGGAATTAATTGGAGAAGCAGACTAGAGCCAGCACGATGTGAATGCAACAGAGTTTGGACTCTCATATAATAAAGGCGCCCCACCACTCCAATCCATCTATTACCAAGTCTCTGCGCAACACTGCTCACTAAATTCAAGACCAAGTGACCAGAAGCCACAAGCACCTATGGAGGCGATGGACGCGAGCGGCAGTCGGCTATGCCAAATCATCCAAGGCACCGGCCTACGGCCCAGCACCGCGCAGTGTTTCCACACGGTGCTGGCGACCGCAGGCATCGTAGCCCTCGCCGACGCGGGCTTCACCTCTCGCATGGACGACATGATGGTCAACTCCATCCGCAAGTTCACCGCCATCAAGAAGCGCGCGGACGACCTTGCCGTCGCTCCACTCGCTGCGCCTGTGCTCCTCATTGCCTGCCACCCTCATTGGCCTACATGGCGACGAACTATTTCAAGCCCTGGTGGCCCTACAGGTGCCGGAGGTCGCGATGAAGAATGTGCACCTCGAGGCCGCGCTCGCCGCTCAGCGCCTCGCCATGCAAGAAACCGTCGACGTGCACATCCACGTCTACGAGGAAATCGTCTACATAGGCCACTACAAGGCAAGCGAGGACAGAAAGACGTTGGCCTTCTTCCAAATGGGCTGGAATCTTTTGGACGCCATTGTTCAAGCACGCCGACCGCCACGAAGCCGCCGCTACTTAGGTGCCGCTCGGTGGGCGGCGCCCGAGTCGAGGAGGTGGACGTCGTCGATGGATGCATCTCTTCTTCTTGCCTCCTGTAACCAGCAATGCATCGCCTCGTGTCCTTAATGTTTTATTAGTATAGTACTCCCTCCGTTCCCAAATATAAGTCTTTCTAAAGATTCCAGCAAGTGACTACTACATACAGAGCAAAATGAGTGAATCTACACTCTAAACTATGTCTTCATACATCTGTATGCTCTATTCCATTTGAAGTAGTATCTAAAAAGGCTTATATTTATGAACGGAGGCAGTATATGGCATTTTTTATTCCAGTCTTAACGTTTTCACTGTGAGGTTGGGCCGTAGTTGAGCAAACCCACCCCACCCACCGGGCGTCAGCCGAGTTTAGAGTTAGAAGAGAGAAACGAGGGAGGAGGGCTAGCTGTAGCACGGACGCTGTTGTCAGATGGGACTCGTGTTTATAGAATAGGAGTACTGAGCACTCGTGCCTCTTTTTTTAGGGAAAAATTAGTCGTATGTCTAGTACCACTAGTTGGGTGCGTGCGACCTATAGCTGTCATCACTTTAGGTCTACTTTTCGAACCGCGGCTACGCTTCACAGTACATATTTTTCACGCATTTATCCTCCTGTATGTACTCCTAGGCTATTTCCACGTGCTCCCATTCGCTGACATGTGGGACATAGAGCATCTGGGTCGTAGTGCATGCACGACTCGGAGCATATGCCAGGGTACTTTACATTTTAGACCTCACGAATTACATGCAAACCCACCGTAGAAGAATAAATAAATCAATGAATTACTACACGAAACCGGATTATTTTCATGGAAACCGGAGCACGTTCATTAAATTTTGGACATAACACGTTTATAAAAAATGACCGGACCTAAACCAGTCTAAGGGCCTCTTTGATTTTTCCCGAAAAAAGGGCCTCTTTGATTCGCAGGATACTGAAAACATAGGAATGGGGAAAGTATGATGGCGATGAACCGAGACGACGAGAACTCTAACTCAGTTAGAGGTTAGAGTTAGATTCTAACCCTGAACTAACGCTAAACCAAAGAGGTGTATGGATGGCAGGGTTAGATTGACAATAAATGCTCTATCTCAATCATTTGACTACTTTGGACCCTATTTTTAGTCAGACTAAAATAAGTCCCTTGGATCCAAGCACCCTCTTGGTGTGGTCGGCTCTTCTTCTGTGGCCTCCTCCCGCTCACAATTGACATAAACGAACCATCTATACAAATCAAGCATGCAAAACATGATAATTTTTACTTTGTCCATACAAATGAGATATCCCACTTAAACATACAAGTCGTCAATCAAGCTTCACAAAATAAAAAAACACTTCATGAAACAAAGAATGAGCTAACTCATCACGGAAGTTGCTCACGATAGGGAGGGAGCCCGGAGCCCCTCACACACCGAGGGAGGAGCTCGCCATCGTCACTCTGGAGGAAGGCTCTGTAGAGCCCAAGCCCCGAACCCTCCCGACGCCTGCCCTTGCGAGTTGAGGTCGACACCGGCATGGGTAGCAGGGCCACTTGTCACGACTTGGAACTTAATCTTTGGGCCTCTATAAATAATGCAAGCTCAGTAACTAAAATACCTAGAAAAGTGATCTCAATCTTTGGGCCTCTAGAAATAATGCAAGCTGAAAACTGAAATACCTAGAAAGGTGAACTCAATCTTTGGGCCTCTAGAAATAATGCAAGCCGGAAACTTAAATACCTAGAAAGGTGAACTGAATCTTTGGGCCTCTAGAAATAATGCAAGCCCTAAACCTAAATACCTAGAAAGGTGAACTAAATCTTTGGGCCTCTAGAAATAATGCAAGCCTGAAAATGAAATACCTAGAAAGGTGAACTGAATCTTTGGGCCTCTAGAAATAATGCAAGTGTGAAACTCAAATACCTAGAAAGGTGAACTGAATATTTGGGCCTCTAGAAACAATGCAATCCTGAAATTGAAATACCAAGAAAGGTGAACAGAATCTTTGGGCCTTTACAAATAATGCAAGCCTGAAATTGAAATACCTAGAAAGGTGACCTGAATCTTTGGGCCTCTAGAAAGATTTATTACCTCCTCAAGCAGCATCAAACAATTCCATGTGTGCACCACAAATCTATAGCAAGTTTGATCAGGATCTACTTTTCCAAATCAGAATTAGCACTAGAGCAAGAAAGATCAATGATATGGCCATGAGATAGAGAAGGAACGAACAAACTCACCCCTCTCGCGATCTCCTTGGTAGATGTGCGCTGCACAAGACGCATTTGACGGAGGGAGAAAACGACCGAGTGAAGGGGGGAGCGGGCGACCTTCAAGGTCGGAGGGAGAGGGCGGCCTAAGGAGAGGGCGGCCGAGGAGAGAGAGGGCGAGCGGCGCTTGGGCGGGCGGCCCATGGGGGAACAGAGAGGAGTCGTAAGAGAGGGGGAGCGATCTCAAAGTGCAGGTGAGATTTTTTTAGGGAGGCGATCTAGTGCGGGCAAGTGAGATTTTTAGTTCTCTTTTAGTGGGCCCGGGATAACTAACCCAATTAGAACCTCTCCACCGGCTAGTTTTTTAGCTGGGTTAGAGCAACCTAGCTCAAACTAACCCCTCTTGTTTTGATAGCTTGAGGCTATTTCAACCCAAACTAGCTCTAACTCGTGGATCCAAAGAAAGAGGAGTGTTCTTGTACATGCTACAAAGGTGTGGACCGTGAGCACATTGTTTTTATGGCCATATCACCACATTATTGTTTTCTACCTGGTTCACTGGCTACCGTGGGTTCGCACGGCTGGTTCACTGGGCTGTCGTGGTTCGCACTCCTCCGACACAGAGTAATACTCCCTCCCTTCCTAAATATAAGTCTTCGTAGATATTTCACTATGGACCACATACGGATGTATATAGATGCATTTTATGTGTAGATTCACTCATTTTTCTCCGTATGTGGTCCATAGTGAAATCTCTCCAAAGACTTATATTTAGGAACGGAGGGAGTAGTATAGTACTAGTATATACCGCATCATTCTTTGCTCCTTCTTACTACTCCGACATGTGGGAGAGCCAGCATCCGGGTCGACCTGTCATGCACTAGATTAGAGAGCGGAACGGAAGGGGGGCATCACCCCGGTCGGAGCGCCAGTAATTCATGACTATAGTGAGTGCTCATATCACAAGTCTTTCCAGCAGTAACGCACCGTCAAATCGCACAGCCCCACTCGCTCAACCTCCTCGCCTCTCTGAAAAACCGCCTACCCAAAACTGCCACAGACGCCCGGGAAAATCCCCGCCTCAACTTTTAACTACGCCGAAAATAGTTCGAGCTTGTTCTTTCTATATAAATACAGTACTTATCAGTATGTTTATTCACCCGTGGGGTTGTTCAATGAATGGAGGGCGGGGAGCACAAGTGAACAATACTACCTCTGTCCGGGTTTATTGGTCCCCAATGTATTTCGTGCCAAATTTTGACCATAGATTAAACTAAGAAAATGTTCACTCATGTCACCAAACATTATATTTTTCAAAACTATGTTCAAATATGAATCCAATGAGATAATTTTTCTTGACATGCATTAACATTTTGTTAGTTAAATCTTTAGTCAAAATTTGGCACAAACTATAAAAGGGACCTATAAACCAGACGGAGGTAGTAATCGTAGTAGTAGTAAGTAGGAGTCGTAGAGTAGTCACCTAAAATAGGGAGTTTCTTTTCTTTAATGCCACATACACAAATTGAAACGCTTGTTGTGGAGAGAAAAAAGATAATCACTCCACTATATATGGACGCAGGGGCCTGAGCGCTTGCTTTACTAGGGTTGCTCTCTTCATTCTTTCATCCTCTCCAAATATAAACAAGACAGCGGTAGCGACATTTTCTCCCTGCTCACCGCTAGTCACAGATCCGGCCGGATCCCTTCGGTCGGTGTGTGTAGAGGACTAAAAGGTGCATCGTTCACGCGGTCATCGCCGCCGAGGGAGGAAACCCACAGCTTCCGGAGGGGCCCGATCCTCTGCCCGTGCCGTTCTCTCCGACACAGCGCCGACTCGGGAGATCCTCCGAACCTTCTTCCTCCCTGTCGTATTGTCCGCAGATCCGACCTGCCGCCGCCGACATCCCGGCGACCCTCAGGTATAAGTTCTTCGAAAGCGGCCTTGCTCTACTGCCCCAGCTCCCCACTTGTCTGCATGTGCATCTTTTTCTACTCCCATCAGCTCTTCCAAAGCAACCTAAATTGTTAGTATTATTAGAGGTAAAGCTACTTCATGCATTCGAATCTAGGGCTTTGTTCAAACAACGAAGAAAGGGGGAAAGTTGTAGCATGAATCTAGGACTTGATTCAAAGAGGAAATAATATGGTAAAAGTAGTAGAGACCGGATACCCAACCGGTCTCTTGGTTGAAAAGAGAAATAATGGGAAAACGCAGTACAAACTAGATAAGGAACGGATCTATTATTGGTTGAAAAAAGGATAGAAAGTGGTGGCTGGTGGACAAGTCAACAGAGTATGTCCAGGATTAGATTTGCTGCCATCACATAGTAAAAGGTCTCCAGGATTAGATTTGCTACCCTCACATAGTAAAAGGTCTGAAAGATAAGATATGCTGCCCTCACATAGTGAAAGGTCTCAGGATTAGATTTGGTGCCCTCACATAGTAAAAGGTCTCAGGATTAGATTTTCTGCCCTCACATAGTAAAAGGCCTCCAGGTTTAGATTTGCTTCCCTCACATAGTAAAAGGTCTCCAGGATTAGGTTTGCAGCCCTCACATAGCGTGAATAAGCTCGGCATCACCACTTTATGCCTCCTTGTAGGTACATTGTGCTGATGCGTCCACTGTCGCATGTCCTTATACCAACCTTTTGCTGTTTTTTTTTTATGGAAAACCAACCTTTTGGTCAGTAAGGGCGCATGTAAAATGAAGCGATCACACTGTTACCTTAGGGACATGTCTAACTAGTGTTATCGTTAATCTAATGCCTCCAGTGATAAGATGCAATTAAACTGTGTTTCAAATGGCTCTCCTGCTGTTTTCCCCAGTATGATAAGTAAGTTGCTCCTTTACGCCGCCGAGTGTCCTGGTGTCCCCACGGTCCCATGCCCTTAAACCAACTCTTTAGCTGGTGTTGATTTACTGTGTCTGGTAAACAAGCAATGCCACCATTAAAGTAATCCCATATATGAGGAATCTCATTGTTGATCTTAATGCTTCTGGTAACATGAAGCATTGCTGACGTTTTAAAATTTCTACTGTCCTTGCGTGATTGCCATGAACAAAATTAAGATGCTTCTTTTCATTTTGTATATGTTTCAGATATTCTTATTGACCAGCAAATCGCTTACTTTCTATCATTTTGTGCAGATAGGGATATCCATTTCACCTTTTTGCTATTATGACCTTTTGGTGAACTGCACAAAACACTTTTTTTGGAATGAGTGTCTTGTGCAGTTCAACTAAAATGTCACGTGGGAAACATCTCTCAATTTTGGTGGAACTGCACAAAATGGTTAAACTAAAGTGAAACCATGCTCTCCTGTCTCCTTGTTTGTGCTATGCAAACAGGAATACTCTACTACAGATGTTGTGACGGTCAAGAGCAACATTTCTCAATTTTGGTGGAACTGCACAAAATGGTTCAACTAAAGCGAAATCATGCTCTCCTGTCTCCTTGTTTGTGCTATGCAAACATGTTGTGCAAACAGGAATACTCTACTACGAGATGTTGTGACGGTCAAGAGCATTCGCCAAGTTCTTCGATTGTATGACATGGCTAGCCAAGATGGATTTAATCCCGATATTCACTTTATCAAAAGGCTCTAATGGGTTGGTTCTGAATCTTGCAAGCTGGGAATCAGTGAGATGTGTAGGCATCTTTGTTGTACTTATTATTTGAATCTTATTTATTGGTTCTGAATCTTGCAAGATGGGAATCAATGAGACGTGTAGGCATCTTTGTTGTACTTATTATTTGGATCTTATTTGTTGGTTCTGAATCTTGCAAGCTGGGAATCAATGAGATGTGTAGGCATCTTTGTTGTACATATTATTTGGATCTTGTTTGTTGGTTCTGAATCTTGCAAGCTGGGAAACACGGCATGATGATGGAGAGGATAGCAACCATAACAAACAATTCAAACTTGGTAGTATTATGTTTGTGAAAGTGCGAAAAATGTGTTGATCGTAAATGCCCCGAGAATAATAATTCTAATTGTTGTGCATGTTGATCCCGTGGCACTGATAGAACGAGCCAATGCATTGCTTGTTTTAAGTATAAATTTCTATTAAAGCTAATTAAATTTAAGTAAAGTGACCACTAACTCCTGTTATTATAGTACCAATACAGACCCGCTCGTGAACCGACGTGTGGGGGTAGTAACTGTTGTCGCCTGTACACACTCAGCTTACTGTTGAATCCAGTTCCCCAAGAGCTGAAAAATGAACTGCTGCCGCCGCCTACACGCTCGTTCACTCGAAGAGCAAGTACAATAGAGCTGAGTCAGCGGGCTATAAGGCATAAACTAGTATATTTCTGCTTAGTTGGAGGAAAGAGAAGAGGAGAGAGAAGGTAAGCGGGCTCTTCGTGAAGAGCCAGCTCTAGCACGTGCTCCTAGGCACTTTGTGAGTGAAAGGTGGGCCACATAATAAAAAAATAGTACACGCTTTTGATCTACTATTGTACATGTTCACTATAAGATGGGTAGTAGATGACATGGCACTGGCTTATAGCCAGCAGCTGGCTATACTATTAACCATGCTCGAAGAGACTCCAATGGCGATCCGAGGGGTGAGCCTGCTAGATATGGACTTCAGCAAGGAGTTAGTTCGCCGTTCGGTCCTATGGCTGCACCAAGTTGAATGTGATGTACACCAACGACACGGACTCGGTGAAGCTCTGCCTCGCCTCGATCCTATGGCTGCACCAGTGTTCGAGCATTCGCCGTTTCATCGGCAACGCCGATCGCACCTTCGCTACGGTGGAGAGAAGGAAAACGCGACGATTCGCCATCCGGTGCAACAAGCTTGTCGATATCCGTAGCAATACAAGATCATCAGCAACGGGCAGGAGAAGGACTCCGTGGTTGACCTCGCTAAGACCATCATCGACCCCTGATACGCCGACATGAAAGAAGACGACCTGAACACGTGGGAGGTACCTCTGAATCTAGCCTACATAACCTACTTGGCCAAGGACGCATACGCATGCTACGACATGTACAGGTAGATCTTGGACATGTGGGCGTGTCTGCTTCCCATAACCGATGAGTACACGGACAGCCGCAACGTCATGATCAAGCATGGCAGGAAGGTCTAGATGTTGTACTTTATCTGTTTATAAGCACCTTTATCATATGAGTGTTTCATGCATTAGCCTATGTGTCGTAATTATCTGTATTGTCTGAAATATTTCTTTTAAGAACCCATTAACCTGATTGCTTTTTTTAGTGGCTATTTGCTAATGTATGTAAACTAGTTCACTTGTCCATAAAAAAAACTAGTTCACTCGGCTGCCGTGCTTTGAATCTCCTTCCTCCCAACATATTCCTCTCCTCAGGTGGACCCAAAGAGGTCTCTCGAATTTTCTCCCACTTTCTCTTTCGATGTAAACTGAAGTTTTCTCCCAAAGATTTTCCCTAGAACCAACTCAACTGTCCCACGTCTAGCCTAAAAAATAATAATAGCCCACGTACTATTAACTCATCAAATTAAAATGATATTTTATTTCGTAAGTTCAAAGTTCTTACAAAATAATAATAATAATAATTGTTTATATATAACTTGCCAAGTTAACTCCTAGTGATTATGCATATAAGCTTGCAAAGATTTTACTGACGTGCAATCATGTGTTTATGTTTTTATAACATTTCTCCGTCTAGCCCACCATGATATTTTCACCCAGCCCAGCAAGTTCGTGGATTTCGAGAAAAATGCAAATGGGATTTTGCATAGATGCTACATCATTGTTTCACCCAGCCCACCAAATGGACTAAAAAACAAATGGATTGGCCGACATGTGGGCCAAGAGGTCGAAGTTTAAGAAGGCATTGGATTTACATCCAACGGCCGCATTCTTATTCAATCTCTCGTCTTCTTCCCCAGCGCCGGAACCGGGCTACACCCTTTCGGCGCCTAGCGGCGTTGTTTTGTGCTCCTCAATAAACGCTACCCGCCGACGGCCAGGCCATCCCTCCACTCCGCACCTCCTGTTATTCTCTGCCGAGTGTAGGCCCACCCCGCACCAACCAGTCAAGTTTCCCACTGCCTCCGTCTGCGACTCCACCGCGTCTTCCCCATCTCCGGGCCGTCCGATGCAGGGCCTTGCCGTCGTCCACCGCCTCGATCTTTCGGCGCGGCATGGTCAACATACGAGAGTCATCGGAAGAGGACTGTACATGAAGAGCCTGACGGCTGGGACCCACGAGGTCCATGGTCGCACGCAAGGAAAGTTCCTCCTTATTACGCCTTTGCACGTGCAATCATGCGTGGGAAGGGCTTACGTATTTCGCGAAAAAACGCCCCCGCCGACAAAGTTGGACCCACCAGCTATATCTTCGCACGCAAGGAAGTGCCTCCTTATTACGCACCAAAAAATGAATTCCCCCTCCTAGCTGGGACCCACCATAGTGGGTGGCTGACTTGTGGGCCTACTAAGGGTACGAGGATGGAGGGATTTGTCAACTTAGTCAATATGAACGATTCTAGCTCCAGTGACTGTACGATGTCCATCCAACGGCCATAGTGCTTCTTCAACCTCTGGTCTTCTTGCTCCGGCCACGAAAGCAGCGCCCGGTCGTGCCGGGTGCTCCTGCCTCTCGTGGCGGCTGTGATGCCGCTGGAGGCCTCACCGCCTCTACTACTCCCACCGCTGGCCTGTGGTATCCTCTACTCACCCACACCCCTGTTATTCTGCTGGCGGCAATTGCCTCACGCCCTTGACCGAAGTGAACCCTCGTACTCCTCTCGCGTGGGCATCCACCGCTGCCTTCCCGGCTCCTCGTCGTCCCCTTCCTAGGCTCGCCGTCCCACCGCCTTGGTGCTCTCAAAGACTGGCGTGGTCAATGTGGTCAACGACCGACTTCCATCGGAAGAGTAATCAGACGTGGAGAGGCCGATACCGGGTCCAAGGCCACATCCCAGTTTTTTTGTGATTTGCCAAGTAAGTCGCTTTGTCAGGCCTATTGGGCTGCAAATCTTTCAAGACGAGGAGATCTTCATTCGTCTGGCCGAGAAAATGGCCTATCAGTAATGAGAAATGGGCTGTACATTTTTAAAACACATCAAACCGGCAATTAGTTTCAAATATCTTTTTTTCATTTCGAGATTTTAAATTATATTAATTTTCATGCGTGGAGAATTTGTTGGATTTTATATTGATATACATTTATTTTTAAAATCAGTTTGAATGTGAGTCAAAATTTCGGGATTAAAAACAGTTCGGACCGCACGGAAATATGCAAAATTTAGTATAATTTTTTAACCGTGGCCACAATATGGGCTGTAATGCTAACAAAAAGAATATGGGCTCCAAACAAAACCTTAAGAATTAGCAAATGGGCTGTAAATTATTAGAAATAATGGCAGATGGGTTGTATGCTGTTTTCCACAGATTTGAGGCTTTCCTAAAAAAAGGTTGACGCACAAGCAAGGATCGTTGGATGGCCATCCAACGGACGTCAGATTTCTTCAATCTTCTTCCCTGCTCTTCCAAATTACTCAAACAAGCGCCGGGACTGTCTGCTTCCCTCCTCCTCATGCTGGCTGTCAGGCCACAGCCTCACCGCCCCACCAGTATTCCCATCGCTGGCCTAGCCATCCCTCTACTCACCCACACACTGCTGTTATTCTCCGGCGACGGCAGACGAACCAAGAAACCCTCGTTCAGTCATTACTCCCCTCCGCGTGGGAAACAATCATGAGTCTTCCCCGCCTCGTGTCGTTTCCTTCCTAGGCCTCGCCGCCGCCCACCGCCTCGGTGCTCTCGGCGCTGCTCGGTCAACGTGGTCAACGCATCGACATGCATCTGAAGTGGATCAGACGTGGAGAGGCCGATACCTGGGTCCACGGCCGCACGCAAGGAAATGCCTCCTTATTACGCCGCAAAATAATGATTCCTCCACCGACATCGTGGACCCATCGAAAGGGCCTCGAGATTTCACGAAACAAAATGTTACCGCCACGACAGATCGGACCCACTAGATATATCTTCGCACGCAAGGAAGTGCCTCCTTATTATGCCCAAAAAATGAATACCCCCGTTAGCCGGGACCCAAAGATAGTGGTAGGCTGACTTGTGGGCCTACTAAGTTGAGGGGACGGAGGGCTTTGTCAACTTAGTCAATATGCACGATTCTAGCTCCAAAGGACTGCACGATGTCCATCCAACGGCCGTAGTGCTTCTTCAACCTCTGGTCTTCTTGCTCCGGCCGCCCAAACCAGCGCTGGTCGTGCCTCGTGCTCCTGCCTCGTGGTCGGCTGCTGCGATCTTGAGGCCTCACCGCCCCTACTACTCCCACCGCTGGCCGTGCCATCCCTCTACTCACCCACACCCTCGTTATTCTCGCGCGACGACAGCCTCACACCGCAGAACGGTGAACCCTCGTACTCCTCACGCGTGGGCATCCATCGCCGCGTCTTCCCGGACTCCGCCGTCCCCTTCCTAGGCTTCTCCGTCGTCCACATACAGTGCCCTCGGCGCGGGCGTGGTCAACATGGTCAAGGAACGGCTTCCATCGGACGTGGATCAGACGTGGAGAGGCCGATACCGGGTCCATGGCCGCAGCAAGGAAGTGCCTCCTTATTACGCGCAAAATAATTATTCCTTCACCTGACAGCGGGGACCCACCGAACGGGCCACCATATTTCGTGAAAAAAATGTTTCCTCCCTGACTGCTGGGACCCACCAGCTACACCTTCGCACACAAGGAAGTGCGTCCAGGCAAAAAAAATGATTCACCCTCGATCACCGGGACGCACTACTACATCTTCAAACGCAAGGAAGTGCCCGGTCGGGACCCACCTGGTCGAAGCGCACGTGGCGTTGTCATTCGTCGCGAACGGTAATGCACGCATCGGGTCGATATAGAGGTGCGACGTGTCATAGATGTAGAGGCGCCGCACGCGTCGTAGTAGAGGCGCCGCACGTAGCATGTACACGCACGCATACAACGCACGAGGGTGCAAGAAAGAAAATACGCCACGCACGTACATACGAAAGGGTCTCGAACGCCTACTCGCGCATACGTGCATACGGCTGGGTCGGAACGGAGAAACAGCGCTGCCGTGTTCATGGGGAGCCAACCGGCTGGGTCGGAACGGAATGCGTGGTCGTGTTCATCGGGAGGGCTTGGACGGAACAGGCGATGGAAACGAGGCCTGGCATACCGCACAATGGAGGAAACGGCCTTGTGTTCGACCGGCCACGTTCGAAACGGGGTCCTATTGATCGGGAGGGGCCTGGCGTACCGCAAAACGGAGGAAACGGACCTCCTACGGTCGAAACGGGGGTCCTGTTGATCGAGAGGGGTGTGGCGTACTGCAAAACGGAGGAAACGGACCTCCTACGGTCGACACGGGGGTCCTGTTGATCGGGAGGGGTGTGGCGTACCGCAAAACGGACGAAACGGACCTCCTATAGTCGAAACGGGGGTCCTGTTCATCGGGAGGGGTGTGGCGTACCGCAAAACGGGACTCCACGGGATACCGCTCATCTCCACCGTCGACCTCCTCCAGCCTCCACGGGCTCCTCGCTCATCCAGCCTCCACCGCCGCTTACTTCACCGGCTCTTGTTCAACCACCCTCCACGGGCACCCCTCCACCGCTATCGCTCATCCAGCCCTCCACACCACGGGTCCTGTTCAACAACCCCTCCACGGCCACCCCTCCACCGGCCCACCGCTCATCCAGCCCTCCACACCACGGGTTCCTGTTCATCCAGAGGCAACGCCACCGCCATCGCTCATCCAAGCCCCCCGCAATGCTCACTGTTCATCCTGCAGGGAAGCATCGATCGGCTTGATTAGCAGCAGAGCGGCGAATGGCTCCATCGGGTTCGATTAACAGCCATCGATCAATCGCTTCGTGTTCGATAGCAGCGTAGCCCTGCAAAGGCAATCGCCGGAGTTCGATTAGAGCCCAACGCCTCGCCGCTTCAGTTAGAGCTAACGCCGCACACACGCCACAGACGTATGAGAGAAATGCGATCGCTTCTCCCATCGTAACGTAACTCCCGAAATTTACCTCCCGCCGCTTCTACCACGGTTTTTTCCGTCATGGACGGCCCAAAGAATGTCATGCAGTACCGTCTCCGCCCGCCTGTGACGAAAAAGCCCATTTTCTCATCATGATTTTTTGTCATAGAGGTAGGAGCCCACCACATCTATGATGATACCGGGTTTTGTCACAATTATCGTCATAGAAGTGTCATATGTATGACAGAAAAAAAATTCATTCGGCCCAAAATGTCACGGATGTGTCTTTTTTTGGTAGTGATGAAGTTGTCTTGTCAACTATTACTTCTACTACTATGGCTAACGGTTTAGCAATAAAGTAAAGTAATTACATGACGTTTATGTTGACACGCAGGTCATAAATAAATTAAGACAACTCCTATGGCTCCTGCCGGTTGTCATACTCATCGACATGCAAGTCGTGATTCCTATTACAAGAACATGATCAATCTCATACATCACATATATCATTCATCACATCCTTTTGGCCATATCACAGCCCACGGCATATGCTGCAAAAACAAGTTAGACGTCCTCTAATTGTTGTTGCAAATTTTTACGTGGCTGCTATAGGTTTCTTAGCAAGAACGTTTCTTACCTACGCCAAAACCACAACGTGATATGCCAATCTCTATTTACCCTTCATAAGGAACCTTTTCATCGAATCTGATCCGACTAAAGTAGGAGAGACAGACACCCGCTAGCCACCTTATGCAACTAGTGCATGTCAGTCGGTGAAACCTGTCTCACGCCTTGGGCCCTTGGGTGGGGCGCACCAGCCCACCAGGGGCTGATTCCCACACCACTTCAGCCCATGGGGCCCTCTGGGATAGGTGGCCCCACCCGGTGGACCCCCGGGACCATTCCGGTGGTCCCGATAAACATCGGTGACCCCAAACTCTCCTTGTGGGTCAAACCGACTTCCTATATATAAATCTTTACCTGCGGACCATTCCGGAACTCCTCGTGGCATATGGGATCTCATCTGGGACTCCGAACAACTTTCAGTTAACCGCATACTAATATCTCTACAACTCTAGCGTCACCGAACCTTAAGTGTGTAGACCCTACGGGTTCGGGAGACACGTAGACATGACCGAGACAACTCTCCGGTCAATAACCAACAATGGGATATGGATACCCATGTTGGCTCCCACATGCTCCACGATAATCTCAGCGTATGAACCACGATGTCGAGGATTCAATCAATCCCGTATACAATTCCCTTTGTCTATCGGTACGATACTTGCCCGAGATTCGATCGTCGGTATACCGATACCTTGTTCAATCTCGTTACCGCAAGTCTCTTTACTCGTTCCCGTATCACATCACCCCGTGAACAACTCCTTGATCACATTGAGCTCATTATGATGATGTCCTACCGAGTGGGCCCAGAGATACCTCTCCGTCATACGGAGTGACAAATCCCAGTCTCGATTCGTGCCAACCCAACAGATACTTTAGGGGATACCCGTAGTGTACCTTTATAGCCACCCAGTTACGTTGTGACGTTTTGCACACCCAAAGTGCCCTTTACGGTATCCGGGAGTTGCACAATCTCATGGTCTAAGGAAAGGATACTTGACACTAGAAAAGCTTTAGCAGACGAACTACACGATCTTCAGGGGCGGACCCAGAACAAAAATATCCCGGTGTCCATATGTATACTATACACTGGTGGATATATATATATATATGTATATATATATATATATATGAAATACACTCAATAATTTAAAATATTTGACGGTAAAAATGCTTAGCAAAACAAAGTGTTCAAAGTTATGAAGCTTTTACTCGTTTGTTTTACTCTTGTTGTATGGTCGAAAAATAATCCAAATGGACGATATTAAGGAAGATACGTAAGTCATGGCAATCCAATTTTCTTGTAATACCCATATAATTTGGAAAATGTGAATTAGAGATGTAACAAATTAAAATACATACGCGTTAATTTGAAATACATACGAGTACTTATAATTCAGACAGATTGGTGACCTTGCAAAGTGTTGTATATTTTTGAATCAATGTGTGGTTGGATGGTTAGAATGATAGTGGTATCCCAACCTATAGGGTTAAAATCCTGTGCTCGCATTTATTTCTGAATTTATTTTTGAATTTCTGGCCATATGTATTCAGTGTGAGGATACATTCTCGTCGACTACAAGATACCTTAGGTGACTTTGTCAATCTCAGGATGATATACCGGCTTAGTCTTTCAGAGATGCTCATATGGATAGGTGTGCGTTTATGTTAATAGTAATGAATGTATGCGTGTATATATAAATGCATGCGTCTTTACTGTGTTAAAAAAAGTGTTGTATATTTTCCTTTGAATCACCCACCGATCTGCAAGTGGGTGAGACCGTTAGGAGGATTCTAGGCGTGAGGAGACGAACAGACTAACATGAACAGGCGCACGTACAGAGGATCGGTCCAATCGATCAATAATAACGGCAAGGGGGACATGCCTCACTAGCCAAATGGGCTGCTACCAGGCCCTCATTCGCCGAATAGGCCACGCCTGCTGGGTGCTTCGTCGCTTGCTCACTTTTAGTCCCACGATTCAGCCGGTGTCCATGTCTTGAATTTACCGGTGTCCTAGCCGTAACATGCGGATCATATACAAGGGCAAGTCAAATTTACCCGGTGTCCAGTGACACCGGTTGGTTCAACGTAGGTCCGCCCCTGACGATCTTGTGCTATGCTTAGGATTGGGTCTTGTCCATCACATCATTATCCTAATGATGTGATTCCGTTATCAATGACATCCTATGTCCATGGTTAGGAAACCGTAACCATCTATTGATCAACGAGTTAGTCAACTAGAGGCTCACTAGGGACATGTTGTGGTCTATGTATTCACACATGTATTATGATTTCCGGATAACACAATTACAGCATGAACAATACACAATTATCATTAACAAGGAAATATAATAATAACCTTTTTATTATTGCCTCTAGGGCATATTTCCAACACGATGGAGGGCGGCAGTCGCCACGCATGGCTCTCACCTCTTGAAGCTCCTCGGTCGTCTTGGTGATGAACTCCTGGGCACCAGGCACCCCATGCCTTGTGCCCTCATGAGGGAAGCATGCGATGAAGCATGCCTCCATGTGGTGCCCGAGCGCCTCCCTCGTGACGTTGGCTAAGTTAGAGGCCCTCCAGAAGAGAGCCCCCGAGCCTAGCCTGAGGAGGGCACCAGGCGCGCCTTCCTATGCAAGGGAGGGAGGCACCCCATTCGTGGGCGCTGGTCTTGAGGTGGTGTGGCTGGAGACACCGCTCTCCTGAGGCTCTTGGCGGGGCAGCTGCTTCTTCTTCTTGGGGACTGCCTCAGGAGGGTAGACGGCGCCTTCGTTGTTTGGGTCTTCAATCGCCGTAGCCTGGTAGGCGCGCTCGAGGGAGCACACCGCATCCTTCTCCTTGCAGGCGATCATGATGATGTCGCGGTTCCCTAGCATTTTGAGGACGTTGCATCTGTGGTGGGTCACCGCCATGAACTTGGCCAGGGCCGGATACCCAAGGATGGCATGTACGACAGGACATCGAAGTCGATGAGCTCGGTGTGGTAGTTGTTGCGCTGGCCGAAGGTGACAGGGAGGCGGATCAGCCCTATCGGAGTAGTGGAGTCGTCGGTCACCCTTGAGAAGGGCTTGGTGGGCTGCAGCTGACCATATGGCACTTGGAGGCGGTCGAACGTCTCGATGAAAAGAACATTGAGCCCCGCTCCACCATCGATGAGGGTCTTGGTGACAAGGATTGCTGATGACGGGTGAGCAGAGCTTCGGGAGGGCCCCGGAAGTTGCCGCACACTTGAGCTGGTCGTACGAGCTGAAGGTGATGGTGCACTTGGACCATCTGAGCGGGCGCGTGGCCTCGAGCCTGGGGAGGGCCGCGTTCACCTCACGAGCGAACTGCTTGAGGATGCACTGGGAGGCTAGGGCCTGAACGCCACCCAAGATGCAGGCAATGGCGCCTGGCTCCTGGAAGCCCCCAGCCCCCTCGTCCTGGTTGTGGTCTTCATTCCTCCTTGGTGGTGGTGGCAGCGGAGGGAGGCCGGCATTGCCCCGAGGATGGTCCTCACGAGGCTGATCTCTCCAGGCTCCCTCGCGAGGCTGGCCTTGCGAGCGGTCCTCATGAGGCTGGTCGCGCCACTCCTGGCGGGGGCCGCAGTCGTCCCAGTGCCCTCCACTTCTGCCTCCTCCACAGTCGTAGCCTCAATCGTTACGCTCGGGGCGTCGACTGAAGCGCCAGTCACGGATGACCCTAAGCTCCTGACAGTCATTGGTGTTGTGGCTGTGTACGTTGTGGAAGGCGCATAACGGGCGGCTGCCCTTGGGTGACTCTAGGTGGTCGCAACCGTGCTTCATCTTCGGCTCAGCCGCGAGCACGACCGCCCCCTTGCGCTTCACGTCCTTGGTCTTGGCCTTCTTGTCTTCCGGGTCGGCAGCTGGAAGCTCAAGAAGGAGAGGCGTCCCTCCTCAGCTCTCGCACACTTGGTTGCCATGTTGAACATCTCCAGGGCCGTTGAGGGAGTTCCGGACTAGGGGGTGTCCGGATAGCCGAACTATCATCATCGGCCGGACTCCAAGACTATGAAGATACAAGATTGAAGACTTCGTCCCGTGTCCGGATGGGACTTTCCTTGGCGTGGAAGGCAAGGTTGGCGATACGGATATGTAGATCTCCTACCTTTGTAACCGACTCTGTGTAACCCTACCCCTCTCCTGTCTATATAAACCGGACGGTCAGAGTCCATAGGACGAACAACAATCATACCATAGGCTAGCTTCTAGGGTTTAGCCTCTTTGATCTCGTGGTAGATCCACTCTTGTAACACATATCATCAACATTAATCAAGCAGGACGTAGGGTTTTACCCCCATCAAGAGGGCCCGAACCTGGGTAAAACATCGTGTCCCTTGTCTCCTGTTACCATCCGCCTAGACGCACAGTTCGGAACCCCCTACCCGAGATCCGCCGGTTTTGACACCGACATTGGTGCTTTCATCGAGAGTTCCTCCGTGTCGCCACCGATAGGCTCGATGGCTTCTTCGACCATCATCAACGACGCAGTCCAGGTGAGACTTTTCTCCCGGACAGATCTTCAGATTCGGCGGCTTCGCATCAAGGGCCGATTCGCTTGGCCATCTAGAGCAGATCGAAGCTACGCCCCGGCCGTCAGTCAGATTTGGAAGTTTGAACTTCACGATCGACATCCGCTGGGACTTGATCCTCGATGGAGTCGAGCCACAGCCGAAAGCGTGCCGCATCACACGGCGAGCATGATTTAGCTCGCAGCCGTGACAAGACTCGTAGGCCGCACTCGAACCCGCCCGATCTTCAATTTGGAGCCGGTTGCGCAGATCGGGGCGGATGGCTAGACACCGCCGGGGCTGCAACCTCTATGGCGATAGAGCCGAACACCGATCTTGTCCCTCATAAAGCTCGCGACTCGAGGTGCCGGACTCCTTGCCGGACTTGAACCTCCCGCCGCCTCCGATCGAATCCGATTGGGCGCCGGTCATGGAATTCACCGCAGCGGACATCTTTCAACACGCACCTTTCGGCGACATCTTGAGTTCGCTAAAGTATCTCTCGTTATCAGGAGAGCCCTGGCCGGACTGCGGTCAGGAAGGTTGGGATACGGACGACGAAGAAATTCAAAGCCCACCCACCACCCACTTGGTAGCCGCTGTCGACGATCTAACCGACATGCTAGACGACGACTCCGAAGACATCGACGGTATGGACGACGATGCCGGAGACAACCAAGAACCAGCGCCTAACGGGCACTGGAAAGCCACCCAGCTCACAACGTATACATGGTGGATACACCAAAAGGAAGCGAGAATGAGGAAAAACGGGAAATGGCGAAGGACAACTCCCCCAACAAACAAACAAAGCGGCGACGCAAGCGCCGCCAAGACCGCATCGACGTAAACGGCACCCATACGGACCCGCCCTAGAGCAGTATGGCAAAGGACGACGCACATGTCAACAAGCAGCCAGCCGGACATGAATCGGACAAGCAACCCATCCCCGACGAAGATGATCTCACATCACCAAAGCATATGAATCTTCATAAAAGGCTCGTCGCCACTGCAAGAAGTTTGAAGAAGCAAAAGCGGAAGCTCAAAAAAGCGGAGGACGCACTCAGAATGAGATGGAGCAAAGTACTCAACACCGCAGATAAATATGGCACTAGTCACCAGACAAAGAGCTACACGAAGCGCAAGCTGTTGCCCGAATTTGACGAGGAGGCCTTAGAGCCCCCGCAGCCAAAAAAGAAAGAAGCCGCCTGGCCGGATAGACGACCAGATGACAGGCCAAGAGCAACAAGGGGCGCCGCACACAAGCCGGTACACGATCAGCATAAAGATCCTCGGAAAAAGGATAACCCGGCCAGGTCTATCTATGGGCCAAAAAAGAAGACTCCAGGAAGTAACACAACCAGCCGAGCATTTGAAGACAACGGCACACCCAAATACAGGGGCGCCGCACACCCACTATGTTTTACCGACGAGGTACTGGATCATGGATTTCCAGCGGGATTCAAACCCGTAAACATAGAGGCATACGACGGAACAACAGACCCCGGAGTCTGGATTGAGGATTATATCCTACACATACATATGGCAAGAGGAGACGATCTCCATGCCATAAAAATACCTACCCCTCAAGCTCAAAGGGCCGGGCTCGGCAATGGCTTAAAAGCCTCCCGTAAAATACGATTGGAAGTTGGGAAGAGCTTGAGGACGCGTTCGAGCAAATTTTCAGGGACTTATGTCCGCCTCCGGATGCGCATTTATTTAAGTCACATAACTCAACAGCCCGGAGAGTCAAGACGCAAATTCGAACAGGTTCCTCACTAAAAAGAACCAAATAGTCGATCGTCGGACGCTGAAGCCTTAGCGGCCTTTAAACACAACGTCCGAGACGAATGGCTCGCCAGACACCTCGGCAAAGAAAAACCAAGAACAATGGCCGCACTAACAAGCCTCATGACACGATTTTGCGCAGGGGAAGATAGTTGGCTGGCTAGATGCAGCACCAGCGACCCGAGTACGTCCAAAATCAGGGATGGAAATGGGAAATCACGACGCAGAAAAGATCAGCGCCGGAATAAGGAAAATGGCCCAAATAGTACGGCGGTAAACGCCGGATTCAAAAGCTCTTGGCCGAACGACAAAACACTGCCCCTAAAGGATAACCGTGATGAGCTATCCAACCTAAACAAGATTCTGGATAGACTGTGTCAAATACATGGTACCTCCGAGAAGCCTGCAAACCATACCCACAGAGATTGTTGGGTCTTCAAGCAGTCCGGCCGACTTAACGCCGAACACAAGGGGCTCGACACACCCAGTGAAAGTGACGAAACCCAAAAGCAAAGCACTGAAAACAAAAGACTTTCCCACTAGAAGTCAAAACAAAGTGAACTCACTTCATGTGATAACACACAGCGCGGCACCTGCCATACCAGGACACCGTCCGCATAATGGGGATAGAACCTACCAAACTTCGCTATAGCAAGACTTCCTTCAAAGGAATGACGCCAGCCTTCTTTATTATACAGGCTCGTACCACTAGAGGTTGTGTTCGGTTCATCCGACAACCCCCCCGTCAAAAGCTCACTCCCCATCGCCCCATTTAGCAAGAGCCCTTAAGCACCACCGGGACGCATAACTTTCGCCCGCTTTAATGCAATACCACATTACGCTGCCTCTTACGCTTAAAATGCCCGGTCCACGTGGCATAATCTCAAAACTCCAGGTGTCTCTCGACCACGGAGAATGTGCGGCTGCCTCGACAGCCACACATTAATCCGACCTTGCAGGTCAAAGCCCCTAAAAACAGGTCATTTAGACCTCGGACATGGTTAGACGAGTCCGGCGCAACTTAACAAGGGGCTTCCCAAAGATACCCCTTTTTTTTGGGGGGTCACAAGATAAATGATGAAAGCCAATAAAGCTCAACTTTCTTCATCTTCCAAATTATACTTTATTTTAATACAATTTTGCACGATATTTCTTAGAAACTAAGTCCTTCTCTTTACAGATGAAGCACGTATACACCCTGGCCCAGATACAAAGACAACGGAGACACAGTGCATACATGCAAGAGGGACCCGCTGCAAGGATTCTTTTCAGATTAAGACCTCACAGAACCTTTCTTATCGCCTCTTGTTGATACACATCCCCGGTTTCCTACCAGAGCCGAGGAGGAGGCCGGGCGCTTGGCATCGGGCGTCGTAAGTTCCTTACTGCACTGGACACTAGGGGCTTAGGGCTTTGTTCTCGCCTGATATCATAAAGACCGAACACCTCGTGGAGTGTTCTGCCCTCGAAAGTTAGGGCCTTATATGCATCACCTCCGAATCATGTCTTTGGTCAAATGTTGGGTTTGCCCGCTCCCCGTGTTTTGCTGCCTTACGCTCAGATCATCGGCTAAAGCGGCACTGTGGAGAACTATCATCGATTGTGCCCGGTTCGCCGGAGAGCACCTCAAGAGAGAAAGCCGAAAACCGATCATTATGATATAGCGTGAGACTGGTCAACCACTCGATCGACCATTGAATGTTTAGAATTCCTCCGGTTTGACGAAGGACCGCTTCGGTCGTGCACATACGCTACGAAGTTCGGAGAAGCGGTGCCATCAGGGGCTATATAGTAGCCCCACATTCGAGCTCCTATGGCTAAGTGAAAGTGATAAAGCATTATAGTCCGTTGCCTAGTTTGCTATGCTATCACCTCCTTAAAAGGACCAAGACGTTGGATTAAGTGTGAAAAGCGCTTTATTTTTGCAAACACCTCAAGATCAAGGTGGGGCTGAAGCCAAAGACTGCCATCTTTCAGATTATACATACATATATGGTCAAGACAGAGATAGTTCAATACTTGAACACACAAGTATAAAAAGTCATTGCATTATAAACATGATCCTAGAAATCATACATGTCATTCAAACATAACATCTTTCGAAAGCATCATGACTCTATTATACGAAAGCACCTCAGAACTTCCTCAAAGTAATGCTCGTGGGGAATCGGCTTTGTCCGAACCCCGGATGCAACAGAGGTGGCATCCATCTCCGCCAAAGATGTTTTACCCGGCGAGAGCCATCCGTGCACCTTCTATGCATGCCGACCGCTTCATCGCTTTAATATGCGGCATCGCCTCAAGGAATTGCTGCAACAAGCCAAAATAACTCTTCGCTTGGGCCTTTTTCGCCACAGATGAGCGACCACATCCGTCATGGCTAGTCCGGACAATCTATTCAGCTCAGCCCACTCAACCAGCCGATCACTCAACGGAAGTGGATGCTCCGGACTATGGAATTGAGACCGTAAAAGCTCTTCCATTTCATGATCCTCCGGCTTCGAAAGTGTACGATCAAGGCCCGCCAGACTCGCCGCCAAGTCCAAATAAGGATCCTCCGCACCGCATAATCGCCCAAATTGAGCATACTTCGGATCCGCGTGAACTTCCCACGCAGCATAAAGGGCTTTCCAGCCACAATGTCTCCGACCGACGCAGCTTCCTCCTTCATAGCTCCGTGACGCACCACGTGCATCCTTGGCTTCGCATCGGCCTTCTTCAGGTCCTCTTGCTCCACTCGGCTCTCCTTCAAGAACCTCCAGGCGGTCGGTAGCAACTTTTAATTTCATGGCCATTCCGGCCATCTCCTCCCTGCTTCGGCAGTGAGCAGCCTTCTCGGCTTCTAGCTCTTTCGCTGCCTTCAAGGCAGCCGCCTCGCTTTTTCTGGCTTGCTCCTTGGCCCGAGCAAGTTCTCGTCAAGGTCTTCCACAAAGAAGAAGCACCATCTGCATGAAGCATACAACTTGTAAGGAATGGGCACCAGCTCCCTTACTAAGCGATCATGAGCAACCACATACCTTGTGACTCATCAAGTCGCTTATCGACCAGCGAGATGTCCGTGATCTGCAGCGTCGAGTTGCTTCTTCACTCGGCGAATCCATCATCCGCTGGCCACCGAACCTTCCGCCACCGCATAGGAAAGGCGATGCTAATAATCGAGATTATGATCCTAGGCACGCTATCATTTTTGACAGCATACCAAGTCTCAGGGGCTACTATCTATACAGGGCGCACTTTATGTGCAAAACTCTCAACAGGTATGTCATTTTTTGCGTACCTCAAATCCCGTTAGTAAACTTCCGACGGCCTCATACAACCCGCTTTCGGCGGACGAGATCCTCTCAATCACATTACCCATTAACGTGCAGTGATCTTCTGAGATGGACGCCCTCTTAAGCAAATCCTGCAGCTCCACCGGCCGTACTCCAATGGGTGCCGAACTCTCGCCCCTCACGGACTCGTGGAGACCTCCGTGACGACACTCGGGGTCGCCCGCCCACGCGATGGGGCGGCAGATGGAGGCGTTCACTCTCCATCATTTCCTGACGAAGGTCTCAAGATGAGCTGTCGAGATGGGCTGAGATCCGAACTACAAGGTGAAGACTTCGTTACCCTTAGAAATTAAACAGGATGTCCACTATTACAAAATTCCCCTTTTACTTACGACTCGCTAGAGGGCTGATTCCTCCGAGGAGACAGCCTGCCGGGCTCTACCCGGCCCGGGACCTTCCAATACAGATTTCTTTCCCCGCTTTGAGGCCTTGACCTCCGGGTCTTCGGAAGCGGTCCTCTTTTCCCCCTGGAAGGAGGAACTCTCGATTCCTCCCTTACTAAAAGCCTCCGTGGCAGAGATGGTAGATCCCATGTGCCCTTCCTCGCCCTCCTCCGAAGGTGCCACCTCTAACATTTTGATTAACACGGGGTCCTGCGTGGTCTCGTGGAGGGGGCCGGACAATCAGATCAGTTTTGCTTGCGCTTATCCACTCCTGTCCAAGGGATAGCTGGTTAAAAGGCAAACCCACAGTAAATAAATGGACAACGTGTCCGGACACGGGCTACTTACTTGAGAATCCGGCGATTGCAGCTTAGGCCAGCATCCTCGGTCAAATCCGGACGCTGCCTCGCGGCGATCCGAAGAACAGTTTGTACATCTCCGCTGGTGTCAAACCCATGAAGTGTTGAAGAGCTCGTGGCCCCTCCGAATTAAATTCCCACAGCGGAGGGGGTGACGCTTGCAGGCGATGGCGCCGGATCAACATAACTCGTACCATCGCGACCAGATCGATCTCCCTTTCTTGGAGGCCTCGAATCCGTCCTGCAACAGGGTACGCCTTTGACGGCCCCTCCACGCCTTGTTGACCCATGATGTCACCGCTGTGGAGGGCCCGAGCGAAGAGGCGGCGGCCTCTCGCCTGCTGCCCCTGGGAGCGGTGATATAGAACCACTCCTGTTGCCACAAGCCTAACTCATCCTGAAAAGAGCCCTTGGGCCATGGAGCTTCGGCCCTCCTGCTTATAACCGCCCCGCCGCACTCTGCCTGACGCCCCTCAATCATCTTCGGCTCCACGTTGAAGGTTTTGAGCCACAAGCCGAAGTGAGGGATAGTGCGAAGGAAGGCTTCGCGGACGACAATAAAGGATGAGATGTGGAGGATGGACTCCGGAGCCAAGTCGTGCAATTCCAGCCCATAGTAAAATATGATCCCCCTCACGAAGGGATCCGTCGGGAAGCCTAAACCCCGACGGAGGTGAGACACGAACACGACGCTCTCTCCAGGCTCGGGAGTTGGAATAACTTGCCCTCGGGCAGGCAGCCTATGCAAAATCTCGTAGGTTAAGTACTGCATCTCTCAGCCTTCAAGACGTCCTCCTCCGTGACGGAGGAAGGCACCCACCGCCTCAGAGGTCAGGACCGGACATTGTCGAAGATCGAAGGTACCGAATTTGGGGCCCCGAGTGTTGGAACTTCGGGAGAGGGGCGGATCCGATAGAGGATTGAATAAAAGAACGGGCCTTGGTCTCATTATAAAGAGGAAGAATACCAAGAGCCGCCCCTGCGGACTGCTTGGAACCCGCCTTCGATGGAGGGGCGTGGCAACGGGCGCGTTGGGTTACCCACGTCCGTATCGATGGGAATCCGGAATAAGGGGAACACGATCTCTGCTCGACAAGACGCGCTAAGGAAACCGCCGCTAAACGCTACCGAGGTGGAACAATAAAAACAATTTGAGTAAAGGCTTGGTAGTGGTGCGACGTCACGCCACAGAATACGTCAGCAGATTGATCCTGTGTAATATTATTCTCTCTACGGTGGTATGTGGAATTTGGTATTGAAGAGCCAGACACTATCCTGGTATTCACAATCTCCTATAAATTGTTCGGAGGAAGAACCCGCCTTGCAATGCCGAAGACAACATGCGCGCCGGACTCGTCGTCATTGAAGCCTAGTTCAGGGGCTACTGAGGGAGTTCCGGACTAGGGGGTGTCCGGATAGCCGAACTATCATCATCGGCCGGACTCCAAGACTATGAAGATACAAGATTGAAGACTTCGCCCCGTGTCCGGATGGGACTTTCCTTGGCGTGGAAGGCAAGCTTGGCGATATGGATATGTAGATCTCCTACCTTTGTAACCGACTTTGTGTAACCCTAGCCCTCTTCGGTGTCTATATAAACCGGACGACTGTAGTCCATAGGACGAACAACAATCATACCATAGGCTAGCTTATAGGGTTTAGCCTCTTTGACTCGTGGTAGATCCACTCTTGTAGCACATATCATCAATATTAACCAAGCAAGATGTAGGGTTTTACCTCCATCAAGAGGGCCCGAACCTGGGTAAAACATCGTGTCCCTTGTCTCCTGTTACCATCCGCCTAGACGCACAGTTCGGGAGCCCCTACCCGAGATCCGCCGGTTTTGACACCGACAGCCGTGCACAGGTCCTCGTGTATGGCGAGCTCCTCCTTCATCTTGACATCGCGGACGCCATCAGAGAATACTGAGATGATGGCCTCATCCGTCACCTTGGGCATCTTGAGGCAAACGTTGTTGACGCACTGGATGTACTTCTGCAGGGTCTCCCCTGGCTGCTGCTTGATGCACCGCAGGTCACCTGCGATAGGCAGGTGGTCACGCGTTCCTTGGAAGTTGGCGATGAAACACTGGTGTATCTTGGACCAGGAGGAGATCGATCCCGCGGGTAGGTTCAGGAGCCACGAGCTCGCGCCATCCTTGAGGGCCATTGGAAACCAATTCGCCATGACCTTCTCGTTGCCGTTGGCCGCCTCGATGCTCAGCTAATAGAGCTGCAGGAACTCAACAACATCGGTGGCGCCGTCGTAGCGCGGAGGCAGGTCAGGCTTGAACTTCCCCGGCCAGACGACGCTGCACAGCTCGGGAGTGAACACACGGCACCCCGCCGTGGTTACTGGAGCTCGTCGCGGAGGTGGAGCCTGGTCTTTGTACCCACGCGCCTTCGTCGCAGGCGGCACGCGGTCTTGACGTGGTGGGGCAGGGAGCGCGGGAGTATCCTCTCGTGGCCGCTGGACCTCCTGGCAGCTCTCTTCTTCGCGCGCAGGCGCCCTGCATGGTGGGCCACGCCGCAGGACCGCGCATCTCGTCCCGACGATGACGTCATGGCGGGGAGGTGGCGGAGGCGGTCCTTGGGCTACATCACCCGCGGTGGGAGGCAGGCGAGGTAGCAAGAGGGACGGTGCAGGAGAGCCCCCAGCGGCGCTAACGAGCTCGGCGATGCGGTCCAGCCAGTCGTAGAGGTCGTCAACGGGGCGGTAGCACAGGAGCTCGTGTGCCATTAGTAGCCCAGCGTGCGCGTCCGCGGGCCCGCAGCGAGCATGGGACGACGAGCCGGCCGGAGTCAGCGACGGAGTGGCGGTGCGTCCATCCCTCCGCACAGAGGGGTGGAGCTACGAAGCTTGCTGCTTGTTTCCCGCCGGACCGGTGGAGGCGTTGGCGGCGGGTGACGGAGAATGATGGGGAGGCCCGCCGACGGGCGCCGTCTGGGCGACGCGAGCGGCGAGAGCGGCTCGGCGCTCAGCACGGGCTCGACGAGCATCAGCCATGGAAGCGGTGGAGCGGAGGGGCGTTGATCGATGGAAAAGAGGCTTTGGCGCACCCCTACCTGGCGTGCCAAATATCGGATTCGGGGTTCCGCAGACCCTTGAGAGGTTCAAACTCTGGGGTGCGCATGAAGGATACTCTCTTCCCAGTCTGCCCGCTAAACGATCTCACGGCCTAGCTCGACGAACCCAAAGAACAAGAGACACGGGGGTTTATCCTGGTTCGGGCCACCTTGCGGTGAAATATCCTACTCCAGCTTTGTGGTGGGTTGCCTCGTGGGGCTGGGGATGAACTAGTATAGTGGTAGAATAGCCTCAGGAGGTGAGGTGTTCTTGGGCTCGATGAGCTAATGGGTGTAAGGATGATCTGAATAATCCGTCCTCTGCTACGGTGGTGGCTAGGTCCTATTTATATTTGCCTTGGTCCTCTTCCCAAATGTAGGCGGGAAGGGATCCCACAATGGCCAAATTTGAAGGGAGACAACTAGTACAAGCTATCCTGACAAAAGTAGTCTTCGCCTGCCAAAGGCTCTGGTGGTGACGCTGTAGTGGGCTCCGCGATGACCTCCGTCCCGCCGTCCTGGCAGTCTTGGTCTTCTTGCACCAAAACCGAAACCATTCCTTGATTCCTCGGGACTCCACGCCTGCGCTTGCCTCCTTAGCACCAAAGAGGAAACTGGTACACTACGGCCGCTGGTGCCCGCCTGGCCTTGGTCGTCATGGCTCACGTCACGCGAACCTCGCGAGGTGCGCCTTGCATTGATATCTCAGCTCCTCGGGAGCCATCCTAGTGAGGCTGCCCCCAGGGAGGTCCTAATGTCGACCACCTCGCGAGGCTTGGCCCCTCGCGAGGGTCTTGAGTTGTTGCTTGCCGAAGTTGGGCCGTACCAGGCCATCAATGGAGCCACGCCATGGGCCGCAGGCAGGCAAGTCTGGGCACCCCCGTTCCCAGGACACCAACACGGTCTACGAGGGTACATGGACACACTCTCCCCCTCTCATTGCTATGCATCTCCTAGATAGATCTTGCGTGAGCGTAGAATTTTTTTGAAATTACATGCTCCGTTCCCAACAAGAAGGGGAACCGACACATATTGTATTGTTGCCATCGAGGATAACAAGATGGGGTTTTCATCATATTGCTTGAGTTTATCCCGCTACATCATGTCTGGAGGAAATATGCCCTAGAGGTAATAAAGTTATTATTTATTTCCTTATTTCATGATAAATGTTTATTATTCATGCTAGAATTGTATTAACTGGAAACTTAGTACATGTGTGAATACATAGACAAAACATAAGTGTCCCTAGTATGCCTCTACTTGACTAGCTCATTTATCAAAGATGGTTATGTTTCCTAACCATAGACATGTGTTGTCATTTGATGAATGGGATCACATCATTAGGAGAATGATGTGATGGACAAGACCCATTCGTTAGCTTAGCATTATGATCGTTACAGTTTCATTGCTACCGCTTTCTTCATGACTTATACATGTTCCTCAGACTATGAGATTATGCAACTCCCGAATACCGGAGGAACACTTTGTGTGCTATCAAACGTCACAACGTAAATGGGTGATTATAAAGATGCTCTACAGGTGTCTCCGAATGTATTTGTTGGGTTGGCATAGATCGAGATTAGGATTTGTCACTCCGTGTTTCGGAGAGCTATCTCTGGGCCCTCTCGGTAATGCTCATCACTATAAGCCTTGCAAGCAATGTGACTAATGAGTTAGTTGCGGGGTGAAGTATTACGGAAAGAGTAAAGAGACTTGCCGGTAACGAGATTGAACTAGGTATGATGATACTGACGATCGAATCTCGGGCAAGTAACATACCAATGACAAAGGGAACATCGTATGTTGTTATGCGGTTTGACTGATAAAGATCTTTGTAGAATATGTAGGAGCCAATATGAGCATCCAGGTTCCGCTATTGGTTATTGACCGGAGATGTGTCTCGGTCATGTCTACATAGTTCTCGAACCCGTAGGGTCCACACGCTTAACGTTCGATGACGATTTGTATTATGAGTTTATGTGATTTGATGACTGAAGGTTGTTCGGAGACCTGGATGAGATCACGGACATGTAGAGGAGTCTCGAAATGGTCGAGACATAAAGATTGATATATTGGACCATGTTATTCGGATACCGGAAGTGTTCCTGATAGTTTCGGGTAAAAACAGAGTGCCGGAGGGGTTATCAGAACCCCCCGGGGGAACTAATGGGCCACCATGTGCCTTGTTGGAGAGAGAGGAGGGCAGCCAGGGCAGGCCGCGCCCCCCCCCCCATTGCAGTCCGAATTGGACAAGGGAAGGGGGGCGGCGCCCCCCTTTCCTACTCCCTCTCCCTCTCCTTCCTTCCCCCTCTCTTCCTTGTGGAGGAATCCTACTAGGACTAGTAGTCCTAGTAGGACTCCCCCTCCTTGGGCGCGCCCCTAGGCCGGCCGGCCTCCCCCTCCCTCCATTATATACGTGGGGAGGGGGGCACCCTAGAACACACAAGTTGATCTTTTAGCCGTGTGTGGTGCCCCCCTCCACAGTTACACACCTCAGTCATATCGTCGTAGTGCTTAGGCGAAGCCCTGCGCCAGAAACTTCATCATCACCGTTGCCACGCCGTCGTGCTGACGGAACTCTCCCTCGGCCTCAAGGGTTTGAGGGACGTCACCGAGCTGAACGTGTGCTAATCGTGGAGGTGTTGTACGTTGGTACTTGGATTGGTTGGATCGCGAAGACGTTCGACTACATCAACCGCGTTACTAAATGCTTCCTCTTTCGGTCTACGAGGGTACGTGGACACACTCTCCCGCTCGTTGCTATGCATATCCTAGATAGATCTTGCGTGATCGTAGGTAAATTTTTTGAAATACTACGTTCCCCAACAGTGGCATCCGAGCCAGGTCTATGCGTAGATGTTATATGCACGAGTAGAACACAAAGAGTTGTCGACGATAATATTCATATTGCTTGCCAGTAACGTATTACTTTGATTCGGCGGTATTGTTTGATGAAGTGGCTTAGACCGACATTACATGACCGCGTTCATGAGACTGGTTCTACCGCCGTGCTTCGCACACATGTGGCTAGTGGGTGTCTGTTTCTCCAACTTTAATTGAATCGAGTTTGACTATGCCCGGTCCGTGTTGAGGTTAAAATAGCACACTTGATGAAAAATCGTTGTGGTTTTGATGCGTAGGTAAGAACGGTTCTTGCTAGAAGCCCGTAGCAGCCACGTAAAACTTGCAACAACAAAGTAGAGGACGTCTAACTTGTTTTTGTAGGGCTTGTTGTGATGTGATATGGTCAAGACGTGATGATATATAAATTGTTGTATGAGATGATCATGTTTTGTAACAAGTTATCGGCAACTGGCAGGAGCCATATGGTTGTCGCTTTATTGTATGAAATGCAATTGCCATGTAATTGCTTTACTTTATCACTAAGCGGTAGCGATAGTCGTAGAAGCAATAGTTGGCGAGAAGACAACGATGCTTCGATGGAGATCAAGGTGTCAAGCCGGTGACGATGGTGGTCATGACGATGCCTTGGAGATGGAGATCAAAGGCACAAGATGATGATGGACATATCATATCACTTATTTGATTGCATGTGATGTTTATCTTTTATGCATCTTATTTTGCTTAGTACAGCGGTAGCATTATAAGATGATCTCTCACTAAATTTCAAGGTACAAGTGTTCTCCCTGAGTATGCACCGTTGCTATAGTTCGTCGTGCCGAGACACCACGTGATGATCGGGTGTGATAACCTCTACGTTCACATACAACAGGTGCAAGCCAGTTTTGCACACGAAGAATACTCGGGTTAAACTTGACGAGCCTAGCATATGCAGATATGGCCTCGGAACACTGAGATCGAAAGATCGAACGTGAATCATACAGTAGATATGATCAACATAGTGATGTTCACCATTGAAAACTACTCCATCTCACGTGATGATCGGACATGGTTTAGTTGATATGGATCATGTGATCATTTAGATGACTAGAGGGATGTCTACCTAAGTGGGAGTTCTTAAATAATATGATTAATCGAACTTTAATTTATCATGAACTTAGTCCTGATAGTATTTGCATATCTATGTTGTAGATCAATAGCTCGCGTATAGCTCCCCTGTTTTGTTTTTGATGTGTTCCTAGAGAAAACTAAGTTGAAAGATGATAGTAGCAATGATGCGGACTAGGTCCATGATCTGAGGATTATCCTCATTGCTGCACAGAAGAATTATATCCTTGATGCACCACTAGGTGACAGAACTATTGCAGGAACAGATGCAGACGTTATGAACGTTTAACAAGCTCGGTATGATGACTACTTTATAGTTTAGTTGTTATAGTAGTAATGGGCCTAATGGGCCTGTTAGTCTTAGGGTTAATTAAAGATAAGAGTCGCTTGCTTAGGGGTCAAGTAAGCCTTGCTTGGGAGTCAAGTAAACCTCTCTATATAAAGAAAGGAGATGTATCAATCTAATCAAGCAAGAATTAAGAAGGAAATCCCTTCCCTCTTGCCCGTCCGTGGGCAAAAGGCCCCTGGCCGGCCCTCTCGCGCCCTCCGTCAGCAGCCGCCGCTGCGCGCCATCATTGGCTGCAGCCGCAGCAGCCACCGCCGGTCAGCTCGCCTCAAGATCGATCACAGGCCAAGCGGAGTCCCGATCCACCAGATCAAGTTCCCGCCACCACCATCATCGCTTTCCTGTATGCGTCCCCATCCAGCAGATCAAGTTCCCGCCATCACCGTCACCGCTTCCGGCTTGGATCGCTACCTGCCACATGTCGGCGGCGGTGAGGCTGCAACCTGCTGCGCGCGGCCTCCTAGCGCGTCGGCGTGTGCGGGAGATGCGTGGTCTGCAGCTACCGCTCCTCCAAGTTGTCCTTCGCTGCGCAAAGGACCTCGATCTCATCCCCACGGACAGCGACCTCAAAGTCTACGACATCGGCGGTTGGGGGGGCACCCTTCCTCGTCATTCTCCATCGCAAGCCCTCCACTCTTCTCTGTGCGGTGCAGAACAATAGTCGTCCGGCGGGGAGAAGGCAGGGTGTCACCGACAGGAGTGCACCGCGTCCCAACTGCTGCAGTGGCTGGTTTCCATGGGATCCAGGTGGTTGTACACGTGCACGTCCGACGTGCGGATGGTGTCCACTTTTTGTTAAGGGGTCCAAAATAAAGCGTCCCAGTCCATTTCAAGTTGAGAGTAATAAACCAAGACGAGATGTAAAAGGCTTGTTTTTAGGTGTTAGGTTTGTGTTGCGTCGAGTCATGGTTATATGTTGGTTAGGCTGCAGCTCGAGGACAAGTTGCATGTCCAGGTGGGGTGTAGTGTTAGAGTACGTAATGGGCCTAATGGGCCCGTTAGTCTTAGGGTTAATTAAAGATAAGAGTCGCTTGCTTAGGGGTCAAGTAAGCCATCTTGGGAGTCAAGTAAACCTCTCTATATAAAGAGAGGAGATGTATCAATCTAATCAAGCAAGAATTAAGAAGGAAATCCCTTCGCTCTTGCCCGGTTGTGGGCAAAAAGACCCCCGGCCAGCCCTCTCGCGCCCTCCTTCTAGCAGCGACATAACTTTAGTGCACCATGCTTTACGGCTTAGAACCGGGACTTCAAAAATGTTTTGAAATGTCACGGAGCATATGAGATGTTCCAAGAGCTGAAATTGGTATTTCAGACTCATGCCCGAGTCGAGAGGTATGAGATCTCTGACAAGTAATTTGCCTACAAGATGGAGGAGAATAGCTCAACCAGTGAGCATGTGCTCAGAATGTCTGAGTATTACAATCACTTGAATCAAATGGGACTTAATCTTCCAAATAAGATAGTGATTGACAGAGTTCTCTAGTCACTATCACCAAGTTACTGGAACTTCGTGATGAACTATAATATGCAAGGGATGACGAAAATGATTCCCCGAGCTCTTTGTGATGCTGAAATCGGTGAAGGTAGAAATAAAGAAAAGCATCAAGTGTTGTGGTTGAAAAGACCACTAGTTTCAAGTAAAAGGGCAAGGGAAAGAAATGGAACTTCAAGAAGAATGGCAAGTAAGTTGCCACTCCCATGAAGAAGCCCAAAGCTAGACCCAAGTCTAAAACTGAGTGCTTCTACTGCAAAGGAAATGGTCACTGGAAGCGGAACTGCCCCAAATACTTGGCGGATAAGAAGGATGCCAAAGTGAACAAAAGTATATATGATATACATGTTATTGATGTGTACTTTACTAGTGTTCATAGTAGCCCCTGGGTCTTTGATACTCGCTCAGTTGCTATGATTAGTAACTCGAATCAGGAGTTACAAAATGAACAAAGACTAGTTGAGGACGAGGTGACGATGTGTGTTGGAAATGATTCCAAAGGTTGATAAAATCACCATCGCACACTCCCTTTACCTTCGGGATTAGTGTTGAACCAAAAATAAATGTTATTTGGTGTTTGCGTTGAGCATAATATGATTGGATCAGGTTTATTGCAATATAGTTATTCATTTAAGTCACAGAATAATTGCTATTTTGTTTACATGAATAAAACCTTCTGTGGTCATAAACCCAAGGTGAATGGTTTATTGAATCTTGACAGTAGTGATACACATATTCATGATATTGATTCCAAAAGATGCAAAGTTTATAATGATAGTGGAACTTACTAGTGGCACTGCCGTTTAGGTCATATTGGTGTAAAGCGCATGAAGAAACTCCATGCGGATGGACTTTTGAATCACTTGATTATGAATCATTTGATGCTTGCGAAACATGCCTCATGGGCAAGATGACTAAGAATCCGTTCTCCGGAACAATGGAGCGAGCCACTGACTTATTGGAAATAATACATACCGATGTATGCGGTCTGATCAGTGTTGAGGCTCACGGCGGGTATCATTGTTTTCTGACCTACACAGATGATTTGAGAAGATATGGGTATATCTACTTGATGAAACACAAGTCTGAAACATTTGAAAAGTTCAAAGAATTTCAGATTGAAGTTGAGATTCATCGTAACAAGAAAATAAAGTTTCTACGATCTGATCGTAGAAGTGAATATTTGAGTTACGAGTTTGGCCTTAAATTAAAACAATGCGGAATAGTTTCACAAACTCATGCCACCTGGAACACCACAGCATAATGGTGTGTCCGAACGTCGTAACCTTACTTTATTAGATATGGTGCAATCTATGATGTCTCTTACCAATTTACCACTATCGTTTTGGGGGTATGCATTAGAGACAGCTGCATTCACGTTTAATAGGGCACCATCTAAAAATCCGTTGAGACGACACCGTATGAACTGTGGTTTAGCAAGAAACCTAAGTTGTCGTTTCTTATTGTTTGGGGTTGCGATACTTATGTGAAAAAAGTTTGAGCCTGATAAGCTCAAACCCAAATCGGAGAAGTGTGTCTTCATAGGATACCCAAAAGAAACTGTTGGGTACACCTTCTATCACAGATCCGAAGGCAAGATCTTTGTTGCTAAGAGTGGATCCTTTCTAGAGAAGAAGTTTCTCTCGAAAGAAGTGAGTGGGAGGAAAGTAGAACTTGATGAGGTAATTGTACCTTCTCTCGAATTGGAAAGTAGCTCATCACTGAAATCAGTTCCAGTGATGCCTACACCAATTAGTGAGGAAGTTAATGATGATGATCATGGAACTTCAGATCAAGTTACTACCTATCCTCGTAGGTCAACCAGAGTACGATCCGCACCAGAGTGGTATGGTAATCCTGTTCTGGAAGTCACTTAATAGACCATGATGAACCTACGAACTGTGAGGAGGCGATGATGAGCCCAGATTCTGACAGATGGCTTGAAGCCATGGAATCTGAGATAGAAACCATGTATGAGAACAAAGTGTGGACTTTGGTGGACTTGCCCGATGACCGGCAAGCCATTGAGAATAAATGGATCTTCAAGAGGAAGACGGACGCTGATAGTATTGTTACTATCTACAAAGCTCGACTTGTCGAAAAGGGTTTTTGACAAGTTCAAGATGTTGACTATGATGAGTTTTTCTCAGTCGTATCGATGCTTAAAGTCTGTCTGAATCATGTTAGCAATTGCCACGTTTTATGAAATCTGACAAATGGATATCAAAAATGCATTCCTTAATGGATTTATTAAAGAAGAGTTGTATATGATACAACCAGAAGGTTTTGTCAATCCTAAAGGTGCTAACAAAATGTGCAAGCTCCAGCGATCCATCTATGGACTGGTGCAAGCATCTCGGAGTTGGAATATACGCTTTGATAAGTTGATGAAAGCATATAGTTTTATACAAACTTGCGGTGAAGCCTGTATTTACAAGAAAGTGAGTGGAGCACTACAGCCTTTCTGATAAGTATATGTGAATGACATATTGTTGATCGAAAATGATGTAGAATTTTCTGGAAAGCATAAAGGTATGTTTGAAATGAGTTTTTCAAAGAAAGACCTCGGTGAAGCTGCTTACATATTGGGCATCAAGATCTATAGAGATAGATCAAGACGCTTGATAAGATTTTTTCAATGAGTGCATACCTTGACAAGATTTTTAAAGTAGTTCAAAATGGAACAATCAAAGAAGGAGTTCTTGCTTGTATTGCAAGGTGTAAAGTTGAGTAAGACTCAAAACACGACCACGGCAGAAAATAGAAAGAGAATGAAAGTCATTCCCTATGCCTTAGCCATATGTTTTGTAAAGTATGCTATGCTATGTACCAAACCTATTGTATACCTTGCCATGAGTTTAACAAGGGGGTACGATAAAGATCCAGGAGTGGATCACTTGACAGTGGTCAAAATTATCCTTAGAAGACTAAGGAGATATTTCTCGGTTATGGAGGTCATAAAGAGTTCGTCGTAAAAAGTTACGCCGATGCAAGCTTTTACACCGATCCAGATGACTCTGAGTCTCAATATGGATACATATTGAAAGTGGGAGCAATTAACTAGAGTAGATCCACGCAGAGCATTGTAGACATAGAAAAATTTGCATGCGGCTCTGAATGTGACACACCCATTGACTAAACTTCTCTCACAAGCAAAAACATGATCACACCTTAGTACTCTTTGGGTGTTAATCACGTAGCGATGTGAACTAGATTATTGACTCTAGTAAAACCCTTTGGGTATTAGTCACATGGCGATGTGAACTATCACATGGTGATGTGAACTATTGGTGTTAAATTACATGGCGATGTAAACTAGATTATCGACTCTAGTGCAAGTGAGAGACTGAAGGAAATATGCCCTAGAGGCAATAATAAAGTTATTATTTATTTCCTTATTTCATGATAAATGTTTATTATTCATGTTAGAATTGTATTAATCGGAAACTTAGTACATGTGTGAATACATAGACAAAACATAAGGGTCCCTAGTATGCCTCTACTTGACTAGCTCGTTTATCAAAGATGGTTATGTTTCCTAACCATAGACATGTGTTGTCATTTGATGAACGGGATCACATCATTAGGAGAATGATGTGATGGACAAGACCCATTCGTTAGCTTAGCATTATGATCGTTACAGCTTCATTGCTACTGCTTTCTTCATGACTTATACATGTTCCTCAGACTATGAGGTTATGCAACTCCCGAATACCGGAGGAACACTCTGTGTGCTATCAAACGTCACAACGTAAATGGGTGATTATAAACATGATCTACAGGTGTCTCCAAAAGTATTTATTGGGTTGGCATAGATCGAGATTAGGATTTGTCACTCCATGTTTCGGAGAGGTATCTCTGGGCCCTGGCTACCTCTTGAGCACTGCGTTGGATTTCCTTGAAGAGGAAAGGATGATGCGGCAAAGTAGCGTAAGTATTTCCCTTAGTTTTTGAGAACCAAGGTATCAATCTAGTAGGAGGCTACGCGCGAGTCCTTCGTACCTACACAAAGCAAATAACTCCTCGCAACCAACACGATTAGGGGTTGTCAATCCCTTCACGATCACTTACGAGAGTGAGATCTGATAGAGATGATAGATAATATTTCTGGTATTTTTGTGATAAAGATGCAAGGTAAAAATAAAAGCAAAGTAACAAAGCAAAGGCAATAATAAAGTGATGGAAGATTAATATGATGGAGATAGACCCGGGGGCCATAGTTTCACTAGTGGCTTCTCTCAAAAGCATATGTATTCTACGGTGGGTGAACAAATTACTGTTGAGCAATTGACAGAATTGAGCATAGTTATGAGAGTATCTAGGTATGGTCATGTATATAGGCATCACGTCTGAGACAAGTAGACCGACTCCTACCTGCATCTACTACTATTACTCCACTCATCGACCGCTATCCAGCATGCATCTAGAGTATTAAGTTCAAGAAAACAGAGTAATGCCTTAAGCAAGATGACATGATGTAGAGGGATAAACTCATGCAATATGATAAATACCCCATCTTGTTATCCTTGATGGCAACAATACAATACGTGCCTTGCTGCCCCCATCACACCGGGAAAGGACACCGCAAGATTGAACCCAAAGCTAAGCACTTCTCCCATTGTAAGAAAAACCAATCTAGTAGGCCAAACCAAACTAATAATTTGAAGAGACTTGCAAAGATAGCCAATCATACATAAAAGAATTCAGAGAAGATTCAAATATTGTTCATAGATAATCTTGATCATAAACCCACAATTCATCGGTCTCAACAAACACACCGCAAAAAGAAGATTACATCGAATAGATCTCCACGAGAGAGGGGGAGAACATTGTATTGAGATCCAAAAAGAGAGAAGAAGCCATCTAGCTACTAACTATGGACCCGAAGGCCTGAGGTAAACTACTCACACTTCATCGGGGGGGCTATGGTGATGACGTAGAAGCCCTCCGTGGTGGATGCCCTCTCCAGGGGAGCTCCGGAACAGGCCCCAAGATGGGATCTCGTGGGTACAGAAGGTTGCGGCGGTGGAATTAGGTTTTGGCTCCGCCTCTCGATCGCTTGGGGGGTAATGAGGTATATATAGGAGGAAGAAGTACGTCGGTGGAGCAACGTGGGGCCCATGAGGGTGGAGGGCGCGCCCTGGGGGGTAGGCGCGCCCCTACCTCGTTCCCTCCTTGATGCTTCCTTGACTTAGGGTCCAAGTCTCCTGGATCACGTTCGGTGAGAAAATCACGTTCACGAAGGTTTCAATCCGTTTGGACTCCGTTTGATATTCCGTTTCTTCGAAACTCTGAAATAGGCAAAAAAAACAGCAATTCTGGGCTGGGCCTCCGGTTAATAGGTTACTCCCAAAAGTAATATTATAAAAGTGGAAAATAAATCCCAATATTGTCCAAAACAGTAGATAATATAGCATGGAGCAATAAAAAATTATAGATACGTTGGAGATGTATCAGGCATCCCCAAGCTTAATTCCTTCTCGTCCTTGATGCGGAGTGCTACTTGGCATAATTTCAATGTAATTTTTCTTAATTGTGGTATGAATATTCAGATCCGAAAGATTCAAGACAAAAGTTCGTATTGACATAAAAATAATAATACTTCAAGCATACTAACTAAGCAATTATGTCTTCTCAAAATAACATGGCCAAAGAAAGTTCATCTCTACAAAATCATATAGTTTAGTCATGCTCCATCTTCGTCACACAAGAATGCTCTCATCATGCACAACCCCGATGACAAGCCAAGCAATTGATTCATACTTTAGTAATCTCAAACCTATAAACTTTCACGCAATATATGAGTGCGAGCCATGGACATAGCACTATGGGTGGAATAGAATATGATGATGGGGGCTATGTGGAGAAGACAAAAAAGGAGAAAGTCTCACATCAACGAGGCTAATCAATGAGCTATGGATATGCCCATCGATTGATGTTAATGCAAGGAGTAGGGATTGCCATGCAACGGATGCACTAGAGCTATAAATGTATGCAATCTCAACAAAAGAAAACTAAGTGGGTGTGCATCCAACTTGCTTGCTCACGAAGACCTAGGGCACTTGAGGAGGCCCATTGTTGGAATATACAAGCCAAGTTCTATAATGAAAAATTCCCACTAGTATATGAAAATGATAACTCAAGAGACTCTCTATATGAAGAACATGGTGCTACTTTGAAGCACAAGTGTGGAAGAAAGGATAGTAACATTGCCCCTTTTTATTTCTTTTTTTGGGCCTTCTTTTTTTTATTTGGCCTTTCTCTGTTTTTGGGACAATGCTCTATTAAATGATGATCATCACACTTCTATTTATTTACAACTCAATGATTACAACTCGATACTAGAACAAAGTATGACTCTATATGAATGCCTCCGGCGGTGTATCGGGATATGCAATGAACCAAAAGTGACATGTATGAAAGAATTATGAACGGTGGCTTTGCCACAAATACTATGTCAACTACATGATCATGCTAAGCAATATGACAATGATGAATGTGTCATGATAAACGGGATGGTGGAAAGTTGCACGGCAATATATCTTGGAATGGCTATGGAAATGCCATAATAGGTAGGTATGGTGGCTGTTTTGAGGAAGATATAAGGAGGTTTATGTGTGAAAGAGCGTATCATATCACGGGTTTGGATGCACCGTGAAGTTTGCACCAACTCTCAATGTGAGAAAGGGCAATGCACGGTAATCAAGAGGCTAGCAATGATGGAAGGGTGAGAGTGCGATAATCCATGGACTCAACATTAGTCATAAAGAACTCACATACTTATTGCAAAAATCTACAAGCCATCAAAACCAAAGCACTACGCGCATGCTCCTATGGGGATAGATTGGTAGGAAAGACCATCGCTCGTCCCCGACCGCCACTCATAAGGAGGACAATCAAAGAACACCTCATGTTTCAAATTTGTTACATAACGTTTACCATACGTGCATTCTACAGGACTTGCAAACTTCAACACAAGCATTTCTCAAATTCACAACTACTCAACTAGCACGACTTTAATATTATTACCTCCATATCTCAAAACAATCGTCAAGCATCAAACTTCTCTTAGCATTCAACACACTCATAAGAAAGTTTTTACTATTTTTGTATACCTAGCATATTAGGATTATTAAAGCAAATTACCATGCTATTTAAGACGCTCAAAATAATCTAAGTGAAGCATGAGAGATCACTACTTTCTTTAAAACAAATCCACCACCGTGCTCTAAAAGATATAAGTGAAGTACTAGAGCAAAACTATATAACTCAAAAGATATAAGTGAAGCACAAATAGTATTCTAATAATTTCCAAATCATGTATGGCTCTCTCAAAAGGTGTGTACAGCAAGGATGATTGTGGTAAACTAAAAAAGCAAAGACTCAAATCATACAAGACTCTCCAAGCAAAACACATATCATGTGGTGAATAAAAATATAGCTCCAAATAAAGTTACCGATGGATGTAGACGAAAGAGGGGATGCCTTCCGGGGCATCCCCAAGCTTTGACTTTTTGGTGTCCTTAGATTATCTTGGGGGTGCCATGGGCATCCCCAAGATTTGGCTCTTGCCACTCCTTGTTCCATAATCCATCAAAATATTTCACCCAAAACTTGAAAACTTCACAACACAAAACTCAACAGAAATCTCGTGAGCTCCGTTAGCGAAAGAAAACAAAAGACCACTTCAAGGTACTGTAATGAACTCATTCTTTATTTATATTGATGTTAAACCTACTGTATTCCAACTTCTCTATGGTTTATAAACTATTTTACTAGCCATAGATTCATCAAAATAAGCAAACAACACACAAAAAACAGAATCTGCCAAAAACAGAAAAGTCTGTAGTAATCTGTAACTAAAGCAAACTTATGGAACTCCAAAATTAAGCCAAAATAGGAAGACCTGGGAAATTTGTTTATTGATCAGCAGCAATTGGAATCACTATTTTATCATGTTCTGGTGATTTTTAACAATTTTTTTCGTGAACCGAAAGTTTCTGGAAATTACAGCAAGATCAAATAACTATCATCCAAGAAGATCCTATAGGTTTAACTTGGCACAAACACTAATTAAAACATAAAAACACATCTAACCAGAGGCTAGATCTAAGATTTATTCCTAAACATAAGCAAAAGCAAAAAAAACTAAAAATAAAATTGGGTTGCCTCCCAACAAGCGCTATCGTTTAACGCTCCTAGCTAGGCATAAACGCAAGGATAGATCTAGGTATTGCTATCTTTGGTAGGCAACTCTTCAATGAGACATCTATCTTCCTTAGGAATTTCTTTATTTTTAGTAATTATCAAACTTTTAGGCACAAAATTGAAAAATTCATCCGTAGCAAATGGTTCCTTAATGATAGCAAAAAGATTGGGGTGAATACTTATAGATTTAAGATCCGCAGTTTCCTTACTAGAGGATTCACCCTTATTCTTAGGAACATACATAAGCTTGGCAATTTTAGTAGAAGTAATTGGAGTGTTCTTTACGGAAGAAAAAGCGGTTCTCAAATTGGTAATGATATCCTCAAGTTTATCGATTCTAGTGGAATCTTGATTTATTCTCTCATTAACTATGGGTTCCTTCTCCTTAATATTTTTCAAAGTTACTCCTACCTTAGATCCATATTGGGTAATTTGATTGTGGATCTTTTTATCTAGATTTTCAATTAACTCAACAGTAGCAACTTTATTTTCAATAATTTCAAGTCTTTGCATTACATGCTCCAAAGTCAACATAGTTCCATTAACCAAGAGAGGTGGTGAGCCAAATAAATCTATCATAGCATTATAAGAATCAAAAGTGTGGCTACCCAAGAAATTACCTCCGGTAATGGTATCAAGGATATATCTATACCAAGGATTAGCACCTACATAAAAATTGCGGAGAAGAATTGAAGTAGATTGCTTCCTGGTAGATCTATTTTGAGCATTGCAAATTCTATACCAAGCGTATTTTAGATTTTCTCCCTCCCTTTGCTTAAAATTTAGAACTTCATTCTCGGGAGACAACGGAGAAGATATAAAACTAGCCATGACGACAAGAAACCGAGAAAGAGGTGAACGGAAAAAGAGAGGGCGAATAAAACGGCAAGGGTGAAGTGGGGGAGAGGAAAACGAGAGGCAAATGGCAAATAATATAATGCGGGAGATAATGGATTGTGATGGGTACTTGGTATGTTAACTTTTGCGTGACTCCCCGGCAACGGTGCCGGAAATTCTTCTTGCTACCTCTAGAGCACTGCGTTGGATTTCCTTGAAGAGGAAAGGATGATGCAGCAAAGTAGCAGAAGTCTTTCCCACAGTTTTGGAGAACCAAGGTATCAATCCAAAGAGGAGGCTACGCGAGTCCCTCGTACTCACATTAAAGCAAATAACACCTCGCAACCAACGCGATTAGGGTTGTCAATCCCTTCACGGTCACTTACGAGAGTGAGATCTGATAGAGATGATAGATAATATTTTTGGTATTTTTGTGATAAAGATGCAAGGTAAAAATAAAAGCAAAGTAAAAAAGCAAAGGCAATAATAAAGTGATGGAAGATTAATATGATGAAGATAGACCCGGGGGCCATAGGTTTCACTAGTGGCTTCTCTCAGAAGCATAAGTATTCTACGGTGGGTGAACAAATTACTGTTGAGCAATTGACAGAATTGAGCATAGTTATGAGAGTATCTAGGTATGATCATGTATATAGGAATCACGTCCGAGACAAATAGACCGACTCCTGCCTGCATCTACTACTATTACTCCACTCATCGACCTCTAGCATGCATCTAGAGTATTAAGTTCAAGAAAACAGAGTAACGCCTTAAGCAAGATGACATGATGTAGAGGGATAAATTCATGCAATATGATAAAACCCCATCTTGTTATCCTTGATGGCAACAATACAATACGTACCTTGCTGCCCCCATCACATCAGAAAGGACACCGCAAGATTGAACCCAAAGCTAAGCACTTCCACCATTGCAAGAAAAACCAATCTAGTAGGCCAAACCAAACTGATAATTCAAAGAGACTTGCAAAGATAACCAATCATACATAAAAGAATTCAGAGAAGATTCAAATATTGTTCATAGATAATCTTGATCATAAACCCACAATTCATCGGTCTCAACAAACACACCGCAAAAAGAAGAATACATTGAATAGATCTCCACGAGAGAGGGGGAGAACATTGTATTGAGATCCAAAAAGAGAGAAGAAGACATCTAGCTACTAACTATGGACCCGAAGGTCTGAGGTAAACTACTCACAGTTCATCGGAGGGGCTATGGTGATGATGTAGAAGCCCTCCGTGCTGGATGTCCTCTCCGGCGAAGCTCCGGAACAGGCCCCAAGATGGGATCTCGTGGGTACAGAAGGTTGCAACGGTGGAATTAGGTTTTTGGCTCCGTCTCTGATCGTTTGGGGGTACGTAGGTATATATAGGAGGAAGAAGCACGCTTGGAGCAACATGGGGCCCACGAGGGTGGAGGGCGCGCTGGGGTAGGGCGCCTCTACCTCGTGCCCTCCTCGAAGCTTCCTTGACTTAGGGTCCAAGTCTCCTGGATCACGTTCGGTGAGAAAATCATGTTCCCGAAAGTTTCATTCCGTTTGGACTCCTTTTGATATTCCGTTTCTTCGAAACTCTAAAATAGGCAAAAAAACAACAATTCTGGGCTGGGCCTCCGGTTAATAGGTTAGTCCCAAAAGTAATATAATAGTGGAAAATAAAGCCCAATATTGTCCAAAACAGTAGATAATATAGCATGGAGCAATCAAAAATTATAGATACGTTGGAGACGTATCAGCCCTCTTGGTAATGCTCATCACTATAAGCCTTGCAAGCAATGTGACTAATGAGTTAGTTGCGGGGTGAAGCAATATAGTAGCGGGTAGTATTTCCCTTAATGAGAACCAAGGTTATTGAACCAATAGGAGAACCACGCAAATGCTTAGTGAACAGTACATGCACAGACAAGAACAAATACTTGTACCCAACACGGGCAAGAGGGTTGTCGATCCTTATGTACTCATTAATTGCAAGGATCAAATCTGGTATAGGTAGATAGGTGAAAGTGCACGTGGTACTTAATTATATTTTGGTGTGACGACAATATGGTTAGAGGAACTAATATCGGTTGCTAAAGTTTATCTCGGGATAATGATTCCATAAAGTTTATCTCAGAATATGACTCCATAATAAACTATTTTTTTATTATGGAGTTGTGTGATCCCGCAATTCAAAAAGATCAAAGGCGTGGTTTATCAACGACTCGAAGGTTTTTCGTGGTTCGATTTGAGTCATAGGAGAAACTGCACTATTAAGAGGGGTCATTGTTGATTTGTGTTGTGTGTGAATGCTGCCAAAACTTATACACCAGCCCTCCTACACCTACCACCTTCCAAAATGCATATTGTGGTTTCTCGTACGGAGAGGATCCGAACGGGCCCTTAAGCACCATGAGTGGTTGGCTAACCTGGTCATGGTACCTAAGAAGGACAAGTCATGGCGCATTCGTAAAGGTAACAAATATTTCCTCCTCCTTCCATACCCAAGGCTATCTAGATTGCTATGGTTCACTCATGTTGTTCGTTTTATCCTCATATAGTCATGAATTCCATGTTTAATTCAATACAAAAAGAAATTTAGGGTTTGTATGAGGTTGTCTGCCGCATGTGTTACAGATCTGTTCGCATGTTGTTATTCTAAATTGCGTTGAAGACCTAAACCCGAGCTTTCCAGTCAATTAGAGGCTACAGATGAGTTTTTCTTAATTGCCGACGAGGAAAGCAGTCACACCCTCTCTGCGCCGCCCCTCCCGCTCCCCCGCACCACGTCGTTCGTCGACGCCCAAATCCATCCCCTCCTACACCCTCCCACCTTCGATGAAGCTTCCAATCGGGCGGAGCGACCCTGAAATGGTGGCATCCGACCCTCCTAGGAAGCCGCCGTGATTCGTACGACGGATCCACAATGTGGCACACAGCTGACCCGCTGCCGATGTCAGGTACGGCAAGGAATGGTCCATCACCCATATTGACGCCGCCAATGACGCTTCCTCCAACGACCGCCGCCATCTCCGCAGCCCACGACCTCGGTGGTCGCGGCCGCACTGCGCACGACACAGGAAGAAGAAGAGAGGATCATCTGGAAGTGTCAGGCGGTCGTCAGGAAGCCCTGCCGTGACGCTGCCACCTTCCGCCGCCCCAAGCATGACGAAGACGCCGCCGCCGAATCGGGCGCCGATGACGGAGGAGGAGCCGCCGGCCGGCATGGCCTACGAGGTCACCGTCAGGTATAGGATAGTTTAGGGTTTTATTCAGGGTTTTTGGTTGACCGGACGAAATATCGTCCGGTATTATGTATAAATTATCCTAATTTCAATGAAATTCATCGTGTTTATATAAAATTCGTCCTGTTTGATCGAATTTCGTCCGATTAGTTTGACTTCTTGTGAAAATGTACGCGGCCTACATCCGTGTTTACGGACTGATCCCCCGTCCGTGAACCGATGCGGGAGAATTTTTGCGGATTGCCCTTGGAGATGTCTTTATCGAACAAACAATGTGTGATACACGTGTGGTCAGCCCCGCAACTCCCGTTGAAGCAGTGGATACTGCCGTGCTGGCAGTACACTCTAGTGGATACACTCAGACTTCAGACCCGACAGAAGGAAGGAGTACTCTCGTTGATTGGAAATTCGGTCGGAGCAAACCACCAAGTTAAAATACTCGAACTCAAGACCAAACCTGAAGCGCTGCCAGAAACGTATCCAACATCCCGTGTGTCTGAATTTTAAAACCCAGGCCAGGAAGCGCAAGTCGTGGATCTTGTCGAGCAGTAGCTCTCAGTTCTCCGGGCGTGGCGAGTAGGTGACGAGCGAGCTGCGCCGACGGGACACCGCTCTCTCTGCCTGTGGTGCGTCTCCAAAGCACGGCTTCGTCGAAGGCCGCTCGGGCTTCCAGTAGTGGTTTGTTAATGGGATTTGATTAAAAATGTGCACGCTGATGATGCAGATGTTTGCCTCGCCTTTTACCTAGTGCTCCGTACAGTGCTTCGGCGCCACTCCGCGGCTGCCCGTTGTCGCCGGGTTGCCCCCGCCATCCGAGGCACACGTATCGGCGCCTTCCGGTGCGTGTAGAGAGGGCAGGCGACATGCCGAATGCACGCTGGACATGCCGAATGCCATGTCCGAATGCACCGCGAGATGAAAATGAGATGAACCGAAACGTCGCTGTACTTTTGCCAGTTGGATCGGGTGGTTCCGGGGTACGATCGATAGATGAGGTGATTTTTCACGTCGTGCTCGGCCAGCCTGCGCGAGCACAAGTTGTAGAAAGCACGCTGAACGTTCAAGCCTACAGCAACGGCTCGGTAGAAAGATTACACGGAGGACCACCGTCAGGAACCTATCCAGATTCCGGGAGCACTGCATGCGTACAACCGGGCGTGCTTTCAGCCCAGGGAGCGGGAGGTCGGTAGAAAGGGACAGAGTGGGCGAGACTACGGGAGGCAGCAACCGAGGCAGGCAACGAGCAGAGTAGAGTACGTCGGAGTAGCACTAGCTGCTTGCTGGCACGGCCGTTCTCTCCCGGCGGGCCGGTGCACCATCGGCAAAGCAAGTGGGAGCCGCCTGCCGTGAGTGCGAGAGATCATCATTAGCGAACCACTGGCTACCATTAGCCCAGTAGTCACAGCCGGCGTACGCACGTCGTCGCTCGCGTGGAGCCGTGGAGGCATGGCAGGGGAAAGAGGTGAGAGCTGCCGTGTCGTGCGGACACTCCGTCGGCGTGCATGCGGCAGCAGCTGATATGTCGACAAGCTCCTGAGTTTGGCTCTCCATGGACCATCCCTGGTAGATCATGCTTACCTGTCTGTCTGTTGGCTGCTCGTGCATTAGAAAACTGCTAGGATGTCAAGTGCAACGGGCAGGGCACCTGGGGCCAGCGGGGAGTGTGGTCGAGCGGGACACCTGGAAGAATACACCACATTTGTTTTGTTTATGGGGCAGAAGACACACCAACTCCAGATCAACATGGCGAAGTTTCCCGGTAGGGAAGCCTCGGCAACCCGGCTGCACAAAGTGCAGAATTGTCTGGTTTCTGTCTTCTCTGCCGAGGTCACCCCGTCGTTGTTTAAGCCAACGTTTTCTTTAGTAACCGGGCTTGTGTCGCGGCATATGACTATCAGATATTCAGATGGATGAATAGATGATATAGATATACTATATGTTGGCGTGTGCGAGGGTTCTCCGTTAGGTCTGTCTTGTCGTTAATTTGAAATGTCAATCTGCTGTCACTATCTATGACAATGCTAATCAGTTTCATTTCTGAGTAAGACAAAAGGCTGAGTTCGACACATCAAGCATCAATTTCTCCCGGGCAGATGTAGATTTATAAACTGTATATGACTAGCATGTCCTTTAGAATTATTGATCGCTGGAGTCTAACCAGGCGTTCGTTGGTAAGGAGAGTGCTGCTCCTGGTACTACTGCCTCACACTCGTCTGAGTTTGACGGGCAGGTCGGAGTGTCGGCGCCTGATCTCAGTGACTTGTTCGCCATCAAGCTTAATAATTTCCCCACTAACTTGGACCCTAGCATGAGCAAGGCGATCAGATATCTTTCGCAGGAAAACGCTCTCCTTCGATCCTGCACCACAGGGAGAAATCAACAAAGCGCAAGGAGGGTGGTGATGCAGGTAGTTTCATGATGTAGCTTTTCTGGACCGCAAACATGGACTCGGTTGTGTGTGTTCTTCTCAACTTGTAGCTAGCCAACGGTGTTGCATTCGTGATATTGTGACCCAAGTGTTAGAGGGTTGTGGTAGTGTTGTGTTGGGTGTGTATGTTGGTCGGCGTTGGTGGTCTGGTGGTTCTATTGTTCGAGAGTAGTCTGCATGCGGGGTTATTACTGTGACGATTTTCGCCCGGTTTTTGCTAATTAACAGGACAATTCTTCTTTTCTTAATTAATGAACAAGATAAAACTTTTGATTCGGTTTAAAAAAAAAAATTGGACAAGTAGCCAAAACTACAAGTGCTTTCCAAGTTCGGTTAACTTGTGAAGTGTAGAGAACTTTCTATTTCTATTTAAAATACTTGGCTGGATTAGTCAATCGTGTGGCCGTAGAAGCAGCCAAAACAGCCATGATCCATATATGTAGCCGCATACATCGCCGGTACTGTGCCCTCGTAGAATAGTAGGTACGGCACCAAAAGGAGGAGTACCACCTCGTTGTTCAATGCCGTACGAAGAGGAGGACTTCAAGTTAGCAACGCGTAAACTATTCTCCATGTAATCATTGCACGGAACTGTACGGATCACCATCCATGTCTAAGCATGATTAACTGCGTTCTACTTACTACTCTTGGTCAACGAACACGTGCGTACTGTATGTCTCTACGTGTTTCCCCTAATAAAAAAAGAAGAAGTCCCTACGTGTTTCGAATTTCGATTATAATCGAATATGAGGGCGCATACTATGCAACGCCCGGACAAAAGAAATACTCTTGGTAAGAGCCGTCTATTGCAGCGCGTAATGTTCAATTTCCCAACAACAGCAGCAAAGCGAACTAATGTGCACAAGTCTTAATTTGCTTTGCTGCTACCGCTGGGGTGATGATCACTTCATTTTTTTGAGGATGGGGCGTCGACTCGTTGGCTGGGCAGCTGGGTAGCTGTCAGCCCATCCAAATTTAAGCCCTGACTCGAATGCACGGTGCTTATGGAGTTCTTTTTATAAAAAATGCCAATGAAGATCTCATTTTTCTTTTCTTGGGACGAATCTATCGCAAAGCAGAAACGCATCACATCTGAAAGATGATGCAGCTCTGTCGGACAAACCCTTTTCAGTTTGCGCTTAATCATTCAGGACCGAACACTGTTTGATGATTTGAGCTACTCCTGTCGACTATATATCGTCCCACGATCCATCATGCATGCATCAATAAAAGTATGGCCTACTCGCAAAAGAAACAAAAAAAATCAACAAATATGACCTGCTCCTGTTCTGATTGATCGAGCTTGAGCAGACTGCCATTCCTCGTGGCTCGTCTAAAAAAAATGCAAATTTGCATTAGATACAGCATCACAAGTCAAATCATCATTTTACTAATCAATGCAGCGCACCGTGCTTGTCAAGCTAGATGAACAAGTAGGCGATAATTAACGCAGGTGGCTCGCGCCGCGCATTCCCACAGTGGAGTGGACCGCCTCCTATACCCGTCTTAACGGAGAGACAATGCCACCTCCTGGTTATGTGGATCCGTACACTTACCCGGACCCTTCGTGTACGTGCAACCATCCATCGAACTCGAAGCAATGTGCTGACTTTTGAATGGTCAGATGCCATTATTTTATTTTATTTTATTTTACGGGAAAAATTTCCAATCTATCATCTTCAATCATGGTGTATAATGAACACTAGAAATAATAAAAATTACATCCAGATCCGTAGACCACCTAACACGACTACAAACACTAAATCGAGCCGAAGGTGTGCCGCTGTCATCGCCCCTCCCTCGGCGGAGCCTGGCAAATCTTGTTGTAGTAGACACTCGGGAAATCATTGTGCTAAGACCCCATAGAACCAATGCACCAGAATAATAACCGCCGTGAATAAAGAGTGTAGATCAGAAGGATCCAACGTGAAGACACACGAACGAATACGAAGGACGAACAGATCTGAGCAAATCCATCCAAGACAGATCCGTCGGAGACACACCTCCATACACCCACCGATGATGCTAGACGCATCATCGGAACGGGGCCTAGGCGGGGAGACCCTTATTCCATCTGCAGGGAGCCGCCGTCGTCTCGTCTTCCTAAGTAGGACACAAACCCTAACAAACTTGAAAAAAGATCTAAAAACGGAGTCCTCCCACAGGCAAGGGCCGGGATCCACTCCGCCTCCATGGCCCCAAGACCACCGGAGACGGGACAGATAGGCGCTGGCGCCGGCGGAAGGCAGAAAACCCTAACTTTTTGGGAGGGGGCGGCTAGAGGCCAGGTGTCTCTCTTTGGGAAAGAGCAGATGATGCCATTATTTTAGTTGTGAATACCGGAAAATGGTGGCTAGGAATGAACGTCGAGGGCATGAATTGCTCAGCGTGCCTAAGTTAATCCTAGTGTCCTAGTCGAAAAAAATGAGTTTAAATGCATAATTTCACAAATTTATGTGGAAATTGAACATGGAGTAATTACTCGGCCTCCCTAAGTTAGCCCTTGTGTGTGTCCTAGTCGAAAGGCTCTGGACCTGACGAGGTTGTTAATCTCTGTAACATCATTAGTAGATTTGCTACGTGAGTAATACAAATATTTTCAGCAACGCAAAGCTGCTGTCCACACACAGAAAAGATCGTCGCGTCGAGGAATCAGTAGGCACGCCTAGTTCGTTCCATACGCGTAGTTGGTCCCGTTCCTTATCTTTGCAAAAGGAGGACCAGCGCGCAGGCATGGACTTCCACAACTGCGAGTCCTTGGCCTCACAAATTCAACGATACGTGCAGCTTTCTGATATCAATGAAAAACTAGCCAAAATACGGGGACATTCGCGAGCAGGACAATGTATTGTACGTCACGTTTAGCCTGCTTATTTATTGTTTTTCCCCGTCACACATTGACTTCACCGGCGCGCTCCAATTATGTAGGAGTAGGAGGTAGAACCCTCACTTTCATGAGACCAATTCATTTTTCTTTTTTATGGGGGAGACCAATTCAACCTTGTGGTACGTGTCGTGGTACTAAGACTGACAGTAGAATGGGGGATAGGTATGAGGATGCAAGATCCTAGCTATGGAGAAGTTGTACACGCGAGTTTTACGAGTTCAGGCCCTTCGCATAAGAAGTAATAGCCCTACGTCTCGGAGCCTAGAGGCGGTCAACTGGATTATGTGCGTGTGAGTTACAGGGGGTGCGAACCCTCGTCTCAGAGGAGGGGGGTGGCTTATATAGAGTGCGCCAGGACCCCAGCTCCCCTCCGTTACTCAGGGTTCAATGTTCATAAAGAAGGAGCGTTATTGGTAACGTCCGTAGTAAAGTGCTATAAATGACTATTAAGTCTAAGAGTAAATTCCTGAATGTTGCTGTGTAGAGTGACTTTAGATCTTCCATACGTCGAGTGGTTTCTGTTACGGTCGACTGACATTGATTCTTCCGAGTGGAATGTTTCTGGTCGAGCGGATGATGGTATCCTTCGAATGCTTCTGACTTTAGGACGATGTCCTTGGGGAGGGTATCTAGGTCAGGCCTATGACCCTACCCTAGGTGCATAGCTTCATCATTAGCCCCCGAATGGATCAGGGTTTCAATGGAGAAGGAGTTGAAAATACTTCCGACTCAATTTTCGCGCTTCGAATGTGTCTTAATTGGGACGATGAGCCAATCGTGATGTCATGAACTTCTTCTTCAGTCGCCTTCATCCATTCTTAGTTCTGTCGAGTGAACTTTTACTATAAAGCTTCGAGTGTAGATATGGAGAAGATCTTCCGCCTGACAGGTTGTTCTGCTGTCCGCGGATCTTGCGGGATTCGAATTTTGGGAAGCGCGCGAGGCGAGGAGGCCGCAGTAATCGGGCTGGATAAGGCAGGGTCTCCTCGATTTCCACGCCACCTTTTTCGCCACGTATCACACGCGCGCCTGTTGCGGGATTTGATAAGATCACCCGGGCCTACAAGTCAGTCACTCGGAAGCGACCTCATATAAGGTGCCGGACGGGGGTTTTTGAACAATGCGTCCCCATTCTTCTCCTTCCCTCCCTGTTTTCCCCATCAAGACCGCTTCCTGCCCCAGCCGCCGCCCGCTCGAGCCTGCTCACGCGATGGGGAAGGAGAAGACGGTGGCTTTGGAGCACGCAAAGAAGGCGACGGCGAAGGCGAAGGGGAAGAAGTCCAGCCGGGGCGTATCTTCCTCGAGGTCCGGCCTGCCGCCGGGCTGGATCCAGGGCGACTGGATTCGCTTGGCGATCTGTCAGGACAACATCGACGACCTGGTCGAGGGGGGACTGATCCCCCATGTATCGGCGCGGCTCTCGGGGAACGAGACTGAGCCGCAGCCACAGGAGGGTTAGTGCGTTCTCCTCGCCACTCACGTCGACCGCGGGTTTTCTTTGCCTCCCCACCCTTTCTTTCGAGGTTTCTTGAACTTCTTTGGGGCGCAGCTCCACCACTTTACCCCAAACACCATCGTGTATCTTGCTGCTTTCGTGTCCATGTGTGAGAACTTCCTGGGTTGTCGGCCGCACTGGGGTCTCTTCAAACACATACTCACGTGTCGTTTTCAGTCGGTCAAGAGGGCCAACCCGAGTGACGAGAGGACGCATGTGATCCAGATGTGCGGGGGTCTTGGAATTCAGATGAGGGGTAAACGTGTTGGAAATATGCCCTAGAGGCAATAATAAATTAGTTATTATTATATTTCTTTGTTCATGATAATCGTTTATTATCCATGCTATAATTGTATTGATAGGAAACTCAGATACATGTGTGGGTATATAGACAACACCATGTCCCTAGTAAGCCTCTAGTTGACTAGCTCGTTAATCAATAGATGGTTACGGTTTCCGACCATGGACATTGGATGTCATTGATAACGGGATCACATCATTAGGAGAATGATGTGATGGACAAGACCCAATCCTAAGCCTAGCACGCATCGTAGTTCAGATGCTAAAGCTTTTCTAAAATGTCAAGTATCATTTCCTTAGACCATGAGATTGTGCAACTCCCGGATACCGTAGGAATGCTTTGGGTGTACCAAACGTCACAACGAATCGGGTGGCTATAAAGGTGCATTACGGTATCTCCGAAAGTGTCTCTGGGTTGGCACGAATCGAGACGGGGATTTGTCACTCCGTGTGACGGAGAGGTATCTCTGGGCCCACTCGATAGGACATCATCATAATGTGCACAATGTGATCAAGGAGTTGATCACGGGATGATGTGTTACGGAACGAGTAAAGAGACTTGCCGGTAACGAGATCAAACAAGGTATCGGATACCGACGATCGAATCTCGGGCAAGTACAATACCGCTAGACAAAGGGAATTGTATACGGGATTGATTGAGTCCTTGACATCATGGTTCATCCGATGAGATCATCGTGGAACATGTGGGAGCCAACATGGGTATCCAGATCCGCTGTTGGTTATTGACCGGAGAACGTCTCGGTCATGTCCGATGGTTCCCGAACCCGTAGGGTCTACACACTTAAGGTTCTGGCGACGCTAGGGTTATAAAGGAAGTTTGTATGTGGTTACCGAATGTTGTTGAGTCCCGGATGAGATCCCGGACGTCACGAGGAGTTCCAAATGGTCCGGAGCTAAAGATTTATATATGGGAATTCCTGTTTTGGTCACCGTAAAAGTTTCGAGTTTTATCGGTAAACTACCGAGACAACCGGGATGGTCCTGGGGGTCCACCAAGAGGGGCCACCGGCCCCGGAGGGCTGCATGGGCCAAGTGTGGGAGGGACCAGCCCTGTGTGGGCTGGTGCTCCCCCAAGAGGCCCATGTGCCAAGAGATAAGGGAAAGGGAGAGTCCTAAAGGGGAAGGCACCTCCTAGGTGCCTTAGGGAGGATGGACTCCTCCCCGGCCGCACCCTTCCTTGGAGGAAGGGCCAAGGCTGCGCCTCCCCCTCTCCCTTGCCCCTATATATAGTGGAGGGAGGGAGGGCAGCCGCACCGAGTCCCCTCGGCACCTCCCTCCCTCCCGTGACACCTCCTCCTCTCCCGCAGTGCTTGGCGAAGCCTCGCAGATTGCCACGCTCCTCCACCACCACCACGCTGTTGTGCTGCTGCTGGATGGAGTCTTCCTCAACCTCTCCCTCTCTCCTTGCTGGATCAAGGCATGGGAGACGTCACCGGGCTGTACGTGTGTTGAACGCGGAGGTGCCGTCTGCTCGCATTAGGATCATCGGTGATTTGAATCACGACGAGTACGACTCCATCAACCCTGTTCACTTGAACGCTTCCGCTTAGCGATCTACAAGGGTATGTAGATGCACTCTCCTTCCCCTCGTTGCTGGTTTCTCCATAGACAGATCTTGGTGACACGTAGGAAAATTTTGAATTTCTGCTACGTTCCCCAACAAAACGCTCTTTCCCAGCCATGATCCTTCCCGAGTTGGTCCGAGGGTGGCAGTCGACCTGGTTCTACTGCAAAGACCAGCCGACCCCAGGTCAGTCGACTGGACTTCCCCCTTTTCCCATGGTCCGAGTGGAGAAGCCCTCTGCCTTGAAAGTGACCCCATAGGAGAAGGCACAAGTGAAGGTGTTGGTCGAGCGAGTAGTTCAGCTTGTCCGTGACGGGGTAACTGGTATGGATCTGTTGGAGGTCTTCCTCAGGCAACGCATTCAACCGCTTCAAGCTCGTGACCATCCGATGTGGGTGTATTCAGGCACTGATGACACCACTCGGATCCATCCAGAGGAAGTCGATGAAGCTACGTTGGAAGGGTGGCTGAGGGGTATCACTGGCAACAAAGATAACCCTAGGGGGTCCAGGAGGATCCCTCCACTCAACAACTCGCATTTAAATGCATAAGGTATGACTCCAAATGGTCGAGTGTCTTCTTGACTTGTCAAGTAACCGTTTGCTGTCATCCGACTGACTCCTGTCTTGATTATTGTGTTCCAGACCCTGACTGAGTTGTACTCGATGCCCAACGAGGAGCAGGAGCAGGACCCAGAGGGAGAGGCGAGTGGAGGCGAAAGTGGCGAGTGGCATTCTGATGGTGAAGAGGACGAGGATAGCGACGACCCAAGTGATGAAGAAGAGGTTGACTCTCCTCCCCGTAGGGAAAGACGATCCAAGCTTACTCATGATCTAGCAAGCTACCATGCAAAGCGATCACAAGAAATCGGCAGTCATCAAAGCGCCCTCGGACGTCTTCTCCAGCGCCGACTGAAAAGGCACCGAAGCAACCGAAAGTTGCGCCGTCCAAACCGCCAAAAGCCTTGCCCAAGATCAAAGTGGTCATCCCCATTGCTTCCAGGTATTAGTTGAACTTGATTTCTTGTTTTAGTATGAACTTGGATTTGAGTCGATTCATTTCGACAGACTTAACTGACTGAATTCTGAAATTTGTAGTGCTGCTACCTCTGGGACTTCTGCTTACAAGAATGAGGACGAGGAGATGGAGGATGCAGTCACCTATAATCCGAGTACCACTCTCATAATCTTGTCTTTATTTTCTCGACTGTTTCGTGGGTCGACTGAATTCTGGTGGTTGATCTTATTCGCAGCTCTTCCCAATGTCATTGATCTTCTGGATGATGATGAAGACGTGCCGCTGAGGCCCAGGAAAAGAGGAAGTAGGAAGACGTCAGTCGACAAGGCGCCTCCGTCGACGTTGGTGACGGAACCAATGATCCAGGAAGCCGGCGACACCAATCGGACTATCAGAATTTTCGCCATATCACCGACGAAAGTGCTCAGCCTTCAGCGTTGACTGCCCAGACTCCAGACAATCCATCTTCGCTCTTTGCTGCACATCACGTCCCAGAGGACCAAGCGGGTGCTAACAGGGAGGCTATTCGCCAAGCGAGCGTCATGATGGAGCGGATGAAGGTGATCCGAGAGGCTAGCCAAGCTGCTTACGACGCTAGTTCAAAGACTTCGTGAGCAACGCCCGTGTTAGTTGATCGCCGCCGACCCTTCGCTTGCCGCTTGTTCTGTTAGGATATGGTATCTGAAAACCTTCTTAGAAGAATCTTTCCATCAATCTGCGTCTTGCATTTGTACACCCACTGGGTGTTTTGACTTGTCAGTAAGTAAACTTGCACTTTGAACTGACTATGTTGTTGTTGATTGAATCCTTGGACTAGTGGGGGCACGCTGAGTGCACCCACTGGGCGTAGTCCCCGAGACCATAATTCACTGTGGGCAGTCGACTGTGGTCTGAGAATCGGAATTTCCTCACTCGGCGTGGACTGACCATGACGAGTGGAACCTGAACCAGTGAAAGCACGTTGAGTGCACCCACTGGGTGTAGTCCCCGAGACCGCGGTCGACTGCGAGCAGTCGACTATGGTCTAAGAGCAACCTTCTTTTTTAAAAATAACTCAACCTGGATAGAACGTGTCGAGTGGAAACTGGACGAGTAGGGGCACGCTAAGTGCACCCACTGGGTGTAGTCCCTGAGACTACTGTTGGATGTTTGATTCGGCAATAGTCTTAGAATTTGTTGAGTTTAACGCTTTGTCTCTCCGAAATAACAAATCTTTTCATCCGTCGACTGACTTGTTCTTCGGTTGCAGAAATCTTGTGATCTTGGAGCTCGTTTTGCTGACCTGGAGAAGCAGCAAATTCAACTCAACCTCGATCTGGAGCTGGCCAAGATAGATCTGCAGAAAGCTAAGGATGAAGCCGCTGGTAGGAAAGACTTGTCGAATGATTTATCTCTGAACCGGATTTCATTCTGTTTTTTCTAAATCAAGCATTGTTTCTTTCAGAGAAACTGAACCAGGCTCTGGCGAAAAAGGACCAAGATCTGGCGGCCGTGTAGAAAACAACAGATGAGAAAACCGCACTCGCTGAACAGAAGTTGGTTCAGTCGGCAAACTGGAGGAAGAAAACGCCAAGCTAAAAGCTGCCCTTGACGAAGCCAATAAGGAAGCAACTCGCCTGAAGAGGGACAAGGACAATCTGAATGAGAAGATGGAAGGCGTTGCTCGCAGGAAGAACGATCTGGAGAATTATCTGGGAAGCCTTGCTAAGAAGCTGTTCGTCATGCTTGAAGGTATTTTCTTTGACCCGACTGATTTGTTCCTGTCGACTCGACATATAACCATTGACTCATCCTTGAATTGTTCATGCAGAATTTTGCCGAACTTCGAGGAAGAGACCGGCGAATTGAAACAAGCTTGGACCCCATCAACTCTCCAAAGAAGGATGAAGCTGCCATGAACGTGATTTCTCGATCGGAGTCTCGCATCACCGGTGTTGTCGATTATCTCGCCGACCGAAAGTTGCAATGTCGCGGATTGACACAGCTCTCTGGCCAATGGCGATGTTCCAGAATGACCTCGAGTCTCTAATGGCTCGGCTCAATGAAGTTCCCGGTCGAGTTCAAGAATGGAAGAAGTCTTCTGCCCGGTGCGGCGCTGATGTGGCTCTATCTCTGGTTTGTGTCCACTGCCGGGAAGCGCGGGAAGAGAAGCTGGCAGCGATCAAGGTCGCCAATACCAAGAAGCACGACTTCTAGTCCTTCATGGAGACCTTCATTGCTGCTGCCACTCGGATTGCTGACGGAATCGACTTGGACAAATTCGTCGAAGCTGCCAGCCGTCCTCCTGCGGAGTGAACAAACTTTTATGCCCCGCCTTGAATTTTCCTCGGAATGCCGAATGATTTTGTAACCATTAAACTCCTTCGGGTTGAATGCCCGAGTACTTTTAATTTGCGGTCTTGAACTTTAGGATTCATCCGAACTTGGTTTATCTCTGAATATGCTTGTGTTTGCCTTCGAGCGGAGCTTGTTCTTCACTCGGAATAATCTTTGAACTTGAGATGCAGCCCTGAAGAGGAGGTTCCAGTCGACCTGCACCTCGTTGTCCTTGCAGATAGGGATGAAGCGCACGTAGTACTTGTGGCGCAGCTCCGAAGGAGAAGGTTCCAGTCGACCTGCACCTCGTCGTCCTTGCAGATAGGGATGAAGCGTATGTAGTACTTGTGGTACAGCTCCGAAGGAGAAGGTTGCAGTCAACCTGCACCTCGTCGTCCTTGCGGATAGCACTACAAAAAAAAGACACATCCATGACATTTTGGGCCGAACGATTTTTTTTCTGTCATACATATGACACTTCTATGACAATAATTGTGACAAAACCCGGTATCATCAGAGTTGTGGTGAGCTCCTACTTCTATGACAAAAAATCATGATGTAAATGGGCTTTTTCGTCTGGGCGGGCCGGAGACGCAGCTGCATGACATTCTTTGGGCCGCCCATGACGGAAAAAACCGTGGTAGAAGCGAGGGGAGGAAAATTTCGTGGAGTTGCCGGTTACATGGGAGGTCGTGGGTCGGCGACGCGCGCTTTCTCAGACACGGCGCAGGCGTTGGCTCTAATCGAACCCGAAGCGAGGCGTTGGGCTCTAATCGAACCCGGCGACAGCACCGCAGGCTACGCTACATCGGGACCCGAGCGATCGATCGATGGATGTTAATCAACCCGATGGAGCGATTCTTCGCCACGGCTGCTAATCAAGCCGATCGATTGATGAACAAAGGAGCGCGGTGGGGGGTGGATGAATAGTGAGTGGTGGCATTGCCTCTGGATGAACATGACCCCGTGGTGTGGAGGGATGGATGAACAGTAGACGGTGGAGGGGTGGCCGTGGAGGGGTGGTTGAACAGGACCCCGTGGTGTGGAGGGCTGGATGAACAGTAGACGGTGGAGGGGTGCCTGTGGAGGGGTGGTTGAACAGTAGCCGGTGGAGTAGCGCGCGGTGGAGGCTGGATGAATAGGAGCCCGTGGAGGCTGGAGGAGGTCGACTATAGGAGGTCCGTTTCGTCCGTTTTGCGGTACGCCACACCCCTCCCGATCAACAGGACCCCCGTTCCGACCGTAGGAGGTCCGTTTCCTCCGCTTTGCGGTATGCCACACCCCTCCCGATCAACAGACCCCTGCTTCGACCGTAGGAGGTCCGCTTCTCCGCTTTTGTGGTACACCACACCCTCCCGATCAACAGACCCCTGCTTCGACCGTAGGAGGTCCGCTTCCTCCGTTTTGCGGTACGCCACACCCCTCCCGATCAACAGGACCCCCGTTTCGACCGTAGGAGGCCCGTTTCCTTGTTATGCGGTACGCCAGGCCCCTCCCGATGAACAGGATCCCGTTTCGAATGTGGCCGGTTGAACACAAGGCCGCTTCTCCGCCAGCGGTACGCCAGCCTCGCTTCCATCGCCGTTCCTTCCAAGCCCTCACGATGAACACGACCACGCATTCCGCTCCGACCTAGCCGGGTTGGCTCCCCATGAACATGACGACGACGCTGTTTCTCCGTTCCGACCCAACCATGTACGTGCGCGCGAGTAGGCGCTCGAGACCCCGCCCGTATGTATGTATGTGGTCAGATTTTCTTTCTTGCACCTCGCCAACAGACGTGACGTGTACATGCTACATGCACGCCTCTACATCGACACGCAGCACGCCTCTACTACGACACGGCGCCGCTTACATCGACCAAAGACGCACGCATACATTTGCAACCAGAATGACAATGCTACGTACGCTTCGACCAGGTGGGTCCCGACTATTAGGCACTTCCTTGCCTGCGAAGATGTAGCTGGTGGGTCCCAGCAGTCAGGGGGCGAATCGTTTTGTTTTTTTTGCCCGGACGCACTTACTTGCGTGTGAAGATGTAGCTGGTGGGTCCCAGCAGTCAGGAGGTGTCGTGGTATTCTCACGGGGGGTGTTGCAAGACGACATATGCCACAAGGGCTTAGTGTGAGGGTAAGACTGCTGCTGATAGGACCGGGAGCGGGTATGCGAGTAGCACGCAGTGGTTTACCCATCTTCGAGCTCTCCGGAGAGATAATACTCCTACCGCCGCATGTCCGAGTGTATCCGGTATATCTGATACAGAGTGCTCCCGGAGTCAGATTCGAGGTCGCGCCATAGGCATCCGCATCGATATGCATGTATGTGGCATGTTCTAGTGGCTGGCCATGCTCATGGCCGTGAGCATATGGTGCTCATGCGTGAGTGCATGAGAGAGTGGATGGATGGATGGATGGATAGCTATATATAATGTGGAGCTAGCTTGCTATCTAAGCTATGTTGTGGTATGGGCAATGCATGGTGGAGTGTCATCCTTGTCCCCTGGGTCACTTCATAAATAGTGCCAGGGAACAAGTGACACTATACATGATGGCTGAGATGACACGTGAATAGTGCTCGGGTACGATTGTCTCATCGGTGTCTTGTCGATGTCGCTTCGGGCTGCAGTCGGCAGCCGGCTGGTAGGCACAATGGCCGATCGGCTGGTTGAGCAATCGGCAGCCCGCAGCCGGACGATGAGAAAGCGGGACGGGAGCCGGCAGGACCGGCCGGGCAGTCGGACTGAGGGGCTTTGCTAGCCCCGATGTCTTGAAATATCGTCTTGCCGTCTTCGGGGTACCCGTGTTCAATTACTCCGACAGTAGCCCCCAAGCCTCCGGGCAACTTGGCAAAGTCGGGCGGAGGGTTTTTGGCGAGTGTTCATGGAAATGATCATGAAAAAAGACAAAGTTAGTCCATGCAGATATATCAAATGTTTTCTTTTAGCATTGCAAGTTTTATGCGAAGGGTGCCGACTCGGTTTCGTCCGAGCCCCCTTCTATCTTTTTCATGTCCCCTCCGCTCTTTGGCTTGTGCTCGCTAGCCGGGACAGCCGCTTCTCATGGGTTCTGTGGTCGAGAGTGGGCCGCGGAGTGGAGCGTACAATACTCAGACTCTGGGAGCGAATTTAACCGAGTAGATACTCATAAAGGAAATGGTTGGGTCACCCGGAGCGTTTTTCTTCCCAGACGTTTTTTCGCAGTGGCCTCCGCTGCTCACTCTTGCCGGCCACCGCCGGGCGGTCTGTGGATCGAGAGTGGGCCTTTGGTACCGCCGACACTACTAAGCCGTCTCATGGAACTAACGCCTCGTTAAGCGGTCAGCCCTCGGCCAACTCGTCAAGCGCCGGGGTGAACAGTAGTGCAACTGTAATAAAATGCGGAGATAGCCCCCGAGCATCGCTCGAGGTTATCCGTGCTTTCGCGGTGCAAAAATTATGCGGGTGAGGAGCTCACATGGATTTTCGTCTAGTCACGGTCATCGAAGACAGGCGGCGGGTGTAGCCCTCGAGCCCCCGGGTGCTCGAAGGGGGGTAACTTGCAACGCCCGTTTCTTCTTTCTTCTCTTCTACCGGCTGCTGGCAGCCGGACAAAACTCTTCTCTTGTCTCTTGTTTTGTTTCTTGCAATCTTTCGTGGGGGCGCGCCAGCGCACCCACTGGGTGTAGCCCCCGAGATTCGGGCCGACTGCTGAGCAGTCGGGCCGGATCTCCCGGCGACTACTTTGTCTTCTCTCTCGCGGGGGCGCGTCAGCGCACCCGCTGGGTGTAGCCCCCGAGATTCGGGCCGACTGCTGAGCAGTCGGGCCGGATCTCCCGGCAACTACTTTGTCTTCTCTCTGGCGGGGGCGCGTCAGCGCACCCGCTGGGTGTAGCCCCCGAGATTCGGGCCGACTGCTGAGCAGTCGGGCCGGATCTCCCGGCAACTACTTTGTCTTCTCTCTTTTTCTCTTCAGCCGGCTGTGCGCAGTCGGACCGGCTCGTTTCTTTTTTCTCAGCACCTGGCCACTTTCTCAACCGGACGCGATGCTCTTTCTTTCCTTTTCTTTTTGCAGCTGGAGCCATATCCAGCCGACATCTCTTTTTTTTTTACACACCGGTCGGGAACCCGGCTCGACTTTTTTCGGAGGCCGGCTGGGCACCCGCCACGCCGAAAGCAGCCACCGTGCAATCGGCCTCTTCTTTATCTCTCTCTTTTTTATCTCTTTCACAGCCGGCTGTGGGCACTCGGCCACTTCTTTATCCGACTCCACGCGAGCAGCCGGACTCCACCCCATTCTTTTGGAAGCCGGCCTCTGACTTTTCTAGCCGGACTGCCTTTTCTTTCTCTCTTTTCTGCCCGAGCAGCCATGAAGGGGGGTCTGCGCTGGGCCGGCCGACGGCGACTCGCTGGGCGAAGCTGGAGCCGACGGGCGCGACGGCGACCCGCCGCTGGGCGCAAGGGGCCGGCGGGGAGCTGCAGGCTGGGCGGCGAGAGGCGGCGTGTGGTGCGGAGCTGGAGTCGGACGCAGCCGGAGGCGGCGGCGAGCCTGCCGTGGGCGGAGCTCTCGCCGCGGGCGAGGCCTTAGTCGGGCGAGCTCTGGGCGGTGGCGGAGGAGGCCATGCTGGAGGAGCCAGCGCCGAGGATCCGGCGGGAGGAGCTGCCCGGCTGGGCGCATGGAGGGCGCGGAGACCCGCGGGCGTGGACGGAGGCGGAGAGGTTCGCCAACGCTGGGCGGAGTGGAGCTGGCCGGGCGACGACGACGAAAGCAGGAGCCGACGGGCGACGGAGGCGGCCACAGCGGAGTGGGAGCTGGCAGCGCGACCCGCCCCGGGCGGACGCAGAGCCGGGCGGGCGTGGAAGGGGCCGGCCGAGGCGGATGCGCGCGACCGAAGTCGAGGTGGAGGCCGGAGGAGTCGGCCGGCGTCGCGAGGCGCCGCAGACCGCTGCGGTCAACTGGCCCAGCGCAGAGCGACCGGAGGCGGGGCCAAACAGCGCCGCGACAAGAGCTCGCCGCTGGTGGAGGGCCGGACTCGGTCTGTCCCGGGACGGCCGGGCGAACGAGGCAGAGCCGAAGAAGAGGACCAGGGGTCCGTGCAAGCACATCGGGCGAGGAGCACCGCCAAAGGCTGTCGTGGCGCAAGAGCGCTGCCGGTGGCAGCACGCATAGATCGAGCGTCGAGGTCGCGCCAACGTGCGAAGTTCATCTGGTTTGCATCTGGGTAGTGTATGGGGTAGTATTTTGCTAGTGTATGGCCAATGGTTTGACTGTTTAACTTAGCAGCTAGCTAGCTTGCATAGATGGAGTATATGGAGGAGCGAGTGCTCGTGTGTCGGCCAAAGCAAGGCGCAACGCGGAGGGAAGCAAACGCAAGCGGCGCGTGGATGGCCATGGTCGACCGAAACGAGGCCCCGCGTGCGGGGCGCGCGCGGACGGATAGCCAGCATCGCAATGGTGGCGACGAAGAGGGCGAGGCCGACGACGAGGGCGCGCCGTCCCGCACGGCCGCTCCGGGGGTGGGTCGAAGTCGAGCCCCCGAGCGCTACCGGAGAGACGGCGCGACGCCACGACGGGGAAGACGAAGATGGTCCCGCCCGGACAGCGAAACCAGCAGCAGCGTGGTAGCATAATATTAGTACCACACCACGGTGGGCGCCAAATGTCGTGGTATTCTCACGGGGGGTGTTGCAAGACGACATATGCCACAAGGGCTTAGTGTGAGGGTAAGACTGCTGCTGATAGGACCTGGAGCGGGTATGCGAGTAGCACGCAGTGGTTTACCCATCTTCGGAGCTCTCCGGAGAGATAATACTCCTACTGCTGCATGTCTGAGTGTATCTGGTATATCTGGTACAGAGTGCTCTCGAGCTGTATTCGAGGTCGCTGCCATAGGCATCCGCATCGATATGCATGTATGTGGCATGTTCTAGTGGCTGGCCAGGCTCATGGCCGTGAGCATATGGTGCTCATGCGTGAGTGCATGAGAGAGTGGATGGATGGATGGATGGATAGCTATATATAGTGTGGAGCTAGCTTGCTATCTAAGCTATGTTGTGGTATGGGCAAGGCATGGTGGAGTGTTATCCTTGTCCCTTGGGTCACTTCACAAATAGTGCCAGGGGACAAGTGACACTATATATGATGGCTGAGATGACACGTGAATAGTGCTCGGGTACGATCGTCTCGTCGGTGTCTTGTCGATGTCGCTTCGGGCTGCAGTCGGCAGCCGGCTGGTTGGAGCAGTCGGCAGCCGGCAGCCGGCCGGACAGAGCAGTCGGACGGGGAGCCGGCAGGAGCGGCCGGGCAGTCGGACTGAGGGGCTTTGCTAGCCCCGATGTCTTGAAATATCGTCTTGCCGTCTTCGGGGTACCCGTGGTCAATTACTCCGATAGGAGGGAAACGTTTTTTTCGCGAAATACGGTGGCCCGTCCGGTGGGTCCCTGCTGTCAGGTGGAGGAATCATTATTTTCCACATAATAAGGAGGCACTTCCTTGCTGCGGCCGTGGACCCAGCTGTCAGCCTCTCGACGTACAGTCCACGTCCGATGGAAGTCGTTCCTTGACGTCGTTGACCACGCCGCGCCGAGAGCACCAGGGCGGTGGACGACGGCGAGGCCTAGGAAGGGGACGACGAGGAGCCGGTGAAGACGCGGCAGTGGATCCCCATGCGGAGAGGAGTATGAGTATTCACTCGTTCGGCTGTGGTGTGAGGCTGCCGTCGCCGCAGGGCCTGGCCTAAGGTGGGAATAGTAGGGGGCGGTGAGGCCTCCGTGGCAGCACAACCGGCCACGAGAGGCAGGAGCAGGCGGCACGACCGGTGCTGCTTTGGGCGGCTGGAGCAAGAAGACCAGAGGTTGAAGAAGCACTACGACCGTTGGATGGACATCGTACGGTCACTGTTGCTAGAATCGTTCATATTGACTAAGTTGACAAAGCCCTCCGTCCCATCAACTTAGTAGGCCCACAAGTCAGCTAGCAGGGGAGTATTCATTTTTTTGTGCGTAATAAAGAGGCACTTCCAGTGGGTCCAAGATGACAGCGGGGGGAATGTTTTTTTTGCGAAATATGATGGCCCGTCCGATGGGTCCCAACAGTTAGAGGGGAAACGTTTTTTTCGCGAAATAAGGTGGCCCGTCCGGTGGGTCCCTGCTGTCAGGTGGAGGAATAATTATTTTGCGCGTAATAAGGAGGCACTTCCTTGCGGCCGCCATGGACCCAGCTGTTAGCCTCTCCATGTACAGTACTTTTTCAATGAAAGTCGGTCGTTGACCACGTTGACCACGCCGCGCCGAGAGCACCAGGGCAGTGGACGACAGGGACGCCTAGGAAGGGGACGACGCGGAGCCGGGGAAGACGCAATAGTGGAAGCCCGTGCGGAGAGGAGTACGAGGGTTCATTGGTTCGGCTGCGGTGTGAGCCTGCCGTCGTCGCAGAATAACAGGGGGTGTGGGTGAGTGGAGGGATGGCCTGGCCAGCGGTGGGAGTAGTATGGGGACGGTGAGGCCTCCGCGGCAGCACAGCCGGCCACGAGAGGCAGGAGCAAAGGCACACGACCGGCGCTGCTTTGGGCGGCTGGACCAAGAAGACCAGAGGTTGAAGAAGCACTACGGCCGTTGGATGGACATTGTACGGTCACTGAAGCTAGAATCGTTTATATTGACTAAGTTGACAAAGTCCTTGGTACGCTCCAACTTAGTAGGCCCACAGGCCAGCCTCCGAAACGATGCGCCCCAGATGTCAGGGGGAGGAATCATTATTTGGGCGGCCGAGCTAAGAATAGCCGAGATTGAATAAGAAGCACGACATCCGTTGGATAGACATCCAACGGCCACTGCTGCTAGAACCGTGTGTTCACTATAATAAGTTGACAAAGCCTTGCATACGCCCAACTTATTTTTTAGGGACGCACATTTAGTAGGCCCACAAGTGTGTGGCAGAGAACTTATATCCCATTTGCGTTTTGTAAGAATGTACATCCCATTTTTGAATTCTAATGGAATTTACAACAGCCCATTTACAGTTTGTTAAAAGTATAACCCATTTTCTAGCTAGGACAAAGATTAATAATTTCAACCAGCTGTTGAAGACAGAATTCAATAAAATTTCTCACATTTTGATGGGATCCGAAATATTTTTATCCCGAAATTTCTAGTCAGATTAAATATAAATTTGTATTACATAAAAATCCAACGAAACATTGCACGCGCAACAATGAAAATTTAAGATTTTCAAAATCTATAAATAATATTTTATAAACTAATTTCGTGTTTGGTGCATTTTTTTAAGTTACTACCCAGTTTTTATAATTACATCTCATTAATTATTTTTAAAGCCCATTTTCCTGTTAAGCCTAATGCATCCATCCTGGAAAGATTTGCAGCCCAGCGGGGCAGAGAATAACAAGTTGACCTTGCCTGGGTATTCCTCAAAAAGACGTATAGCTGGGCTAGGCATTTTCATCTTGAAAAAAGTAGTATCTGGCTGGATATCTAGTTTGGGCTAGACGGGCCACAGCCCGCCAGCTTAATACCCGCCTCCTCCGAACAACAACGAAATCATCGCCAAGGAAAACTCAGAGTGCTCACGCCGTAAAGACAACATCTGCTCGAGCTGCTTGGTCCCACTGTCGGCCGCACCTTGTACAATTCTCTCGCTTATATTGACTACATAGGTTGACAATGGTGTGGGACGGTGATGTCGTGAAACCAGGAGAAAGCAAAAAAATAGTTGTACATAATAAGGAGGCACTTATGTGACGTACGGCTATGGCCCTAGTGGGTCCCTAGTGTCATCCAGTCAAAATAAAGACATCTCCTGAATCCTCATGTTCGTTGACCATGTTAACAATGCTCGGCGCCACGGCGAGCGCAACAACTCGAAGGACAACGGAGAGGGCCTCGCGGGCCCTACGGTGGTCTGATATATACCGCTGCTCATTCAGAAGCCGTGATCATCGGACACCTATGAGCACCTTCGAGAAACCGAGACGACATGAAATAAAGAAGGCCGCTTGGGAGCTCTGGTTTATTACAAACCTGTATTAACATACAAGTGTAATTTACTTGTCATCGGAAGGCCCGAGGTCTGTAAGTAAAACCGGCGGGTTACGCGCATAATTTGAGAGACCAGTGTATATTTTACGAGCACTGCTATATGGACGACATTACCAGACCATACATGCACGACGTGCGTATCATGCCATCCATGGGCAAGGCTGAAACAACAACTAACGGCTGGATTAGCAATCGTCCGAAAGTGTCGCTCAGCGCTTTTATCGTGGTGTGAAGTACTTCCGATATTTTACTACTCGAAATTGACCAACCAAGCGCCTTCGCCCGAGACCATCTGCTTTAATTTACAAGCGTCAGTTTTACAAGCGGGTTTGGTTGGAAAACGACGATCCAATCACGGCCTAATATCATGTTGGTCGGAAGATCATATGGTTTCACGTCTAACCTACCCGACATGTCGTATAGGCTATGATTGAGGGCCTGTTTGGTTCCAAATAAGTCACCAACTTATAAGTCGAAAAGTGAAAAAAGTGACTTATTTTGCCAAATGCACTGCACTTATAAGTCACCTCAACTTATAAGTCATAAGTTGCTCCACCCCAACTTAAAACTTATAAGTCATCCTCTTTTTGCGTGGGTCCCACCACCGCATGATGTTGATTGGTGTGGGAAGGTGTGTCGTGACTTATAAGTCGTGTGATAATTCAAACAAAGCGTGACTTATAAGTCACTGGTGTTAAGTCACCTGACTTATAAGTCAGGTGACTTATTGGAACCAAACAGGCTCTGAAAAATCAGACAATGAACTTCTTACGCACGGAAACAACAGAAGAGGATGATCTTCTTAACAAGCAAATCACTGGCATTAGATTGACATGCAAAACAATACGAAGCATTATTCTCAGGAGGCACGGTGAACAGCTCGTGATGCCGCATGCCACAACATTCCAAGCTCAACTTTGCAATCAAACACAAGGCCCGCATTACATATACAATATTCGTAACAAACTCTTAACACAGGAATATCTCAACAGAGTAACTATTTACTTCTAAACTGAACATAGGAATAGGAAAAACACTCGACGCTGCTCACAAAGAAGGGCGCCCCACTCAAAAATATCAAATGCATGTCTTCCGCTAACATCAATGAGCAAATTTTGACAAGGTTTTCCAATTCCAATATATTAAACTAACGTCTTCTTGCTAACATCAATGATTATACTTTGACAAGCTTTTCCCATTCAAAATATGTAATGCCTATGATCGTGGAGTCATGTCGCTTCTTGCTAACATCAATGATTAAACTTTGACAAGCTTTTCCCATTCAAAATATGTAATGCCTATGATCGTGGAGTCCTGTCGCTTCTTGTACTTGTTTGGGCACTTTTTGCCCAGGGCACTCCACGTGTTGTTAAATTGCCAATGGTCTCTGCAGAGTAGTCATGTCACCGGTGTCTAATATTTATGGCACCGATCAGTAGTAATGGAGGGATTCGGTGCCAAACTAAGAAAAGGTGAAATTGGCACCTCTTTTGGCCTACATAGTGGAAGGCCTAATACTCAGTAAAGCTTCTCGGTCATTCCTTCAGAATGTAGCGCAAACAAGGATCGCTTTTTCTCGCAAAGTGGAACGACCAACCGGACCCAAAGAATGCAGATGTTTGCCTTGGACACATTGGCTCCTTTTGTGCAGTTGAACTAAAATCGAAGTCGGAATAACGAGCTTTAATTGTGATATCCCTGTAAGCAACAAAAGGTATAAGGGAAATAATTACTGAGAAATAACGGTTGATGACTTGTACTCCCAGAACAAAAACATCTACTGATCTACCTTATCTTAATGGGAAACAAAGCAGGAGAGTAGCAATTCTCAATGAGTGTGATTCATTAATATTAAGTGAGACATTATCTTAACAATGCCTTGTTTCAACATGTATAAAGAAGGAAAAAGCAGAAAAGTATCATTCCTAAAACAATGCGACTGATTCATTTTAATAGAGACATTATCTTAAAAATACCTTTGTTAAACATGTAGAAAGAACTACAAAGCAGGATAGTACCATTCCTAACAAGTGTTGCAGTTTTGAACTAAGATTCAGTAGTTAATTAATTCTGAGAGTGGCATTGCTTAATTTTACCAAATGCATTAGATTAACGAAAAGCATAAATAGTTCCAGGGAGAGGGCGCAACAACAAGATGTGCTTCCATCTACTTATAAAGGGGGTGATGCAGAGTTTGTTGTAACAAAGCAACAAGCATCATGTCTGGGTTGGTCCCATTTGTTTTCACTACTTAATGGGAAAAGACAGCAATACAATAGCTTCAATTCAACATTTATTTAAAACAGTACCAATACAAGTAGCACAACATCTCAAAGCACACTGCACAATCATGTGGATGAAGGCCTGTACTGACCTTTCATGAGACGGACAAGATAAAATACTAATCTGCCAACACGAATAGGAAATCCAATCTCGTTTTGTGCAGTTGCACTGAAATCTAGCAAAGTGTTTCGCGTAGCGAAGCAAAATGTCGCAATAGCAACAAGTTGAATAGATATCCCTGTTTAAACAGAGTCAAAAAAGGAATCAATTACTGGCTAATAAAGGAGGATGAAACATGCGGCCACAAAAATGGTAATCCCGCCAATCCCTAACAAGTGTTGCAGTTTTGAAATAAGATTCAGTAGTTAATTCTGAGAGTGGCATCAATTACTGGCTTATAAAGGGGGTGATGTTGAATTTTTTGTAACAAAGCAACAAGCATCATGTCTGTGTTGGTCCCATTTTTGTTCACTACTTAATGGGAAAAGACAGCAATACAATATTTTCAATTCAACATTTATTTAAAACAGTACCAAAACAAGTAGCACAACATCTCAAAGCACATCAAGACATCATGTGGATGAGACCAAGATTTGAAACAACTCGACACGAAGAGTGGAAACAAATCTCGATCTCCTTTTGTGCAGTTCCAGAAAAATTAAGCAAAGTCACCGGTGTGACATTCAAGTTGAACTGCACAAAACACTCTTAAAACATAAGTGTTTAGAGTAGCGAAGCAAAATGTCGCAATAGCAACAAGTTGAATCGATACCCTGTTTTAACAGAGGCAAAAAGGAAACAATTACTTGCCGATAAAGGAGGATGAAACAAACGGTGATGGAAAGAAGCATCTAACTTATCTTGGATGGAAAACAAAGTAGGATAGTAGCATTTCTAAAATGGTTGCATTGATTCATATTAACAGAGACATTCTCTTGAAACAACATTCGTTAAAAATGTAATTTACTTTTAATAGTGGCATTGCTTCAATTTTCCGGCGGCATTCTTAGATTAACAACAGCAAAATAGCTATATGGGACATGCCAGCACCATGTGCGTCCACACATATAAATGGTGATGCAGAGTATGTAGCCAAGCAGCATATATGCGTTGGTCCCATATTTGTTCTATTTGAACCTTTTTCCTAAGTGAGGGCAGCAAATCTAGTCCTGCACAAACTACCCGACCCCCCAGTTTCTTTCCCTTTTCAACAAAGAGATCGATTCTATGTGTGTACTGGGTTACCCCCTTTTTCCCTTTTCGTCCTACAAAGCGGCTGGATAGCCAGTCTATACTACTTTCCGCCCCTCCTTTCCTCACTGAACCACGTCCTAGATTCTTGCTCCAGCCCACTGCACCCTTCTTTCCTCTTTGAACCAAGACCTAGATTCGACTCTAGATCGAAAAAGATCCACATGCAGCTAGAGCAACGACGGTTTCAAAGAAACTTATACCTTAGGGTCGTCGGGATGTGGCAAGGCGTGCGGCGGGAGGCCGGATCTGCCCACACTACGCATTTACGGAGGAAGAAGGGGTCGGTGGCCCTCCCAAGACAAAGCGTTGGGTGAAAGAGAACAGGCAGCCGGCAAGGATTGCCTCCCTCGGCCAAGGCGATAGGAGTGAACGCTGCACCTCCTCCTGCCTCCCGTGCGACGGGATACAGACGCCTCCTTCACCACTGTGAGGGGGAGAGAGAGACAAGAGGCCAATGCAGTCTTGTTTGGATCTGGTGAAGAGAGGGTGAGAGACTGTGAATATAGCAAACCCTAGCAAATGAATGCTGAGCCTCCAGCGTGTAACATATATGTAGTGCGGCGAGCGTGTGGAGAGTGCAAACCCTAGCGAACAAGCGCTGAGGCTCCCGCTTATATATATACTACTGTAGTACGGACTGAGCTCCGGTGCCTTCACTGCACCTGCTTTTGGCTGTATGACAGGTGAGCCAGCCACATTTTGGGCCCACCTGTCATAAACCCAAAGGCAGGTGCACTAAGTCAAGCCGCGTCCATATAGTACTCTCGTGTATACGAGTAAGATATACTAGTGGAGTGGTTTTCTTATTCTCTCCATAACAATCATTTAAAATTGTGTAAGTACGAAACGAAACTCTTTATCTAATGTACAGTGAAGAAAACTAGTACTACTTCCGATGAACTAGCGATCCACGCCCACGCGTCCTGGTCGCACTTCCTGTCCTTCACGTGTGGTACACTACCCTCCCTTAAGTGAACAACCACAAATGCGCCAAATTATCGGAAATGTGTGAGAGTGTGTACAAATAAAGAATTTTAATTTCAATTATCGGAAAGGTTTGAGACTATTATAAAGTTTGACTTCAGCCAAATCTAATATGCGGACTAAATAAAAATGGAGGGCTACTACGTCCATCCGGGTTTTTAGTCCACACCATTTTTTAAATCAAAGTTAATAGCTGGACAAATAAAATTACAGGGGAGCTGGAGACAAAGTTGTGAGAAGGCTTAGAAATCAATACAAAACTTATGCTCTTAGTACCAACGCCGATCCTTCTTCGAGGAAACATTTGGTTCATAGCCAATTGTGTGATAAAATTGCACCAACGTGAAAGACGCATCGCGTCTCCAACGCAACCAAGGTGAACTGACGAAGGATATCATCTTTGTGCGTAAAAAGCAAAGAGCACTGATGGAAGACAACTTGTTTTTCATTGAAAATCGATCAGCTTCACTAGCCGACGCAACCACGAGGCGCAACCATGAGCATCGATAGTGATCGTGGTGATGCATCATCCATTTGGCATCAAGTTTGGGTGAGGCGCCTATGAAGTTCGACAAATCCTCACTGTGGTCTGTTTCTTCTCAGTAATGAAGCTCGAGGAAGGAAGAACCACGTGGCAGAGGACAGTGAGGCGGAACAACAATGGCCATCCAATTTTGTGCAGTTCCACTAAAATTGAGGAAGACATGACCGGGTATGGAGACACGCATCGCTGTTTCCAAAAATATAAAAAAGGGTTAATGAAAAGTACACCAACAAATGTAAGCATCATAATTATATCTTGATGGGAATTAAACCAGGATACCCGAGAAAAAGCATTTCTTCATTTAACCAAAGGATAGTACTACCACCATATGGACAATGTCCGCACAACCACCATGTACTTTTTGTCGAAACAACATGTATACCTCCATCGAGGCATAAATCAGGACAACTTTTCGAGTGGCATTTCCTCTATAATAGTACTAGTAGGTGATGTTGGACCAGCCGACGAACCCTAGCTACTATGCATGGGGAGCTGGGGAGTACTCGCATAGAAGAAAACCCGCATGCAGCGACCTGGGGAGCTGGACCAGTACAAGAAGTTATACCTC